>CM033320.1:30677867-31277867 GCA_019359835.1 Pharus latifolius
AAAAGGCGGCGCCCGGGGCAGGCACCGGAGGCCACTCTCCCCGGCCAAATGGCGGCGCCAGGGACATGCCCGGGGGGCACGGTCCCGGGGGCCAAATGGCGGCGCCCGGGACATGCCCGGGGGGCACGGTCCCGGCGGCCAAATGGCGGCGCCCGGGGCAGGCACCGGAGGCCACTCTCCCCGGCCAAATGGCGGCGCCCGGGACATGCCCCGGAGGCCACTCTCCCCGGCCAAATGGCGGCGCCCGGGACATGCCCGGGGGGCACGGTCCCGGGGGCCAAATGGCGGCGCCCGGGGCAGGGCGCCGGAGGCCACTATCCCCGGGCGAACGGCGGCGCCCGGGACATGCCCGGGGGGCACGGTCCCGGGGGCCGAATGGCGGCGCTCGGGACATGCCCCGGAGGCACGGTCCCGGGCGCCTAAAAGGCGGCGCCCGGGGCAGGCACCGGAGGCCACTGTCCCCGGGCGAATGGCGGCGCCCGGGACATGCCCGGGGGGCACGGTCCCGGGGGGCACGGTCCCGGGGGGCCCAATGGCGGCGCCCGGGACATGCCCCGGAGGCACGGTCCCGGGCGCCTAAAAGGCGGCGCCCGGGGCAGGCACCGGAGGCCACTGTCCCCGGGCGAATGGCGGCGCCCGGGACATGCCCGGGGGGCACGGCCCCGGGGGCCCAATGGCGGCGCCCGGGACATGCCCGGGGGGCACGGTCCCGGGGGCCCAGTGGCGGCGCCCGGGACATGCCCGGGGGGCACGGTCCCGGGGGCCCAATGGCGGCGCCCGGGACATGCCCCGGAGGCACGGTCCCGGGCGCCTAAAAGGCGGCGCCCGGGGCAGGCACCGGAGGCCACTGTCCCCGGGCAAAATGGCAGCCCCCCTGTACCTGGACTTGACCGCGTGGAGATTTCCCCCAACAATGCACATCTGGTTCAAGACAGATTCGAACCAGACAAGTGTACGGAGGTCCGTTGCTATGATCTCAGACGACCTGAGAAGCGCGGACACATGGTCGCAGGCTTTGCGCGATCATGAGATCGCAGACGTTACGCGGTCAGGAGGCCGTAGACAGTGCGCGGTCAGAAGGTCGTTGACTACTCTCGACCAGGATGGCTCGGGATTACTTAAGCTCTACAACAAGCATATCCCGAGAATCACGAAGATCCTTCCACATATAACATGTGCAGTTATCCCTCAATTGCACATGTTAAGCCTACGTGGAAGTTAGGTGCGGTTATCAAAACTGCACCCAAGCAACCATTCAAAGCCGTTGTGCATTGGCGCCCTTTCGACCAGTATAAAAGGGTAAGCGAATGTACAAGACGAGGACACGCAAGAAGACGACGACAGATCAAGGACAAGCTTTCATAAGTTAGTTTAGTCATTTTTTAGACAATCACATAGAAAAGATCTTTTCCTGTGATGATCTTTTCTCCAACTTTGTAAATCTCTTTTCCCATACATAGTGAAATCACAACAGGACGTAGGACTATTACTGCCACCATCGAGGGTCCGAACCTGTATAAATATCTCTGTACCCTAACTGACATTGCTCATCATCCCTTTCTGGAGGGACACCTTGAAAGGCCTCATAACTCACAAATTCTGCATAAGTTTGACTAAGGACCCCGAGTCCGAATCGTCGACAGCTGGCGCCAACCGTGGGCCTTTCTCAAGGCATTTTTTTTCCTATCCGGAGGTTCGGTGAGCCATGTCTGGGCATATGATTCCGAGAACGACTTTGATCTCGAGGATTATTCCCACATCCAGATGCCTTCACCTAGTAATCCTGTTCCAATGGAGGAAACCAGAGGCGAAGACGTCCCGGAGGTCGATTCGACCACTCAGGTCATGTATATCGACCAAGAGACAACAGACACAGAACCAGAACCCACTATTGTTTCTACTGCGTTAGAGGTTGAATCCGGTCCATCGCACGACCCTGCTGAGGGTAAAGGCGATGTTGATCAGGAATTTATCCCGAGGAGGTTTGATCCTGATAACGTCCACCGTCTCTTCGATTTCTAGTCCGACTCAGAACAAAAAGAGATGTTTTCTCCATCGGCGACCTCGTTCCCTAGGCAATTCGCTGCCTTATCGGAAGAAACTCCCGATCAGCGGGCTGCTAGGGAAGAACAGGAACGCAAGCAAAAGGAAGAGCAAGAGCGCAGACAAAAGGAGGATCAAGATCGTTAGCAGCAAGATAACGAACTTCGCAGAACAGCCCTAGAGGCTCTTCAAAATGCGCAAGCTCGTTACGACGCCGCTCCTAGTTCCTCCCAGTCCGCATGGTCGTAGACGCGACCAGACACCTTCTTTACCCCCGGGACATTTACCGGTGGACGAGGAGATGGTGACACCTGGCGCACCCAGGAGGAGCACGCATGGCCGGCTTCGATCTACCGCAGAGGTCCTGCATAATTTTCCTCCTACAGTCACAGATGCGCAGAAACCAGCTTTCGCCAAAATCCTGGCGGAGAGGTTGGATGAGGTCGCATCCGAGGCGACCCCTACAGCCTCTTCTCGATCGGCGATACATTCCCATGAAAGAAAATACTCTAACTCTAGTTCTGGTAGACAGAATCGTCCACCACTAGTGCCGTCTCGGCAAGACAAAGCCAGACGGGCAGGAAATTCTCGTGATCGGGAACGAATTCCTGTCCACTCTCGCCTGGGACCACGTGTGGCCTCTCCTTCGCATGAGGTCGCCCGAGATCAGGTCGAGAGTCGCAGAGCCATCCATGGTCCTTATGTCGGTTGTAAAGCTTTCTCGCCCGGCCTTCATGCGGTCGTTTGGCCAGATAAGTTTAAACTATGAGCCATTGAAAGATTTGACGGAACTCAGAATCCATCGGAGTTCCTTCAAATTTACATCACTGCTATTCAGGCAGCAAGTGGCGATGACCGTGTCATGGCCAATTATTTACCTACAGTCCTCGAGGAACCGGCAAGAACCTGGTTGTTCAATCAGCCCGAGGATTCGATATATAACTGGGAAATGTTGTGTGATTCCATCCTCAACAATTTCAAGAATTGTTATCAGAAGCTGGGAAAAGAGGACGACCTCCATCGACTACGACAAACATCGACCGAAACTCTTTGTCAGTCTGTCAAGAAATTCGTCGGGGTGAGAAATACCATCCCGAACATATCTGATAATTCCATTATCAGGGCATTTAAACATGCCGTTCGATATCGGAGTTTCACGGAGGATTTGCTCATCCACCCCCTCGATCAGTAGTCGATCTTTTTGATACGGCTGATCGATATTCCAACGCAGCCGAGGCCGTTGAATGGAATCGGATGGTGGACAAAGGAAATTTACCGCCTCAACCAGGTCTTAAGGAAGTAAAGGGACAGGATTCGAACAAAAAGCCGGAATCTTCATCAGGCGAGAAGTCAAAGAAATCAAAAAGGAGTCGAACTGGACAATACCGAGAGGTCGTTGTCACAGAAATATCTCCGTCAACCAAAGGTAACAAATCTTCGTTTAAAAATAAAACTACTTCTGGTGGTCGCAGTGCCGACCAACCAGAGAAGTCGACTAACCCACAGGAAGCCAAGATGTGGTGTCCACTCCACAACTCTGCAGGCCACGACCTCAGCAATTGCCGGAGTTGGTTGAAGCAGTTGGATGACTTCTACCAGGGGATCGGACCTATGCCGACCTTGCCACCAAAAGAACATATTTGCAGGCTAAGAGACGCCAGCGGGAATGAAAAGATGTCCTACCAGGTACCTTGTAATCATGTCAATGTTATTTTCGGGGGTTCCTCCTCTTTTGTTTCTAAACGGCAATTTAAAGCTTTTTATCGAGAGGTGAACCAAACGGAGACTCCCCTTAGTGAACCTCAATACCCCCGTTGGTCGGATACTCCTTTGATGTTTGATCGCTCTGATTGCCTTGTGGGGCTTACTCGACCATTCAGGCTACCTTTGGTCATTACCCCAATTATCAGTAATGCGAGAGTCGAAAGGGTCCTGATCGACGGAGGTAGTTCCTTGGACATTTTATTGGTCAAGGCACTGGACGAGATGCAAATTCCTCGTTGAAAAATCAAAGCCATAATTCATCCGTTTTATGGGAAAATTCCTAGTCCCTCTATGATGCCATTGGGACAGGTGATGCTCCCAGTCACACTGGGTGAACCAGATAACTTCTGAACAGAATTGGTTACTTTTGATGTAATTGATTGTGATTCGGCTTATAACGCAATCTTTGGCAGGCCAACTCTCACTAAATTCATGGTGGCTGCACACTATGCTTACCAGTGTGGCAAGTTGCCAGGCCCCAAGGGCGTTATTTTGGTTTGAGGCAGTCGCAATGTGGCATTGACGTGTGATCGGTTATCCCTGGAGATGTTAGATCAACTTCCCCTCCGAGAAGCCCAGATTGCCACAATGTCTACTGATATGATCAAGGCTACTCCTCGACCAGATGAAACATTAAAATTGGTTCCATTATACCCAGATGATCCATCCAAATAGGAACTCGAGCTCATTACTTTCCTCTGAGCTAATGCAAATGTGTTTGCGTGGAAACCATCCGACATGCCCGGTGTCCCAAGGGAGGTAATTGAGCATAGGTTAACAATTCGACCTGGACAGCAACCAATAAAGCAGAAGCTCAGACATTTTGCTGTCGATCAGCAGGAAGCCATCCGAGTGGAGTTAGATAAGCTCCAAAAGACCGGATTTATTCGGGAAGTCGATCATCCAGAATGGCTTGCAAATCCGGTCATGGTCCGCAAGTTAAATGGCAAGTGGCGCATGTGCGTCGACTACACCAGCCTAAATAGTGCCTGTCCAAAGGATGATTTTCCCCTTACCCGCATCGACCAGCTGGTCGATTCTACTGCGGGTTGTGAACTGATGAGTTTCCTAGACGCTTACTCAGGATATCATCAAATTAGCATGGCAGAAGAAGATGAAAAGAAGACTGTCTTCATCACGCCATTCGTCACCTACTGCCACTACTACAGAAATGCTTTTCACTATCGGTTAAAAATCCACTCTACTATCGGTTCTCTTACCGATAGTGGTCGGCACGATAGTAGAGGGCAGCACACTTCTATCGGTTCAAAAACCGTTAGTAAAACATCTACAATCCCAACGTTCACTAATCGCTATCGACTATTTCTTCTATCGGCTCGGTTTTAAACCGATAGTATTGTATAAGTTTTTTCTATCGGCTCGTATAAAAACCGATAGTATTGTTTAGGCCTTTTGTATCGGCTAGGATCTAAACCGATAGTAATCTAAACATTTTTTTCTATCGGCTCTTATATAAACCGATAGTATTGTTTAGGCCTTTTGTATCGGCTAGGATCTAAACCGATAGTAATCTAAACATTTTTTTCTATCGTCTCTTATATAAACCGATAGTATTTTGTCGACACATTTAGTACTGGAAACTTTATTCTATCGGTTGTTATATATAAACCGATAGTATTGTGTGGACACAGTCAGTACTGGAAAATTTATTCTATCGGTTATATTATATAACCGATAGTATTTTGTAGACTCGTTTAGTACAGGAAACTGTATTCTATCGGTTTCTAAATATGAACCGATAGTATTGTGTGGACACAGTTAGTACTGGAAACTTTATTCTATCGGTTGTAGTATATAACCGATAGTAATATTAGTTTTTCCTATCGGTTATGTAGTTGCACGGTTAGTACTAAATATTTACAAATATACATACAGCAATACAGAGATACATACAGCAATACAGAGATACATTGGATCATTCACAAATACACCAATATTTACAAATATTCACCAATATTCACATATTGAATTTGTTCACAAATACACTAATACAGTAATATACACATGCATTTGACAGACTAAATTTATGCACATATTGATCGAGTTTATTCACAAATACATCAATGAATCTATTCACATATATTCACATATATTCACAAATCAATGAATCAACACATTCAATATATATTCACAAATACAACAATCAACACAAGTCAGTTACTATCGATCGTTGATAGCCACTTCTTCGATGACATATTGAGCCCAAATTGTTCGCAGCTCCTTCAATTGAGGCAACTCATATTGCTCTTTCAACATGGTGCTCTGCATATATGCGTGTATGAAGTTAGGATCGTACGTCACATCCAATTAAAGTTCGACTTTGAGTCAGGAAAAATAGTTACCTTAGGGAATTGGGCAAAGTTTCTCCTGATCAGGTCATACATGAATCTCATGACATAGAAGCCACATTCCCACGATTGTGGCTGCTGATGGCACTGGAAAAATTGCATATGCAAAGACATAAACCCACATTAACTCGAAAGAACTAATTAAGCTTAAATTAAAAGACTCATCATGAGTACTTCCATCCGTATTAATTACCTCATATTCTTTCCAAGAAATTGTTGTGCCCTTCGACGCGTCATGCCTCCCTCCAGCACTAGCATAATTTTTGAAAGCCCTATATTTAATTTAGCATTGTCGATTAATATCTTATCATTAATTAGCTAGTCAGAGAAAAATTTAAGACAACTATGTTACTTACGCGTCTATGTGCCATGTGAGGGTGAAAACATGCGCCACCTTGTCGCTCATCGAATCGAGGTAATAGACCTCATTCATCCATGGGCAAATGACGGCGAGGACCCAGTGGCCCCTACATTGCATATATAAGCGAACCGTTTCATACATATGTTAGGCGTAACATACAAGAATGAGTTAAATTAGTAGGAAATGCACTAACCTTTGGTGGTACGGCGCAAGGATGAACTCTCGGTCCTGCTGCGCTAGTAGTGCCCTTGATATGTATTCCTCCGCATGTGCTTGGTCGTGCTCTAGCATCGTGAGGCTTATTTTCTCTGGGTCGAGGAAACCCACCTTGTCACATGCCCTCATCGACGCCAGCCTATACATGCACCTGGATGCAAAGTAGACATTAGTAAGTAGTGCATACAAAAAGTGATTGGATTTATGAAACGAACTGTGATAACTTCAGACAACAGCACACTCACAGGACTCCAGTCCGTATGATGGACATATCAAGCTCCCGCCAGTTGAGGAGGTCGAACAAATCCTCGTGGGCCACCGATATGCTCCCGGGCTCACGGTGAAAATGGGCTGGCCTGAAGTGAACCAAGAAGTTGATGTGGCGCCTAGACCGGGTCAGGTACCACTCGTGGAGACTTCTGGTTATTTGATCCATATTGCGCAGAAGGTACTCCGACACGAGTGGGGACCCGTTCTTGAACGTACCCGGCTGGCTTTGTTTGGCCTTGCCTTTGGCCTTGCCCTTGCCTTTGGCCTTGCCCTTGCCTTTGGGCGGGGAGCGAGTGTATACCTTCGAAGGTTGGGGTGTGGTGCCGTCGGCCTCATTTGATGGCGAAGGGTTTGAGGCCGTCGGAGGAGGCATGGGGGCCGATGGAGTTCGCTCACGCGTTGTGGCGGGGCTGGTGTCCTCAGGAAGTGTGCTGGTATCCATCGTCCACTTTAAGTACAAACGCTTAAATTAGATTTTGAAAATTAAATATATTAACTGAGTTGTAAGCTAGAATGGCTAGGGTTTACCTCCTGTAGTCTAACACCCTTCTTGGGCCACTGTATGTACGAGCCCAATGCCTCGCCAATTGTCCGCATTTCGTCCGTTGGGACGGGCAACGGAAAAGAGCTGTAGCCCGGGAGGGCCATGTCCACCTGTACCTTTGCGAATCCAGGCTCAAGAGGTACGCAGTGGATCCGGACATCCTCCCAAGACTGGTATACGACCCCGTTTGCAACCGCAACAGGTTTGTCGCCTATGTTGATCAATAGGGTACAGCTCTCCGGCTTCTGCAATTTGCAACAATTATAACAAGTTAGCGAAACAATTCTAACGTAACGGGAGTGGCATCAGCCGAACTGCATATATAGCTCAAGAGTTGCAATACCTCGATCAGGTCCACCGGATCCACGTGAACCTTCGAGCCAACACTACTCGGCCTGGCAGCGTCGACCTCGGCAGCTGGATCTAAACCCTTGGACTGCACAACTCGGCTTAGGCGTTCATATTTCTCGTTCATTTGAGCGAACATGTCCGCGAATTGTGCAGTCACATCTGCCCGTATCTTCTGAGATAGCTCCTCTTCCCTTTCCTTCCAGCTGCCAGGCTTCTTCGCCTTTTGCCCGGGGTCCGAGAAGCCTTCCTTCCATGGCACCACAGCCCCCACGGTTCGCGTCCGCCCTGGATGCTCCTTGTTCCCTAGAGCCCGGGTAAGGATGTCGTTCTCCCTATGGGGACTGAACAATCCCTCGGTCGCCTCCTTCGAGCAAGAGATCTGTTACATTGAAAGCTCTCCATTGTGAGGAAGAAATATATACAAAGTTGTGCGCACACTAGTGATCATAGTTAGGCAACTTACGAGTCGCTGCACGACCTCGACGTCCCTGGGGTTTGGGAACGCCACAGTCCCCGTGGCCGACACGGTCCCTCTGGCCAGCCACCAGCGCTTGCATCGCTGATCGCGGATCTCGGAGAGTGGTAGGTCAGGGGAGTCGACGAAATGCGACGCCTCGTCTTCACCCTTCTTCCACTGCTCCTCCTTCCCCGCATAGCCGCGAGAACCGAGCCGGTGTGGGTGGTCGTTCCTCCTCTGGATTGCCCTGTTCTTCTCGCTGAGGGCCTTCGTACCAGAAACAAGAAAATTAATGCACCACTGCTTACTGCATACAATGGTGTAACCAAGCAAAGGAACCATTCATACCTTGAACTCAGGAGTCCCCTTCTGTTGGGCGAATTGCTCCCATACCTCCTCCGTTATGAAGGGGTACTTCTCGCATGGAGATTCGCCTTTAGCGAGGAAGGTACTGACGAGGACGCTCTTGAAGGTTTTCCACGTGTTGTTCATGTCCTTCAAGCAAGCTATCTTGGGACCATCGTCCGGGATGTTCCACTTGGCCTGTTTCAAATATAAGTAGGACTTACCTAATCTCTAGGATAAACCAAGGGAATGTGATCACTCAAGAGTTCAGTGATTTTGATTAATTTTACCTTCACTTCCGCCCACAGCCTATCCCTCTCGTCGGCCTTGACGTCCTTCCAGCTCTGGACGGTGATCTTCACCCTTTCCTTCGCCAACAAGCCAACATAGGCAGCATAGTGCCCGGCGTTCTTCCCGATCGGTCTCCCGAACTGGTTGAATTCACAGGAAAGATCCGCGCGTTTGGCCAAACGACCCAACATCGTCGCGCCTCGCGCCTTCCTCTTGCGCTGGGACGAGGCAGCGCCATCTACGTTCGCCCTCGCCGAATCACTAGTATCAGCCGAGGAAGATGCCGACATGGCTTTACCTAAAATACCATAAACAAACCATCCAATTGATATGAAGAAAGGTACATGACAAAGTAATTCACAGAATATTCAGATGAGCAGTGCAAACTAACAAATACTATATTTCCTATCGGTTTTAAAAGGAAAACCGATAATACTAAGGTCTATATTCAGGAAAATTTAAAAGATTAGCAGTGCAAACTATGCTAATCTCTCTGCTGGAAAATAAAGTCTATTAAAATTTAAATGAACCTAAATTTGAGATGAAAAAATTAGAAAATGGGAAGTAATTCACAGAAAATTCAAATTAGCTGTGCAAACTATGATGGCACTACTATTTACTATCGGTTTTCCAAGTCAAACCGATAGTAATCAAGTTAGCATTAGGAAAAATTTCAAAAATTGCTCAGCAGGAACATAAAGTAATTGCTCAGCAGGAACATAAGGTATGTTAAAAAATAAATGAACCTAAATTTGAGATGAAAATTAGAAAATGGGAAGTAATTCACAGAAAATTCATATTAGCTGTGCAAACTATGATGGCACTACTATTTACTATCGGTTTTCCAAGTCAAACCAATAGTAATCAAGTCAGCATTAGGAAAAATTTCAAAAATTGCTCAGCAGGAACATAAAGTAATTGCTCAGCAGGAACATAAGGTATGTTAAAAAATAAATGAACCTAAATTTGAGATGAAAATTAGAAAATGGGAAGTCATTCACAGAAAATTCATATTAGCTGTGCAAACTATGATGGCACTACTATTTACTATCGGTTTTCCAAGTCAAACCGATAGTAATCAAGTCAACATTAGGAAAAATTTCAAAAATTGCTCAGCAGGAACAGAAAGTAATTGCTCAGCAGGAACATAAGGTATGTTAAAAAATAAATGAACCTAAATTTGAGATGAAAATTAGAAAATGGGATATAATTAACAGAAAAATCAGTTTATGGTATTTACTATCGGTTCTGAGTAAGAAACCGATAGTGAACTACACTGTATGCTATGATTTTCATCAATTCTGTCATTCTCATAGCTATCAAGTTTGTAGTTCATGAATTTTGTAGTTCATGTATTAACTTAAAACGCATACACCTATTGACGGTATCAATGAATTGATCATGCAAGGAATTAACAAAGACCGCTCCCCAATAGCCTCTCAACTATAGCCTACACGGCAAATCCGGGGAACAAACACACAGACTCAAGATGATCGTCTCTCTCTCAAATAACCTCAAAGCCTAAACAACCAACCAATTTTAAGTTAATACAAGAAGGGTAGTCAAACCAATGCTGGAGAGAATTCAAGATAACAACTGATCAATCAGCTGTCTAGAATACGACTTGCTAATTTGGACGACACAAGTAAGGAGAGAACTGAAATAGAAACTTCAATCTCCCACCAACTCAGAAGAAAGCCAAAAGATCATATAATCAATTTCATTTCTTCACTAGCTCTACTTCAAGCAGCAATCACAGAATGCACAAGCAGTAGATAAACATTCAAATACGCAAGTGACTAAGAGCCAGACAAAGCAATCAATGACAGAATAAGACTTCAATTCATAGCTTCAATCACCCCAGTCCTGTCCATTCATACAGAAACAACACAAATTCTAGAAATTGAAGAATGGCGTAAGGCTCAGTCACTGAAATATCCAATTTAGCATTGCAGTTAGTAGCCAAAACACAGATTTTTGACACCAAAGTCTACACATAGTTCTAAATTTGCAATTAGATTAACTAAGAGCTTAGTTCCATACAAAAAGAACCCCAGTTTAATGCAAATGCAATTCAAACTATCTTCACCGAGCTTATCGGTTCATCCAATATTCAGGTTTGTTCTTTACAATCATCACAGGAAACAATTTCAGATAGGTGTATACCGTTCATGAATTTTACTCTAGGTTTCTATTTGTAATCCATGGAACGGGATATGAACCATTGCATACAGAATTAAGCAATACACGCGAGCGATTTGGTCAAGAACACTTACAGTGGATCGTGGAGTGGCCGGAGGCGGTGGCGCAATGCAATGCCGGAGGCGGTGGCGCAATGCAATGCCGGAGGCGGTGGAGAACCAGTGGCGCAGAGGAGCGAAGAAGCGAACGTCGGCGATTCTAGGGTTTTCCGCGCGAGTATTTTTCGATTTGGAATGTGATCAGTTGCACTGGAGGGAAAATCGTGCAGGTTATAACCTATTAAATGAATATTTACTATCGGTTCATCACCACAAAACCGATAGTACAAACATGTAAGTTAGGGTTTTCGTAACACAGTGTAAATCACTATCGGTTGTAAACAGTAAACCGATAGTAAACTAAGTACAGGGGATCATAACACAGTGTAAATCACTATCGGTTGTGAACAGTAAACCGATAGTAAACTAAGAACAGGGGATCATAACACAGTGTAAATCACTATCGGTTGTGAACGATAAACCGATAGTATAGTTTAATTTCATATCGGTTTCACAGTTATAACCGATAGTAAAATACAATGCTATTGACCCTAAAGGATTTCCCTTAGAAGAATTACAGAGGATCTCAGTACATCATTTTGTATTGTATTTACTATCGGTTATGACAGTAAACCGATAGTATATGTTAATTTCATATCGGTTTGGAGGTTGAAACCGATAGTATAATACTGTTAAATTGATCTAAAGGTATTTCCTGAGAACAAATACAGATGGGTCTCAGTACATCATTTTGCACTTGTAAAGACACCTGAAACCCCATGCAAATGGCTTGCAATAATTTTGAAATAAAATAACAATAAAGACCAATCATGGAATGAAAATTTGCAGTTTTCATATATATTTGTGAAAAGAATCAATTATTGCTCAAATCAAGTATATACTCCAATTGAAATGAAAATTTGCAGAAATGATTCTCAATGCATCACGTATGTTTTCCCAAAGAATTTTTGAAAATTGATTTGAACATTCTTCGATCCAAGTAATATACGTCACTTACATATTGCAAATTAGTCAAGAATGGTTGTCCACCCATAATCCTTCTTCGTGGTCGTCTCGCAGGTAACTTGTTTCGTCAATATCTTCGGTAGGGACAGATTGAAGGATTCCATCTAAAAATGGAGGTAGTTCGTCGAACTGATCGTACTCTTCTTCATCCACAACGTCTTCGACCCCAACAATACGTCTCTTACTGTGAAGGACAACGTGCAACTTTGGGTTGGCCGGGTCAACGATGTAGAACACCTGTGTGGCTTGCTCAGCAAGTATAAATGGATCATCTTTGTGTGCGACTCTACTGAGATCGACTAGAGTAAACCCATAATTGTCGACTGTAACACCTCGAGGGATTTCGACCCATTGGCATCGAAACAGAGGAATCTTAAGTAATACATAATCGAGCTCCCATATTTCCTCAATAACACCGTAATATGAGTCGACTGCTCTTACTGCCCTGGCATCCTCCGAAATAGCAAGTAGTGTCACTCCACTACATTGCATAGCACTCTTCTCGTCCTGAGTTTTTGTGTAAAATGAATAGCCGTTGATGTCATACCCCTGCCAAGTCCCTACAGTAAATCTAGGCCCTCTGGCCAACCATGTAACATCTTCATCTACATCGCCCTCAGAAGCTTGCAGGACTCTATTTTCGATCCACACAGCAAACTTCCTATTATGTTCTCTGGTGACCCAAATCTCTGGCTTCGAGGGATTCTGTTTCCGTAACATTTCCTTGTGCTCGTGTATGTATGGCTCCACCCCCGTCATGTGCTGTAAGACCCAAAAATGGGCTTTTGCATACAGATCACTAGAGGGGACGACTGCTTTAAATCCAATCGTTCCAATGCCCTGAAGCCTGCCCTCATGCCGAGACGTAGGAACGCCAATTGGGTCAACCCCGGACATATAGTTGGTGCAAAATTCGATCACCTCCTCCGCGGCATAACCTTCAATAATACTGCCCTCAGGCCGATATCGATTCCTTACATATCCCTTCAAGATACCCATAAATCTCTCAAATGGATACATGTAGCGCAGGAACACGGGTCCACAAAACTTAATTTCTCTGACAAGGTGAACAATTAGATGGACCATAACATCAAAAAAGGATGGAGGGAAATACATCTCCAGCTGACAAAGAGTGGTAGTCACATCGCGTTGCAAATCGTCCAGTCCATCCATATCAATTACCTGCAAGGACACAGTTGCAGCAAATATTCAGATCCAAAAAATCTGACAAGTTCCACGAATGGAGCTAATTAACTTGCTAGGAGTACACGCTTACGTACCTTGCCAGATATTGTGTTGAAGAAATAACATAGCTTTGTAATTGTCTCTCTGACTTTGACTGGGAGAATGCCTCTGATAGCAATGGGAAGCATTTGTGACATCAGTACATGACAATCATGGGACTTCATACCAACCAGTTTCAAGTCTTTCATGGACACAAGTTTTTTCAAGTTCGCAGAATACCCGCATGGAACTTTGACACCATGTAGGCACTGACAGAGTTCTGTTTTTTCTCTTTTTGACAAAGTATAGCAGGCCGGGGGGAGGTATGTCCGCTTTCCCTTCTCCAACGGTGCAAGCTCAGTCCTTATGCCCATGTCGAGCATGTCACGGCGAACGTTGATGCCATCTTTCGTCTTTCCTGGAATGTTCAACAACAAACCAATCAAACTGTCACAAACATTTTTCTCTACGTGCATGACATCAATGCAATGTCGAACTTGTAAGTGCTCCCAATATGGCAGATCCCAAAGAATCGATCTCTTCTTCCAAACATTTTTTCCTGGAGGTTTAGAACATTTACCGAACTCAACTTTGATGTCCTTCACGCGCAAGTAAAGCTCCTTACCAGTCACAAACACTGGGGCTGATCCTTTCTCAGGCTTCCCATTGAATGACTTCCTCTTCTTACGGTAGGCGTGATGCATCGGAAGGAATCTGCGGTGACCCATGTACACTGTTTTTCTGCAGTTCGATAACCACATGCTGTCAGTTTCATCCAGGCAAATAGGACAAGCCTTGACTCCTTTCGTACTATACCCCGACAAATTTCCATAGGCCGGGAAATCATTTATGGTACAAAATATCATGGCCCGCAACATGAAATTCTCTCGCTTATGTGCATCCCACACCCGCACCCCTTCGCTCCACAATTTTTGTAAGTCCTCGACTAACGGTGATAGAAACACGTCAATATCATTCCCGGGTTGTCTGGGTCCTGAAATTAGTAACGACATCATGATGTACTTCCGCTTCATACATAACCAAGGAGGAAGATTGTAGATGCATAAAAGAACCGGCCAAGTGCTATGTCGACTGCTCATATTTCCGTGTGGATTCATACCATCCATACTCAGCCCAAACCTTATATTCCTCACTTCGCCGCCAAACTCACCGAATGTTCTGTTAATGTTTCTCCATTGAATGGAATCAGCTGGATGTCTTAGTTTTCCGTCTTGTTTCCGACCTTCAACATGCCAACGCAAGTACTTCGCATCTTTCGGATTTGCAAACAGCCGTTTCAATCTGGGAATCACAGGCAAATACCACACAGTTTTGGCCGGAGGCCCTTTCTTTACCTCATCACATCCATTGTGATAAATTTTGTCCCCATGCTTATACCGCGATGCACCGCATCTTGGACAAACATGCAAATCCTCGTACTCGTTACGGTACAGAACACAATCATTTGGGCATGCATGTATTCTTTCGATTTCCATTCCCAACGGACACAATAGTTTTTTGGCCTGGTAAACCGATCTTGGCAACTCATTTCCCTCTGGAAGCATGTCCGCTAACAGATCCAATAGCACCGTGAAACTCTTATCGCTCCAACCGTTGCTTGCCTTCAAGTTATATAATCTCAACACAGAAGACAACTTTGTAAATGTTTCACATCCGGGGAACAAAGGCTTCTCAGAATCAACAATTAATTTCTGAAATTTAGCTAAATCGTTTTCGCTGTAGTCCTCTTCTACATCACGTAACATTTCATCTAAATTGTCGTCATCTACATGGACTTCCGAATGAACATTATCAATGTTTTGATCATGATCATCATTACTGCAATCCACTTCCGGGTGCTGCTGAGTGGTAGCGGTAGTGCTCGTTTCCTCAAGATCTTCACCATGCCATATCCAACGGGTATAGCGTGCGTTAAAACCACGACGAATCAAATGACTCCTAATCTGATCAGAGTTGCCGAACCTTTTTAAGTTCATACAATCTATACAAGGACAATGCATATCTTTCTCTCCCTTCTTCGCCTTCTCTTGCTCAGCAAATTTAATAAATCCATTCACACCCTCCAAATACTCAACAGTAGTACGTTTTATTCCATACATCCAATATTCTCGGTCCATCTACAATTATTTCACAAAATTGACAAATCAAATAAATAATTAATGACTCAGGGCATGCATATATGAATGAAACATAATTAGCTAGGCCATATGTGTGTACATGCATGAGCTGTTTAATTACATTAAATGGATTTGTATATATGAAACCCTAATTAACTTGATGCATGCATTAATTGGAAGAGCCAGCTAGCTAGCTGCTTAAATTCAGCAAGCTATAGCTAGCTAGCCAACCCAGCCTTCTAGCTAGCTTGGAGATACATGTATCTAGTTTAATGAATTGCAAGTAGAGAGAGAGGGAGAGTGTGAAAGAGTGATAGAGAGAGAGAGAGGTGATGAGAAGATAACAATACCGAGGGGGATGGAAATATGATCAACCTCTCAGCTAGCTTCTCCAGATCACTCTAGCATGGAGTTGTGCGCGGCTGAAATGATTCCAACATGTAGAGCGCAGAGCAGGGGTCGACCTAATTAAGCTGTCCAATTTTACTATCGGTTCAACAACATTAACCGATAGTAAAATAAGGTCCCCACTGTCATAACCATTAGTGTATATGAAGTCATTTTACTATCGGTTTGTGTTGTTGAACCGATAGTAATATGTAGTATATTGTATCGGTTAGTACAGTGATAACCGATAGTAAAAAGTCAGTAATTTCACTATCAGTTACCCGAGAAAAACCGATAGTACTATTCAATATATTATATCGGTTAATACAGTACCAACCGATAGTATAAAGTGAGTAATTTTACTATCTGTTACGAACGAAAAACCGATAGTACTATTGTAATATATTATATCGGTTGGTACAGTAATAACCGATAGTAAAAAATCAGTAATTTCACTATCAGTTAAAAATGGAAAACCGATAGTACTATTTAATATATTATATCGGTTTGTACAGTAATAACCGATAGTATAAAGTATTTGCATTTCACTAACGTTGGATTAGTGTATAACCGATAGTAAAATGATGGTTTTCCGCCGCTATCGTCCTATTCTATCGGATTTTTCCTAGATTGCTTACAACCGTTAGAAAATAAGGGTTAGTGGAATGCACTTCTGTAGTAGTGTGCTACGTCAGAATGCCGTTTGGTCTCAAGAACGCCGGTTTCACGTACCAGCGATTGATGCAAAAGACCTTTCTTTCCCAGATGGGGCGTAATCTTGAAGCTTATGTAGACGACTTGGTTGTAAAAAGTTTAAAAAGTTCATCTCATTTAGACGATCTTGCTGAAATCTTCTGTAATTTGAATCGATTTGGAATAAAGTTAAACCCGGAGAAATGTTCTTTCGGGGTTTCATCTGGAAAACTTCTTGGTTTTCTTGTTTGTTCCAGAGGAATTGAGGTTAATCCTGAAAAAATCAAGGCTATCAAACAAATGAAGTCTCCCTCGACCATCAAAGATGTTCAGCACCTACCAAGTCGCATGGCGGCATTGAGCCGGTTCATATCACAACTAGGCGAAAAGAGACTACCTTTCTTCAAAGCTCTGCGCAAACACCATAATTTTACTTGGTTCGTTGAGGCCAAGAAAGCATATTTATCCAGTCCGCCGGTCTTGGTTTCTCCCAATAAGAAGGAACCATTACTCCTTTACTTGGCGGCCACACCTTACGCGGTCAGCGCTGTCTTGATCGTAGAAAGAGAAGGTGTACACAAACCCGTCTACTATGTAAGCAAAGTACTTCATGGTCCTAAGGAGCGATACCCTGAGGTCCAGAAGATACTTTACGCACTGCTGATGGCTTCCCGTAAGCTACGACATTACTTCCAAGCACATAGGATCACAGTGCCCTCATCTTTTCCTTTGGGGGACATTGCACAGAATCCAGAGAAATCTAGTCGGATCGCGAAATGGGCTGTGGAACTCGAAGCGTTCGACATCCATTTCACGCCTCGCACCGCGGTCAAGTCTCAGATCCTGGCCGACTTCGTGGTCGAATGGACTAATCCTGAACCACCCGTGCAAGAGCCTGAAGACTTGGAATGTCCCGATCACTGGACGATGTATTTTGATGGCTCTCGCAGTTTTCAATACTCGGGGGCTGGAGTGGTCCTAGTCACGCCTCAAGGTGAACAGCTCAAGTATGTCATTCAACTACACTTTGTTGCGACCAACAACGCAGCAGAGTATGAAGGTCTTATTGCAGGGTTCCGGGCAGCAAAATTCCTCGAAGTCCGTCGATTGGTGGTGAGGGGAGACTCACAGCTGGTCGTAAACTAGGTAAACAAGGAGTACAACACCTTCGATGAGACAATGGCTCATTACCTGGGGAAAGTGAGGAGATTGGAAAAACACTTCAGATATTTCGAAGTCCAATACATCCCGTGAAAGGACAACATTCTCGCAGACCAATTATCCAAAATTGGGTCCTCACGTACATCCGCCCCGGCAAGAGTGTTCGTCAAACACTTGGAACATCCTTCGATTATGACTACGGCCGAGGATGATCCAGTAACAGTCTGCGTTACCAACCTCGGACATGAACGAGATTGGACCCATCTATTGAGGGTCTATCTCGAACACGGGACCTTACCCGAGGACGAAACCGAGAGCGATCGGTTAGTTCGAAAAGCACGTCTATACAAACTTATAGAAGGGGTTTTGTATAGAAAAGGTACTCAAGGAGTATTTATGCGCTGTGTGTCCCAAGAGGAAGGTAAATCCCTCTTGAAGGAAATTCATGACGGTTTATGTGGTGCACACGCGTCATTCCATACACTGGTCGGGAAGGCTTTCCGACAAGGATTTTACTGACCTTCGGCACTTGATGATGCCAAAAATATGGTCAAGACATGTCCTCAGTGTCAGTTTCATGCGAGATAGGTCCATCAACCTGCCTACGCTCTACAAACTATCCCTCTATCATGCCCTTTTGCGGTTTGGGGGATGGATATTGTTGGTCCTATGCCACAAGCGGTCAATGGGTACAAGTTCTTGTTCATAGCTATTGACACGTTTACGAAGTGGATTGAGGCCGAGCCAGTACGCAATGTCACTGCTGCTGCTGCTGCTGCTCAAAAGTTCTTTCATAAGAACATTGTGACTCGATTCGGTGTTCCAAATCGTCTCATCACTGATAATGGTTCCCAATTCGCTAGCGGTCTCTTTCTGGACTATTGCGACAATATTGGAACCAAGGTGTGCTTTGCTTCTGTAGCTCATCCGCAGAGCAATGGGGCCGTTGAACGTGCCAACAGGCAAATATTGCAGGGCATCAAAAAGCACATTTTTTATCCCCTTAAGACACGCTCGGGGGCTTGGGTAGATGAGCTCTATACCGTTCTTTGGGCGCTACGTACTACTTCTAGTCGAGCCACTGGTGAGACACCTTTCCATCTGGTATACGGAGTTGAGGCTATGTTACCTATGGAAATTAGTATTGGTTCTGTCCGAACAGATCAATTCGAACAAGTTGATCAGAACGGACAACGATTACAAGATCTAATCCTCCTAGAAGAAAAACGTGATCGAGCTCTGGTCAAGTCCGCGGTGTATTTGCAAGTTTTGCGCAAATACCATAACAAAAGGGTGCGACCACGTAGCCTTCACGTGGGTGATCTAGTTTTACGTAAAATACAAAACCAATCTAATCGCAATAAGTTCTCCCCTCAATGGGAAGGCCCCTACACTGTTGTCTCGATGCCGCGACCAAGATCGGCTCGGCTAGCAATGGAGGATGGTAGAATCTTATCCAATACATGTAACATTGATCAACTGCACAAGTTTTACGTGTAAGTTTCCCAACCCTTTTCCTTTTCAATTAGCATGATTTGACAAAATCAGTACTTTTAGTTGTTTCATGTGATAATTATTCCTTTTGCCCATATGTTACGAGTCTGGCTCGAGGGCTGGTCACCGATAATTGTATCACTATAATACCTCGACCAAATTCGCTGGCCTATCTCGTGATCACTTCCAGACAAGACACCCCTCAATAAGCTGTTTCTCAACACACACGGGGCTTGCTGGCATGTCCTTGGTCATCAGAGTGGCTTCCGATTTGCAATAAGGTCGGGTGTTGTATCAAACATGATTATCGGTCTGATCGGATATTAATACCTAAAGTCACAGTACTCTCTAGGTATTCCTGGTCATCGTTACAACCATATTTTTTCTGCGCTTATAATACTAAGTCTTCAATATACATAATCTCAGGAGGGGGCTAGGGGAATATGGTCGCAACATGAAACAAAAAGAAGTGCTTTTCTTTCAAAAATTAAGGCATACATATGCATTGTATAGCTATATCTGTACAGATACAAAATTTACAGTAAGCCAAGTTCTGTCAAGAGATTTTCGACCAGAGGCATGACTTCCTCCATTATGACCGCAAGTTGATCTTCACTCTTGACTTCTGCTTCTCCCACCATTGGATTTAGATCAATATCCGGGCCATGGTGAAGACGAAGTCTGCAGACGATGGCGGAGGCTGCGGATTGCACTTTTGTCTTTATCGCCTCTGTTTAACGCCTTGTATCTTCAGCTTTTAGCAAACCGGCCACCATCTTTAGTTTTTTGAAGATGTCTTGTTGAACACTGCTGCAGGTTGAAAGCGTCACATTCAAGTCCTTGTTTTCCTTGCAGACAAAGTCAACTTTCGAGTTTTGCAACTCGATGTTCGCCTGGAGATCCTTCTCTTGGTAGAGCTGGCTTATTTGGTCCTCTCATGCTGTAATAAGAGACCATCACAAACAGTTCGCATAAAAAATTAATTCATCCTAGTCGGAAGTGCACTTACAGGAGAGCTGCAACCGCAGTTGTTGGAGTTCTTTCTCCAAGCAAGAGATCTTGGCGACTGCCCTGATCTCTTGGCTTTCCCGGTCAGCGAGGCTCTTAGTCAAAAAGGAATTTTCTCTGTGACAAAAGAGACTATTGTTAAAATGGGACTAAAATTCAGGCAAATTAGGAAACATCTTCCTTACTGCTGCAGGCGACTCGTTTCTTGTTGGGCGACCTCGATACGCTCCGCTACAGCTATCGACTTGGTCACCACACGAGTCAGTTCCTATGACATGGAAGGAGATCGGTTTTAGAGCCTGGATATTCCTATGCAAATGCGAACTTAAAATAACAAGAGGTGTTCTGCATACCTCAATATACTCGCTGAACGAGCCGCTTTCTGATTCAGCCAAAGGCTGAGTCTCTAGACTCGCCTTATCCCCAGTTGGAGCGGCAGATGAGTTTGCCTGCTGAGCCTCCTCCATGGCTGGGGTTTCAGATTCCAATCTCTGTGATTGGACCTCTGAAGCCATCCCCTCTACAATGGCATGAAGAACTTCTTTGGCCGTGGGGATGGGACTTTGCTCGCCCGTGACCTCCGTAGCAGGAGGAGCCTCAAGACTTGTAGAGGTCACTGGGGCGCTTGGCGCTGCATCTCTGCGCCTAGCATAAGCAAACAGGAGAATCATCGGTTAGAATGTCTTCAGTCGATCACTTCGATATGACCCTGTCCAAATGGGAGAGATTCTTACCTTACTCGAAACCCTGTCCATTTCTGGGATTTCGAGGATGATTCCCTGGGAAGAAGAGGACAGTCGTCATTTGTCCTGGTCTTCCTTTTCCTGAATAGGACATTGTCCTTTTCTCCCTGTGTGCATGCAAGTCTATAAGAACACACCTGAGGAATGATGGAAACCAAGACTGTAAGGGTCCTTACCGGAGTAACTTCTTCTGTCGGTAAAGATGAAGCCATTGGTTCTGGAGCTTCTTGGACCGCAGGCACTAGAACTTCGTCTGCGACCACGAGATCAGTAGTGGTCGCGGGATCCTGTTCAGTCATCCCCACTCCTGTCGTCAGGAGTGGAGTATTCACCGCCCCAGGACTGGCAGGAGTCCTTTTGCGACAAATAAGAGGAATGTCTTCTTCCTCTCCCTGTATGAACACAACTTAATAGATGTGCACAAAGGAATGAAAACATGCAGGATTGTGAGAAATCTTACCACAATCGCTCCTTCTATCAGGAGGGGAGGTGTTGTAAGTCTTGAAGCTTCATAAGCTTCAGGCACTAGGGTTTCACCTGAAACCACAGGATTATCAGTGGTCACAGGCCCATTGTAGCCGTCTATGTCCCTGCAGTCAGAGACAAAACTTCGCCGATTTGAGGGGAAGCCAACCTCTCTGGGATGCTTGTTCCCAAAAGGTCAATTGCCTTCCTCTTGCGACGAACTAGAGGAATGTCATCCTCCTCGTCCTCGCTCCCTTCACCCTATACGATGAAGAAGTAATTTCCACTCGTACTTAGGGTTACAGGGGGTACTGAATATCTTACCGCAGTATTTTTTGCGGTTGTGATTTTCTTCTGCGAAGAAGCCTCTCCCAGAATCTTCTTAGGTTTCTTGGGAGCAGATTCCTTCGCTATGCGCTTCGAAGGGGTCCTCCTCACCCTCTTCGTGGTCGGTCCTCCCGAAGGACCAACGTCCTCAGTTGGACGCATTGCCTTAGCAAACTTCCCCAAAAGCTGTATTATTCCAAATGCTTTTGGTAATACAGGACGAGTGGATGGTTTACAACAGAGCTTGTTAGGAAAGGTCATACCTTTCGGCACTCTTGTTTAAGATCGTCGCCGGTGTTGATTAAGCTCTGGGGGCGAGGCGATCCCTTAGCTCCCTCCACAGTGGCGTTGTACGCCCGAAGGAGATAGTTTGTCCATTTTTTGATCTCGGACAAAGAAAGAGCTGTGTCACAAATAAGCATGTCAACAAATACAACATTTTTTAGTCGCTAAAAATGTATGTTTTGTTGGTTAAAAAACATACCATTATTGTAGTCCAGGGTACTGTCCGCCATGGACTGGATTTCCCAAGCTGGATGAGCCCTTTCACGCAGGGGGCTTATCCGATTCTTCACGAAGTCGCGTATGATGTCGCGCGCAGTTAAGCCTTGCTGGACTAGGTGAAGAATTGCTTGGGCTTGTTTCTTCTGCTCTGCGCTCAGAGCGGGAAGGGAGTCCAACTCACTGGCTTTCTCTGGTCGGGAGTTTGCGAACCATAGTCCTCTCTTCGACGGAGGGGTGCAGTAGAACCATTTCTGGTACCACCCGTGTACAGAGTCCCATAGGGGCGGGAAGGGGTACTCCTTCTTCTCCCTTATACGGAAGTAGATGCACCCAGTGGCATTGGCACTCTTCGACCATGCCGAAAAGTAGAAGCGCCGGAAAAGCTCCACGCTTGGAAGCACTCCGACGAAGGCTTCACAGAGGTGTTGGAAAATCGCCAGAATGAGAGCTGCATTTGGGTGGAGATTCACTAACTCCAGCCCATAGTATTCCAAGATTCCCCGCAGGAACTGGCTCTCTCGGAATCGGAACCCGCAGCGCAGGTATTCCTCAAAGATCACCAATTCGCCCCCTTGGACGATTGGGGTTTCTTGGTCTTTCTCTGCTGGCCGCCAGTTGATCAGTAGCCGTGGAGGGAGAATCTCTTCCTTCTCTAGTGCAACCAGACTCTCTTCTGTATGGTGGACGGATCGGCTCCAGGATGCCATTTCTTGCGAAGGATTGGGAAGAAAGGTGGCGACTTTGGAGGCGACGGAGATGAGGAATGCAAAAGAGGGTTTTGTGCGGCGAGAAACTTAAGGCAAATGACGGGTTTTGGCTTGTGAAGCTTCCTCAGGAAGCTACCCTCTCCTTTTATATGCCCGAGACAACCTTTCGTCGCATACTTTATTAATTTCCCATAATGGGTGCCTTCTCTCTGGAAACCCGTTATGCACTCCCTACAGTGAATCCAGAACAAAATATGTTTTCATTATTTTTTGTTTCGAATTCGGGGGCTAGGGTGTACACAAAAACATGAAAATTTTGCAAAGACTATGAAGGAAATGATCCCTCATGACTTTTGTAAATTAATTTTTATGTGTTGATCACAATGCAGTTCTGTGATCAGCTCGAGATTTGCATATTGATCGCAATGCAATTCTGTGATCGCTGCAAGTGGGTGATCGCAACAAATACGATTGTTGTTCGATCAAGGTATTATGTTCTGATCGCCGTTTCAGTTCTGATCGCGATACCAATACTGGTCGCGGTATAGTACATCAATGCGTTTTTGATCGAAAAAGATGTTGCGAAGCCATACTTCGGATAAGGATTTACCTAAGTATGTTTGATCGCAAAAGGCATTCTTTGTGAGCATGTTCTCACACAAAGATTGTGAAGAGCTTTAACACAGGATTATAAGTTTCACATAATCCTTCTTGAGAAATCAAGGTGTGTAAGGTAAAATAAATTTTTATTTCTGGTAATCTTTACATACAAAAGGGATACAGGCGACCAGAGCATCGACCTAATTTGAGAGAAATTTACAAAGTTCTCCTAAGGACATATTGGAGTTAGTAGGATCTACACTGACCGCCCCAAGAGAACTAGCAACTACTCTAAGCCTATCTACATCATCCCGGAGAAAAGAAGCACTACCACCCCTGATCGTATTGGAGAGTTCTCGTTGTTGCCGAGCATGGTCTCTCTCCAGGCGGAGTTGGTGCGCCTCTTCACGGGAGTTGTCATAACATTCTGCCAGGTGTAGAATAGCCGAAGACATTTCTTCGGTCTTCTTCTCCAGAGCCTCTTTCTCCTTCTGAAGAGCTTTTTCGAGGGAAAGAGGTTGGATCTCAGCAGGTGGTCACTGGGGGCTCCAAAAATTTTCGTCTCCTGCACATATATGTGTTAGTTTTACAAGATAAAATGACCAGTAGAGGAAATGAAAATAATTACCAATCCTTGCGGTAAGATTGGACGGGAGGATGAAGTGTTCCCCCGAAAAGTAGATCACCCGACAAAAGTCGAGGACCATCAGGTCGTGGAGGTGCAACTTTCCCACGAGAAAATTGATCACCCAACAAAAGCTGAGGATCATCTGGTCGCGGGAATGCAACCTTCCCACCAGAAAATTAATAACCCATCAAAAGATGGGGATTGCTTGATCGCAATGGAGAAAGCTAATCAGAAGAAGAAAGCTTCAAAGGATTGTTATGGATCTCCAAAGGTGGAGATGAGGGTTCGACCTGCCGAGTTGCATAGACAGGAAGAACTACATGGGACAAGGAAGGAGAGCGCAATGATGCATCCCCAGCCTTTGTACCGCTAGAGGATCCCTCGTCAACCTTGGGTTTCTTCCCTGGGCGAACCAGATCTTCGATCACCTGTGAATTCCCAAAAAGCATTTTGGAAATATGAAATGGCAACTTGAACCAAAAGTTCCAGAGAAGACTTACCTTCTGGAAATCCTGGTCAAGTTCGGGTATCACTTCCTCTTCATCACTTTCAATCTCAATGATGTTCTTGGAGTCTTGATTTGCCATTGAGGTGAAAACAGAAGAGAAGGAAAGATAGCTTTGGAAAAGACTTAGCTAAGAAAGAACTTGTGAAGTTTTAGGGCTAAGAGGCTTCGGTATTTATAGCACCCAAGAGTGACGGTTCATTTTTTGCGAGCGCCTCGAGTTCTTAAAACGTATTTACAGTTTTATCTCTGGTTAAAAAACAAGTCAGCAGCGCTATCATTATCTGTCAAAAAACAACCCGGAACCCATCTCAGGAAATAAACCACAACACTTAGTGCACCACTAAGTGAAGAAGTTGAAGCGTCGGGTCACTTATCCGATGCAGGTTTAAAATTTGAAGTAAATATGTCTCTTCATTTTCTTCAAATTTGGGGTCTAGCTGACGAAGATTGTTACCCGAGCTAGTTCGGAATAATGCACATCTGGTTCAAGACAGATTCGAACCAGACAAGTGTCCGGAGGTCCGTTGCTATGATCTCAGACGACCTGAGAAGCGCGGACACATGGTCGCAGGCTTTGCGCGATCATGAGATCACAGACGTTACGCGGTCAAGAGGCCACAGACAGTGCGTGATCAGAAGGTCGTTGACTACTCTCGACCAAGATGACTCGGGATTGCTTAAGCTCTACAACAAGCATATCCCGAGAATCACGAAGATCCTTCCACGTATGAAGACAACTGCCAGGAGGTTAACATGTGCGGTTATCCCTCAATTGCACGTGTTAAGCCTGCGTGGAAGTTAGGTGCGGTTATCAAAACTGCATCCAAGCAACCGTTCAAAGCCATTGTGCATTGGCGCCCTTTCGACTAGTATAAAAGGGTGAGCAAATGTACAAGACAAGGACACGCAAGAAGACGACGACAGATCAAGGACAAGCTTTCATAAGTTAGTTTAGTCTTTTTTAGACAATCACACAGAAAAGATCTTCGCCTGTGATGATCTTTTCTCCAACTTTGTAAATCTCTTTTCCCATACATAGTGAAATCACAACAGGACGTAGGGCTATTACTCCCACCATCGAGGGCCCGAACCTGTATAAATCTCTATGTGCCCTAACTGACATTGCTCATCATCCCTTTCCGGAGGGACACCTTAAAAGGCCTCATAACTCACAAATTCTGCATAAGTTTGACTAAGGACCCCGAGTCCGAATCGTCGACACAGAGTGTGGTCTCTCTTTTGAGTAGGCTTCAGCCGCTAGAGAGAGGATGGGTTCAAATGAGGGTTTTTATCTTGGTCACACCGGGCGTGCGCCTATCTTTGACGGGACTAACTATCCCTATTGGAAAGTGCGCATGATGATTTTTCTAGAAGCCATGGGGCTTGATGTTTGGGACATTGTTAAGATTGAGTTTACTCCTCCGGTTGATCCGGCAAATCACTCCGATGATGATAGGAGAAAACTCCACTTAAATACCAGTGCCAAAAATGCTCTGTTTCCCGGCTTGTCCCTAAATGAGTTCAACCACGTGAGCAACCTTACCACCGCTCACAAAGTTTGGACCACCCTCGAGGAGATATATGAGAGCACCACTAAGGTCAAGGAGGCAAAATTGCTAATTGTTAGGCAAAGATATGAGACATTCACCATGTCACCAACCAAGTCCGTGGATTCCATGTTCACTCGGTTGAATAACATTATGAATGAGCTCAAAAGACTCAGAGTTGTTTTTACTAACATTGAAATTGTAAGAAAATGATTAGGGCTCTTCTGGAGAGTTTTGACGCTCTTGTGACGGTCCTCACCAACTCCGACTTATCATCCACCACACCTACCAATCTCTATGGGAACCTCATCACCAATGAGATGCATCGGAAGGAAAAGAAGGAGGCGGCTGAATCATCAGAGACGAAAAAGAAGAACTTGGCATTCAAAGCCAACTCCAAAGGTGATTCAAACGATGGCTCCTCTGATGAGGATCTAACCCCTCTTGTAAAGAACACCAAAAAGCTTCTTCGTAAGTTGCACAAGAAGGGAGTCAACATCGACACAAGACCAAAGGGGTCAAAGCAAGCAAATTTCAAGGACATCATATGCTATGATGTCACAAAAAGGGACATATAGTTTCAAGATGCCCAAATAAGAACAAGCCTTGGGATAAGAAGAAGAGAGATCCTAAGAAGAAGAAATTCTTCAAAAACAATGGCGGAAACCAAGAAGCATGCTTCGGAGAATGGATGTTCAGAGAAGAGAGCTCCGATTCCGACTCCGATGATGAAGAGGGTTGTTCCAAGAAGCTAGCCGGATTAGCTCTTGGCAACAACAACACATCGACAAGTTCATCCTTTTGCCTTATGGCTAAAGGTGATGAGAGGTACACTCTCCTGATCCTTCATATGATGATCTAGTTGAAATGATTAGTGAATTAAATGGTGCTTTTGGAATCACAAAGAAGAAGTATAGAGCACTTAAAGAAGAGCACTCTTCTTTACTTGCACTTTACTCCGATTTAAAAGAATCCTATGAAGGTCTACTCATCAAGGATCTCACTAACTCACCAACTAAGGTAGATGTAGCTATTTCTTGTGACTTAGTTGATGATATACCAAATGTAGTCTCTAAATTGATATGTCAACTAGTTGCAATGATTTAATCGATATGCCATACTCATCTAGCTCTAGTAATAAAGATTTGCAATGCCATTAAATAATCTTAAATGAAAGCAATGAACTAAAGGCTCAAATCAAGAAACTTAGTAAAGGTTTAGAAAATTGTTACAAAGGAAAAGAATCTCTTGATCTTCTTCTTAGTGAGCAAAAATGCTCATTTAGAAAAGAAGGACTTGGATACTTTCCAAAGAAAGAAAATAAAACAAACACAAAAACTATTTTTGTAAAAACATGCAACAAATTTTGTTATAGATGTCATGAAATTAGTCATTCATATGATGCATGCTACATGCTTAAGAGGTCAAAGAAAGGATATGTGATAGCAAAGTTTGTTGGAGCACCCACGCTAAGTAAAAAGGAGAAATCTATTTGGGTGCCCAAAGTTTTGATTGCTAACATCGAAGGATCCAAAAGGATTTGGGTACCTAAAAAGACTTGATTCTTTTTGTAGGTGAACTACAAGACCGGTGGAAAACATTGGGTGCTAAATAGTGGATGCTCCGAACACATGACCAGGAACAAAAAGTTGTTCACCTCATTGGAAGATAACTCAAGTGAAAACCAAAAGATCACCTTTGGTGACAATCGTCAAGGAAATGTGGTAGGCTTGAGTAAAATCGCTATATCTCATGATCTTTCAATTTCAAATGTTTTAATTGTTCAATCGTTGAATTTTAATTTGTTATCCGTTGCACAAATTTGTGATCTTAGATTTCATTGCATATTTTCTCCTAAAAATGTTTTAGTTGAAAGTTTAAAAGACAACTCTTTGATCTTCAAAGGTTTTCGTTTTGGAAATCTCTATCTTGTTGTTGAGTTCAACTCAAAAAATACATCTCTTTCAACATGTCTCATTTCTCAAACTTCGAAGGGTTGGCTTTGCCATAGGAGACTTGCACATGTTGGAATGCATCAACTTAAAAAGCTTTTAAAACGTGACTTGGTAGTTGGCTTGAAGGATGTGAATTTTGAAAAGGACAAACCTTGTAGCCCTTGTCAACCAGGCAAGCAAGTAGCTACTTCACATCCAACCAAGCACATTCTTTCAACTTGCAAACGATTGGAACTTTTGCATATGGATTTGTTCAGCCCTGCTGAACATCAAAGTATTGGAGGAAATAATTTTTGCTATGTTATTGTTGATGATTTCTCCATATTTACTTGGGTGTTTTTCTTAGCTCACAAATCTGAAACGTCCTCTTGTTTTAAAAGATTTGCAAAAAGAGCTGAAAAGGAATTTGAACTCTGCATCAAGAAAATCCGTAGTGATCATGGTGGAGAATTTCAAAATTCTCATTTTCTTGATTTTTGTGATGAGTCCAGAATCAAACATGAATTTTCTATGCCCTATACACCTCAACAAAATGGTGTTGTAGAACGGAAGAATCGTACATTGATTAAAATGGCTAGAAAAATGCTCGATGAGTACAAGAGGCCTACCCGGTTTTGTGCAGAGGTAGTTTACACAGCATGTTATGCCATCAATCGTCTTTATACCCATCCACTTTTGAACAGAACTCCTTATGAACTGATTATAGGGATAAAACCAAACATTTCATATTTTCGAGTCTTTGGTTACAAATGTTATATTCTTAAAAAGCGCATGCATCTTGGAAAATTTCAAAGACGTGTTGACGAGGGTTTTCTAGTTGGCTATTCATCCACTAGTAAAGCTTATCAGGTTTTCAACACTACAACAGAATGCATTGAAGAATCATGCAATGTAGAATTTGATGAATCTAACGGCTCTCAAGGAGAGCATGAGGATTTTGATGATGTAGGCAACAGTGGCTTGAGGGAAGCTATGAAGGAGATGACCATTTGTGATACCCAGAAATGAAGAACAAAAGTCACCTGGTCGAAAGGATAAATCACCCACGACTACTCAGGCTGATGTCGAACATGGACCTGCGACCACAAATACTGATGTTGCTCAACCTGCGACCACCCACAACAATGCTGGTCGAGAAGACCTTGAACTAGAGACTGAAGAGAATGATGATCAAGCATCACAGAACCCGCGACTTCATCAAACGTTTGCCAAAGATCACCCCCTGAATCAAATCTTGGGTGATGTTAGTAAGGGTGTTCAAACTCGATCTCATATTGCTTCTTTTTGTGAACATTATTCTTTTGTTTCTTCCTTAGAACCTAAGCTTATAGATGAAGCACTTAGAGATCTAGATTGGATAAATGCCATGCATGAAGAACTAAATAATTTCACTAGAAACAAAGTTTGGACATTAGTAGAAAGACCTAAGGATCATAATGTGATTGGAACGAAATGGGTTTTTAGAAATAAACAAGATGAGAATGGAGTAGTAGTACGAAACAAAGCTCGTCTTGTTGCACAAGGATATTCACAAGTTGAAGGATCGGATTTTGGTGAAACTTTTGCACCCATAGCAAGATTAGAAGCTATTCGCATTTTTCTTGCATTTGCATCAAATTTTAACATCAAGTTATGTCAAATGGATGTAAAAATTGCATTTTTAAATGGAGAAATATCTGAATTAGTTTTTGTAGAACAACCTCCCAATTTTGAAGATTCAAAATTTTCAAATCATGTATACAAGCTCTCTAAGGATCTTTATGGACTTAAACAAGCTCCTCGAGCTTGGTATGAACGCCTTAGAGATTTTCTCATTTCAAAAGGTTTTTAAATTGGGAAGGTAGACACAACCTAATTTACAAAAGTAGTTGAGAAAGATCTTTTTGTATGTCAAACATACGTTGATGATATCATATTAGGGTCTACTAATGAATCCTTTTGTCATGAGTTTGGAGAAATGATGTCTAGGGAATTTGAGATGTCGATGATTAGAGAACTAAGCTTTTTCCTTAGACTTCAAATCAAGCAACTCAAGAATGGAACGTTTGTGAGTCAAACCAAGTATGTGAAGGACTTGCTCAAGCACTTTGGGATGGAAGATGCTAAAGCCATCAAAACTCCCATGGACACTAATGGACATCTCGATATGGACAACGACGGAAACGCGGTTGATTCTAAACTTTATCGATCTATGATTAGTATCTTCCTCTATCTTACCGTATCTAGACCTGACATCATGTTCAGTGTTTGCTTATGTGCTAGATTTCAATCATCTCCTAAGGAATGTCATTTTATTGCTATTAAAAGAATCCTTAGGTACTTGAAATGCTATCCCCATATAAGACTTGGGTACCCTAAAGATGTAAACTTTGAATTAATTGGTTACTCAGATTCAGATTATGCGGGGTGCAAAATTGATAGAAAAAGCACATATGGTAATTGTCAACTTTTGGGGAGATCACTAGTCTCTTAGTCATCTAAGAAACAAAATTCCGTAGCTCTCTCCACCACCGAAGCGGAATATATTTCAGTGGGTAGTTGTTGTGCTCAAATTTTATGGATGAAGCAAATCCTTTTGGATTATGGAATTTGTTTTGACAAAGTGTCACTCTTGTGTGATAATGAAAGTGCCATAAAGATTGCAAACAATCCTGTTCAACATTCTAGAACAAAGCATATTGATGTTAGGCACCATTTTATAAGAGATCATGTGGCAAAAGGGGACATAGATATGAATTATGTAAGAATTGACTTGCAGCTAGCAGACATCTTCAGCAAACCTTTAGATGAGACTAGATTTTGCTTTTTTAGAAGTGAATTAAATATTATTGATATATCAAATACAAGTTAAATGTCTGCTTTACTTTCCTCCCGCCTTTTTGTGCTTGATGTCAAAGGGGGAGAGATTAGGAGAGATTCTTGTATGACATTATTGATAATTTATGTGCTCATTGTTTATTCATTGTGGACTCTTAAATGACTCATATGTGTATTTATATATGCATGCATTCAGGGGGAGTTCTTGCATATCTAATGCCTATGCATACATTAAGGGGGAGTCATTATTAAATTTTATTCATTTAAACACTTGTTGTCATCAATCATCAAAAAGGGAGAGATTGTTGCTTCTAGACCCTTAATCTTGATTTTGATGATAAATGACAACAAGTGTCTTGGACTAATCTATTTTCTTTGAGTATAATCAATAAGATTAGGTGAAAAGAAGAAACGTCAAATGGGAGTCGCAAGCGCGAGGTCGCAGTATCACCCGGATCTGCAGGTCGCGAACCAAGGTTGCCCGAGGTCATGAGCCAAGATCGCAAGCGCAAGGTCGCCAAGAAGGAAGCAGCAAAGACCTAAGGTAAGTGCTTGTTTATTGTACCGGTCTCGGAGTTTGGAATTTAACCGGATTTTATAGAAATTCTTTTTAGTTTTTAACCCATACTATTAAGAGGGGTTTGCGAAATCTCTTTAAGTTCCATCAAAAACTGAGAAACTCTTAGGTCATTTGTTGCATTCGCATTCATTCATATGCTTGGTCAAAATCTGAGAAATATATAGATTTCAAAGAGGGACTGAAACTGGTCTTTTGAGTACTGTTCATTTGACAAGATACTGTTCATACGACCAGATATTGTTCATTCAACCAGAGGTCACATGAATACTGTTCATTTTGACTAGACACTATTCATGTACTGTTCATACGACCAGTAACACTGTTCATTCGACCAGACTTTCCAACGGCTATTTACTAGCTGTTAAAGGTCGTAGCTGGCTGTTAGCTGTACTGATTTCTTTCCTTTTCGACCACAACGGCTAGCTGAAAGGTTGGGCTATAAATATAGGTGTTTTAAACAGTATTCTCATTCATCTCAAACCATATTCTCATATACACACCTTCAAGCATCATCCCTCTACCCTTTTGAGCAGTTTTTAGAAGTTTTAAAACACTTTCGAGCATATTTTCGCTACTGTTTTTGAGCAGTTTTTAAAACCATTTTTGAGCAGTTTCTGTTCACATTTTTGAGTAGTTTTTAAACAGTTTTTTGAGCAGATTCTCTACTGTTTTGACCAGTTTTATAAACACTTTTAGAGCAGATTTTTGATCAGTTTTAGAAACAATTTTGGAATTGATTTTTGATCAATTTTACAAACACTTTTGAGCAGATCTTTGAGAAGCTTCTGTTCACATTTTTTTATCAATTTTATGAACACTTTTGGGCAGATTTGATCAATTTTTTTAAAGAACCAAGTGATATATTTTTGATATACATTTGAGCCCAAGAACTAAAATCTTGATCTTTTGATTAAGTATTATTCATTGTGATTGAGAGAGATCTTCTGAGAGCATTCATTTGCATAATTTGCATCCTTAGAAGTTTCTCGGTATTTGTTGGGAGTCAAGAGAAGATCTTGCAACTTGTTACTTTTGGTGAACGCCCTCACCTAGATGGTTTGGAGGCGTGGCCGTTTGCTCGAAAAAGATGTGCCTCTGGACAAATGTCTGCACTCAAGCTGATATTCAAGCGGACAGTCAGTGTCCTATGCTGACAATCTGTATTGATCTATACAACTGAGGGTAAAACAATCATAACTCTTGATCTAGAGATCTGATTGAGGTGTTTTTTGGCTCATTGGAAAGATACCTTAAGGGGCTACAATTTTGTCAACAAGAGCAAGACATAGATCAGCATAGATGTTTCTAGAAAATTCAAAAACTTTCCTACTGCCAAAATGTTCAACACAAATGTCCACGTCACGCGGACATGCATGCTAACAATTAGTATAGTACAAATATTTTTAGCTCACAAAGGGTGTGCCTCTGGACAAATGTTTGCAATCGAACTGTCATTCAAGCTAACTATCAGCTTAGTATCGAACAGTTATGCTCGACTAAGTTTAAGCCACTAGTCGAAAGGCTAGTGTTCGTATGTTTTCATTAGAGTGGAGTATTGGTCGAATGTCCGCATTCGAGCACTCATGCGTACCTTTAGCACAGTACAAATACGACCATGACTAGGTATAGAACTAATATGACCAGTTTGAACTGATAAGACCACGACCAGATCTAGTATTGACATGACCAGTTTTGAACTGATACAACCACGACCAGTTTCAATTCTATACAACCAGTTCGTGTATTAGATATGATCATGACCAGTTCTACTAGTGATACAACCACGACCAGTTCTAGTGCTGATACGACTACGACCAGGTCTAGTACTGATACGTCCAATTTTGAACTGATACAATCACGACCAGTTTCAATACTGATACGACCATTTTGTACATAAACGATCACAACCAGGTCTAGTTTTTTTATCTTAGTTCCAATTCAAACAATCTAGAATTTTTTCTAGCAATTGAAGAGGTGAATGAGCAATAGTGCAATATGATATGAATGCATTTGAGCTTCCACACTAGATCGACTCAAGCTACTAAATTCCAACCCCTCTTAATAGTATGTTCAAACTAGTAAAAAAAAATACAAGCAACTCGGTCAATCTCCAAACACCGAGACCGATAAATCCTAAGAAAATGATACTTAATCTTTGATTTTACCTTCCGTGAAGTTTGACCTCTCTTAAGGTGGCTCATATCAACATCATTCTCCATACGCCCTTGCTTGCTTTCATTTTGCAATCCATTTTGAGAGACAACACATATACCCATTAAACCATGTTAGTCTCATAGTTAAGTTGTCATTAATCACCAAAATAATTACTCCCAAAGGAGTTGACTCAACAATCTCCTCCTTTTTGGTGTTTCATGACAAAACCATTTTTGATAAAACCACAAAAGGATAATAGATGAAATATACAGTCATATAGATCCATACATTATATGAAGTAAGCACAAGATCCATACTAGTCGTGTCATGATAATAATTAGCAAAAACTTGATGCAATGACATGATGATACAAACACGGATGACTAATATGATGAGCTCCCCCTCAACATATGCATCGATATGAAACCACAACAAAAAGAGACATCAACTTCAAATCCAAGATAAGGAAGCAACAATCAAAGTTTATCTAAATTGTCATTAATCATGAAAACCTAGATGCAACAATCTCCTCCTTTTTTATGATTGATGATAACAACCTCTGTTAATCCCAGAATAGGTTCTTTAGCTGCCCCTTAATATATGCAATAATATTTCAAAGCTGAGCAAAGCATTTAATCACATAAGTCAAGAGACATGTATGACAATCCAAATAAGAGAATGTGAAGCGGGAAGCGGGAAGCGGAAGCATAAGTTCAATCAAGTCATACATGAACCTTTAGGAACCTTCCAAAAACTAAACTACCAACAATATTCAAATATCAACTATATCAAATATCTCTCAAACATCTCTCCCCCTTGGTCATCAAGCACAAAAAGGAAGGGGTGAGAACTCAAATTGTGATGAGCAATATCTTCGGAGTCATTTTTTTTACAAGTTTACTAAAACGAGTTGCTTGAAATTTTTTTTATTCAAAAACAAGATCTCTACAAAATTTGCAAGCATGTTTTTAAGAAAATACAACCAAGGTATATAGAAGGATAACAAGATAATCAACACACAACAGATATATCAATGACATTTAATTCACTTCTAATCATGCAAAATCTAGACGCATCTAATGGTTTGGTGAAAATATTCGCTAGTTGCATGTCTGTTTTTACATAATTGATCTCTATATCTCCTTTTGCCACATGATCTCTTATAAAGTGATGCCGAATATCAATATGTTTTGTCCTAGAATGTTGAACCAGATTGTTTGCAATCTTTATGGCACTTTCACTATCACATAAGACTGGCACCCTTTCGAAAGCAATTCCATAATCCAACAAGATTTATTTCATCCATAATATTTGAGCACAACAACTACCCGCCAATACATATTCCACTTCGGCAGTTGAGAGGACTACCGAGTTTTGTTTCTTGGATGACTAAGAGACTAGAGATCTACCCAAAAGTTGACAACTACCGGATGTGCTTTTTCTATCGATCTTGCAACACACATAATCCAAATCCGAATAACCAAGTAATTCGAAGTTTGTATTTTTCGAATACCAAAGACCTATGCTTGGATAGCATTTCAAATACCTAAGGATTCTTTTAATGGCAATCAAATGGCATTCCTTAGGAGATGATTGAAATATAGCACATAAGCAAACACTAAACATGATGTTGGGTCTAGATGCGGTAAGATAAAGCAAACTACCAATCATAGATCAATAGAGTTTAGAATCAACGACTTTTTCATTGTCGTCCATATCGAGATATCTATTTGTAGCCATGAGAGTTTTAATAGTTTTAGCATCTTCCATCCCAAGGCTCTTGAGTAAGTCCTTCACATACTTGATTTGACTCATGAACGTTCCATTCTTCATTTACTTGATTTGAAGTGCAAGAAGAAGTTTAGCTCTACAATCATTGACATCTCGACTTCCCTAGACATCATCTTACCAAACTCTTGACAAAAAGAATCATTAGTAGAATTGAAAATAATTTCATCAACATATATTTGACACACAAAGAAATCTTTCTCAATTACTTTTGTAAAAAGGATTGTGTCAACCTTCTCAATTTTTGTCGTGGTATTAAGAATACCCCGGCAGGTTTTGAAGATGATCCTAGCGGAGATTACGCAGCGCGGGTTGACCGGGCGACCGGTCCTCCCCCGCCGGACAAACACAAGAAAAGACACGAGGATTTATACAGGTTCGGGTCCCAGTGGGGGCCCTAGTCCTGTCGACGCGCTCCCGACCGGAGTCGGCTGGGGAGGCTCTCTCCGGGGGAGAGGCTTCCGGAGCACGTCTGTGAGATTAGCTATTCCAAATAATAATGAGTTGATCCCTTACAACAGAGGGGTACAAGGGCTATTTATAGCCCCAAAAAGAAGCAAAAAACCTAAACTACCCCGGAAGCCACCGTCGGATTGAAGGGTAGGACCGTCCTTCTCCCGGTCAAACGTCTTGGATGCTTGACAGGTGGTCGCTGATTCCCGAGGCGTCCCTCGCGTGACCTGCACGTGATAAACAAACAGGAGTTTTACGTTTTAGGAGGGCGATGACGTCCGGGACCCCTTCCGGAGAGAGCAGAGTCCCGGGGACCCAAATGGCGGCGCCCGGGGCAGACACCGGAGGCCACTCTCCCCGGGCCAATGGCGGCGCCCGGGACGCGCCCGGGGGGCACGGTCCCGGGGGCCAAATGGCGGCGCCCGGGGCAGGCACCGGAAGCCACTGCCCCCGGGCCAATGGCGGCGCCCGGGACATGCCCGGGGGGCACGGTCCCCGGGCCAATGGCGGCGCCCGGGACATGCCCGGGGGGCACAGTCCCGGGAGCCCAATGGCGGCGCCCGGGACGCGCCCGGGGCAGGCACCGGAGGCCAGTGTCCCCGGGCCAATGGCGGCGCCCGGGACATGCCCGGGGGGCACGGTCCCGGGAGCCCAATGGCGGCGCCCGGGGCAGGCACCGGAGGGCACGGTACCCGGGCCAATGGCGGCGCCCGGGACATGCCCGGGGGGCACGGTCCCGGGAGCCCAATGGCGGCGCCCGGGACGCGCCCGGGGGGCACGGTCCCGGGGGCCAAATGGCGGCGCCCGGGGCAGGCACCGGGGGCCACTGTCCCCGGGCCAATGGCGGCGCCCGGGACATGCCCGGGGGGCACGGTCCCGGGAGCCCAATGGCGGCGCCCGGGGCAGGCACCGGAGGCCACTGTCCCCGGGCAATCATGAACTTACCTGGACTTGACCGCGTGGAGATTTCCCCCAACAGCAGCCCCCCATGCTCTCCGGGGACGAAGCTTGAGCCCCCGGAGGGAATGGTTACGGTACCGGGAAAATCTCCGGACGAAAATCACCGGAGCCGCGGCGACGCTTCGGTTTCTGTGCCGGGCGCTTCATGGCCGCGCCGTTCTCGCAATAAATGCACGCGGGGTTCGAAACGGCGTCTCGATTTACGCGCCTGTCCCTTCGTTTCCCGCGCACGGTTTGAATTTCAGTGGTCCAGATTGCCCCGAGGGGGCCACGTGGCGCGCATCTAGATCACGGCCAGCCTCTATAAATAGGGCCCTAGGGGGCCCCGGAAGCTCATTCCAAATCTTCAACTCCAGCTTCAGCTCTCCCGGTAGCGCTCTTCCGGTAGTTTCTCCGGTAGCCTTTTCCGGTAGCGAGCGTCCGGGAGTTGTTGACAGCCACCTGAAAACTTAGCCACCGAAAAACAAAGAACTCACCTAATGGCGCCCAAAGGTCGAGCGAAGACCACGGGGTGCCCCCGGAGGAAATCCCCGTGGATTTCCTTTGGGCCTCCGAGTTCTCGGCCTCGGACGCGGAGTCCCTGGTCAAGAAGGGCATCGTCGAAGAGGGGGACATCCGGGTCCCCCTAAAGAAGGACGGAGCCCCCCGCCCCAGGCCCGGAGAGGTCGTGGCCTTCGAGGCCTTCCTCGAGGCGGGGCTCCGGCTCCCGGTGCATCCGATGCTCCGGGAGTTTCTCAAAGAGTACGGGGTGGCTCTCAACCACCTCACCCCGAACGCGCTCGTCCGTATGGGCCTTTTTATATGGCTCTACGAGACAGCGACCGGGCGGGAGCCCACCCTCCGCGCCTTCCGGTACTTCTATTTACCGGCGGCGCGAAGCTCCCACCTGGTGAAGGGAGGACCGAAGTCCCCCTTCGGCTCGGTGATGGTCCAAATGCTGCCTTCCTGGGTGGCGGACTTCCCGGCGGCGGCCTCCCGGGACCACTGGGGGGACTGGCTCCGGAGGTGGTTCTACCTCCGGGTCCGGGACGAGGCGGTGGTCTACGCCCCGGAGCCTCCCACCTACAGCCGATCATCCGCACCGAAGCCGCCGGTGTGGACGGACGAGGAGTTCGAGCTCCTCGGGAAGGTGGTGTTGGCGAAGAAGGCCCGCTCGATGCGGGACACCGCGGAGGAGCTGGCGCACCTGCGGCTTTCCCCCTTCTCACGCGGGGGAAGGGGGATCGGCATGGGCCCGGAGCAGCGGCCTCCGGTCAAGCCGGTGACGCGGCGTAAGTCCCCTGCATTTTTGTACTTGCAGTTTTTTATGAGAAATTGACACTTTTTACCTCTTGCAGTGCGCCCGTACCCGGCGGCGCGGGACAAGGCGGAGCACCTCCTGGGGAGGTACTTTGCCGACGAACACGAGCGCATCGTGCGCCTCGTGGGGGAGGGGCCTCCCCGGAACCTGGTGGCCGAGGCCTACGGGCTAAGGCTTCCGGAGAGGAAGCCCCTTCCCACCCCCGGCTCTCATAAGCGGGGGAAGGATGCGGCCGGGGGCTCGGAGCCCAAAAGGCCCCGGGTCCAGAAGACCCCCGCCCCGACGACGACGCCGGTGAGGGCCCGGGACGCGGCTCCCGGAGCCGAACATGCCCGGGCGGCGCCCCGGGCAGAGGCGACGCCTCCACCCCCGGAGGCCCCCGTCGAGGCCCGGGGGAAGGAGGTTGTTGTCGATGGGGCGGGGTCCGATTCGGCGGACTACGCCCCATCGCCAATTCGCGTGACGCTCCTCTCGCCTCTCCCGGCGGCATTGGCGCCGGAGAGGCTAGAGGTGAGGTTTTCGGAGGCGGCGCCTCCGTGCCTCTGGCCGGTTGATGAGGAGGGGGGGAGCCCCTCAGTCATCGAGGTCCCCCCGGAGCAGGAGGCTCCGAGGGCCCGCCGGCCTGGGGCGGGGAAAGGCCTGATGATTCCTCCCCGGGCGGAGAACCCCGCCCGATCTTCATCATCGTCTTCGGAGGAAACTTCGTCGACAAAGACGCCGGCGACGCCGGCCGTGCTCCCGGATTCTGAGGTCCGGGGGCCCTCTCCCGGCCGCGACAGGAGGGCCGGGCAAGATACCTCCCTACTTCCCGCGGGGGAGGTGGCCCGCTACGCGGAGGGCCTGCACAACCGGAAGATGCAGGCCTTCGTAGCAGGAGGAACGCTCCACGAGCGTTTTGAGGGGCTCGAGTCTCTCGGAGCCCAGGTAACCCGAGCTCTCAACACCTCGGCTTTTTTCCTGCACTTGAGAATTTTCTAACTCTATGTATTTTGTAGGTAGCGACTGTTACCTGGGGCCTTGAGCAGCGGGTCACCCGGCTGCTCAAGGAGGCGGAGAGCCGGGCCGCGGCCTGCGTGGAGCAGCGGGAGGCGGCCCTCCGGGAGCGGGACGAAGCTCTTGATGAGCTGTCCCGGGCCCGGGCGCAGGTGCACCTTTCGGAGGGCGCCTACATCCGCCTCCGAGAGGAGGCCAAGGTGCGGGAGAAAATGCTCCGGGAGCTCGAGAGCTCCAGCGTCCGGGCGCTGTCGGACGCGGGCAGCTCCGTCCGCTCGACCTTGGAAAGCCTTGGCGTTAGCCTTGGCTCCAGGAGCGGCCCCGAGGTACCCCCGGCGACCCTCGCGGAGGCTGTGCGTTTTCTTAACGCACAAGTCTCCGCGATCCCGGAGGCTGCGGACGTCCGGGCACGGGGCCGGGCGATCCCCGTCATCGCGGCCGCCGCGGGGCTCGTTGACTACCGGGGGGTCGGCGCCCGGGCGATCGGGGGGCGCATCCCCCGAAGCTTCCCGGAGGCCTTCGAGCCAACGCGCCGGGAGGTGGAGCTGCTGGCGGAGGGGTTCTACGACCAGATCATCCGAACGAGGTTCCCGACACCGGCGCCTCCGGCCGTGGATGCCCCAGCCCCGGCCACGGAGGAAGCTCCCCGGGGGGAGGACCCCAATGCTAAAGTATGAGCCTCCCCCGGGTCTTTAGCTAGGACTTTTTATTTTGTTAGACATTTTGATTCCGGTAGCTTCTTAGGAGAAGCCCCGGGCACTTGTACAAAAACATTTTGCAATGAAATATATTTGAAGTTTTTCTAAGTCTTTGCAATGAAATGTTACCAGGGTTCCCGGGGGGTTACTTCCGGGCAACGGTCCGGGAGAGGCTCTCCGGGGGACGCCCAAGCGGCTTTGATTTTGCTGAGCCTTGTCTCCGGGGGGCGCGACGGGGGTACTGCCCGGGAGCCTGTCCGGTTGAGGTGGCGCCCGGAGTGGCACTTGGACAATTTTGACAACAGCCGTGCTGAATTAACTCCCCCGCGCCCGAAGGCCCAGATGATACCTCCCCTCCGGATACTTCCGCCGGCTGGGTACGAGTTTTGGCCCGAAGACGTACTTCGGGATTCTCAGCGTCGTGTCCGGGCGCTGTACCGGGACCTGGCCCGGGAGTTGAGGGAGCGCCTCCGGGAGCTTTAGGCGTAGGGGCCTTAGGCTCGTAGAAAATCCCCCGGGTTAGGACCCGGGCTGTATTATTTCCGAAACCCACCGAAGGGGGAAGATGTCCTCCGGGTTTGTTGATCAATAAAGCGCATTGTTTCTTTTTATTGCCTCTATTTTCTTCTTCTTGGATGGTCTGGACGACTCATCTTAACAAGGATGAGCTAAGTTTCTTCGTGGGTGACCCGGGGGCCCCCTGTCCCCCCCCCGCCCACAGCGGGCGGGAGGAGGCCTCCGCGTGCTGTGGGGGTAACAGGGTCCCCGGGGGGAGCATAACCTGTAGGAGAAATATTTTCTAAGTTATAAAATTTTAAAGCGAGGTTTTCAAGGAGAAGACCTTCCGGGAGATAATCATCCGGTCGCCGTGAGAACGGGGAGCCGGGAATAAGGCCTTAAACGGGAGGAATGTCCAAGAGAACCCGATGGGATTTCCAGAGGCGAGCTTCCTGGGAGACACTCGTTCGGTCGCTGTAAGAACGGGGAATAGGGTCTTCGGGGAAGGAAATGCCCGAGAAATCCGGCTTCTCCGAGAGACAATCGTCCGGTCGCCGTGAGAACGGGGAGCCGGGAATAAGGTCTCCGGGAGGCATTCATCCGGTCGTCGTGAGAACGGGGAGCCGGGAATAAGGTCGCTGGGGACCAATCATCCGGTCGCCGTGAAGACGGGGAGCCGGGAATAACGTCGACTCCCGGAGGAGGAAGATGGACCCAAATAAGCCGCAAGGGGCTGATCTTCCGGTCGCCGTGAGAACGGAGAGCCGGGAATAACGTCGACTCCCGGAGGAGGAAGATGGATCCAATCAAGCCGCAAGGGGCTGATCTTCCGGTCGCCGTGAGAACGGGGAGCCGGGAATAACGTCGACTCCCGGAGGAGGAAGATGGATCCAATCAAGCCGCAAGGGGCTGATCTTCCGGTCGCCGTGAGAACGGGGAGCCGGGAATAACGTCGACTCCCGGAGGAGGAAGATGGATCCAATCAAGCCGCAAGGGGCTGATCTTCCGGTCGCCGTGAGAACGGGGAGCCGGGAATAACGTCGACTCCCGGAGGAGGAAGATAGATCCAGAAAGCCATTAGACGTCCCGCTGAGGAGAGCGTCTACTCCCGGAGGAGGAAGTGCCCGGAGACGGGTCTTGAGTGTTTGGGCAGGGGACTAGTCTCCCAAAGTGACTCGTTACCGCGGCCGCTGGGGACCGGGTTGCCGCTTACACCCTCAGTCCACGAGGGCTGATCGTAAGCCGCCCTACGGGAGTGCAGGCTCCGTTGTAGGGACTTGTTGGGACTGGCCCACTTCCTCGCGGGGAGGGCATCCTCACAAGGAGGGCTTCCTCGTGGGGAGGGCATCTTCACGGGGAAGGCATCCTCGCGGGGAGGGCATCACCACTAGAGGCGGTAAACAAAAACAACCTGCAGTGAGACAGTTGAAGAACAAAGGCTATGCATTGATTAACAAAATATACAAAGCCCCCCTGCGAAGCCGCGAAGGGGGAACAAGGGAAACTACAGTGTCCCCCCTCCCCTTCCGGCGTGACCGCCCCGGGGGAGGGGACAGGCCCGTAAGGCTAGACGTAGAACTTGCGAAGTAAACGCAAGTTCCAGGTGTGTTTCAGCTCCTGTTCTTGAAGGTTGGAGAGCTTGTAGGCCCCCGAGCCTAGGACAGCGGAGATCCTGTAGGGGCCCTCCCACTTGGGAGAGAGTTTTCCCTGGGCTTGGGGGTCCGTGACGCGCTTGAGGACAAGGTCCCCAAGGCGAAAAGCTCTTTCGCGCACGCGCTGGTTGTATGCGCGCGACATTTCGCGCTCGTAGATGGCATGGCGGAGGAGCGCTCGGTCACGTTCCTCCTCCACGAGGTCGATTTCCAGCCGCCGGTTGTCTTCGTTGGCCCGGTAGGCTGCGGTCGTGGCTCCGTTCAGGAGCTCGACCCGCAGCGACCGGAAGCCGATCTCCGGGGGGAGGACTGCCTCCGCCCCGTAGACTAGGGAGAAGGGAGCACGCCCTGTGGCCCGGGACGGGGTCGTGCGCATCGAGCAGAGGATGCTAGGGAGCTCCTCTGCCCACGCGCCCCGCTTGGAAGCGGTTTGTTCGAGCCTCCGGCGTAACCCCTGTAGGATTACGCCATTGACCCTCTCGACGGCCCCGTTGCTTTGGGGATGGGCCACTGAGGCGAAGTGGATGACGACCCCCAGGTCTTCGCAGAATTCCCGGAAATAAGCCGAGTCGAATTGGGTCCCGTTGTCCACGGTAATTTCCCGGGGGACACCAAAACGACAAACGACGTTTTTCCAGAAAAACCGCTGAACGGCCCGGGAGGTGATGCTAGCCAAGGGCTCCGCCTCAACCCACTTTGTAAAGTAGTCGACCGCGACTACCGCATACTTGTATCCTCCGGGCGCTGGGGGGAAGGGCCCTAAGAGGTCCATCCCCCAGCGCACGAAGGGCCAAGTGATGGGGATAGTCCGCAGCGCTACAGGGGGGAGATTCGAGCCCTTGGCCATCTTCTGGCATGCTTCGCACGCGGAGACAAGGTCTCGCGCGTCGCGCATGACTGTAGGCCAGTAAAAGCCCTGCCGAAGGGCCTTGGCGGCGATGGCACGCGGGGCTAGGTGAGAACCACAGCTCCCCGCGTGAATGTCTTCCAGGAGTTGAAGTCCCTCCGACCGGGGGAGGCAGCGCAGGAGGGCTGAAGCCCCCCGCTTGTAGAGCCTTCCCTCGAGCAGGAGATATGCCCGGGCTTTGGCCCGGAGGCGCTTAACCTCGGTCTCGCTGGGAGGGTCCCCCTCCCCCTTGATGAAGGAGATGAGGGGATCCATCCATGACGACGGCCGGACGATCTCGGCGACCTCCGAGACTGGAGGCTCGGGGCCTGCGTCCGGGGAGGCCACCGAGGGCTTTGTGATTGTTTCCAAGAAGGCCCCCCTGGGGAGCGTTTCCCGGGCGCTTGCCGCCCGGGCCAAAGCATCAGCCCGGTCATTGTCCCTCCGCGGGATATGCCGGGCCTCAAGGCCGTCGAAGTGTTTCTCCATTTTTCGTACTTCCTGCAAGTAAAGACTTAAATTTGCGTCATGGCACAGGTAAGATTTGTCCATTTGGCAGACAACGAGCTGAGAGTCTCCCTTCACTAGTAGGCGCCGGATCCCCAGGGAGCGCGCAAGGCGCATCCCGAGGAGCAGAGCCTCGTATTCGGCGACGTTGTTGGTTGCGGGGAACTCGAGCCGCGCGGCGTACTCGAGCTCCTTCCCCTCGGGGCTCCGGAGGACTACCCCCGCGCCAGCCCCAGCGAGACACAGCGACCCATCAAACAGCAGGGTCCAATGGTCACTGCGTCGGGGCGGCACAGGGAGATCTTCGTCCCCGGACCCAGAGGCGGGAGTCCATTCTGCGATGAAGTCGGCGAGGACCTGCGACTTGATTGCGGAGCGGCCGGTAAGGGACAGGGAGAAGGGGGCAAGCTCGGCCCCCCACTTCCCAATCCGGCCGGTGGCTTCTTTATTCCGCAGTACCTCCCCCAGGGGGAGGGACGACGGAACGGTGATGGGGTGCCCTAGGAAGTAATGCCGGAGCTTCCGGGACGCCATGAGGAGAGCGTAGCAAATCTTCTCCATCTCCGTGTACCGAGTCTTGGCCCCTTGGAGGGCTTCGCTGACGTAGTACACGGGACGTTGCTGCCCCCCTTGCTCCTTCACCAAAACCGCGCTGACGGCGACGGGGGTCGCGGCGAGGTAGAGGAGCAAGGGCTCTTCCGGAGACGGACTCACGAGCATTGGAGGGCTCGAGAGGTACTTCTTGAGGTCGTTGAAGGCTTCCTGGGCCTCGGGGGTCCAGCGGAACCCCTCAAGCCCTCGGAGGATCTTGAAGAACTGGAGGCCCCGCTCCCCCGAACGGGAGACGAAGCGGCTGAGCACGGCCAGGCGGCCGGAGAGCCGCTGGACATCTTTGACGGAGCGCAGCGGGGGCATCTCTAGGAAGGCCCGGATCTTCTCGGGGTTTGCCTCAATGCCCTGCTGGGACACGAGAAAACCCAGGAGCTTCCCCCCGCGCACCCCGAAGGCGCACTTCTCCGGGTTGTGCTTGAGCCCGAACGCGCGGAGGTTGCGGAAGGTCTCTGCGAGGTCGTCGATGTGGGAGGCTGCACGGGGGCTCTTGACGACCGCGTCGTCTACGTAGACTTCGACGTTGCGGCCGACTTGATCTTTGAAGACCAGCGTCATAAGGCGCTGGAAGGTGGCTCCCGCATTCTTGAGCCCGAAGGGCATATGGCGGTAGCAGAAGGTTCCGAGGGGAGTTATAAAACTCGTCTTTTCCTCATCCCCCTCCGCCATCCGGACTTGATGGTATCCCGAGTAGGCGTCTAGGAAGCTCATCAGCTCGCACCCCGCGGTGGAGTCAACGAGCTGGTCGATCCGCGGGAGCGGGAAGTTGTCTTTGGGGCAAGCGCGGTTAAGGTCGGTGAAGTCCACGCACATGCGCCACTTGCCACTTGACTTCTTGACGAGGACGGGGTTTGCGAGCCACTCGGGGTGCAACACTTCCCGGATGAACCCCGCCTCTCGGAGCCGGGCTATCTCCGTCTTGATGGCTTCTTGACGTTCGAGGGAGAGCTTCCTCAACTTCTGCTTGATAGGGGGGTGACCGGGGGCTACCGCGAGCTTGTGTTCAATAACCTCCCGGGCGACGCCCCGCATGTCCGAAGGCTTCCACGCAAAAACATCAGAGTTTTCGCGCAGAAAGGCTGCGAGTTGCGCTGCATGGTCTTGGGGGAGCTCTGCCCCGATTTGGACAGTTTGGTCCCTGCTGCCCAGGGACAGCGGGACCTTCCGGAGGCCCCCTTCCGGACGTGGCTTGAGGAGGGGCCTCCCAAGGGATGGCGCGGCGACGTCTACGTCCGGGGGGGGGAGCCTCCCCCCCGGGTGCCTTGATCAGGTTGACGCTTCCTATTGTGGCAGCAGCTCGCTCGTATAGAGCACGGGCCATGTCTTGATCCCCCCGGACGTTGATCACGCCATGCGGCCCGGGGATCTTCATGCACAAGTAGTTTTGGTGGGTGGCAGCCCCCAGCCGATTGATCGTAGTCCTCCCCATAATCACATTGTAGGAGGAGGGGAGGTCCACTACATCGAAGCGGACTAGCTCGGTCCGGTAGTTCTCCGGGGTGCCGAAGGTGATCGGGAGATCTACCTTGCCCACGGGGTGGATCGCCTTCCCCGGAACAAACCCTTGTAGAGGCCCTGCCGCTGGTTGCAGGAGCTTCTCGTCCACCTGCATTTCCTTGAAGGTTTTGAGGAACAGGACGTCGGCGGAGCTTCCGCCGTCCACGAGGATGCGGGCGAAGTGGCAGTTGTAGATTGTCGCGGAGACAATGAGCGCGTCGTCGTGGGGGAAGCGAACCCCTCGCGCGTCTTCCGCCGTAAAGGTGAGGGGGACGTCCGACCACTTGGGCGGCACGGACGCGTGTAGCACCCCCACTACCTTAACTTCTCGCGCGTACTCCTTGCGCTGGCGCTTGGAATCCCGCCCGGAGGCGGACCCCCCTACGATGACGTTGATGCGGCGCTGAGAAGTTTGAAAGGGGAGAGCGTCTGAAGGCTCCCCCTCCTGCACCTGCTGCCCCCCCCCCCCCCCCCCCCCCCGCGGGAGCGGGAAGGGCTGGAACAGCTGGCCGAGGGGGCAAGGAGGCCGGAGTCCCCCCCCCCCTACCCGCGCTGGTCGAGGAATGCCGCGAAGTGTTGCAGCAGCTGGTGGCAATCTCGGGTGGCGTGGGTACTGGACCCGTGGAAGCTGCACCACGGTCCTTCCCGGCTTCTCCCCGCGGGGCCTTCGCGGCCGCGCAAAGACTGTCCTCCCCCATGGCCTCTCGGCTTGGGAAAGGGGCGGCTGCCCTTCGGGGGGTCGCGCGAGCCGCCTCCGCCCTCGAGGACAAAAGTCTCCCGAGGTCGTGGTTCGCTGCGGCCCCCCTGCCTGGGGCGCCTGGGGGGATCCCGAGCCCCCCGCTCGGCGGGGGCAGGAGCCCCCTGGGTCTTCTTCCAGATGTCGTCTTCCTCCGCCCGAGCGTACTTTTCGAGCACGTTGAAGAGCTCGTCGGCAGAAGAGGGGCAGCTCCGGGAGAGCCTTCGGTGGAGTTCCCCCGGGAGGATCCCGCTTTTGCAGGCTTCGATGACTGTGGAGTCCGGGACGTGGGCCACTTTGCTTTTCACTTGGGCAAAGCGCTTGAAGAAGCTTCTGATGGTCTCCCCGGTCCTCTGGCGCACTGTGTATAGCTGTGAAGAATCCAGGGGACGTACGTAATTCCCCTGAAAGTTGGCGCAGAACTCCCGCTTCAGCTGCGAGAAAGATTTGATGGAGCCCGCCTTCAGATTGTAAAACCAGGAGCGGGCAATGCCGGTGAGGTAGAGGGGGAAGACGTTGCATTGGACGCTCTCGTCCCCCCCCCCCCCCCCCCCCCGCCGCGGAGATGGCTGTGGAGTAGATCTGCACGAACTCGTAAGGGTCCGCCTCGCCACTATAATGTTCGATGTGCGGGGGACGGTAGGGCCGCGGCCATCGGATGCTGCGGAGTCTTCGACACAAAGGCTGGTTCGCCCCCTGCACTTCCCGGGGGGAGCCCCAGTCACTGTCTTCTTTAACGGGGGACGCCCCCTCGTTATCCGAGTCAGGTAGCGGCCCAAGAGGGCCACCGGAGCGGTAGTGACGACGCTTCTCTTCCGGGCTAGGACTGATTTCCCGGACGTCCGGGCTTCCTTCCGGGGAGGATGGTTCTTCGGCGGGTCTCTTCCCCCGACCGGTGCGAGAGCGAGGCTCCCTGCGACAACGGTCGGGGGGAAGCTCTTCCCCGCGGCTGGGAAGATGCATTCGCTCGACCTCCCCCCAGGAGAAGCGGACCTGCTTCGCCGGGGGAGGGAGCTCCTGCACTGTAGCAGCCGGCCCGGAAGCTACCGGGGCCTGCTGGGGGGAACCCCCTGCGACGGCCCCCGGGACCGGAAAGGGGGGAGCCCCTGCACCATCCGGAACCGGGGAGGGGGCGCCCGGGGCGGCGCTTGGATCCGAAGAGGGGGCCCCTGTGGCAACGACCGGGACCGGAAAGGGGGAGGCCCCTGCGACATCCGGAACCGGTGGGGGGTGAGCCCCCTCGGCGACGTCCGGGGTTGGGGAGCCAATGCGGGGGGAAATTCGCTGAGGCACGGGAGCTGCTCCGTCGACCGACCCCGGTGCGGTAAACGCAACGCGAGGGGCGGGACTGGCTCCCGGCGTAGGAATAACCCCCGGCATGAAATGACCCCCCAGCCCCGGAGGCGGGCCGGGGACGGGGTACCCCCCTGGTGCCACAAAGGGCCCGGGCATGAAATAGCCTCCCGGCACCGGGACAGGCCCGGGTGCCGAGAAGTGTCCGGAAGTATATCCCGCGGGGGGAGGGAACCCCCCGGCGAGATCATACGGGGTGGACAGCCCCCTGGAGACCGGAGGGGCCGCCGGGTATCCCATAAACGGGGGCATGATCCCCGGATATGGGTGCGACGAAAAGGTGGGGGCCGAGGGCCGTGCCAACACACTAAGGAGCTCGTCCATAGAGCGCTGGGCGCGGAACTGGCCCTCCACGAGAGCCTCCAGCAGGGCGTCCCGGGGGGCCGGGGGAGCCGTCGGGGGGAAACTCGTCCCGGCCGGGGTCCCCGCGGCCGCCGGGAGCGACCCGGAGGTGGAGGCACCTAGATTGAGAGGAAAGATGGGAGGCGGTACCTGGGAATGGTCGCCTCCGGACGGAAGCGCCGGAACAGCAGCGTCCCGGACGGGTGCCGCCAGGTCACCGGGACCGGCGTCACCGGGAAGGGCGCGGGCCCTTGTTCTCGGAGGAGCCATGGCGATTCGTCACGGGTCCCCACGGTCGGCGCCAACTGTCGTGGTATTAAGAATACCCCGGCAGGTTTTGAAGACGATCCTAGCGGAGATTACGCAGCGCGGGTTGACCGGGCGACCGGTCCTCCCCCGCCGGACAAACACAAGAAAAGACACGAGGATTTATACAGGTTCGGGTCCCAGTGGGGGCCCTAGTCCTGTCGACGCGCTCCCGACCGGAGTCGGCTGGGGAGGCTCTCTCCGGGGGGAGGCTTCCGGAGCACGTCTGTGAGATTAGCTATTCCAAATAATAATGAGTTGATCCCTTACAACAGAGGGGTACAAGGGCTATTTATAGCCCCAAAAAGAAGCAAAAAACCTAAACTACCCCGGAAGCCACCGTCAGATTGAAGGGTAGGACCGTCCTTCTCCCGGTCAAACGTCTTGGATGCTTGACAGGTGGTCGCTGATTCCCGAGGCGTCCCTCGCGTGACCTGCACGTGATAAACAAACAGGAGTTTTACCTTTTAGGAGGGCGATGACGTCCGGGACCCCTTCCGGAGAGCAGAGTCCCGGGGACCCAAATGGCGGCGCCCGGGGCAGACACCGGAGGCCACTCTCCCCGGGCCAATGGCGGCGCCCGGGACGCGCCCGGGGGGCACGGTCCCGGGGGCCAAATGGCGGCGCCCGGGGCAGGCACCGGAAGCCACTGCCCCCGGGCCGATGGCGGCGCCCGGGACATGCCCGGGGGGCACGGTCCCGGGAGCCCAATGGCGGCGCCCGGGACGCGCCCGGGGGGCACGGTCCCGGGGGCCAAATGGCGGCGCCCGGGGTAGGCACCGGAGGCCACTGTCCCCGGGCCAATGGCGGCGCCCGGGACATGCCCAGGGGGCACGGTCCCGGGAGCCCAATGGCGGCGCCCGGGGCAGGCACCGGAGGGCACGGTACCCGGGCCAATGGCGGCGCCCGGGACATGCCCGGGGGGCACGGTCCCGGGAGCCCAATGGCGGCGCCCGGGACGCGCCCGGGGGGCACGGTCCCGGGGGCCAAATGGCGGCGCCCGGGGCAGGCACCGGGGGCCACTGTCCCCGGGCCAATGGCGGCGCCCGGGACATGCCCGGGGGACACGGTCCCGGGAGCCCAATGGCGGCGCCCGGGGCAGGCACCGGAGGCCACTGTCCCCGGGCAATCATGAACTTACCTGAACTTGACCGCGTGGAGATTTCCCCCAACAATTTTAAAGTCCTTTGATATAAGAAAATTTCTAAATGGTTCATACCAAGCTCAAATAGCAATGAGAAATGGGAAATAATAGTTTTAATCATCACAAAATTCTCCCCCTTTTTGGCATTAATCACCCAAAAACATACAAACAAAAGGTATGCTAAAAATAGGTTTGACAAAACAATTTTAGGTCACAAAAAAATAGGAGAAAAGTATATGACCTAATAAAGAGCTCAAATCTCCACAAAGAGTACTCAAATTGAGAATCCATTCAAATATGCTCCAATTTCATGAAATTTTGCATAAGTCAAAATCCGTCAGTTCCGCCAAAATAGAGATTTGATGAAACAAGGACTATGAGAGGAATAATCATCCAAGTTAGGTCATAAATTATGTGCAAGAAATAGAAATGACCTATTTGTGAATAAAGAGAGTTCAACAAGAATCAAAACAAAATAAAGGTCATGAACTCCCCTCTTTATGGCCTAAAACAAAGAATATTTGAAATGAAATCAATTCAAAGCCATGTCATGCTAGGAACAAGAAAATACTATTTGGCATAGATTTCATTTAAGTTCATTTTTGAAGTTCTCACAAAATAGTATTTGGATCAATTGATTGAATTCCAAAGATAATCAAGAAGGATCCACATGAATTCAAATCAAGAAACCATCCAAAACAAACACCAAATATCATGAAAAGTTTCATAGAGATAAATAACATCAATACAAATACTTTCCATGAAGATCCAAGATTCAAATTTTTAATCATTTGAAAGAAATGTGAGGTTGACATCCAATTTGACTGAAAATTTTCTTAAACACTCTGGCTTTTTTATAATCATAGAAACATATGCACACAAGCTCCAAAAATTCAAAAATAAATTCTGGAGATAAATGAGATAATGAGGAGCAAGTTTTCCTTTTACAGTTAGCTAAAATCGGAGCCAACAATAAGATATGAAAAGTCAAATGCTTACCAGATTGAAAGTCTCAGATTTTAGGTTTTTGAGTAAATTATTTTACACATGTAAAGGCACCTGAAAAACCACGCAAATGACTGTCGATGATTTAGACTCGGGGTCCTTTGTTGATCTTACACATATTTGTGAGTTATATGTGAGACCTTTAAATGTGCCCTCAGGTAAGTTAGGGTAAACAATGCCGATAGGAACGCAAAGATTTATACAGGTTCAGACCCTCCATGGTAGGAGTAATAGTCATACGTCCTGTTGGGATTTCACTATAGGATTAAAGCAGTTTACAAAAAGAAGAGATTATCACAGGCGATAATCACTTCTATATTTCTGTCCATCTAACTATGCCTAAGTCTTCAAGCTTTATTGATTTATTGTCTCACTTGTTGGTACCACCTAAAACGGGGCCTCGCAGGTAGACAAGGTCACGGTAGAAGATGAGTATGTCGTTCTCTCCCAAGGAACTAGTTGGGAGAAAAATATGCCTAACTGAATCCGAATCAGAAAATCAAACAAAACCGGCAAGAGGGATGTGGGTTGGTTCACCTCGACTCGTCTCACCGACTAGAATGCGACTATCAGAAATCAAACTCTGAACTCATACCCTAGGCTAGCGGTGAACAAAATTTGTAAGCCGAGTGAACACTACCGTGTGAAAGCAATTCAGCCAAAAAAGATCGACAAAAACAGATTCTCAAGGGCCTACACACAGCAATCCAAACCTAAACCAACAAAATATCAATGATCACTGAAGAAGTTATCATGCAGCAAATTGGGTTTAATGTGAATCAACCGTAGAGATCAAAAATCGCAGGCTGTTGCATAAGAACTCAAGAAATATGATCAATACAGTTCAACAGCCAATCATAACAATGTACTTCAGTTTTCAGTACAGACAATTCATGAAGAGAAGCAGCGAATTAGACAATAAATCAAAATCAAGCTCAGGCTGCCACTCAATTGCAATTAGCTCTTATTCCTATCAACGATCACAGTTCAACATCAGTAGAAACACAAACAGAATTCTTAATTGAAGACAAACAAACATGAACATAGAAAGCAGCAAGAACTACGACTCAGTGATTAAAATGCGATTAAGATGAATTCTTCTCGAGTATGAAATTGATCATTCACAGTCAAAATTATGTTTATATACAAGCATCACAGGAAACAGATTAGGGGGAGAAGAGAAGGGGATTTGGGAGGAGAAATCGATCACTGAAGCTGAGGTTGATGAAGAAGAAGAAGGTCGGAGATGATGCTGGTGAAGCTGTGGCCGAATGGAGGAGGCCGAGATCCTGGAGAGGGCGCCGATGTGGCGGCTGTGAGGGTGCCGTTTTGGAGGATCCCTGGTGGCGGTAGCGAGCTATCGAGAGGGCGCACCGACGCGAGACCGAAGTCGGGATGACAGATCTGGCCGGTGGTGGCAGATCCGAGGTGAGGGCGGCTAGGCGACGGCTTCGGCGTCAGATCGAGGTCGATGGAGGTGCCGGCGGCGGGAGGTGAGTCCGGTGGTGGAGGCTCGTGGCTCCGTGTAGGTGCAGCGCGACGGATCGGCGACGGGCACCGGCGGCTTGGTGGCGCGGATGGAGGAGTGGTGGCGCACGGCCGGATCAGCCAGATCCGGCTGGACCTGGCGTGCGGCGGCGCGGCTGTGGTGATGTGGAGGCGCAAGACGCTGTGGAGTGGCCGATCCTAGCGGTGGAATGGTGAGGGCCGGATGTGGTGTGGCCGAGAAAGAGGAGAGGTTAGATCCAAGTGGATCTGGCGAGATGGAGGAGGAACAGGGGCCATCGTTGGATGTGTGCGTGTGTAAAGTGGCAGCACAAACGGCGAAGGGAGTTTTTTTTACAGTTAAAAAATAATTTCGAAATTAACCCACAGTTGTGATAATTTACAAAAATGACCTGCTTTTACCACGACTAAGGCTTGTCGTGCCCGACGACAAGTCGTGTACTGTGCGTGGCTGCTTGTCGAACCTTGAACCCGCGACAAGTGAAAAAACAATTTTTGCTGCAACGGAGATTCGAACCCGAGCCACTTGTTTACTGCTGAGAACTCCCACCAGCTGAGCTACGAAGCTTATTTGACATAAGGTCAGTATACATTGTAATATTGTGCAACTTGTCGAGTTTCCAGAACTCAACAAGTTGCTACTGGTCCCCCTTTATTTCTTTGGTCCCCCTGCTCCCCCTGCTAGCTAACTCACTCACACACACAAACAGCAGCATCAGCAACAACACACACATACACATTTCATCTTTCAACCTTAGATCTAGCAAAATCCGTCCGATAAATTTGTTTGGTGTAGAAGAGAAAGTTGTAGAGAATTGCAAGTTCTTCGAAAAGAGGTAATTTTTTTCGAAATGCATTTAAGATTCTGTTAATTATGTTGCTAATGACGTGATTAGGGTTTATATTTATATTTATGTGTATACAAGAGTAGGTATTATATTTTTAGGAATATGTTTAGGAAATATGTGCATTTGTATGTATGTTTGTAAAATAGATTTTTTAAAATGTATGTGTGTATGTATGTTTGGAAATGAATGTGTATATGTTTAAAAATAGGGGTTTATAAATGTATGTGTGTGTTTGAAAAATATATTTTAGAAATATATGTGTGTATGTTTGGAAAAATAGGGTTTTTAAATGTATGTTTGTATGTTTGGAAAATAGGTTTTTGAAATGTATGTGTGTATGTTTAGAAATATATGTGTGTATGTTTGGAAAAATAGGGTTTTTAAATATATGTTTGTATGTTTGGAAAATTGGTTTTTGAAATGTATGTGTGTATGTTTAGAAATATATGTGTGTGTATGTTTGGAAAATATGTTTTTGAAATGTATGTGTGTATGTTTAGAAATATATGTGTGTATGTTTGGAAAAATATGGTTTTTAAATATATGTTTGTATGTTTGGAAAATTGGTTTTTGAAATGTATGTGTGTAAGTTTAGAAATATATGTGTGTGTATGTTTGGAAAAATAGGGATTTTAAATATATGTTTGTATGTTTGGAAAATAGGTTTTTGAAATGTATGTGTGTATGTTTAGAAATATATGTGTGTGTATGTTTGGAAAATATGTTTTTGAAATGTATGTGTGTATGTTTACAAATATATGTGTGTGTATGTTTGGAAAATAGGTTTTTGAAATGTGTGTGTGTATGTTTAGAAATATATGTGTGTGTATGTTTGGAAAATATGTTTTTGAAATGTATGTGTGTATGTTTAGAAATATATGTGTGTATGTTTGGAAAAATAGGGTTTTTAAATATATGTTTGTATGTTTAGAAATATATGTGTGTATGTTTGGAAAAATAGGGTTTTTAAATATATGTGTGTATGTTTGGAAAAATAGGGTTTTTAAATATATGTGTGTATGTTTGGAAAAATAGGGTTTTTAAATATATGTGTGTATGTTTGGAAAAATAGGGTTTTTAAATATATGTGTGTATGTTGGAAAAATAAGGTTTTTAAATATATGTGTGTATGTTTAGAAAAATAGGGTTTTTAAATATATGTGTGTATGTTTGGAAAATAGGTTTTTGAAATGTATGTGTGTATGTTTAGAAATATATGTGTGTATGTTTGGAAAAATAGGGTTTTTAAATATATGTTTGTTGTTTAGAAATATATGTGTGTACGTTTGGAAAAATAGGGTTTTTAAATATATGTGTGTATGTTTGGAAAATAGGGTTTTTAAATGTATGTGTATTTCGTTTTAGAAACTATGTGCACACAATAGAAAATATAAAATTAGGTTATTTTTAATTGTGCACATGCATACTGTATGTCTAAAAATTAGGTTTTGGACATATATGTGTATGTATTTAGAAATTATGAAACTAGACTATTTTCAATTACATGCATGCATGCTCTATGTTTAGAAATTATGTTTTTTAAAATTAGGTTATTTTTAATTGTGCACATGCATACTCTATGTTTAAGAATTAGGTTTTGTAAAATATATATGTGTATGTATTTAGAAATTATGAAACTAGGTTATTTTCAATTACATGCATGTATGCATGCTCTATGTTTATAAATTATGTTTTTCAAATGTATATGTGTATGTATGGTTTTAGGAACTATATGCATGTGTGTAATGGTGTCATGTTATTTACGCGTGAGATGAATGTGTGTAGGGAATGGATAGTCCGAACAAAATTTCCATATTTTATGGTGACGGCATAATTCGCGAGGGGAAAAGCGGGGTTGATATGAGCCGTTGCCAGTATGTGACGGGCGAGCTGAGTGTACATAACACCTCATTTCTAGACCTGAATTTGTGGATCCTGAATATGTTCGGGAAGCGGCCTCGCGATGAAATGGCTCTAATCGAAGGGCTCATCGTTGTGAGGTAGATAATGAGCCATACTGGATGCTGCGCGAAATTAAAGGGGACAAATCTTGGAGTTCTTTTATTCGAAGAGTGGAAGACCCCCATGGCGGACTGCTCGGCCAGTTCGCGATGTATGTGCAGTTCTGCAACATACGAGCAGCCGAGTGTTCGGTGGAGGGTGAGCCAAGCGTCATGCCCGGTCCTGCGAGATTCAGGGCTAGCGAGTGGTCGGATGTATTCTGCCATACTCGCGTAGATGTGTGCGAGGTACTGGATTGCCTTCCATCAGTGTCCGACGAAGATGATTCGACGGACTCGGAGGCATCCGATGGCTCTGATGACGATACTCCTGGTCCCCCGCAGGAGTGGCTAGATCACTCAGCATACAGTCAAGCTGTGTTGCCAACGGATCAGTGTTCGAGGTGGTCTTTCGAGCACGGTGGCTTACAAGTAGAGCAGGAGTTTCAAAGCAAGGAAGATCTGAAGAATGCCGTGGCGAGCTGGTCCCTCGCAATTAACCGGCAATATAAGGTCGTCAAGTCAAACCCCAACCTTTTTGTCGCAGCCTGTGTAACAGCAGGCTGCCCATGGAAGATTCGTGCGATGCGGCCGAAGGACGACATCGGTTTTGTTGTGACAAGGGTTACCGCACACACATGCCTGCTCACGGAGGCGCTGGACAGACACAGGAACCTGACGTTGGCGTACGTCGGTAATATCATCCAGCCGGCTGTGCGAGAGAAAATTTCGATAATGCCGAGAGAAATAATGAAGCAAATTGCCGATAGGTGTGGGTACACTATAAGGATGCAAAGGCCTGGAGAGCAAAACAGAAGGCAATTGAGGGCATGTTCGGCACATTCGACCACGCCTACAACAATGTGATGCGGTTGCTGCGCAACATCGCTCAGACCAACCCAGGCACATTTTTAGATTTCTTCGATCAGCCAGCTACACGTCGAGATGGTAGCCCCATACAGAACACTCGGGTACTCCGTCGATTATTCTGGTCATACCGCCAGTGCATCGAGGCATTTGCTTATTGTCGTCCAGTCATATGCGTGGATGGTACGTTCCTGACTGGAAAGTACAAGGGCTGTCTCCTCATTGCTGTTGCTGCGGATGCTAACGACCAACTGCTTCCATTGGCGTACGCCATCGTCGAGTCTGAAAACTCAGAAAGTTGGTTGTGGTTTCTGGTCAACGTGAAGCGGGCGGTTGTTGGTGATCGAGAGAAGGTGTGCATCATATCGGACCGCCACCGAGGGCTGCTCCATGCCATTGAGGTAATGCGCGGGGCCCCAGATGCTCCGTACAAATGGGAGGATGTGCGCAGCCGTTGGTGCATGCGGCACATTGCAGCAAACCTTTTCACACACTTCCGCAGTAAACAGATCATGGATCTGTTAAAGCACTATGCATGCAAAATCAACCGAGGAAGTTCCAGGCTGTGTTCGACAAATTGGAGGCGCTGACAGTGAAGTACTCCACGAGGAGGGCCAGTAATGCTGCCGATGATGCGAACGTCAGCAAATTCTCCCAATGGATTCAGGACAAGGACATCGAGAAATGGTCCTTGCTGCACGACGAAGATGGCGCAAGGTTTGGGATAATGACGACGAACCTTTCAGAGGTGTGCAATTATGTGTTGAAGGGAGTCCGGTGTTTGCCGGTGACTGCTGTAGTGGAGATGACATGGTACCGCACAGCCGAGTACTTCAACAACAGAAGTGTAGCCGCCAAAACGCTAGTCGACGATCCCATGAGAACCTTGCCAGATGTTGTGCAGTCGTACTTGACTGCCCGCGTAGACAAGGCCCAGCGGCACGAGGTGACAGTTATAAACAGACTGCACTGAATCATTTAAGTCCGCCTTCGGCAGAAGAACGTGAGCGGCCAACTGAGACCTGGACGGGTGCACGAGGTCATTCTTGGGGATGTCGCTGAGTGCTCATGTAACAAACCGAAGCTACTGCACAAGCCCTGCTCTCATGTCCTTGCTTCATGTGCGGCGCTCGGTGTGAGCCCTACGCCTTACCTTTTGGAGTACTTCAGCCTTGACATCCTTTCAAACACGTGGAGTGGCGTGTGGAGAGTTTTTATGGCGCTCGGTGACTACAGAGTTATCCCTGCTGGCGAGACTACCTGGATCCCAGATGTAAATCTAAAGCGAATGGGTCCAGGGCGACGGAAGACAAGCCGAATACACAATGACATGGATGAGTCACAGGGGGTAGCTCACGAGCTAGGAAATGCTCGATCTGTAGGCAGCCCGGGCATAGCAGGAAGGATTGTTTGAATGCACGCGGACCATCGACATAGCCTTGTAATAAACTTTGTAATAAACTTTGTAATACGCTTATCATTTGCATTGGATTGTTGTAATCTGTTTGAAACCTTGTAATATGATTCATGTTATGTTACTTTCATGTCGTGTGCTATCCATGGGTATGATACTTTCAATAACGGCTCCCGATGTATGTTATGTTACTTTCAATAATGGTTCATGTTTTATGTTTTGACAGGCATGGCTGGCGGGGATAGAGATCTTCCAGAGCTACTGAGTAGTACATGTGATCGTGGCCATCGCGGCCGCATTTTGTCCGAGGGCGGGGACTTGGAGCCACTGGTAGTCCGTGCTCCCTTGGAGTACTGGCCTCTGCATGAGGGCTATATCCCCATTCTGCGGGCTGCAGGTTTATTGCCGTTCGCCCGTATGCTGCAGATAGGTCAGCATCTCACACTGGATAGGTCGTTGATCACCGCATTGGTAGATCGATGGCGTCCTGAGACCCACACTTTCCACTGGAGGATGTGAGCATACTGCTTGGTTTACCTGCCAGTGGACATTCCATCGTCCCCCGGGCAGCACGCCTGGATTGGCGCGCACAGATGCACCTCCGATTCAACATCGCTAACCACGCCGACGAGATCCCGGCATCCAGGCGTGGTGTCCCCCACCGATTTCTGGCGCGCTACTGTGAGTGTCCCGATGATGCCCCCGCCGATGTAGTTCGCCAGCATCTCTTCGCGTACTTGCTGGTGACGCTGTAGTATATTTTGTTCCCTTCCACGCACGGTGACACTGTGTACACGTGGTTCATTCCTCTGGTCGAGAGTATCGTCGATGCCGACGCAGGGGCCATGCCGCGTTACAACTGGGCGATGGCAGTGTTGTGCGCGACGTACAGGGGCCTTTGCGAGGCATGCTGCAGGACCGCAGCTGGATCGTTGCTTTCCGCATGCCCTGTACTGCTGCAATTGTGGTCATGGGAGCACTTCCCCGTTGGTCGGCCGCGTTTACAGCGGCCCATCCATCCGTATGTTGCGCCAGCCGACTATGATGATTGGGTGGACCGGCCGACCATGGGAGCCCGTTGGCTGGGAGGTCGGCCGAGGTGGTCATCATCACAGATTAACCGCTGTTACTTGGCGTACCTGGGAGAGTTTGATCTCCTATCGGACACGCGCGTCATATGGCGGCCATGAACACCGGAGCACATCTCGCAGGTTGCACCGCATGGCATTTCCTCGCATTGCACCGCGGGCCAGGACTGCTGGCTTACACGCCGGCACATGGTGTTCTCACATGTGGTGGAGCCGTATTTTCCGGAGAGGGTGATGCGCCAATTCGGCCTACATCAGCAGATACCGCCCCTGGAAAGAAATCGACAACGCCATCTCCCGCGGCAGATTCACGTGTATGCCTCGAACATTTTCTATATCTCATGTACACACTCATATTTGTTTATTTCTTTGCTTTATGTGCATCGCGTCACCTTTTGCAGACAAACACGTAGAGGAAAACACTCTGACAACTGGCAGATCAAGAATTCCAAATGGGTCGACGAGTGGGAGGACCACGTGGCGACGGATGTTGTTGTGGAGGAGCGGCCGTATGACCCTGGGACGTCCCAGGCCTATCTTCAGTGGTACGTGCCGCGTACCCGCACGCGACTCGCTAGTGCGGCCCCCCCATCGCCGACAGAACTATCACATCAAGACAGTCTTCGACTCGGCCTTGATGTTCATTTCCCAGGTCGGATACATCGCTCGGTACGTTCGTCTTCGCTGGACACTTATGTTGGTCTCTTATCTTATCTATTTTTCCATAGTTCCCATGTGAGTTTCGCATGTGCAGGGTGACTTAGCGTTGGGCATCGACAGCAAGCGGCAAACCTGTCGTCTCGCTTGGAAGGTCCTCCACGCTTCAAGGTGATGGCGCGTGCTGCCCTACATTCCATCCGTGTAGCAGCACAACAAATCCTCTTCTTCGATGTTGCTTGTGGCCGAAAGACAGATGCATCGGTTCCGCACCGGAGAGGGGCCCGGCCGCCCAGCCCGATGTCAGCCCGGCCTAGCCTGGGTGGTGCTTGACAGAGCACTTCGTCAGCACGGCGCAGTCATCGTGACACATCGCCGACCTGGGGAGGTGACATACCAGGGACGTCCGCCGGCCCATCTCGGCTTCATCGTTCCTTGTCAATGCACAATGCTCGACACAGAGATCTGCATATTGGGGGCCCGTCGAGACATCGCACTCTCGGTTCAGATGACTCTGATGATGACGACAGCATCCGTCGTCAACACGAGGACGACATTCGTCGTCAAGACAAGGAAGATGCGAGTAGGGCATTGGCAGAGCGGTTTGCGGCTGACCAAGATTGGGGCCAGGCTCATATTGAGCAGGCTCTCCAGGGACAGAGATACTCAGTCCCTGGGGGGTCTACTTGGGACAGTTGGGGGGACCCCGCCCACGACCACATGGATGTGGATGATGATCGTGAGTACTACGCTCCGCAGGGGGCCGACCCCAGTTGGGTGGCACCACAGCAGGACAACCAGGAGTGGGTCTCGCGCATGTTAGGGTTGCACGACCCTCATGCACATCAGTACTACCAACCGGATCAGTTGACGCCTAGCGAACTCGAAGATCACCCTCCACCGACACAGCCATCTCAGGGTCATGCAGGTACTGAGCGGCATGGTCCTTCTACCGCGGTTGGACAACGATCACATGTGCCACCTGATCCGTACTCACCATCGCGTTTTCAGAGAGATAGACATGGGCATGGGCATAAGAGGGGTCGTCCGAACCCATAGCGAACATGTACTAACACTTTTATTTTCCAGTGTGTTACATTCAAAATGAATCATGCAGTTCACTAGATTTCTTATATATTTTTATTATATGATACATACTTACGTATATTTCTATAGATATATATACATATACATATATATATGTGCATGTGTATATATATATATATCTATACAGTATGTATGTATTTATGTATGTACAGTATGATGGGAAAAACTCCTAGCTCAGCTGGTGGGAACTCTCTTCTACCTCGTTGTCCACCTGGGTTCGAATCCCCACTGATCTTGATTTGGGTTCACAGGATAGATTTTGATATTTTAGGGTTTGAGATAGATTAGGGTTGAACTGATCTTGTTACTGCCAAACATAAAAGTCTTTAGAAGCCAGATTCAATTCCATCTCTAAATCTCAGATCTATCAATCCTATTCTGTTTTCGAAAACAGGATTCTAATTACCTTAAATACTCAGAACTCAGATTTAGCTAAATCTTGACCTAATCCAGATCAGATTATTCTTGGATTATGATCATGGGTATGTCAATACCTTAATCCAGAAAGTTGGCAGCCAAATCGTATCATCTAAGCCATTTTCACATATCAGTCCAAATTATATCGTAATTTAGTCCTTTATTTGATATCTAGAAACCCAAAAAGGCTAAAATCTTCAGATTAATTCCAAATTCAAAATTTCTTCAGCAAATCTTTTTCAAATGCTATTTGATACAATTTTCTCTTCTGTGCAGATTACAAAATCACATTTTAAAGGCCATAATTCAAAATCGACAAAACTCAGATCTTATTTTACCCTAAAGTACCCTATTTTCAGTTTATATCGAAAATCATCAAATCAAGTCGTATTTTATCAAATCTCTTGTTAGATGAGTATAATGTATAAGTTTACATTTATTTGTGAAATCAGATTACAAATAAATCCACAATTTAATCATTAATTTTTTTTCTTGTCAAATTCTGCAGATGCGAGAAGTTTTGCTGACCTTGTCGTGGTCGTGGGGCACGACAAGCCCTAGTCGTGCCTTTCGACCACGACTAGCACCTCCCCGTACGACTAGCAACTTGTCGAGCTCCCAGAGCTCGACAAGCTGACGTGGCAGGCCATTTGTGTAAATAATTGCAACTGCGGATTAGTTTCGTAATTAATTTTTAATTATGGGTTAACAGTAAAAAAACTCATGGCGAAGGTGGCTCAAGGTGGAATGGATCTAGTGCGAGAAGGAAAAAATGGCTCCGCCGGCGGCATATGGTATGATCGTTGCCGGCGTGGTGGTAAGAGGTGTGGATCGCGAAGAGGGAGGCAGAAGAAGAAGGTAACAAAGAAAAATCAGGCTCGAGGCAAAATGGTTGCTGGCGGTTGGTTTTTGGAGAAGAAATGCAAATTTGCAATCAGACCCTTGGAGTTTTGGAGAATTACAAATTGGACCTAGTGGCTAGGGTTTTGGGATTCCGGGCCCCCGGAAACTCCGATTTCAGCGCGGTTGTGTCCTACGCGTCCATAGGAACACGTGCTTCCATCTGGAATCGACTGAAGGTCAGGTTAAGTCGGTGAAGCACGTCCGTAGCCAAAAATCCATCTGATTCGCGCCAACCTGCAATAAAAATTACAAAACAAGTAATCCGATCGATTTGGCGACAAATTTGGATATTCTAGATATATGATGAGCCATATGACTAATATGTGCACAAGCATGGGAGAAAATAAAAATCAAGCAAATCTGATAAATATCACTTGTTAACTGCCCTTCACATCGTGCATCAACCATCCTTTTATACTAAATGAAAGGACGTCAAATGCGGAGTGGTTCGAGACGGTTGTCCTGGTGCAGTTTGCATAACCGCACTCATCTCCTTCACCGGTTAATCACGTGCAATCATGGATAACTGCACATGTTAACCTCCTAGCGGTTGTTTTCATACGTGGGAGAAGTTTTTTAATCTTGGGAACGTGTTTGGTAAAGACTCAAACACCCCTGAGTTATCCTGGTCGCGTATAGTTAGCGACCCTCTGACTGCGCACTATTTGCGGCCTTCTGATCGCGTAAGGGCTGCGATTATAAACTATCTCTGTGTCCGTTGCCGACCATAGCGGCTACTAACACATATAGGCACATATCAAATTCGAACTTGACTTGAACCTGACATGTGCTAATCAAACTAGCTCGGGTAATAATCCTCGTCACTAGCCCCCAAATTTGAAGAAATGAAGAGACTTATTTACTTCAAATTTAATTTGCATCGAATTATGTAACCTGACGCTTCAACTTTTTCAGTAGGCACTGTTCCGCCGTGTGGCGGTTTTATCTCCTGAGAAAAACTCTGAGTTTTTCTTAATAGGTAATCATGAATTTATTGACCTTGAAAACTAGTAGTGCACTTTTAAAAACTCGAGACACCCTCTAGTTCTATAAATAGCAAAACCTCTCAGTTCTTAAGACTTACAAACTTTTGGCTAAGTCTTTTAGGAAATCAGTTTCTAACTCTCTATCTCTTATCTCCTCCTTTACTTCCACCTTGATGGCGAACCAAAATCTCAATATGGTTATTGAAATTGAGAGTGACGGGGAAGAAGAAGAGATAAGAACTGAATCCAATCAGGATCTTAAGAAAGTAAGTTCCCTTCGAAACTCTAATGCAGATCTTTCTTTTATGATTTGATTACTCCCAAGCAAATGCATTTTAAAATTCACAGGTGCCTAAAGAAATGCTCCCTCCAAAGAAGAGATTCAGGGATGACGAAGGATCTTCCAGTGGAGCAGCATCAAAGATTCTAAAGAGTGATCAGATCTGTGTTGCCACATTGCCCCTTGCAACTCCTCCAGTTGCATCTTCATCTCCACCTTTGGAGATCCATAACAATCCTTCAAACCATCCCACTTCTAGAGGAAGTTTCACACCCCCTGTGATCAAGTGGTCCTCAACTTTTGTCGGGTGATCAACTTTCTAGGGGAAGTCTCACAGTTCCACATCCAAATCCACCCCAAAGCTTGGCTTTCTCCTCTACTTCTCAAGTAATCACCTCCATTTTTTCGTCCGGTCATATTTTCTTGTTAAAACTAACCCATGTTCACACAAAAGGTGAAGGCCCCTGGAGCCCCCAGCGATCAGTTGGCTGAGATCCAGGATCTTTTTGGTGAGAGAGCAGTCTTGTGCAGAACTCTCCAAGAAGAAAAAGAGGCGCTGGAAAAGCATTATGAGGAGCTATCTTCGGCCATTCTACACCTGGCAGAGTACTATGATGGTTCTTGTGAAGAGGCGCACAGGTTCCGGTCAGAGAGAGATTATGCTCGACAGCAGCGAGAACTCTCCGATACAATAAGGAACAACTGCACTCCTTTGCTGAGAGATGATACAGATAAGCTTAGAGGGATTGCTAGTTCTCTTGGGGTGGCCAGTGTAAATCCCACTGATGCCGATATGTCCCTTGGAGAACTTTGTAAATTACTTTCGGATCAGGTCGATACTTTGGTCGCCTATATTCCTTTTGTATGTAAAGACTGCAAGAAATAAGAAATCTCTTTTCCTTACATATCTGGCTCTTTGAATGATTATGTAAAACTGATAATCACCAAATAATGTTATAAGTGTGAAAAAATGATAGCAGGGAAATACGTCTGCGATCAAAACATACATAGAGAATATATCTTCTGTCCGAAACCGACTTCGGACCTCGGTCTCAAGTTAGTGTTGAGGCCATGAAAACATTGTAGTCACATAACAACCTTGAGACCACATTTAGCACTGAGGTCAAAAAACCATACCAAGATCACAGGACTGCATTGCGATAAATTTATTAATTACCCATAAATGTACCATAGCCCCCGAATGTGAAATAAAATGATTTTTATTAACTGGAGACAAATACATTTTATTTCAGATTCACAAACAGGGTAAGTAATATGATAATGGGTTCCAACAAGAAAGACACCCGTTATGGGAAATCATTAAAATTATGCGCCTGGCAAGGAGTTGTCTCGGGCATATAAAAGGAAGAGGTAGCTTACTGGAGAAGCTTCATAGCGAAAACCTCCTTGTGCCTTAGCCATTCTCACCGCACAAAACCCTCATCTTGCACCTTGCTCTCATCGCCTCCAAAAAGCCGTTGCCTTTCCATTGATCTCATCATCAATGGCGTCCTGGAGCTGATCAATCCATCACAACGAGGAGAGCCTGATGGCACTAGAGAGAGAGGAGATCCTTCCCCTGCCATTGCTAATCAATTGGCAGCCAGCAGAGAAGAACGAAGAAACCAGTCGTTCGTGAGTAGTGGTAATCTTCGAAGAGTTTTTGCAATGCGGGTTCTGATTCCCGGAAAGCAAGTTCCTAGAAGAAATCCTCGAACACTACGGGCTGGAGCTAGTGAATCTGCACCCAAATACTATCTTGATCCTGGCAATTTTCCAGCACCTGTGCGAAGCTTTCATCAGAGTGCTATCCAGTGTGGGTCTCTTCCGACATTACTACTTCTCGACATGGTCAAAAAGTGCCAATGCCGTGGGCTGTATATACTTTCGCATAAGGGAGAAGAAAGAGCATCCCTTCCTCCCCTTGCGGGATTCAGTGCACTGGTGGCACCACAAGTGGTTCTACTGCACTCCACCTTTGGAAGCGGCCTCTGGTTCGAGAACCACAAACGAGAGAAGAGCAACGAAATGGACATTGATGAGGACATCACTGACGAGCTTGCTGTCATCAACGAGCTTGCTGTTACTACGTCCACGACGTCGGCTTATGGAGTAGGAAAGCCACAAGACGGCATGAACCCTCATGCTATGCCATTCAAGTCTTCATCAACGGAGGATCAGCAAGTTATGTCCAAGTTCCAAGAAGTCCCCGACCACCGGGCCCAAGTCGAGAGGACGTCGAAGTCGCTGCCGAGTCCGGTTCGGCCATCCAGGACCAGTGCACCTTCAAACGGACGCCTAGATCACATACGACGTCCAAATGAGGCAAATAAGGACTCTACGGAAAGCTTACGAGATAAGCTTTCCAACGGATCTCACCACACCTCTAAATTCCATCTACAGAAACGGGAATCATCAGAATACGAACATGAATAGAATTGGGCCGGCGCTGCGTCCCCGTATTTTTGGGCCCAAGGCCCGTGTATCCCTAGGGTTAGTGTTACGCGCGCGTGGGCACCTGTTTGGGTGCCGCCCCTCCTCTGGCCGCCGCCCTATATATGCTCCCCGCCGTGCTTCGTCTTAGTTGGGTTTTGTTTAGTTGATTTCGTCACGGTTGTGTGAGATATCGCCTTGTTCTTCTTGTGTCGGCTAGACCAACAAGACCAAGTTTCTGAACCCCATTATTCTTAATCTATATTCGCAATTGAGATTGCTTATCTTGTGTTCTTGCTCGTTCTTCGGTTGCCTGCAGGAACTGTCCTTCGTGGACAGGTCGATCGCGCCTCTGGTTCGGTCGATAACAATCGTCGTGGTGGTTTAGCGATCGCCGGGATTTCCAGTTACTCGCGTGGTTGGATGCCGGATCATTTAGGTCTCCCGACACCTACCGAAATTATCCTTCATCTCACCAGAAGATCGGGACCCCCGCGTCCGCGCTCATCAGACATCGTCCCTACTCTAAATTAAGAACTGAAGAGGCAGGCCCAAGAAATTCTTCACCTAGTTCAACAGGGATTAATAGCGTGAGATATCATCCGCGACTTTGTGAAGAATAGGGTGGGCCCCTGCAGAGGAGGGAACATCCGACTTGGGAGATAGAGTCCATGGCCGACACCACCCTGGACTATAACACAGGTTTGTCCACTGGTCCACAAAACACGCCAATTTTACTGATGAAAAGATGTCGTATCAAGTAATTTGCCTTTTTTTTTACACAGTTTTATCTTTGTCCGAGATCGAGAGACGAACAAACAGCCTGCTGTGGTCTTATAATGCCGCAACAGAAGGAGCTGAAGGATCACCCCGTCTCAGAGCCTAATAAATGGCAGTGACAATCTGAGACAAGAACGTTGAAAGGTATGACCTTCTTTGAAGTCACATATTGATTTAGATCGCCAAGCCAAGTATTTTGTTATGATACAGCTGCAGAAGAGGTGAATTGCCGGGACGAAGCATCCTAGCGATGATGTTGGACCCTCTGGGGGGTCAGCGATGAAGAGGGTAAAGAGAACCTCTTTGAAGAAGAAGATGAAGGAGTCGGCTACTGAAAAATCCAAGAAAATTCTAGGAGGGGCTTCTTCAAAAAAGAAGACAACAACCGCGAAAAACACTGCGGTAAGATTTTCTGTGCCCCTTGTACTCCCAAGTGCGAATAGGAATTACTTCTTAGTCGTACAGGGTGAGGGGAGTGAGGATGAGGAAGACGAAGTCCCACTACTACAGAAATGCATTCCACTAACCCATATCTTCTAACGGTTATAAGCAATCTGGGAAAAATCCGATAGAATAGGACGACAGCGGCGGAGAAGAGGCTTTTTACTATCGGTTATACACTGGTACACCGTTAGTGAAATGCAAACATTTTTTACTATCAGTAATTACTGTACAAACCGATATAATATATGAAATAGTACTATCGGTTTTCCATTCGTAACTGATAGTAAAATTACGCATTTTATACTATCGGTTCGTATGGTACCAACCGATATAATATATGAAATAGTACTATCGGTTTTTCATTCGTAATTGATAGTAAAATTATGCACTTTATACTATCGGTTCGTACTGTACCAACCGATATAATATATTAAATAGTACTATCGGTTTTTCTTGCGTAACTGATAGTGAAATTACTGACTTTTTACTATCGGTTCTTACTGTACTAACCGATATAATATAGTAAAGTTTACTATCGGTTATATAAAACAAACCGATAGTAAAAGAAACAATGGGGACCTTTAGAAGAGAGGAAAGTTCACTAACGGTTGTGTTTTTGAACCGATAGTAAATTTACGTTATTTTTACTATCGGTTGTTAGTATACAAACCGATAGAAAAGATAAACTTTTACTATCGGTTTGTTTATTCAACCGATATAAAAGAAACAATGGGGACCTTTAGAAGAGAGGAAAGTTCACTAACGGTTGTGTTTTTGAACCGATAGTAAAATTACGTCATTTTTACTATCGGTTATTAGTGTACGAACCGATAGTAAAGATGAACTTTTACTATCGGTTTGTTTATTCAACCGATAGTAAAAGGACGTCATATATAATAATGATTATGATAGTAGGGACCTTTAGAAGAGAGGAAAGTTCACTAACAGTTGTGTTTTTGAACCGATAGTAAAATAGTACAAGACCCCTATAATGGGTTAAACGCGCGGGAGTTTTCCCTCCAGTCCAACCAAACACATTTCCAAATAAGTCTCTACTCGCGCGCGGAAAACCATAACCTCCCCGACGTCCCCTTTTTCGCTCCTACACCACCATTGCCGCTCGCATTTGGGTTCTCCACCGCCGCCGGTCACTGCATCGCGCCATCGTAGGCCACTCCACGAACTGTAAGTGTTCTTGACCAACCCGATTAAAATTGTTCTTGCCGCTCGTGTCAGTTTCTTAAATTGATACTGAACGCGATTAGAACCAGGTAGTCTTTAGGAAAGAGTAATTGAAATGAAATCAGTTTCCTAACTTCATACAAGCATGCAGAGCGCCATGTTGAAAGACCAATACGAGTTACCTCAATTGGAGCAGATGCGACAAATTTGGGCTCAATATATGATGGATGAAGTGGCTATCAACGATCGACCGTAAATGACTTGTGTAATATACATTGAATGTGTTAATTGGTGTATGTGTGTACTTGTATTGGTGTATTTGTGAATAAACTTAATATGTGAATAATTAGATCCAATCTGTCCAATGCATGTGTATATCTTTGTATTAGTGTATTTGTGAATAAATTCAATCTATGAATAATTAGATTCAATTTGTCCAATGTGTGTCTCTCTGTATTGTTGTATCTGTTAATAATCCTTTGTAATACTATCGGTTCATATCCTACAACCGATAGAAGAAAATTTCCAGTACTAACCGTGTCGAGTAACTAACCGATAGGAAAACTATACAGTACTATCGGTTTCCAGCGTAGAACCGTTACAAGAAATCTCACATCACTATCGGTTGAGTTCACTGAGCCGATAGAAGAAATTATCATTCACGATTAGTGAACGTTGGAATAGGTATTTTACTATCAGTTTGCAACCGATAGAGTTGTGCTACGTTTTTTCTATCGTGCCGATCACTAGCGGTAAGAGAACCGATAGTAGAGACGATTTTAAACCGATAGTGAAAAGCAATTCTGTAGTAGTGTCCCTCTCATCCATCGCAAGAGGAAAACAACAGACCCTCTAGAGATCAGCATCCCAGAGAGGTTAACTTCTCCTGTCGCCACCAAAGTCTTGGCCTCCATAGCGGGGATGGAAACGGCGACGGAGGATCCCATGGCCGGTGAAAGCCTAGGATGGGCAACTCCTCCTTCGATCAACGAAGGGACTGCTGTGGTAAGAACTTCACAATCTCTGAACCTTCACTTCCCTGTATATACCAATCGTGTTGTGAACATGCAGGGAGAAGAAGACACGGTCTTGTTCAAGAAAAGAAAAACAAGGACCACTGTCGATGACACTTCAGTAGGGGCACCCAGTGGGCTTCTTTCTCCCCAGAGCTCATCGTCGAAACCCAAACCTTGGATAGGTTTTCGTATAAAGTAAGAATATCATCTCTTGTCTATTCTGTATCATTAACAAGAGATATCCTAAGTTATGATATACCTAGGCGTAGGGACCCCGTACCTAGTGCTCCGGCGAATTCTCCAAACGTCGGTGCATCAACTACCGTAGAGGTCGCGGGTGGGACAAGCCCAACTCCTATGGCTGAGGTATTCACTCAGGCCATTGTGGAGGTGATAATAGCGGACATCCAATCCCAGGGGATGGAAACCGCAATCCTGACTGTAGGGGTAGATCAGCAAGAAAAATCACCTGCTGCCCCTGTTATACAGGAAAAAACAAGCCTCGAGGTTCAACCTTTAGATGAACCTGAGAGTGGTTCATTCAGCGATTTTGTAGAGGTAAGTAAAACTCTATTATCGTTTTTGAAGTTGCAAAACTTAGGAATGTTCAAGTCTCAAGAGCAAAGTCTTACTGTGTTTCAGGATTTAACCTGGGTGGCGACCAAGTCAAAAGCTTTAGCGAAACAGATTGAGGTCGCACAACGGGAGATCAGCCGGCTACGACAGTAAGTGCAATGCATCTCATCTATACCGACTTGAATTCTCATCTAAGTATAACTATTGTCTTCCTTGTCATAGGGAAAATGCCTTTCTAAACAAAAGCATGGCTGATCTGGAAATCCAGGAAGAGACTGCAACCGCGAGATTTTCTTCTCTAGAGAAGGAATTTCACGAGGCGTAGTCAAAACTTTCCTGTGAGTTTACTGCCAACCAGAAAAAATTATTTCATTACATGAACTATTGTAAAATCGATTACCGGGTTCATGCAGTACAAGAGGATCAAATAAGCCTTATTTCAAAGGAGAGAAGATGACCATCGGGCTCCAAAGCTCAAAAATTGACACTATCTGTGAAGAGAATGGAACCTTAAAGGCAATGATTTCATCCTACAGTAGTGCTCAATCAGATATCTTTGAAAACTGAAGATGGTGGCGACTTTGCTCTAGGCTGATGTGCTCGAATCTCAAAAGGACAACCCCAGCTTCAGCGAGTTAGCCACTTTGGTCGCGGCTCAGGCTGAATCACTTCTCGAGTATCTCCCTGAAGACACCAAACGGCAAGAAGAGACAATGAAGACCAACGTAAGATCTGTAGCCTCTGCCATTCTATGCAAATTGAGACTTCACCACGGCCCAAATCTAAATTTGAATCCAGTGGTGGGAGATGTAGTGTTTGAAAGCGATGCTCAGTTTGAGGCCATATCCGAAGAAATCAAACCTCTTATAGAAGAAATCTTGAAAGAACTGGGCTTACCATGACACATTGTAATAAACAACGATCCTCTGTTTGTTAACAGTACCTGTAAATGTACAATTATACTATGCAAATGCATGCCTTAGGTTTTTTTTTTGGAAAAAGCATACTTAATTTCATTTTATGTTATGACCATATTCTCATAGCCCCCTCCTGAGATCATAAGTACTGGAGACGTAGTGTTATAATCTCAGGAAAAATATGGGTTGCAGACGATCAGAAATATCCAGTGAGTTTCTTATACGTTTAAGAACGGTTTACAAAGAAATGTCTCGACTTAGACACGATCATTGGGTCGTACCGATACTGATCTTAATACAATACCAAGTCTTATTACGAACAGGCAGCCACTCGAATGATCAGAGACATGCTAGTAAGTCCCGTGTGCGTTTAGAAATGGCTTATTTAAGGATGTCTTACTTAGATGCGACGATGAGATCAGCTAGATAATCTGACCAGGTTATCATAGTAAGATGGTCATCAGCGACCAGCCGCTAAGCGTAGCTCGGTATGGGTGTGGCATGATAAAAAAAAAGAAACCATAACATATTGTGAAGAGAAGTACACACAATTTTTTAACAAATCATGCTAATTAAAAAGGATAAAAGAAATGAGAAACTTACACGTAGAACTTTCGTAATTGATCTATGTTCCAAGTATTGGACAAGATCCTCCCGTCCTCCATAACTAATCGGGCTGATCCTGGTCGCTGTACTAAAACTACAGTATAAGGGTCTTCCCACTAAGGAGAGAACTTATTGCGGTTAGACTAGTTTTGTATTTTTCGTAAAACCAAGTCGCTCACGTGAAGACTACGAGGCCGCACCCGTTTACTGTGTGATATTTACGCAAAGCTTGTAAATAGACTGCAGACTTGACCAACACCTGATCACGCTTTTCCTCGAGGAGGGTTATATCTTGGGTACATTGTTCAAGTTGACCAATCTGATCGAATTGATCTACCCGAACAAAACCAATACGAATTTCCATAGGTAATACCACCTCAATGCCATATACCAGTTGGAAAGGTGTCTCACCGGTAGCCCGACTGCAAGTAGTGTGTAGTGCCCATGGAACAGAGTAGAGTCCATCTACCCAAGCCCCCGAGCGCATCTTAAGGCGATCAAAAACACGTTTCTTTATGCCTTGTAATAGCTGTCCGTTGGCACGTTCGACAGCACCATTGCTCTACGGATGAGCCACAGAAGCAAAGCATACTTTAGTTCCTATATCATCGCAATAGTCCAAAAAGAGACCACTAACGAATTGGGAACCATTGTCGGTAATGAGATGACTTGGAACACCGAATCGCGTGACAATGTTCTTATAGAAGAACTTCTTTGCCGCAGCAGTGGTAATGTTGCGAACTGGTCAGCCTCAATCCACTTCGTAAACGTGTCAATGGCTATGAATAAAAACTTGTACCCGTTGACCGCTTGGGTCATAGGACCTACAATGTCTATCCCCCAGACAGCAAAAGGCCATATTAGAGGAATGGTTTGTAAGGTGTATGCGGGTTGATGAACTTGTCTTGCGTGAAATTGACACTGTGGGCATGTCTTGACCAAATGCTTGGCATCGTCAAGTGCCGAAGGCCAATAAAAACCCTGTCATAAAGCTTTTCCGACCAGTGTGCGGAATGACGCGTGTGCACCACATACACTGTCATGAATTTCTTTCAAGAGGGACTTACCGTCCTCTTGAGATATACAACGCATGAATACTCCTTAAGTATCCTTCCTGTACAAGACCCCTTCTATGAGTTTGTACAAGCACGCTTTCCTAACTAACCGATCACTCTCGGTTTCATCCTTGGGCAAGGTCCCATGTTCGAGATAGACTGATCCGGGAGGATCTTCAAGTCTTGATCGTATATGGCTTCGCGACCTTAACCGTGTTCGGAAAGGTTTCACAACCATGGATGGGTCCGCGGCCATGGATTGGTTTGCAACCATGAAAAGGAATTCGTTCCCTGTTCGGAATTGTAATCCAATCTGAATATATATAACTAAGTCTATCTGTTTTGGATTAGTTAGTTATATGAGTCTAATACGTTTAGGCTATTGAGTCTGATACGTACTCATACGATTGGACTATAAATACCTTGTAATAGGTCTAATTTAGATCATCGAATACAATCGAGTCTAGATTAAAGTCTTAGACACATAGTTCCTCCGATGTAGGCGAATGCGACCTAACGTTCGATGTGTAAAGCCCTCTTTGAAATAAAGAGTTGTGAAATTACTTTGGGTTTCGGTATTTCCGAGTAAGATCCCATTATTCCGCATATTAGAATCTGGGCGAGCCTAGTGCGAAAACTAAGGCTAGATCTCAAACGGATCAAGTTTCATGCATCTTATGAATGACGTATTGAGACAGTTCATCGACGACTTTGTGATCGTTTACCTCATTCATGTCGAAAAGGTGTTCGAACAGCTTCGGCAACATCGACTTTGCCTCAACTGTACGAAGTGCGAGTTCGGCCAACAAACTCTACTTTACCTCGGATTCATGGTCGGCAACGGTACGTTGCAAATCGACCCGGATAAGGTAAAAGTGATTCACGAATGGCTGCGACTGTGAACAGTTACGGACGTGCTTAGTTTTGTGGGAGCATGCCAATATCTTCGAAAGTTCATCCAACACTTCTCAATTATGGCTTCTCTATTGCATGCATTAACCAGGATCGATCAGAAGTTCGAGTGGACAGGGAAACATGAGGACACTTTTCTCTTACTGAAGAGGAAGATCAGCAAGGCACCTGTGTTAGCTTTACTGAATCTACAGAAACCATTCGAGCTAGAAACCGATGCCTCAGGTTATGCCATGGGCTCAGTGCTCATGCAAGAAGGTCGACCAGTGGCATATCACTTCGAGTTATTCTAGGGAGCTTACAAGAACTACCCGACTTATGATGAAGAGTTATGCGCACTGCATCAGGCCGTGAAACATTGGTGGTGTTATCTCTTGGGTAAGTAGACTGTTGACCACACCGACCATCAGCCGATGCAATATTTACAAACTCAATCCAAGTTACAGCAAGCTCGACACATGAAGTGGATGTCGTATCTGTAGCAGTTTAATCTGGTGATTAAATACAAAAAGGGTGTATACAACAAATTGGTGGACATGTTGTCACGACCACCAGTTATGACCCTCTGCTTATCAGCGTTCATGCAGATCGAGCTCTCATGTCATGATGACTATGCCAATATGTACAGTGAAGACCCTGATTTTCAAATAGCACTGATTGAGCTCAAAACAGGGAAACCTACAGAGTTCGTTCGGCGAGGACTCTTGTACAAGGGAAATTTACTTTGCATACCTCATGGAGCACCTCAAATTCAATGGATGCGAGAAGCACACACATCGAAGGTAGCTGGTCACTTTGGGGTTACAAAGACATTGCAAAATCTTCACCGACATGTGTTCTGGCAGCGTATGCAGCAAGATGTGGCTAGTTTTGTTCGAGGTTGTGGTCTCTGCAGCATCTCGAAACTGGAAAACCAAAAATTAGTTTCGTACACTCCTGTCGATGATTCGGACTCGGGGTCCTTAGTCGAACTTATGCAGAATTTGTGAGTTATGAAGCCTTTCAGGGTGTCCCTTCGGGAAGGGATGATGAGCCAAAGTCCGTTCGAACATAGAAGGATTTATACAGGTTTGGGCCCTCGATGGTGGGAGTAATAACCCTACGTCCTGTTGTGATTTCACTATGTATGGGCAAAAAAGGTTACAAAGTTGTAGAAAAGATCATCACAGGAGAAGATCTTTTTTGTGTGATTATGTAAAATGCCACTAAACTAGCTTATGGAGACTTGTCGATGTTGATCTGTTCCCGATGTGTCATGTCTTCGTCTGGTGCATTTGCTCACCCTTTTATACTGGTCGAAAGGGCGCCAATGCACAACGGCTTTGAACGGTTGCTCGGGTGCAGTTTTGGCAACTGCACTTAACTTCCACGTAGGCTTAACACGTGCAATTAAGAGATAACCGCACATATTAACCTCCTGGTAGTTGTCTTCACACGTGGAAGAATCTCTGAGATACTCGGGATATGCTCGTTGTGGAGCCTAAGAAACTCCGTGTCTCCTGGTCGAGAGTAGTCCACGACCTTCTGACCGTGCATTTGTCTGCAATCATCTAACCGCACATTGTCTGCGACCTTCTGTCCACGCATCGCGTACGGGCTCCTGACCGCGCACCGTCTGTGGCCCGATCACGCAAAGCCTACGACCATGTGTCTGCGCTTTTTAGGCCATCTGAGATCATACCAACGGACACCTACCTGGTTCGAACCTGTCTTGAACCAGACGTGCATTTATTCTGAACTAGCTCGGGTAACAATCCTCGTCAACTCCTTTGCCAGCTCCATCGCGACCATGGGAGAGCATATCCATAGATTTCTTGGGAGGATTGCCTAAGACCCGATGTGGCAACGACTATCTATTCATGGTTGCTGATCGGTTCTCCAAAATTATTATTCTTATACCTTGTCGAAAGACTATCACGGGAGAAGTAGCTCGGGTATTCTTTCAACACGTTTGGACACACTTCAGCCTGCCGACTTCTATTGTGTCTAATCGCAATACCCGGTTCCTTAGTCACTTTTGGCGATCGCTCTGGACGATGATGGACACCAAGCTAAAGAGGAGTACTGCTTTTCATCCGCAAACTGATGGTCAAACCGAGGTGGTAAATCACATAGTCGTTCATCTTTTGAGAGGATATAACTCGAAGCACCCGAAGACCTGGGATGAAAGCATACCGTACCTACAGTTTGCTTTTAATCGAGTAATGCATGGTTCAACTGGAAAGTCACCGTTTGAGGTCTGTTTAGAATTTCTACCACAGAGTCCTTTCGACATGGAGTTTGTGATCCCTACCTCAGCACAGAACACAGCAAGGAAGCATCTAATCAGGATCGAGCACAAAAGTTTCTGGAAGGTATTCAACGACTCCATCGTGAGGTTGAACAGAACTTGCTGAAAGCTCAACTCAAGTACAAGGCGCGACATGATCGGCACCGAGTTGATGCGCAATTTCCAGAAGGTGATATGGTATGGTTACATCTGAATAAGGAGAGACTTAAAGGTGAAGGTAAGAAGCTCAAACCCAGTCGTTATGGTCCTTTTCGGATTTTGCGGAAAGTGAGTAATAATGCTTGTTAGCTCGAGTTACCTCCATACATGGATATTTACTCGGTTGTCAATGTTGAGCACCTCAAACTCTTCGAGCCTTCAATGCTGGATGATAAGCCAGATACCATAGTACCATCGTACCATCTGTTGAAGACTTGGTCTATCAACGAGACGAACCTCTACGCAAAGATGTGATTCTGGCGAAGAAGGTGACTACCACCTGCAGTGGCACCAAGGAGACTTTTTGAATAGGTCGGAAAGATCAACGAGCACGTGCGGCAAAGTGGTACACCAGAGAACATGGACAAGCCCAATTTTCACATCTCCAGTTTGATCGAAAAGTCGCAACAGGGGTTGGCTCCTTCTCAACAAGAGAGTCATGATCTGGGAGGATCTTCAAGTCCTGATCGCATATGGCTTCGTGACCTTAATCGTGTTCGGAAAGGTTTTGCAACCATGGATGGGTCCGCGACCATGGATTGGTTTGTGACCATGAAAAGGAATTCGTTCCCTGTTCGGAATTGTAATCTGATCCGAATATATATAACTAAGTCTATCTGTTTAGAATTAGTTAGTTATATGAGTCTAATACGTTTAGGTTATTAAGTCTGATACGTACTCATACGATTGGACTATAAATATCTTATAATATGTCTAGTTTAGATCATCGAATACAATCGAGTCTAGATTAAAATCTTAGACACATAATTCCTTCGACGTAGGCGAAAGCGACCTAACGTTCGATGTGTAAAGCCTTCTTTGAAATAAAAAGTTGTGCAATTACTTTGGGTTTTAGTATTTCCGAGTAAGATCCCGTTATTCCGCATATTAGAATCTGGGTGAGCCTAGCGCGAAAACCAAGTCTAGGTCTCAAACGGATCATAGACCCTCAATGGATGGGTCCAATCTCCTTCATGCCCAGGGTTGGTGACGCAAACTGTCACCGGGTCATCTTCGTTCGAAGTCATGATTGAAGGATGTTCTAAGTGGTCGACGAACACTCCCACCAGAGCGGATGTGCGTGAGGACCCAATTTTAGATAATTGGTCTGCGAGAATATTGTCCTTTCGCGGGATATATTGGACTTTGAAATGATTAAAGTATTTTTCCAATCTCCTCACTTCCCCTAGGTAATGAGCCATTGTCTCATCGGAGGTGTTGTACTCCTTGTTTACCTGGTTTACGACTACCTATGAGTTTCCCATCACCACTAATCGACGGACTCCGAGGAATTTAGCTGCCCGGAGCCCTGCAATAAGACCTTCATACTCTACTGCATTGTTGGTCGCAACAAATTGTAATTGAATGACATACTTGAGTTGGTCGCCCTGAGGCGTAATTAAGACCACTCCAGCCCTTGAGTGTTGAAAACTACGATAGCCGTCAAAATACATCGTCCAATGGTCGGTGCATGGTAAATCTTTGGATTCTTGCGCGGGAGGGTAGGATTAGTCCATTCAACCACAAAGTCTGCAAGGATTTGAGATTAATTTAACTACGGTGCGAGGGGTGAAACTGATGTTGAATGCTCCAAGTTCCACTGTCCACTTCGCAATGCGACCAGATTTCTCCAGGTTGCGCATTATATCTCCCAATGGAAAGGACGAGGGCACAATAATTTTGTGCGCTTGAAAGTAATGTCATAGCTTACGGGAAGCCATCAGAAGTGCATAAAGTATTTTTTTGGACCTTAGGGTAGCGCTCCTTTGGACCTTGAAGTATCTTGCCTACGTAATAGATTGGTTGTTGCACACCCTCTCTTTCCGCGATCAGAACTACACTGATCGCATGAGGAGTTGCCGCCAGATAAAGTAGTAGTGGTTCCCCTACATTCGGTGAGACCAGTACTGGCGGACTGGATTGATATTTCTTAACCTCTTGAAGAGCTTTTTCGGCTTCATCCGACCAGGTAAAACCATTGTGTTTACAAAGAGCTTTAAACAAAAGGCAAACCCCGTTCGCCTAGCCTTGATATGAAACGACTAAGAGCCGCCATGCGACCGGTTAGACACTGGATGTCCTTCATGGTCGAAGGAGATCTCATTTGCTCTATGGCCCTGATCTTTTCAGGATTAACTTCTATGCCTCTCGAACAAACAAAGAAACCCAAAAGTTTGCCAGAAGCGACTCCGAAGGAACATTTTTCTTGGTTTAGTTTTATTCCATTCTTGTTTAGATTACAGAAGGTTTCAACAAGATCATCTAAGTGATTCAAGCTTTTCAAGCTTTTTACAATCAAATCATCAACGTAAGCTTCAAGATTACATCTGAGAAAGAAAGGTTTTTTGCATCAAGCGCTGGTACGTGGAACCGGCGTTCTTGAGACCAAATAGCATTCTGACGTAGCAGTAGGTGCCAAATGGTGTGATGAAGGCAATTTCATCTTCATCTTCTTCTGCCATGCTGATTTGATGGTACCCTGAGTAAGCATCCAGGAAGCTCATCAATTCGCAACCCGTTGTAGAGTCGACCAATTGGTCGATGCGAGGAAGGGGAAAATCATCCTTCGGACAGGCACTATTTAGGCTGGTGTAATCGACGCACATGCGCCACTTACCATTTGACTTTCAGAACATGACCAGGTTTGCAAGCCACTCAGGATGATCGACTTCATGAATAAATCCTGCCTTTTGGAGTTTATCTAACTCCACTCGGATGGCTTATTGTCGATCAACAGCAAAGCGTCTGATCTTTTGCTTTATGGGTCGTTGTCCAAGTCGAATTGCTAACCTGTGCTCTATTACTTCCCTTGGAACTCCAGGCATGTCGGATGGTTTCCACGTGAACACATCTGCATTAGCTCGGAGGAAAGTAATGAACTTGAGTTCCTATTTGTCATCCAGGCCTAATCCAATCTGAATTGTTCTAGACGGATCATCTGGGTACAATGGAACCAATTTTAACTTTTCATCTGGTGGCGGGGCAACTTTGATCATATCCGAATCCATGGTCGCAATCTTGACATCCCGAAGGGGAAGCTGATCCACTAATTCTAGGGATAATCGATCACAAGTTAGCGTCGTGTTTCAGCTGCCTTGGACTGAGATGACGCCTTTTGGGCCCGGCAATTTGCCGCACTGATAAGCGTAGTGCGTCGCCATCATAAATTTAGCGAGAGTTGGCCTGATAGGACATCTCTTCGTCCCCGTCGGCGTTCCTGATCCCGCAGGTCTGTTCTTTTTGCGGCAAAGTTGGTATCGGTCCAATCCCTTGGTAGAAGTCGTCTAATTGCTTCAACCAATTCCTGCAATTCTTGAGATCGTGTCCCGAAGAGTTGTGGAACTGACACCACTTCTTGCTTCCCTGCGGATTAGTTTGTTTCCCGGCTGGTCGCTATCGCAGCCACCAGAAGAGGTTTTATTTTTAAATGGAAACTTGTTACCTTTTCCTGGCGGTGGCTTCTCTGCAACTGCGACCTCTCAGTATTGTCCAGTCCGGTTTTTCTTGGACTTTTTCGATTTTCCGCCTGAGGATGATTCCGGCTTCTTGCTTGAATCTTCCTTCTTCACATCCTTAAGACCTAGTTGAGGCGGCAAGTTTCCTTTATCCACCATCCTATTCCATTCCACGGCCTCAGCCGCATCGGAATAGCGGTCAGCCATGTCGAAGAGATCGGCCACTGACCGAGGGGGGTGGATAAGTAGATCTTCGGGAAATCTCTGATATCGCACGACATGTTTAAACGCCCTAATAACAAAGTTGTCAGATATATTCGGAATGGTATTCCTCACTCCGAAAAATCTCTTAACAAACTGTGGAAGAGTCTCAGTAGATGTTTAGCGCAGACGATGAAGATCATCCTCTTTGCCAAGTTTTTGGTAACAATTCTGGAAGTTGTTCAGTATAGCGTCACACAACATTTCCTAGTTATAAATTGAGCCCTCTGGCTGATTGAACAACCAAGTTCTCGCCGGCCCCTCAAGAACCGTTGGCAAGTAATTTTCCATGACACGATCATCCCCACCCGCTGCTTGAATAGTGGTGATGCAGATCTAAAGGAATTCGGATGGATTCTGAGTTCCATCAAATCTTTCGATTGTTCCTGGCTTGAACTTGTCTAGCCAGACCACCGCGCGGAGGCCTGGTGAGAAAGCTTTGCAGCCAACATAGGAACTATGGAGAGTTCTGCGGCTTTCAACCTGATCGCGAGCGACCTCACGATGTGGGTATATGCCCCGCGGCCCCAGACGAGAATGGACAGGGACGCAATCTCGATCGTGGGAATTTCCAACTCGCCTGGTTTTGTCGTGCCGAACTGATCCCGGTGGTAGTCGATTACGCCTGCCATGACTAGAGTAAGAATACTCCCTCTCATGGGAGCGAACCATAGACCGGGATGATGTTGTTGGTCGCATCGGATGCCACCTCATCCAGCTTATCCGCCAGGATTCTAGCAAAAGCCGGTCTTTCCGCGTCTTCGACATTAGGAGGAAAATTACAGAGGACGTCTGCGATAGAACGAAGTCGCCCATGCGTGCTCCTCCTGGGTGCGCCAGGTGTCATTGTTTCTTCATCCGCCGATGGCTAATCCGGGGCTAAAAAAGGTGTCTGGTCGTGCCTACGACCATGAGGACGATGGGAAGAACTTGGAGCGGCATCATAACGAGATTGCGCATTCTGCAAAGCTTCTAATGTAGTCTTGTGGAGTTCGTTATCTCGTCGCTCGCGTTCTTGGTCCTCCCATTGCTTTATTTCCTGTTCCTCCTTTTGCTTGCATTCCTGTTCCTCCCTAGCCACTCGCTGGTCAGGAGTTTCCTCCGATAAAGCAGCAAACTGTCGGGGGAGCGAGGTCGCAGAAGGAGAGAACATATCTGTTTTTTCCAAATCGGATTCGAAATCAAAGAGAGACTGGAGATTATCAGGATCAAACCTCAAGGGACTGAGCCCTTGGTCACCATCATCCATGTCCTCAGCACTGACATGTTGTGGCACGGATTCAACCTCCAAAGTGGTAGGGCTCACCTGGAGTTCCTAATCTATCTTCTTTGTTCCTTGGTCGATAGACATAACCTGGGTAGGAGAAGATGCATCCTCAAGATGTTCCTCAGGAACATCCTCACGATCACCCTCTTCCATTGGAATGGGATCGCTGGGCGAGGGCATCTATATGTGGGCATAATCACCGAGATCGAAATCGTTCTCGGAATCGTACGCCTTAGACATGACTTACCGAATCTCCTGATGAAAGAAGAACACCTTGTGAAAGGCCCCATGGTGGGCGCCAGCTGTCGACGATTTGGACTCGGGGTCCTCTGTCGATCTTACGCAAATTTGTGAGTTATATGTGAGACCTTTCAATGTGCCCTCAGGTAAGTTAGGGTAAGCAATGCCGATAGGAACGCAAAGATTTATACAGGTTCGGGCCCTCGATGGTAGGAGTAATAGCACTACGTCCTATTGAGATTTCACTATAGGATTAAAGCAGTTTACAAAGAGAAGAGATTATCACAAGCGATAATCACTTCTATATTTCTGTCTATCTAACTATGCCTAAGTGATAATTCTCATATTTGTGCATATTTTCTGGATATTTTCCCATCATTCATGCTCATTTTAGCCATAAAGATCATCAAATACTCAAATATATTTGTATTGGCTGTCGTTCGACCTCGACTATGTGTTTTGTTTATTTTAAGCGCAGGTCGACGCAATCGAGCAATTTATGGCTGAATGGATGAGATTCATCGACTGGATCTGGCTGCAAACGAACGATTCTGTAAAGAAGTGCGTGTCGTTATGGACGTGTAGGAGCTGACCACGTCAAAATCGAAGTCTCCGGGAGTCCAGAACAATCAAACCTAACAGCCAAGGACCAATTCGCAATTTCTTCAAATATTGAGGACTTTTCTGCAAAAATACCAATACCATAAAAAAAAAACTCTCAACCACTACAGTTCTTACTCGGCCTGACACTTACCCAATTTCTCCCCCTTCTTCTCTCCCAACCCGACAAGTGTGCCGCCAGCAGCCAGATCCACGCCGATGACAAGCCGCCGTTCTCCTCCGCTCTACCTCATCTTTCCTTCTCCGGTGAGCCGCAAATCCTCCTCTTCGTCCCCTCTCACCACATTTCGTCCTCCCCTCCCTGGTTCGTCTTCACCGCGGCCGTGCTCCCTTTTCTTCCCCTCCTTTTCTATTTCTTCTCCTCCCTTCTCCTCCTTCCTGGCTGTTTTCCTCTCACCCCCCCTTCTTCTTTTCCTTCCTTCCTTCCTCTTTCCTTCTCCATCTCCTCTTCTTCTCTTCCTTCTTCTCCTCCTTCTCCACCCTTCTTCTTCTTCCTCTCCTCCTTCTTCTTCCTCTCCCCCTTTCTCTACCACATCCCTCCACAGATCCACAGCACGCCGGCGCCGCCGCGCCTCCATCCCACGTCGGGCCGCCGCCTCCTGCCGAGCCGTGCGCCCCAGATCTCCACGGCGCCTCCACCATCCGGCGCCGGCCGCTGATCCACGACACCCGTGCACCGTCGACATCACCTCCACCGCCGGATCCACGCCACGCCGCGCCGCCGGAGCAGATCTGCGCCGGATCTGCCACGCCGGAGCCGCCAGGCCATCACCCCGGCCTCCACGCCACTCATCCGTCCACGCAGCTCCCGCCAGCCTCCACAACGCCCTCGCCTCCGATCCGCCTCCGATCCGCCGCCGAGCTCGCCCCCCAACTCCACCTCGCCAGATCCGCCGACCCCGGCGCCACCCTCGGCCATTGCCGCCTCCACATCACCGACCGCGCCGGCCCCTACGCCGCGCCGTCGGGTCTCCTGCCACACCTCCCGCGTCCCTCCCGTCTCCGATCTGCCGGATCTGCATCGACCGCGCCGGAGCCGCGCTTCCTGAGCCACGCCTTCGCGCTACACCACCGTCGGTGGCCAGGTCCGTCAGCGCCGCATCGCCCGTGTGCAACCGCCGCCATTCACCTCGGCGCACAGATCCGCCACCAGATCTACGACCCTGAGCCGCTCCACCAAACCGCGCCGCCGTTCTCATTCCCGACGGCCTAGTCCTGTGGGCCGGCGCCAGTGTCATCTACGATGGCTTTGACGACCTCGTCCACGGCATCCACGATTCAGCTTCGACCAGCATCTTCGACTCCTTCTTCCACAGCAACCCACGGCAAGCCTGGACTGCTTCGATTAGCACAACCACAACTCCAACGAGCAACATTTGGTGACCAATCTCTTCTTCCTCCCTCTCAATTGCTCTGTGATGAATGAATGTAAATTTTAGGCTGAATTGTAATTCACAGTGATGAACAGAGGAAAGTTCCATGATCTAGATGATGAGTTTTAAATTGCTGCTTTTCTGTGGAACTACAAATCAATTTTCCTCCATTTGATTCTCTTTTGCTGATTGCCTGTGATGAACACCAGAACTAATCAAATTGTCAATTCCAGTTTCTAATCCTCCTGAGATGCAATTGTGCTTGTCTTGAATTTCTTGCTGCCTGGTTGTGAAAATCCTTGTGATGAATTTGGATTGGAAATCCTAGTCTTTAAACCTCATGTTGTAATTTGATTTCTAGTTATTGTGTTCTCCTCTGTGAATGGACAAGACTGGGATGATGAAACTGTATTAAATTCTTATTATGTCATGAATTGCTTTGTCTGGCTCTTGTAGTCTTGAGTTTGTGTGGTTGTTCCCCAGATTTGCTATGTAGGCTATAGCCGAGGCTGTTGGAGAACGGTCTTTGTTAATCCTTTGCGTGTTAAATTCGTTGATACCGTCGATAGATGTATGCGTTTCAGTGATTTCACTTCCTTATTGTGAGATCACTGAACGATACCGCTTTATCGCTTGTACTCACGATTACGCGTATGGATTTAACACTGATCGAACGTCGCAAGCCTACCACCTCTTTCTCTCTTATTTTCTTCTGACATCTCTCTTTCCTTCATCTGTTTTAGTTTCTTATTCATCGATTTAGTTAGTTTTACGCATTTTACTTCTCTAGTCTCTGTGGAAAGAACGATATAGAATACTCTCCTTGCTGCATCGTCCTCGTACTATTGCGAGACGGTCTAGGCCGGTATCACTAAGTCTTCAAGCTTTGTTGATTTGTTGTCTCTCTTGTTAACCGCCCTTCACATCGTGCATCGACCATCCTTTTATACCAAATGAAAGGACATCAAATGCGGAGCGGTTTGGGACGGTTGTCCTGGTGCAGTTTGCATAATCGCACTCATCTCCTTCGGCAGTTAATCATGTGCAATCGTGGATAACCGCACATGTTAACCTCCTGGCAGTTGTTTTCATACATAGGAGAAGTAATTTTAATCTTGGGAACGTGTTTGGTAAAGACTCAAAACACCCCCGAGTTTTCCTGGTCGCGTATAGTCAACGACCTTCTGACCGCGCACTATCTGCGGCCTCCTGATCGCATAAGGGCTACGATCATAAACTAGCTCTGTGTCTGTAGCCGACCATAGCAGCTACTAAGACATATAGGCACATATCAAATTCGAACTTGACTTGAACCCGACATGTGCTAATCAAACTAGCTCGGGTAATAATCCTCGTCAATGACTTCCAACAGTTTTGAAATAAATGAATAGTAAAGACCAATCAAAGAATATAAAATATCATATAGAAACTTTCTTCAAATAGCCAACCAATTTAGAGATATAAAAATGACAAGTCAGCCAAAAATCACGAGAAGTCTGAATTTTCAGATTTCATATTTGATTTGTGAAAAATCAAATGTTGCTCAAATCAAATCCAATTGAAATGAAAATCTGTAAAAATGATTTTCAATGCATGACACATATTTTGCAAAAAGAATTTTTCAAAAAGGGTTTTCCAATCAAGAGTTATGATCAAATGAACTTTATGTTAGGCAAGAAGGTTGAAATTCGGTAAACTTTTGTAAATTGAGTTCAAATTTGATTTTCAAGGGATTTTTGACATGACAGAGCTTACATGAGTTATTCATATCATTTTGAGCTGAAGCTCACGAGTAAAGACCATAGAAATAGCTAAACTCATGTTTTGCATGTATAAGATATTTCAGGTCAAAGCAAGTTTCTGGTGAGATTCAAACACCCATAACTTTCAAATTAAAACTCTTTTGAGAAAGTTTTCCATTGCAAACTTCTTCAGGGTAATAACATCTAGGAGTTTTGTAAAGCAAGTTTTGACAAAATCTAAATAGATATTGATTAGCGCTCGAAACCGATTTCATTAAAAAACAAGATACTGGAAAATCATTTTGGGGCTAATTTTAACAAAAACATTTTAAAATCAATTTTCATCCAAAGCCTCTAAAAACTTTTTAAATACATTTTGAAGACCATTTTAATAGAAATTGATTATTTTTGGCCTTTTAAATGAAATTTTGATATTTTGATAAAAAGAGTTCATTTTAAAAGCTTATACTTGCAATTTTGAAATATTTCACATATAGAGGTGCAATAGACAATGGAAACACTTTATAAATTACTACCCCTAAAAATGTAACATCATAAGTTTTAAATTTTCACTCTTTTGCATAGTTGGCCATGAAGATTAAAACAATAAAGAATAAAGAGAGCAAATGCAATGCAAAATTTTTGTTTTAAGCATCAAAAAATCAAAAAGAGTCGAGCCATTTTTGGTACCCAAACCATATGAGACCCTCTAGTCTTATCATATAAGTCTTTTGATACCCAAATGGCTCAATCTTTAGGTTTTTGAAAACGGACATCAGTAAGTTTTGCAATTAAACCCCTTCTAGAATAAGAAATCAAATAAGAGTCAAAAGAACCAACTTTAAAAGGGTTAGATACACACTCATGTGAATGTCATCCTATTAAGTGACATGCGGAACATGAAGTTCGAGAGGGATTTACAAATGAAATGGTATAAGTGCAGTGAAATATGTGATGTCTCTTACTAGATGAGTGAGTAGATTTAATTTCTCCTTTTTAGATGAATATCTATCATCTAAAGGGGGTTTAACACGCATAGCGCTACCCATATGATATCTAGTAGGATCATTGCTCAATCTATTTATTTTAGCTATAAGTTCATCATTTTCAATTTTAGGTATATGGGATGATACCGTGTTAACACATGAAATATGATGCGAATGAGAACATGATGGCATATCATCACAAGTAGATGAACTAGAAAGCATAATAATAGAATCACTAAATGAGCCAACATATCAAATGAGGAGCAACTAGTACTAACACCATGGCATAAAGATTAGTCACTAGATAAATCATGGTATGAATTACTAGTATCAGTCATAAAAGCATGTGAATAAATAAATGAAGCAATAGACAAATTATCACATGAAGTACTAGTGTCCACAAAACTAGCATTTGAATCTAAGCATTAATTAAAAATTAATTCATTACAAGAGGTGCTAGCATGTGAAGTGGAAATATGTGACTCTAAAGATGGATCAATAAGCAAGTCACAAACAACTCCAACATCTAAGGTAATTGTGGAGCTAATAGCATCCTGGCAAACAAAGAATCATAAGTGCTTTTCAACTCGTGATATTGTGTTTTCAAGGATGAGAAATTATTTTTTAAAGTGCAAAAACTTTGAGTCATATTGCCAAGCAAGTCATTTAACTCTACAATCATATCTGCTCATCATTGGAGAAGTTAGTATTTGATACCGTCGAGTCACATGCTATAAAGCATATAGATTTGTCATGAGATGAAGACTTTGAACTTGACACTTTCTTTCTAGCTTTCTTTGAGCTCTTCTTGCAAGATTTAGCCTTTGTCTTGCTTAGGCGAACCAAGTCGATGATGTCTTTGAGCTTGCTAGAAAGCTCCCGAACCTCTATAATGAAATCATTGTTCTTGATATGCTCGGAGGTGGAATGCATGTCCTTCTCCTTGGACATAGCCTCATTTGACATAAGCATGTCAATGAGCTCGCTCGGTAAAGTGTCGGAGAGGTCACTGTTTGTAAGAGTGGTTATGAAGTCTCCGTAGCGACCCTCCGGCAACACCTTAAGCAATTTCCTACAAATGTCTAGATTGGAAATATTAGCGCCATAGGCTTTGAGCTCATTTGTGATGTTGATCAAGCGATCATATATGGTAAAGAGTGTATCATACTCCAACATCACAAATGCCTCATAGTGTTGATCAAGAAGCGCACCTTAGCATGCTCAAAACTAGATGTGCCCTCAAAGATAGACTCAAGGGTGGTCCAAACATCGTGAGCGGTCGAACGATCACTCACTAGTTCGAGCACATGATGGCTAAGGGATCTAAGAAGCACATATTTAGCCTTTGTATTTAAGAGAATATCCTTATCCAAAATCAATAGATAAGTCACACCCTTCTCCACTAAGCTCCAAAAATCCAAACTCAATCCCTCAAAATAAGTGATCATAATAATCTTCCAACATCCTCTATCGAGTTCATCCTTACTCTCTAGGTGGTAAAACCAATAAATGAGAGGCCTTGCTCTGATACCACATGTAGAATCGAGGATGCCGACTATAGGAGGCTTTAAAAACTTTTCGACTAAAACAATTTTTGCAAGATATGAAGGAAAACCAAGTTTCGACAAAAAGGGTTTAAAACTATCTAAGATCAAGTTTCATTCAACAAGATAGAAAATTGTCGTGGTATTACGAATACCCCGGCAGGTTTTGTGGACGATCCTAGCGAAGAAAATACGACGCGGGCTGACCGGGTGACCGGTCCTCCCCCATCGGGTAGGCACAACAAATGACACAAGAGTTTATACAGGTTCGGGTCCCAGTGGGGGTCCTAGTCTTGTCGGCGTGCTCCCGACCGGAGTCGGCTAGGGGAGCTCTCTCGGGGGAGAGATGGCTCCGGAGCACACCTGTGAGATTGTCTATTCCAAGTAATAATGAAAACTTGTCTCTTACAGGAGGTGTACAAGGGCTTATATAGCCCCAAAAGACGCAAAAAAACTAAACTACCCCGCCTGCTACCGTTGGATCGAGGGGTAGAAACGTCCTTCTCCCGATCAGATGCCTCGGATGCTTGACACGTGTCCTCTGATTCCCGAGGCGCTCCTTGCGTGACCTGCACGTGACTTGGGATCGGAGACTCCTGTCTCCAGAAGGACAGCAATGCCCGGGACAGGCACCGGGGGTCTTGTCCCCAGGCACATGGCGGCGCTTGGGACAGGCACCGGGGGCCTTGTCCCCAGGCGAAAGGCGGCGCCCGGGACAGGCACAAGGGGCCTTGTCCCCGAGCACATGGCGGCGCCCAGGATAGGCACCGGGGGCCTTGTCCCACGGCTGAAGGCGACGCCCGGAGCAGGCACCAGGGGCCTTGTCCCCGGGCACATGGCGGCGCTTGGGACAGGCACCGGGGGCCTTATCCTCGGGCTAAATGCGGCGCCCGGGACAGGCACCGGGGGCCTTGTCCCCGGGCGAATGATACAGCTTCTTACCTGGACTTAGTCTCATGGAGATTTCCCCCAATAGTAGCCCCCCATGCCCTCCGGGGATGATGCTCGAGTTCCCGGAGGGAATGGTTCATGTTATCAGGAAAATCTTCGAGACAAGCTATCGGAGTTGTGACGCTTTGATTTCCGCGCCGCGCGTTTATAACCGCGCCTTGTCTCGATGGGAGTGCGCCGTTCGGCCATAATGGCCGCTCGTGGTTCGAACCGACGCCTCGTTTTGCGTGCCCGTCCCTTCGTTTCCCGCACGCTGTTTGAATTCCAACGGCGCAAATGTACCACGAAGGGCCACATGGCACCCATCGGGGCCGCGCTTGGCCCCTATAAATAGGGCCTCGTGGGGCCCGGAGAGCTCATTCCAAACTTTCAAACCTTCAAGCCTTTAGCGCCCTTAGCTCTCCCGGTAGCCCTCTTCCGGAAGTTCGTTCCCGGAAGCTTAGCCTCCGGAACCCCTAGGTCCCCCCAGTTTCCGAAGCCTAAGCCCCCGAAAAAACAGATGAGACCCAAGGGCCGTGCCAAGGCCGCGGAGGTGCCCCCGAAGGAAGTCACCGCGGACTTCCTCTGGGCCTCCGAGTTCATGACCGGGGACCTGGAGTCCCTGGTTGACCGGGGGATTGTCGCAGACGGGGACGTCCGGATCCCCGTGAAGAAAGACGGAGCCCCCCGCCCCAGGCCTGGGGAGGTTGTGGCCTTCGAGGCTTTCCTCGCGGTGGGGCTTCGGCTCCCGGAGCATCCATTACTCCGGGAGTTTTTGAAGGAGTACGGGGTGGCCTTGAACCACCTCACGCCGAACGCGATCGTCTGGATGGGCCTGTTCATCTGGCTCTTCGAGACGGCTACCGAACAGGAGCCCACGCTTCGGGTGTTCCGGTACTTCTACGAGCTGGCGGCGAGGAGCTCCCACTTGGTCAAGGGAGGGCCAAAGTCCCCCTTTGGCTCGGTGATGATTCAGCTGCTGCCGTCCCGGGTAGCAGAGTACCCGGTGGCAGCCTCCCGGGACCACTAGGGGGACTGGATCCAGAGGTGGTTCTACCTCTGCGTTCGGCACGAAGAGGTGATGTACTCCTCGGAGGCCCCCACCTACAGCCGGTCGTCCGCCCCAAAGCCCCCGGTGTGGACGGAGGAGGAGCTAAAGCTCCTTAGCAAGGTCGTCGGCTCCCGGGGCGTCCGCTCCTGAAGATCTCCCCCTTCTCGCACCGGAGGAGGGGGATCGGGATGTGCCTGGCCCAGCGGCCCCCGCAGAAGCCGGTGACCCGACGTAAGTTCCCGAATACCTAACTCGTTTCCTTCGTGAATTTTTCTAACTCTTACCTTTTGTAGTCCGGCCGTACCCGGCCGCCCGGGAGAAGGTGGAGAATCTCCTCGGGAGGTACTATGCCGACTAGCACGAACGCATCGTGCGCGTCGTGGGGGAGGGCCCTCCCCAGAACCTGGTGGACGAGGCCTTTGGGCTAGGCTACCAACAAGAAAGCCCCTCCCCACTCCTGGTTCCCACAAGAGGGGAAGTGAGACCGTCGGGGGCTCTGAGCCGAAGAAGGCCAAGACTCAGAAAGCCCCCGGTCCATCGACGACGCCGGGCTCCACACCGGTGAAGGCCCGGGACGCAACCCCAAGTCGGGGCGCGCGCAGGCGCCGCCCCGGAAGGAAACAACGCCCCCTCCCCCGGAGAGCCCCGCAGAGGCTCGGGGGAAGGGACCAGCCATCAACGGGGGGGTGTCCGATTCGGCGGACTACGCCCCCTTGCCACCTTCGGCGATAGCCCTCCCGGCGGGTCGACGAGGGGGGAAGCCCTCGGTCTATGAAGTTCCCCCGGAGACAGAGGTCCCGGGGGCCCCACGGCCTGGAAAGGGGAAGGGGCTCCTGATCCTTCCCCGGGGAGGGACCCCCTCCGAGAGCTCCTCGGCCACCTCTTCGGCGGCCACTTCCTCGGCGGCGAAGACGCCATCCACCGCCACCCCGGTCCACATTGCCCCGGCGACTCATGTCCGGGGGCCCATCGTCGGCCGCGACGGGTCCGGCGCCAGGAGGGAGACCCCTTGCTGTCCGCGGGGGAGGTGGACCGGTACGCGGAGAGCCTGCAGACCCGGAAGGTCTAGGACTACGTCTCGCAAGGGACGTTTCGTGAGCGCTTCGAGGAGCTTCAGTCTCTCCAGATCCAGGTACTTACCCGAGCCGGTGGGTTTTCCTCCGGCGCCCCCCACTCAAATTTTTTCTAACTCTTGAGCTTGTAGGGGGCGGCCATTACCTGGGGGCTCGAGAGGAAGTGGAGGAGAGGGCCGCCGCTTACCAGGAGCAGCAGGACGATGCCCTCCGGGAGCTCGCCCGGGTCTGGGCCCAAATCTACGCCTCCGAGATCGCCAACGACCGGCTCCAGAGCGAGGCTAAGGCGAAAGAGGACGCCCTCCGGGAGCTCGAGGGCTCGAGCGTCCGGGCGGTGACGGACGCAGGCCGCTCCGTTCGCTTAGCCCTCGAGGGGCTTAGCGTGAGCCTAGGCTCTGGGAGCAACTCCGAGGCGGCCCCGGCGACGCTCACGGAGGTTGTGCGTTTTCTCAACGCACAAGTCTCCGTGATCCCGGAGGCCGCTGATGCCCGGGCGCTAGGCCAGGCGATCCCCGTGGTGCGGTCACGGCTGGGCTCGTGGAGCACCGGGGGGTTGGCGCCCGGGCGATCGGGGGTCGGATCCCCCGGAGCTTCCCGGAGTTCTTCGAGCCATCGAGGCGAGAAGTGGAGCAGCTCGCCGGTGGCTTTTACGACCGGATAATCCGGGCGAGATTCCCGACACCGGCGCCTCCGGGAGCAGATGCTCCGGCTCCGGCGGGAGCCCCCCGGGGGGAGGATGCCAATGACCAAGTATGAGCCTCCCCCCGGGTCTAGATAGAACCCTTTTTGCTTTTTAGGTTTTTGCTCCTGGTAGCTCCTTAGAGGAAGCCCCGGACACTTGTACGAAAATATTTTGATGCAATAGAAATTGAAATTTTTCTAAGTCTATATGAGTGCAATGTACCAGGTTTCCTGGGAGGTTGCTCCCGGGCGAAGGTCTTGGAGAGATTCCCGGGGGGCGAGGCCTTTGAACCCCGACAGGTGCCACCCGGGGGATGCTCAGGCTGCTTTAATCTTGTTAAGTCTCTTCTCTGGGGAACGCAGCGGAGGCGTTATCCTGGAGCCAATCCGGTTGCGATGGCATCCGAAGTGGCACCTGGACAACTTCGATAATCATCGCGCTGAACTACCCCCTCCGCGTCCGGGGTCCCGGATGGTTCCCCCTCTTCAGATACTTCCACCGGCAGGCTACGAGTATTGGCTGGAGGACCGGCTCCGAGAAGCCCAGCGCCGCATACGCGGCTTGTACCGGTGTGGGACCCTCATTTGATGAATCCGGTGGCAACCGCCCAGGTGGGTTGCACTCAGAAAGGTACATCACATGCTCACAACAACGGGATTTACTTTAAACAATAAAGCAAATAGATAAAATAAGTACAAGGTCACGAGGACCACTATTACATTATCATAATGCCAAGAATGGCATTAATTAAAGTTGATACAAAAGTTGAGAGTTTTTCATAAACCAAGAATAAAAAAGAATCGGTATCGAGGTACCGGACACAGAAATATAACACAAAAGCAACAACAAAGGTCTTCATTTCCTTCTGCAGCAGTTCGGCTCGGGCCTTCACCACATCGGACTCAACTTGGTTCATGACCCTCCTAGAAGCTCAAATCTCCTGGAAAGGTTCCTTCCTCTTCTCGGTGCTCAAGGCCAAAGGAATCAGAATCCCCGAATCCTTTCTTCTGAATTTGTGTGTAAAGGCAAGGGTGAGCATGTTTTTACAAGATGCTCAGCAAGTCTCATTATGAGAATGCAGGTATATAGGTGAGGGGTTCTCAAGGAAAGAGGTCCTGGCTTTATATATAGGAATAGAATAGATTTTCACTCTTAATTTGAAGAAAAGGTCATTGTTTTCAAAAGCGAGGCTTTTAAAATCCTAAGCTAGATTTTCAGAAGATGTTATGCGTGGCGGTCTTCCATGAGTCACCACTTTATTCAATTTTTATGAAAAACTTCCCCAAAAGCTACTTGTGCTGCATCGACGTGGATAGAATCCACCGCGCGCAGACTCCATGACCTGGGAGCTCAGAGTATCCGATACTTTTTATAACTTTGCAAAGGTGCACCACCTTAATCCACCGATCACTCAGCTTTCAAGTCGGATCAGCTCCATGCGACTTTTACGCATGTGACAAGGCTGAGATCACACAACAGTTTACAATCCTAGCATTAACAATTCCCTGCCCGGTAAATAGACATTCCAGTCCTCATTACCGTTGTGGGTCCTCCCCACTGCTTTACTTCCTAGCCTTGGTCTATGTTCTCGCAAGACACATAGCCTCTTTTGATTACAGTCGCGCATGACTTAATCCAGGCGTAGGGCGTCTTCCTTCTTACACCTTATTCTCTTATCATTTTTCTGATCTCACATCACTCATGGCCCTCAGTGGCCCATCAGTTTCTCGCAAGAAACCGGACCGACAACCATTGTAGGGAAAAGCTAATACTGAGAAGCTACTATGTTGCGCCCGTCCCATGCCGGGCAAGTGGTTGGTACGTTTTTCATGCCGCATGGAAGTACAACACAAGGTTCTCATCCTTATAAATCTTTAGTGAGGAGTCTTTCACATTCCCAGTGCGCACACAGCACCATCCAATCAAACCATCCTCACTATCGATTCCAATCACTTTTTCTTTCAGAAAAAGGGGTTTTGAATATGCTTTTCTCACATGTGACCATTTAACATTTAACATATAATCTTGAGCATAGTATAGCCTAAGCATGATATTCTAAGGTGACAAGGGTGCATGGATATTCAATGACAAAAGGGGCTTTACAATTATTTAGGTCATATCTACTCACTTTATTTGAATATAGTTCTCATTTGAATATAAGGCATGCATATACTTGAAAACAGCAAACATACTTCATTTCAAAATATTAGGCTAGACATGATCAAGAGTTTGAGACTTGCCTTGTAGTGAGGGGTCTAGTTGCTCAGACAATTCTTTGAAGATCTCTCCCGCTCCTTCAACCTCTGGTTCCATGGCAGATACAAATAACACACACACACACACACACACACACTATATAAGCATACAGAAGATAGTCTTTATGGGAAATGATACGTAAAATATATCATGCATGCAGGGGAAAGGTTTGGACAAAGCCACTTGGGTGCTGATTGAAGAGATGGGCTAAAAAGGACTTGAACGTCGAAAGACTGACATTCGGTCCACAGCTAGACATAGCCTTAAGTTGGTTTTAGGTAGGTTTTCTGGAGAAGTGTCAGAAGAGAAAGATGTAGAGCACAACTCCAGGAATCTATTGGACAAAGAGTCATTTCAATTTCTCAAGTGTAACAGGTCTAAATCATCCAATGCCACTGGTGGACATGCACTGACATAGTGCTGGACATGGCCAGAAACTAGGGCATGGCATAACTTTTGACCCAGGGCTCCAATTGATGCACCACTTTGTCTGGGAGTTAGGCCCTGATAACAGGAACAAAATACTCAACAGTCTCAAGGGCAGAAAGTGGCCGGAGGGCGGCCAAATCCGGCGAGTAAACATGGTGGCCTGGACATAAACTGAGCTACTGGACAGTGATCTTGGCATTGGAATATCTCTTGATTCAGGTCGATTCAGAGGTCGAGCTCGTGGACAATATTGCTCAGGGTACTGGAATCTATCTAAGGGACAAGGTTTCCGGAGCTAGATCGGCCGGAGAAGAATTCCGGCGGCCGGCGTTGGAGAAGGTGACACTGGACATTGGGGGTTTTCGACACAGAGGGTTTGAACTTGATTCCTTGCTCAGGGAGTGAGAGGGTGAAGTGTAGAAACTACGGGTGAAGTTAATTTGGCCAGAGAATGACCGAAGAAGCTCGGCGACAAGCTCTAGTGAACAGGTGAGGTGGGGATTTGGGGATTTCCAATCTGAGCAGTAATTTGGGGTTCTGATCCATCAGGGATGCTTAGAAGGGCTCACTGATCACTTTCAATCACAGGTTTGAAGGCTAGAAGGGAAAGGATCGGGTTGAATTGCTCGCTGGAGGTTTTGGGGAAAACCGGCGATCACCGGCGACAGGGGGTGAGGGAGCTAAATTCCAAGCTTCGGCACGATAAGAGAGGTAAGGGGAACTCAGTGGTAAGCTTGGGTTGAAGAGAGAAGCAACGGTTGAAGCTGGCGCTGTGAGCTCCAAAGTAGCTCGCCGGGGAAGACGAAGACGAACACGAAAGCTGAAGCTTGCGGCTGTTGAAATGGTGTGAAGAGATTCTGGGCGAGGGGGAAGCTTATAAAGGCAGTGGCTGGGCTCTCGAGAGTTGAAGCAAATCAAACAGGATACGCGTGACTGGCACCGGAGGCGGGATCGAGATGGCGTGCACGGCGTTGGGACGCTGCAGCGACTCTGCCAGAGGAGGGGATCGCGCCAAATCCGGCTGGAGCAGGGCGACGGGGTCGCTGGCCTCGGCATGGCCGCAACGTGGCACTGGTTTGCTGCTGCTAGAGCACGCGCGCGCGCGGGGAAATCACGGCACAGGCACGGCTGAGGTGGCTCCACGGTGGCGGCACGGGTGCGTACATGTGGTGGCTACGTGGCGGTGGTGGTGGCAGCGTGGGATCCTCGCCAGCGGTGAGCTCTGCGGCGAGGCGAGGTGGCGGGGCACGGTCGAACGGACCTGGTCATGGTCGAAAATGGCGCATGGGCCTGGTTGCAAGATTTGGACTGATTCGCAAAGGTTTTGGACTGATCTGCAAGAATTTAGTTCGGGAACTTGGGCCTATTTGCAAATCTGGGGATCTGGAGGGCTGATCTGAGATCTGGTTTTGCAGATGAGTGTTACTAAATCACTTGGACTCATCTAGCAAGAAAAATGGTAAGATCCGATAAGATTTGGTGGTTTTGACAAAAATCGAAAACAGGGTAATTAGGGTTTGAAACTCTGGCAAGGCTGAAACTAGGGTTTCGGTTGAGCTTTTGGAATTCTTCCAGAAGAGAAAAATGCTCAGAAAAGTAAAGGGGAGATATTCACTGAATCATATCAGAATTTGGAGGTGGTCTGAGACTTTTAGTCTTTTTGGGCTTCTGACAAATCTGAAAAGAACTGATCTGCGACACTTTTGGACTAAAAAGCAAAAATGGTCTGAAAGGTGGAGTTTAGCTGCCAACTTTTTAAATTAAGGTAGTGGCATACCTAAGATCATAATTCTGAGATAAGAGATCAAAAATGGGGTTGAGACATCCGAGAATCCAATGAAGAAATGCTGAATGGCAAGCTAAAGAGGTGGCAAAATTTGGGATGTTACAACCGGGACCTGGCCGAGAGCTATCGGAAGGTCTCCGGGATTATTAGATGTAGGTGCTTTAGGACGTAGACTTTCCCGGTTATAATCCGGGTTGTATCGTATCCGATGTAGTGATGCCCACCGGAGGGGAAAGATGTCCTCCGGTTGAATGATCAATAAAGCTTGCTTTGAGATTTCTTTGATAGAGCTAAGTTTGCCCGTTTATCTTTGAAGGTCCGGAACGGTGTGATTCCCGGGGGCTCCTTATCCCCCTGTAACACCCTGGTTTTGGGGGTGAAAAGTTTTTGCATAAAATCCTGCATGCATGTATCCCTGTAGTTGTAGCCAGATCAGCTAAACCCTAATATCTCTCAAACCCTAAAAATCTCCAAATCTATTCTCTAGATCCAGATCAAGATCTGACCATCCAGATTTAACCTACCAGTTATTCTGAAGATAAAAGTCTTCAGGATCCAGATTGAATTCTAACCCTAACTCCCAGTATCTAAGTCTCTTTCTGTTTTTGAAAACAGGAAATTCAGATTTACCCTAAGTACCCCAGTTTCCAGATAACTGAGTTATCATGGTTTAACCCTATCCAGACTCAAGTATCTTTTGGAATATGTTCCTAGGTATATCGTCAACTTACTTCAAAAAGTTGGGAACCAGATTGTTTCATCTAAGTACTTTTCGCAGTTTAGTCCAAATTTTACTGCGAATAAGTCCTTTTTAGTTTACCTGGAAGCCTTAAAAGGCTAAAATTCACGAATCAGCTCCAAATCCAGAATTTCTTTAGGGAACACCTCCCAAATACTATTTGATACAGATTTCCCTTCTGATCAGACTTCCAAATCTCACCCTAATTACCAGAATTCGAGATCGACAAAATTCAGATCTATTTTACCCTAATTTTACCCTATTTTCGAAAATAGGTGAAATCCCTCAAACCTTATCAAATTTTCTCCAGATTTGAGCTAAATGAGTATTAATAGAAATATTATACTCATCCATGAAATCAAATTCCAAATTAAACCTCTTTAAAACCAGATTTACAAATCAGTCCACTTTTCAACCGAAATCATCACAATTATGCCCCTGGATCGACGAGAGCTTGCTGTTCACGACCAGATCAGCTAATTTCGACTTCGACCTCACCTCAGTTCACGACCAACCAGTGCAACCGACCAGAAAGTGATTTCGACCAGCCCTGTTGCTTCGACCACGACCTGGATGCAGCGCACGAGCACGGGAGCTTCAACCTGTACATTGCTGTGCTCGTGTTTTCTTCGACCTGCTGCACTGCTACAGTAGCCACGTGGTCGCCATCTTCGCCAACTGAACAGCACCGCGTGTGTGCTCGCCATTTGCCACTGTGGATCTTCCCCGGCGCGACTCACAGCCATTGTTTTCTCCCGTTTGCACTCCACCAACAACGGTCGACGCAGGAGCTTTGCGCCAAGTGGAGAACTCGCCGCGGCCAGCCATCAACTTGCCCTCACATCACTTGCAAAAGCCTTCACGGCCGCTGAACCAAGTCACCTCGACGCCAGCTCGCCGTGAAGTCGCAATCTAGTCTTTTCCTTGCCGGCTTCAACTTCCCGTGCACTTCTAGCCGTTGCATCGCCTCCAAAACCTCTATAAATAGCCTCTGGCCTCAGTGAAACACCACACACCCACCCGAAGCACCTCAGTCCTCAAACTCGCCGTCTTCTTCTTCTTCCCCGGTGAGCAGCAAAGGGAGCTTCGGTGCTAGCTTCAACCACTGCCCCCTACTTCAATCCAACACCCCCAGTGAGCTTCTCTCATCTCCCTCATACTTTTCGAGCTTGGAATTTAGTTCAAATGCTTTCTATCACCGGCAATCGCCGTGTTTCATCTAGAACTCCGATGAGCAATTAATCCTCACCTAAATAGAATTATCTCTCGATCCAGTGATCAAATATGCTCAGTAGACTTTACTTAACATCTCTAAGCAACCAAAATCGACAGATTTGCTGAAATGTGAAAATCCCCAAATTGGAACCTTGCATGTTCACTGAGCTTACTGTTTAAGCTTTTCTGGTGCATCTCTAGCTAATCTAACTTCACCAGTATGTTTCTAATGCCCTAGAGACCATCCACAAGCAAGGAATTAAGCTCAATCACTTTAAATCATAAATGCCCAAATCAGATTTGAGTTCATCTTTTCTCCAGCCAGTATCTTCCAAATCCAGCCACTCCAGCTCAAACCACTTTGCCATTTAGATGTTTTGGACCCTTCTGAGAAACTTTGTCTTCTATCACGACTCCCAATTCGGCCTAGATTGTGAGATATAGCTATGCCCTAGTTACTGCATTGTTTATGTTGCATGTGCTCCAGACCAGTCAACTTCTTTGCCGGTTTTCATCACTTCCCGGCCATCTCCTGCCCTAGATCCTGTTGAGACATTTGTTCCTGATACAAATTCCTAACTATCAGACAAAGTGGTACATCATTTGGAGTCCTAGATCAAAAGTTATGGCAAACCCTAGTTTCTGGCCATGTCAACTCTATGTCAAACTATGCCAGCCAGTGGCATTAGCCCTGTTCACCCACCTCTGGTCATGCAAAACAAAAACTACTTTGTCAAATAGTTGCCTCACTACTTTTTGCACCATATGCTTGAATCAAAACTCATTTTGGCCACTAGAAACTGTTCAAACCATGTCAATGCCATTCTTGGGCATTGTCAGCCTATGTCAGCCAATGGCATTGGGCTAGTTTGACCCCTTCTGGGTATGCAAACTGAACATAACCTTGTCCCTTAGACTCCTGATGTTGTGATCTACATTTTATTCTACTGTCACAACTTGAGTTGAGCCCTCTATCATCCATCGACCCTATGTCGATGCCTTGAATCGAATGTCGACCTAAAGACGTTCGCTGTTTTTGAGCGAACCAGCCGCAGCCTTGATATCATTCTGATATTTTGGGACATTTGGAACCTTGTAAACCCTTGACAACTAATCTTAACCCTGGTTTCCATAGTTTAACCCTAATCGTTTCTCAGAACTCTCAAATCTTGTATCGCCTAAGTGTTTCTCCTTGCATTATCGCATATAGTGGAATAATAAGAGTAGGATTGATTGTAATGCCTGTTTGCTTGTTTGATCCTTGTTCAGAGCAAGAGTCCGAGTTCGAAGACTTCGTCGCACACCCGACATCAACTGCTGTTTCTTACGACGCGGAAGGCAAGTCATATTCTTGAACATCTTGAACCTATATTTTATGAATTGCTAGAATATACCTTGATTATAAAATAATAATATTGCATGAGAAAGATTGAGAATAGTTGAATTATGAAATGGCAGCATCAGGCTAATGCCTGTGAAATGTGAATTGATCAAATAATGAGCCATGAACTAATATATTATGTATATTTATATTCATGAAATAAAACCCCTAGCCGTGACCAGTATTTTGGTATGGAATGGTGAAAGCACTGGAGGTGCTTGGTCGCACAGGATGTGCCAGCACTGGAAGTGCATGGATTGTGGTATGAGCTGGTCACTGGCATATAAGGACCTAGAACCTTGTGTTGTGCGTCTAGTGGCATGATTAACGTGCCGACCGCAAGCCTGGTATGGGACAGGCCTGAACAAGTAGTATGTGGATCACACATGAAACCCCTATATGACAAACTCACGATTAGCACGAGGTGCGCTCCAACACATATCACAGGATGTGATCATGCACGCTGACCCTGAGGGGAAGATGCCAATTAGTGGGGGTTGTGAAACCCTGCCACAACTGTGGTTTGCGTGAAGAAAACCACGGGGTCTGGGGTGAACTGTGTGTGAAACATGGCAAAAGTTCTTGTTATCTCCACCTTGCCACTCACAGTATGAAGTGAGTCAGGGGTCCAATCCTTGTGATAGGAAGGGCATGAAAGTGGATATATCTTGCGGGTAAATTGGTACCCCTCTGCAGAGTTAAAAATGTATTCGAATACTTCGTGCTCCTGAGTTTTAGGAGTATGCCGCGGTGGATTGAATCCACGGGGTGCGACACAAGTATTGTTTTATAAATTAAAATTTGTTAGTTCAAGATTACCCAAATGACATGTGTTGTCATGATAAGGGGTGCTGCCGAGGGCTGTCATGTGTTGACGTGTCGCGGTAGTACCATAATTTAGTGATCATGTGATAACTAAGAGGCATGTGGATTGTGCCCTAAGTATATGAAATGCTGCCATGAGCATGAGATTTGAAAAGCTTGGAAGAAAAGTATTTATGGAAAAACCCTCTCACCTCTTTTCCCTCAGTAGCATAGGATCATGTCATCTCTACTATACGTATCTCTACTCTTACCTATGACTTGCTGAGTACGTAAGTGCTCACCCTTGCAACTTATCAACAATAGATGGAGTGCTTCATGACCAAGACGAAGACTTGGAAGATTTCGTGGATCAGGAAGGAAGAGAGCCAATTCTGCCAGAGCCTTGAAGTGTGCTGTTCTGCTGTCAACTTCTTACGACTGTGGGGGTTTCGCCTAGCTTCCGCCGAGTAGTTGTTTTTTTTGTTTTATTTAGACAATTTGTGCCGTGAAGGCATTGTATTACTCTTTTATTGTACCAGGCCAACAGGCCATACTGTTTATGAATGATATTTTGTAAGCTACTCTGCTGCAATGAACTCCTGTGTTTGACTTATCCTGGGAAGTCAGTGGTATGTATGTATGGGGCCAGCTGCAGTGAGCTAGGTCTCCACAGGAGTAGTCGTGGTACCCTGCTCGGGGCGCGACACCCCCCCTCCACAGCGGGCCGGAGGGTAGCTCCGCGCGTTGTGGGGGTGACAAAGCTCCCGGGAGAAAGACCCGTTGCTTAAGAATTTTTCCAAGTTTTTCCAAGGTAAAGAATTTCAATTTTTCCGGGAGGGCTCTCCGGTCGCCGTGAAAACGGGGAGACGGGAACGAAGTCTCCGGGAAAAATAGTTTTTTCCGGGAGAACTCTCCAGTCGCCGTGAAAACGGGGAGCTGGCAATGAGGTCTCTGGGAAAAACGTCCGAGAAAATCCAAGGCGAATTTTTCCGGGAGAACTCTCCGGTCGCCGTGAAAACGGGGAGCCGGGAGCGAGGTCTCCAGGAGAAAATACCAGAATCCCGAAATTCCAAAGAATTCTCCCCGGGGGAAAACCTGCTGGTCACCGTGAAAACGAGGAACCGGGTTTCCGGGAAGTCCAATATCTCCGGGAAATTTTCCGGGAGAGAACCCCCCGGTCATCGTGAAAACGGAGAGCCGAGAATAAGGTCTTCGGGGAAAAACATCCAAGAATATCCGAGACAAAATTTCCAGAGGTAATTTTTTCGGGAGACAACCGTTCGGTCGCCGTGAAAACAGGGAGCCGGGAATAATATCTCCGAGAAAAAATATCCAAGAACTCCGTCTCACTGAGGAGACAATTGACTCACGGAGGAGGATGCGCCCGATAACGTGTCTGAGTGTTTGGGTAGGGGACTAGTCTCCTAAATTGACTCGTTACCGCGGTCCTTGAGGACCGGGTTGCTGCTTACACCCTCAGTCCACGAGGGGTGATCGTAAGCCGCCCTACGGGAGTGGGACTCCCGTTGTAGGGACTTGTTGGGTCGTGATAGCCCACTTCCTCACGGGGAGGGCATCGCCGTGAGGGGCGGTGATGTAAAAAACCTGCATTGAGACAGTTGAAGAAAAAATCCAGTTGTATTAACAATGAACCAAAATACAAATCCTCCCCCCGCGAAATCGCGACAGGGGAGGGAACGGTGATTACAATGTCCCCCCTCCCCCTCCGACGCAATCGCTCCGGGGGAGAGGACAGTGAGTACAAGGTCCCCCTTCCCCCTCCAGCGTAATCACTCCAGGGGAGGGGATGAGCCCGTAGGCTAGACGTAAAACTTACGAAGTAAACGCAAGTTCCACGTGTGCTTCAGCTCCTGCTCTTGAAGGTTGGAGAGCTTGTAAGCCCCCGAGCCCAGGACCACCGAGATCCTGTAGGGGCCCTCCCACTTGGGGGAGAGCTTGCCCTGGGCTTGGGGGTTTGTGACGCATTTGAGGACAAGGTCCCCGAGGCGAAGAGCCCTCTCACGCACGCGCTGGTTGTATGCACGCGTCATGTCGCGCTCGTAGATGGCATGGCGGAGGAGCGCTCGGTCGCGTTCCTCCTCCATGAGATCGACCTCCAGTCGCTGATTGGCTTCATTGGCTTGGTACGCTGCGGTCGTAGCTCCATCTAGGAGCTCGACTCACAGCGACTGAAAGCCAATTTCCGGGGGGAGGACTGCCTCAGCCCCGTATACCAGGGAAAAGGGAGTACGTCCCGTCGCCCGGCTCGGAGTCGTGCGCATAGAGCAGAGGATGCTAGGGAGCTCCTCTGCCCATGAACCCCGCTTGGAAGCAGCTTGCTCGAGTCGTCGGCGTAACCCTTGTAGGATTACGCCGTTGACCCTTTCAACGACCCCGTTGCTCTGGGGATGGGCCACTGAAGCGAAGTGGATGGTGAGCCCCAGGCCTTCACAGAATTCCTGGAAATACGCCGAGTCGAATTGGGTCCCGTTATCAACAGTGATCTCCCGGGGACGCCGAAACGACAAACGACGTTTTTCCAGAAAAACCGCTGTACCGCCCGGGACGTGATGCTGGCCAAGTGTTCAGCTTCTACCCACTTAGTAAAGTAGTCGACCGCGACCACCGCATACTTGTAGCCCCCGGGCGCTGGGGGGAAAGGCCCTAGGAGGTCCATCCCCCAGCGCGCGAAGGGCCAAGTGATGGGGATAGTCTGCAGTGCTACAGGGGGGAGGTTCGAACCCTTGGCCATCTTCTGGCAAGCCTCGCACGCGGACACAAGGTCTCGCGCGTCGGGCATCACCGTGGGCCAGTAAAAACCCTGGCGAAGAGCCTTGGCCACGATGGCGCGCAGGGCTAGATGAGACCCGCAGCTTCCCGCGTGGATGTCTTCGAGAAGCCGGAGCCCTTCCGGCCGTGAGAGGCAGCGGAGCAGGGCGGAAGCCCCCTGCTTGTAGAGCTTCCCCTCCAACAAGAGGTATGCCTGGGCTTTGGCACGGAGGCGCTTAACCTCGGTCTCGTTGGGAGGGTCCCCCTCCCCCTTGATGAAGGAGATAAGGGGGTCCATCTAAGACGAAGTCCGAGTGGTCTCGGCGACTTCCGGGAAGCGAGGCTCGTCGCCCGCGTCCGGGGAGGTCACCGAGGGCTTCGCAATAATTTCCAAGAAGGCCCCTTTGGGGAGCGGTTCCCGGGCGCTGGCGGCCCGGGCTAGGGTGTCGGCCCGGTCGTTGTCCCTTCGTGGGATGTGCCGGGCCTCGAGGCCATCGAAGTGCTTCTCCATCTTGCGCACCTCCTGCAAGTAGAGGCTCAAGTTTGCGTCATGGCAAAAGTAGGACTTGTCCATTTGGCAAACTACGAGCTGAGAGTCTCTTTTCACTAGGAGGCGTCGAATCCCCAGGGAGCGTGCAAGACGCAACCCGAGGAGCAAAGCCTCGTATTCGGTGACGTTATTTGTGGCGGGGAACTCGAGCCGCGCCGTGTACTCGAGTTCCCGTTCCTCAGGGCTCCGAAGGACTACTCTCGCACTAGCCCCGGCGAGACACAGGGAGCCATCGAACATGAGTGTCCAATGGTCGCTGCGTCGGGGCGGCGCGGGGAGGTCTTCGTCCCCGGGCCCAGAGGCAGGAGTCCACTCCGCCACGAAGTCAGCAAGGACCTGTGACTTGATGGCAGAGCGCCCCGTGAGGGAAAGGGAAAAGGGGGCGAGCTCGGCCCCCCACTTCCCGATCCGGCCGGTGGCCTCTTTGTTTTGGAGCACCTCCCCCAAGGGGAGGGATGACGCGACAGTGATGGGGTGCCCCAAGAAGTAGTGACGAAGCTTCTGGGACGCCATCAGGAGGGCGTAGCAGATCTTCTCCATCTCCGTGTACCGAGTTTTGGCCCCTTGGAGGGCTTCACTCATGTAGTACACGGGACGCTTCTGCCCATCTTGCTCCTTTACCAATACCGTGCTTACGGCGACCGGGGTCGCGGCAAGGTAGAGGAGCAAGGGCTCTTCTGGAGATGGGCTCACGAGCATTGGGGGGCTCGTGAGGTACTTCTTTAGGTCGTCGAAGGCTTCCTAGGCCTCGGGGGTCCACCGGAACCCCTCGAGCCCCCGGAGGATCTTGAAGAATTGAAGGCCGCGTTCCCCCGACCGCGAGACGAAGCGGCTCAGTGCGGCTAAGCGGCCGACGAGTCACTGAACGTCCTTGACCGAGCGCGGCGGGGGCATGTCTAGGAACGCCCGGATCTTCTCGGGGTTTGCCTCTATGCCCAGCTAGGACACAAGGAAGCCCAGGAACTTCCCCCCGCGCCGCCGAAGGCGCACTTCTCCGGGTTGAGCTTCAACCCATACGCGCGGAGGTTGCGGAAGGTCTCTGCTAGGTCATCGACGTGGGCGGTTGCGCGGGGACTTTTCACGACCGCTGTCGACGATTTGGACTCGGAGTCCTCAGCCGAACTTATGCAAAATTTGTAATAGCGAGACCTTTCAAGATGACCCTCCGGGAAGGTATGTAGAAAAATAGAGAACAGGAGCACAGAGAGGTTTATACAGGTTCGGGCCCTCGATGGTGGGAGTAATAGCCCTACGTCCTGTTGGGATTCCACTATAGGTGAGAAAGGTTTACAAGATGGCGGAAAAACAGGCAAAGGTTTTTTCCTATGTAAGGATACAGAAAGAATCCAAAGAGGCTTGTAAAAAACTATATAATCTGGGCCATAGACTTGGCTGTTTGAGTGGTTGAGATGTGTTGTATCTCGCTTGTATCAGAGACGTTGATCTCCTTCCATCCCCTCCCCTGTTTGATGCACCTTGCCATCCTTTTATACTGGTCAAAAGGGTGCCATGTCGTAACTGCATCAAACAGTTGCTTGGATGGTTGGATGTGGTTTTTAGAGAACCGCTTTTAACCTCCACGTAGGTTAAACACGTGTTATTCATGGATAACTGCACGTATTAACCTCCTGACGGTTGGTCCTCCACGTGGAGGAATCTTTGGGATACTTGGAATATTCCCGCTATAGGGACAGCCGGACAGATGAACTCCAAGTACCCTGGTCGAGAATGTTCTGACCGCGGGATGTTGGCTGACCGCGCAACATCTCCGACATTCTGTTCGCATATAGCATACGAACTTCTGACCGCGCGAAGCCTGCGGTCTGATCGTGCAAAGCCTGCGACCTCGGGCTGATGTTTCTCAGAATGACTTGAGTTCGCACCGCCGGGCACGTGTCTGGCTCGAATCTGTCTTGAACCAACAGTGCATTTATTTGAACTGACCCGAGTGTCAATCCTCGTCAACCGCGTCATCGACGTAGACTTCGACGTTGCGACCGATTTAGTCCTTGAAGACCAGTGTCATGAGCCGCTGGAAGGTCGCTCCCGCGTTCTTCAATCCGAAGGGCATGTGGACGTAGCAGAAGGTTCCGAGGGGAGTTATGAAACTCGTCTTTTCCTCGTCCCCTTCCGCCATCCAGACTTGGTGATAGCCCTAGTATGCGTCCAGGAAGCTCATCAACTCGCACCCCGCGGTAGAGTCGACCAGTTGGTCAATCTGCGGGAGCGGGAAGTTGTCCTTGGGGCAGGCGCGGTTGAGGTCGGTGAAGTCCACGCACATCCGCCACTTGCCGTTCGACTTCTTCACGAGGATGGGGTTAGCAAGCCACTAAGGGTGCAAGACCTCCCGAATGAACCCTGCCTCCCGGAGTCGAGAAATCTCTACCTTGATCGCCTCCTGGCGCTCAAGGGAGAGTTTCCTCAGCCTTTGCTTGATTGGGGGGTGACCGGGGGTCACCGCGAGCTTGTGCTCGATGACATCCCGGGCGACGCCCTGCATGTCGGAGGGCTTCCACGCGAAAACATCGGAGTTTTTGTGCAGGAAAGCCGCAAGTTGCTCTGCCTGCTCCTCGGGGAGCTCCGCCCCGATTCGGACGGTTTTGTCCCCGTCATCTAGGGACAGCAGGATCTTCCGGAGACCCCCTTCCGGACGCGGCTTAGGGAGGGGCCTCCCGGAAGGTATCAATGCGATGTCTGACTCCGGGGGAGATGCCTCCCCCCCCCGGGGTCTTGATGATGTTGACATCTTGGTCTCCCCGGGCAGTGATCACACCGTGAGGCCCGGGGATCTTCACGCAGAGGTAGTTCTGGTGGATCGCGGCTCCCAGGCGGTTGATCGTGGTCCTCCCCATGATCGCGTTGTAGGAGGAGGGGAGGTCTACCACATCAAACCGGACCATCTCAGTCCGGTAGTTCTCCGAGGTGCCGAACGTCATGGGGAGATCCACCTTCCCCACGGGGTGGATCGCCTTCCCCGGGACGAATCCTTGCAAAGGCCCTGTCGCGGGCTGCAAAATCTTCTCATCCACCTGCATCTCCCTGAAGGCTTTCAGGTAGAGGACATCGGCGGAGCTCCCGCCATCCACGAGGATGCGGGCCAAGTGGCAGTTGTAGATGGTGGTGGAGACGATGAGCGCGTCGTCGTGGGGGAAGGGAACCCCGCATGCGTCTTCCGCCGTGAAGGTGAGTGGGACGTCCGACCACTTGGGTGGCGGAGACGTATGTAGCACCCCCACCACTTTTACTTCGCGCGCGTACTCCTTACGCTGGCGCTTAGAGTCCCGCCCGGAAGCGGACCCTCCCGTGATGACGTTGACACGCCTTTGAGAGGTTTGGAAGGGGAGAGTCTCTGATGGCTCCCCCTCTCGCGTCTGCCCTGGCTAACCCCCCGCTGGAGCAGGAAGGGCCGGTAGAGCCGGCTGAGGGGGCAAGGAGGCCGGAGTCCCCCCCCCCTGCCCATGCTGGTCGAGGAACGCGGCGAACTGCTGCAGCAGTTGGTGGCATTCCTGGGTGGCATGGGTACTGGACTTGTGGAAGGTGCACCATGGTCCTTCCTTGCTTCCCCCCGCGGGGGCGTCTCGACCGCAGGACGACTGTCCTCCCCCACGGCCTTTTGGCCTGGGGAAGCGGCGATTGCCCCTCGAGGCGTCGTGCGAGCCGCCTCCGCCCTCGAGGACAAAAGTGTCCTGAGGCCGTGGCTCATTACGACCCCCTGCTTGGGGCGTTTGAGGGGGTCCCTGGCCCCCCGGTCGGCGGGGGCGGGAGCCCCCTGGTTTTTCTTCAAGAGGTCGTCCTCCTCCGCCTGAGCGTACTTCTCAAGTACGTTGAAGAGCTCGTCGGCGGAGGAGGGGCAGCTTCGGGAGAGCCTCCGGTGGAGCTCTCCCGGGAGGATCCCGCTCTTGCACGCCTCGATGACCGTAGAGTCGGGGACTTAAGCCACTTTGCTCTTGACTTGAGCCACTTTGCTCTTGACTTGAGCGAAGCGCTTAAAGAAGCTGCGGATGGTCTCCCCCGTCCTCTGTCGGACGGTGTACAGCTGCGAACAATCCAAGGGACACACATAGTTCCCCTGGAAGTTGGCGCAAAACTCGAGCTTGAGCTGCGCGAAGGACTTGATGGAGCCGGCCTTCAAGTTGTAGAACCACGAACAGGCGATCCCGATGAGGTAGAGAGGGAAGACGTTGCATTGCACCGTCTCGTCCCCCTCAGCCACCGAGATGGCTGTGGAATACACCTGCACAAATTCATAGGGGTCGGCCTCACCATTGTAGTGCTCGATGTGCGGCGGACGGTAAGGCCGCCGCCATCGAATGCACTGGAGTTTGCGGCATAGTGGTTGGTTAGCCCCCTGCACTTCTCGGGGAGAGTCCCAGTCGCTGTCTCCTTTGACAGGGGACGCGCACTCGTTGTCGGAGTCGGGAAGTGGCCAAAGAGGTCCGCTGGCGTGGCGGTAACGAAGCTTTTCTTCTGGGCCGGGGCTGAGTTCGAAGACGTCCAGGCTCTCCCCCGGAGAGGTTGGTTCTTCAGCGGGTCTCTTCCCCTGGCCGGTGCGGGAGAGAAGCTCTCCGCGTCCGCGACCCGGGGGAAATTCTTCCCCGGACTTAGCCGTGCGCATTCGCTCGACCTCCTCCCAGGAGAAACGGACCTGGTCCGCCAGAGGCACCCTCGGGAACGGCCCCGGGGGAGGAGGGAGCTCATGCACTGTAGCTATCGGCCCGGGCGCCACTGGGACAGGCAGGGGGGAGCCCCCTGCGGAGACCTCCAGAACCGGAAAGGGGGAAACCCCCGTATTATCCAGAACCGGGGAGGGGGCCCCGCGACGACGTTCGGAACCGAAAAGGGGGAAACCCTTGTATTATCCGGAACCAAAGAGGTGGGAACCCCCGCGGCAACAACGAGAACCGGAAAGGGGGAAACCCTTGTATTATTCGGAACCGGGGAGGGGGGAACCCCCACGGCGACGTCCGGAACCGGGGCGCCGTTGCGGGGGGAGGTCCGCTGTGACACGGGAGCTGCTCTGTCAACCACCCCCGGTGCGGTAAACGCGACTCATGGGGCGAGCTGGCTCCCGGCACAGGGAAAACTCTCGGCATGTAATGGGCCCCCAGCCCCGGGAATGGGCCCAGAATAGGGTGTCCCCCCGGTACCGCGAAGGGCCCGGGCATGAAGTAACCCCCCGGCATCGGGAAGGCTCCCGGTGCCGGGAAGGCTCCGGACGGATGACACGCCGGGGGAGGGTAGCCCCCGGCGGGGTCGTACGGGGCGGCCGGGCCTCCGGGAACCGGAGGGGCCACCGGGTGACCCATAAACGGGGGCATAGCCCCCAAGTATGGGTACTGCGGGTATGTGGGGGCCGGTGGCCGCGCCAAGACGCGAAGCAACTCGTCCATAGAGCGTTGGGCGCGGAGCTGGCCCTCCACTAAAGCCTCAAGCAAGGCGTCCCGGGGGACCGGGAAAGCCGTCGGGGGTAGACTAGTCCCGGCCGAGGCGACCGCGGTCACCGGGATTGACTCGGAGGTCGAACCACCAAAATTAACAGGGAAGGTGGGAGGTGGTACCTGGGTCTGGCCGCCTCCGGGCGAAAGCGCCGAGACAGTTGTGTCCCGGACGGGTGGCGCCAGGTCACCGGGAAGGGCGCGGGCCCTCGTTCTTGGGGGAGACATAACGTCTCGTCACGAGTCCCCACTGTCGGCGCCAATTGTCATGGTATTACGAATACCCCGGCAAGTTTTGTGGATGATCCTAACGAAGAAAATACGACACGGGCTGACCGGGTGACCGGTCCTCCCCCGTCGGGCAAATGGCGGCGCCCGGGACAGGCACCGGGGACCTTGTCCCCGGGCTAAAGGCGGCGCCCAGACAGGCAGCGGGGGCCTTGTCCCCGGGTTAAAGGCGGCGCCCGGGACAGACAGCAGGGGCCTTGTCCCCGGGCTAAAGGCGGCGCCCGGAACAGACACCGGGGGCCTTGTCCCCGGGCACATGGCGGCGCCCGGGACAGGCACCGTGGACCTTGTCCCCGGGCTAAAGGCGGCGCCCGGGACAGGCAGCGGGGGTCTTGTCTCCGGGCAAATGGCGGCGCCCGGGACAGGCACCGGGGGCCTTGTCCCCGAGCACATGACGGCACCCGGGACAGGCACCAGGGGCCTTGTCCCCGGGCTAAAGGCGGCGCCCGGGACAGGCACCAGGGGCCTTGTCCCCGGGCACATGGCGGCGCCCGGGACAGGCACCAGGGGCCTTGTCCTCGAGCAAATGGCGCAGCTTCTTACCTGGACTTAGTCTCGCGGAGATTTCCCCCAACAAAAATGAAATACAATATGCAACAAGATTAAGTGGAAGCAAATAGGTCAAGGCAAATATAAAGTGTGCAAGAGAGAAACCAAGTGACAACAATTTTTTTATCGAGGTCTCGGAGACTTGCCCTATCTCCCCTACTCCTCGTTGAAGCGCTCACGTGTGAGCTTCGCTTCTATATCCATGGAGGATATCTCTACTTGGGTTACTCCTTCTCCACTCTAGATAGGCGAGCACCAATGTCTTTCACAAGTCTTTGTTGGCCTCTCTGACAAACTCCAATGGAGAGATTGCGACTCTCCTCCAACGATCATCTAAGCGATGGCGATCGCCAAGAGTAATAAGTCGTACACCTTCACTTCAATAAATTAAGTTCTAGAAGCTCAAATAATACAAATGAATGCCTACACTTTAGCACTAGTTTGCACAATGATGAGTAATGTACACTAAGCACTCTTAGGCTCTCACAAATGCTCTAAGTCAAGCAATAAGGCAATCTTTTATGAATATCACTTGTATGCTCAAAGGCACAATGATCTTGCTAGGGATATGAAATGATGTGCCAAAGATGCTCTCTTATCCAGAAAGAAGAGTATATATAACCCCCACACACAAATTTAGCCGTTAGAAATACACAGGAGAAATGATAGTACATGCTAACAATCAGCTTCAAAGACTAACAGTCAATGTGAAAATCAAACGGCTAGTTATGACATAGTCAGGAGCTGTTAGAATTTTTGTCAGGAAGTGTGTTGACAGTTAGCATTCTCAGACTGATTATCAGGATAGAACAAAAATCATTTTGCTCGAAAAAGGTGCGTCTTTGGACAAATATTCGCACTCGAGCTGACACTCATGCTGACAATCATGCTGACATTTATGTTGACTACCAGCACAGTGTATAATATTTTTGGCTCAAAAACATGTGCCTCTGGACAAATATCCGCACTCAAGCTGACAATCAAGCAGACAGTCAGTGTCCCATGTGGACAATCCACATTAATCTGTGTAGTTGATAGTAAAATAAGCATAACTTTTGATCTAGAGATCCGATTGAGGTTCTTTTTGGCTCGTTGGAAAGATAACTCAAGGAACTACAATTTTGTCATCAAGAGCAAGACCTAGATCAATCTAAATGTTTCTAGAAAATTTAAAAATTTTCCTACTGCCAAAATATCCAATACAAACGTCCGCATCCACACAGACATGCATGCGACAGTCAGCATAGTACAAATATTTTCAGCTCAAAAAGAGTGTGCCTCTGGACAAATGTTCACACTTGAACTGACATTCAAACTGACTGTCAGCATAGTATCGATCAGTTCTGTTCGACTAAGTTTAAGCCACTGGTCGAAAGGTTAGTGGTCGAATGTCATCATTATAGTGGAGTATTGGTCGAATGTCCACATTCGAGCACTCATGCGAACCGTCAGCACAGTACAAATACGACCAAGATCAGGTCTAGTACTGATACAACCAATTTGAACTGATACGACCACGACCAGGCAGTTTTGAACTGATACGACCATGACCAGTTTCAATTCTATACGACTAGTTCGTGTATTAGATATGATCACGACCAATTCTACTTAAAACAAAAGTAATACTAGAATTCTAAATTTTATGCGTTAGGATATAAATATGTGGTGGAGAAAAACTTTATTTTCTTTAAAAAGATGAAATTATTTATGTATCATTTGTTAACTTGTCTTTAGAAAAATAATTATCTAACTATAAATATATCTTTTGTATATCTTATCTATCACCTTTTCTATCATTATGCATCATACTATTATCAAAATAACTCTAATATTATTCAAAAGTAACATATATGTGCAACAAAGATATGAATAAATATTTTATATTATGTTTTAGTACGGAGCAAAACAGTTTTAGTGGAGAGACATTTTTTAAAAATCATGGAATTTCTAGCATTCATATATATAGATTACGCTTAAATATGGTAAAATTTTAAATTACTTTTTGTCTTCGAGACTATTACATTACAGCTACACTAAAAAAATTTTTGACAAAAAAAAACTAGGAATGAAGGAAATGGGAACCACGAGATTGAGGGATTAAAAGGCCATCAATAGACGGGGACCACTTTTAGAAGTTACTTTTTGTATAGTTGTGAATCAATTAGATCTTTTGTTAGTTATGTTAAATAAAGAGTTTTTTTTATAAATAATCTAGATTAAAAAATTAATTATAAAAATAACCCATAGTTGTAAGATTTTACAAAAATAGGCTGCCACATCAGCCTGTCGAGCACTGGGAGCTCGACAAACTGGATGTCGTGTGGAAGTAGCGTGTCGAACTCCCAGCACACGACAACAGCTCCCCTCGACCACGACCACAGCTTGTCGAGTGCTGGGCACTCGACAAGTGACAGTATATTACAAGGTCAGGGCATTTACAGCAACAGCAGGCCTTAGCCCAGTTGGTTACCACGCTCTCACCTCATTGCCCTGAGTTCGAATCCCAGCTCCCACGATTAAAATCCCTTTTTGCACACTTGGTTGTTGTGGTCGTCGCCTGTGGTCAATAAGGGCCTTGTCGAGTGCAAGCCCGTGGTCGTGGTCGCAGACCTCTTGTCGAGCAGTGGGCACTCAACAAACGGGCGCCACGCGACAGCTAGCTTATCGAGTGCCCACTGCTCAGCAGGCGACGTGGCAGGTCATTTTTGTGATATTTTACAACTGTGGGTTAGTTTTGTAAATATTTTTTTTAAGTGGGTTAATTATAAAAAAAAAACTCGTTAAATAAAAGGATACCTACAAATAAATGCTCATGTGATTTAGATAGTGTATTTTTTATCAAGACAGTAAAATGTTTTTGATAAGTCTAAATTTTATGAGTGGGTAGATCTATCTGACTTAGAAAAATACAGATAATCTAATAATTTAGTAGGATGTAATCGACTAATTTATCATGATTAGATCTGTTCACAATTTACAAAGTTTATGATTTGTTAGATGCTTTCCTTAATACATAGTTTCTTAGTCACCCAAATTTTTGTTTCTTTTCTATTACTGTTTCTCTTGAATTGCAGGAAAGAAAATTTGACATTCTCCCAGTTCATGCGGATAAAAAACCAAAAAATACTAATGAAAAGGTTACACCGATTCCGTGTTCTTGTAGGTCATCAGCTCCCTAGACAACCCCTTGTTAATTTTATCAGTATTCCTATAGTTATTCCTTCTATGGTAACATATTATTTGTGAAATAGGTTATGATATGTTTAGTTTACTTATTTTATTGAACATTTACATATTGCTTTGTTATAGTTTCACCTTACCCTAAATATTATTTTCAAACTTTTCAATTTTCCTTGGATATTATCAACCATTTGCCGTTTTTAATGATTTTTCTATGTGAGAACCACGAGACATTCACATTGCACCTCTATGGTGTTGATAAGATGCGTATCCAACATCAATATATCATTTTTGTTACAAATTTAATAAAGTGGGAAACTTAAATAACACTAAGAAATGAGGAAAATCATAATAAAGGAGTATATTAGTGTTATATGTGTGCCACAATAATTACCGCATAAAAATATCATACAAACACCATTCGATCCTATTGTTTCAAAAATCATCAAAATTGATAGAAAATTAACCATATATGGGAAATATAGGGTTTTCTGAAAATGGTGCTAAAATATATAATGTGTTTTGTAATTTTCTCAATTTTCTAATAGTTCACGATGTTTCAGTGAAGGTATAGTTTAAAGTAAAATGCCATGTTTTTGCACTTGCTTGGTTCGAACGTTGCGCCTAATTGTGAAGTTGCCATTTCCCTAGAGTATGAGCACTAAATTCATTCTCTCTGGACAGATATATTAAGAGTTATTAATTATTGATAAAAATATTTAAAAATCTAACAGGATCAAGTTTTCCTTTTTCTTATTCATTTCTGAACTTTTCCTTCTTTTTTGTCAATTTTATGAATCTTTTATTAACCTTTTTACTACTACTAAAATTTTTAATGAGCCTAACAGTAGTGATAAAATCATAATATATCCTTATTATCCAAACTTTAGAGAGGCCAAGGATCAACTCTTTGTTATGCTATACAAACACGCGTGTATAAAGATTTAAGTCATGTTTGACTAAGTGAAAAAATTTACATGGGCAAAGGATCTTGTCGGATTTTATATTCACTCAAACTAGTATTCCAAATCTAATCTATAAAAATCCTCTCGACAGAAACTATCCCTTCCAAATAGGCCCTTTAGTCATCTGAACCATCCTGTTAGGAGTACAGTCCTCATTTTGACACTTTACACCTACTTTCTATATCATTTGTTTCCTATTTTTAATAATCTGGCAAAATCAAATCAAAATTCCAACATATACTTTGCAATATAATGCAAAATACAAAGTGTAAGGTATACAATACTGTCAACAGTATATGTACAATAGAGCCCCAAAAATCAACCATAATGATCAAAATCTAATGTACAAATGCATTAGAATTCAGTAGTATCCACAAACAAATTGCATGAAGGCAAAGAAGTGAAGAGGGGAAAAATAACATCTTCTATATCATATTTTTTTCTCAATTTTAACGGGTTTGGCAATTCTATATAATTTGGAAAATCAAATACTATGCAAAAAGACTGCAAAATACAAAGTATAAAGTATACAATACTTCCAAGAGGCTATGTACAATAGAGCCCACAACCCCCACAAAATCAGCCATACTGATCAAAATCTGATGTACAAAAGCATCAGAAGAATCCACAAACAAATTGCAGGAATGCAGAGAACATGTCTACATGGATCTTCCAGGGACAAACATGCTTCATCTGACTACCTCCCAAGAAGACGGCGGGCTCGCGTATTTGCTCCCTTGACCCTGAAGTTCAGCTCATCAAAGTCCTTTTCTGAATCACCTAATGCCCTGGTTTGCCTGCAACCAGCCAAAAAATAACATGTTACATCTGCATAAAGTTGTGCAACAGTGCACAAAACAAGCTATTGTTCAGAGATACTGAACAACAAATGCAGGTTCTTTTGATCTTTGCATAGACTTTACCATCCTTTCTGAAGAAATATACTTTACCATACTAGTTTCAGAGAGTAAAATGTGTATAGTTTTTAAGACTTTGGACAAGAGATTTTGGAGAAAACTTTGCATAGACTTTATCATCCTTTCTGAACAAATAACATGTCACATCTGCTGGCAACAATGCACAAGACAAGCTTATGTTCAGAGACAATGAGCAACAAGTGCAGGTTCTTTCGATCTTTGCATAAGCTTTTTAGCATCCTTTCTGAAGAAATAGGATTTACCATCCTAATTTCAGCTATTACAATGCTTGTATTTTTAAGACTTTGGAGAAACCATTATAAGAGACTTTGGAGAGAATTTTGTTTCTTTCTTGCACTACAAATTAAGAAAGGGACCCACTAGTTTCATCAACTATAAGAACAAAACTGGTAGTCTTCTACCAAGTACTGGTTTTTAGGATTCTGGCAAGTATAGAACATAGAACAATGTATAAGTCTGCAAAATAATGCATCTGTATCAAAGGCTGAAGAGTCAAATGTGACATCTACCTATCAATCTCAGAACCCATGTCAAGGGCCGTGCCTTTCAGCTCGGTCAGTATGTCACTAAGATCAGATAGGGCATCACCTTGTTTCGCCTTTTCCACCTGCTCAAAACCAACAAAATAATCAGAACATGTGCACCAGTCTTATTTCATCTAGTTGTGAGCAGCAGTGTTGAAATTTGAGTACAATATTCCACCGCTTTTCTCAAAGTAAACTAGTTGATGCATGAAACTGAATTGCACATAAGCAAAAACCATAATACCTCAACTTTTTCAAGTGCTGATGTTGGCTCGGAACAGAATTGCTGTGCATTCGATCGAGGCGGATGATCTACCAGACCCAATTTCTGCCTTTGCTCCATATGGCCGCCCTTCCTTATGAACGAATCATCTGTACCCATGTCATTCCATTATTTCAGTCCCAAAGAACAAATATTAGCTTTCTGTTCTTGCAGACTTAAGAAGATTAAGATTACCTCTACTCAGCATAGGCCCCTTTATCGCGCCATTTTTCTTCAGCTTCCACTTCTTGGAAAATATGCCCCCAAGATCACCCAGAAGCTTTTCACTCTGTAAACAGTGTGAAAAAACCATCAATTTAGCTTTGTCAACAAATTTATTAGCAGTCAGCACCATAAAATTGTTAGTTGCGGTTACAATCTGAAGCATTCAGTAATATTACTTCTGTATCCTTCAAATTGTCTGTAATTTGGCAATACATATCCTAAAAGCTTACCCTTGAGAGATCTTGCTCAATATCCACAGCCATCAAATGGGTGCGAGTGATCTGCTGGCCTTGCTGGTGGATGGTCACCAGGCTGTTCGACGCGCTTTCTCTCATCTCCTCAGCAATCTTCACGCAGCCGTGCACCTTCTGCGTCGTCTCCTCGGCCTTGTACACCGCGTAGTTCTCGAGTTCTTGCACCGACTGGTTCTCGAGGCCTCCCGTGTCGCGGAAGCCGTTCTTGTAATGGCTTCTTGCAGCTGAAGCGAACACCGACCCGGTCCTCTCGTCTCTGCTGAAAAGGGAGCTTCTTTGATCACTTGCAATTGCAGTATCATTCGATGGAGGTGCAGATGAGGGTCTGGATGGCTTCTGCTCCTTCTCGACATCCGAATCCGAGTCGAAAGGGTTGGTCTTTGATGATCCCTGGCCATTGGCCTTCTTCTTGGATGTGAAGAAGGATCTTTTTGTGCTCATGTTGAACTCTTGATGTTGGTTTTACAGCAAGTTCCCTGCAGAAAATTGAAACATCATAGACAATTAAGATCATTTCCATTAACATGTACAAAAAAGAATCAAATTTCTACGATTAAAACCGCAAGAACGGATAAAGAAGAAAGGGCAAAGAAAGAACAACACCAAGAATCAAAGAACTCACCTTGGCAGATTATAAAAAAGGAAATTTCTACTCCAAAGGCCTGGAAATTGATCAAAAACAGCAAGTAGAGAGCCAAAGCAACAGCACACAGCTGTTATATAAATCACCTACGAAGTGGTGATATGTTTCAGAGAGGAGAACGAGTAAAAAGAGAGGAATTGGTCAGAGAAGACCAGAGTTTATAGCTTTCTTAGAACTGATTGATGGTTACGTTTTTCATTGGATTTCTTCCACGCGGAGGCTTGGTCAAGAATGGATGGTGCGAACACGAGAAAAATTCTTGCTGTGGCGTTTTATAGATATAGATATATGGTTCCTTAATTGGTGGTTTAATTAGTAGGGAGGACTAAGGAGATAGAAGAAGGCAAGAAGAAGCAACCGGGAAGTTGGCACAGAAATTGGTGCTCGAGTCTTGGCCTCATTTAACAGTTCTCTCTCCGGGAAAATTATAGGCCCAGCCCGTCTTAATCAAAAATAGGACTCCTTACATATTGGTGCTAGTTAGAGATGTGCATATTCGGCTCGGGTCGGTTTGGTTCAGCACAGTTCAGTTCAACCATATATTAGATAGAAAATGGATCAGATAAGTGGATGTTGACTTTCCCGTATTCTAATCTATATTGTTTCTCGAATATGGATACAAAAATGAATACCACCGGACACGGATACGAATACGAATTCGAATAGATTCAGATTCGAATACGAGACAAATATGGGTCGGATGCGAATACGGTCATAGATATTAAGTAGGATATTTTATACAAACATACTACAAATTCAACAAAACAAATACGTAAACAACTTGTAATTTATAGCAAACATAATATGTTTTTACTTAAATGAACAAAGTAAAACTACCACAATATAAGAAAGATTATTTCTTTTTATTTATTTTAACTAGTATTATCTTGATTTGAATATAAATTGTTGGGCACCACTGCACCAGCATGATACATAGGTATGCAATACACATGTCAGACTACAGTCAAGATTAAGACAAATCAAAATATGTGTTTTTAGGTTCTTGGTGATCTTGGGTCTTGAAATAACTAGGTGACAACATGATGGGTTGATGAACTGAGCTAACTAGCTAGATTCAATATCTCTATTATCCAGATATCCAATTTTATTTGTACTGGATATTTGTATCCATATCAGTATCCACCGGATATCATGCTCCTGTATCTATATTCATATCCAGCAAATTATATCTGTTGTGGTATTACAAATCCCACAGGCAGGCTTTAAGACGTATGTAACACATGTACAGCAACGCGAGTTGACCGTGTGACAGGTCACCTCCCGTCGGGCAATCACGGAGATTGACACTGAGGATTTATAGGTTCGGGTTCCGGGGGAACCTTAGTCCTATCGGCACGCCCCAGACGTATGTATCGGGGGAGGTTCTCTCGCGGGGAGAGGTCTCCAGAGGAATGCCTATTGTTTTTTGTATATGTGATACTAATCTAGACTATCTCGCAAGAGAACGAGGATGATGCAGTGGGCGAGAGAACGAGGATGATGCAGTGGGCGAGTATTCAGTCATTTTTTCCACAGGGACTAGAGAAAATGAATCGTGTAGAATTAAACTAAATCGATGGCAAATGAAAATAAATTAGACGAAAGAAAGAGGGAGAAAATGTTAGAAGAAATAAGAGAGGTGGTCATTGAGCGACAATCGAGTCAGTGTTAAGTCTATACACGTCAACATGAGTACAAGCGATAGCGCCATAAACGTTCAGTGGTCTCGCGATAGGAGCCGAAAACAATTAAAACGAATACGCTTATCGACAGTATCAACAAATCAACGTGTAAACGAATAACACAGACCCGCTCCCCGACTCCTTTCAACCATGACCACAAAGCAAATGAACCCCGCATCTCACTTTATCAGAAAACCAGGTCTCGAGAATCAGTAACTCACAATTTCTAAACAATAGTAAATCAGATCGTTGGCTGTGAATGCATTGGGTTTAAAGCAAATAATACACAAAGATCCAATATCACAAGCCATAACATAGGAATTAGAGAAAGATGACAAATGCATTTCAACAGCCAAACATAACAAACTATTTCAGTGTTTGGCACAACATCAAACAGCAATGTTACTTCCATTGATAGTTAGACACAGAGGAGCAATTCAATAATCCCAAATTTATCACATAGAAAGAAACAGCATAGAAGACCAGAACATAGAAGAATGAATACCCAGATCAGAATTTATGCAACAAGAGTTATCAACACTGCAATCTAACAGGAACAGGAGTACAATTAACCAAATCAATTCAGATTATCGCAACAACACTCAATTGCATCACAAGGTAATTCAAGATAAGACAAATGCAATTATAATCATTGTCAAACTGATTCAGAATTTGGATTTGTTTCACAGGACATGTTCTAGCTTGACATCTACAAACACATGATCTCATACACACAGGCAATTCATATCATTTCATAGGGTACCAAGAGCAGGAAGAAGATGATTAGTCACCAAACATTGCTTGCTATATGGCTTCTGGTCGTGGGGGCAGTGTCGAGGAAGAAGTGGTCGAGGTGTTGGTCGAAGCTATCGAGAAGGTCGTGGTCGAGGGAGCTAGTCGTCGCGTCGGTCGACGAAGACGTGGTCGCAGTCGAAGGTTGGTGAAGTTGAGCTTGCTGTCGGCGGCTCGCGGTGAGGTGATGCAGCCGAATGAGGAACAGGGGCGGCTACCGAGGAGTGGAGAAGGCGCAGATCTGGTGTAGGGGCTGGATCGACAATGGAGATGAGATGGCACGAGAGGTGGCGGATCGGGTGCGGGAAGTGGTTCCGGCGCAGAGGCGGCACGGAGAGCAAAGAGTAGAGAGAGAGAAGAAGGGTCGGCGCTCGGGAGAGGAAGTGGCGGAGGCGGCAACGTGCGCGAGTGTGGCACGTGAGATCGGCACGGGAAGCCGGAGAGGAGACTGCGCGAGTTCTAGACGGCGAGGTGGCGGATTGGCCAGATCCGGTGGATCTGGCGGCGGAGATCTAGAGAGCGGCAATGGCCGAAGAAGAAGGAAGAGTGGAGAAGAAGGAGAGCACGCCGACGGCACGGGATCGGTGGCGGCGCGGGCGGCGTAGCGCGGGGTGGAGGCGAGAAGGAAGAAAGAGGCGGCAGATGCAGGCGCAGCACGCGGGAGAAATGAGGAAGCAAAGAGAGGGAGAGAGAGGAACAAGAAACCGGCTAGGGTCGGGGGGTTGTAGGAGGTGTGGATTGTTTTGGGGGAGGTAGGAGAAGAAGCTGCAGGTGAGGAGAAGAAGAAAAGACGACAGCTGTTACCATCGCTGTCACTATGGCGGTGAACGGCGCCGGGATCGAAGAGGAAGCAGTGAAGTTAAAAGAGGAGTAACAGAGAAGAAGAATAAAGGAATGAGGAAGAAGAAGAAGAAAGAGTTGCACGGAGGTGCACTGACGGTCTACGGCCTGGCGGCCGCCGGTGAGGTGGTAAGAGGTGTGAAAGTAGGGGATTGAAGACAGAAGAAGAATAAGTAAGGTACAAAAAACCGGGCTCAAAGTGGAACTGTGGTCGGCGGCTCGGTTTAGAGAAGGAGAGGCATTTTTACAAAAAGGCGCTCGAGGTTTTAAAAATCACAAAAATGGTCCTTCTCGAGTTAGGGTTTAGATTTATGAGTCTAGGCTGTTTTGCAAAAAGGGTGTTTGAGGTTTAAAGAATTACATGAAGGTCCTCAACTAAAAGGAATTAAGATTCTGGGCCCCCCGAGACTCCGATTTCAGTATAATCAATTCCTATGCATCCGTAGAAACACGTGCTTCTATCCGCAATCAACCGAGGGTCAGGTTTGGTTGATGAGATGCAATCCATCAGCCAAAATCCACCCAAATCGTGTCGATCTGCAATAAAATCACAAAACAAATAATACAGTCAATTTGGCGATAAAAATGCATATAATTAATACAAATGCCACCTTATATGACTAAATATGCATGATTTGGGGTTAAAAAATACGAAAAAAATGCACAGATATGACAATTATCAATATGTCAAATGAATTCAATTGTCCCTTAGAAGAGATATACAAGGGGTATATATATAAGCCCCAGAAACACAAAAGACTAAAAAGCCCTAGCCATGGCCGTTGGATCGAGGAGCACTGTTGTCCTTTCACGGGGTGAATGACTTGGATGCCCGACAAGTGTCCTCTTCGAATTTTGAGGCATATCTGGACAAAGGTGGCTGTGCCCTCTTACGGTCGCATGTCGAGCCCCTAGGCATGGTTACATAGGCCCGGACTCGGGGGCGTCCCGGAACACCCGGGGTGGGGACGCCCTTGCCCTTCCACAGGTGCATGCCGAGCCCCCGGACACGGGCATGGTCACGTGGACCTGGACACAGAGGCGTCTCGGACCACCCAGGGCGAAGATATCTGTGCCATACTACGGGCACCTGTTGAGTGCCTGGGCGCGGGCACGATACATGGGTCCGGACACGGGGGCGTCCCAGACCACCCTAGGTGAATAGACTCGTGCCACACTACAAACGCTGTTAATCATCTGGGCGCAGGCACGGTTACGTGAGCACGAACACGGGGGCGTCTCGGACCACCCGGGGCGAAGAGACCCATGCTGCACTATGGGCGCTTGTTGACCGTCCGGGCGCGGGCACGATTACGTGGGTCCGAATGCGGGGGCATCTCGGACCTCTCGGGTCGAAGAGATCTGTGCCAAACTACGGGCGCCTGTTGAGCGTCCGAGCGCGGGCACAGTTACGTGGGTCCAGACGCAGGGGCATCCCGGACCTCCCAGGGCGAAGAGGCCCGTGCCGAACTACGGGCGCCTGTGGAGCGTCCGGGCGCGAGCATGGTTACGTGAGCCCAGACGCGGGGGCGTCCCGGACCGCCCGGGGCAAAGAGACCTGTGCCACACTACGAGCGCCTTTCGAGCGTCCGGGCGCGGGCATGGTTATGTGAGCCCGGACGCAGGGGCGTCCCGGACCACCCGGGGCGAAGAGACCGTGCCACACTAGGGCTCTTTTCGACCGTCCGGGCGCGGGCACGGTTACATGGGTCCGGACGCGGGCCCTTACAGGAGCTCCGGATCTTTCCCCCCAACAGTAGCCACCCAGGCCCTCGGGGACACAGGTGGCCCCGGAGGGTATGTGTTGGATCTCACCCAGAGAATCGCTTTGATCCCCTAGGTGACGCTTTGGCTCCCGCATGGCGCCTTGGGCTTCGCACGTCGCGCCGCAAAGCATTTCGATTTTCATGTGATGTCGATTCGCACGCGTTGCTTCGACTTTCGGGGCAATTCAAGCACAATTCCTCGGTTCGCGCGCGTGCGGCGCCCTTACGACGGCCTGGTTCTCATGTGTCTCTTCGAATTCAACAGGTTGGATGCCCCCATGGACACATGGCGCCCATCCATGAGCCCGCCCCCGCTTATAAATAGAGTGGGGAGGGGCGCACAAATTCTCACTTACGAACCTCAGCTTGAGACCTTCCTCGCCTGGTAGCTCCACTACTCTCCCGGGCACTTAGGTTCCCGGTTAGACACCTTTCCCAGCCCTCTTTCTCAGATACTTTGAATCTCTCGGTTATGGTGCCAAAGGGTTGGGGGAAAGCTTCGGAACTGCCGCCGGAGGAGGTGACGTCCGACTACCTCGGTCCCACCGAGTTCTCCGCGAGGGACCTAGCTTCCCTCCTGGACTGGAGGTCCTTCTCGGACGGGGATATCCGGATACCCGGTCCAAAGGAGGTGAAGCCTAGCCCCCAGGAAGGGGATGTCGTCGTCTTCGAAGCCTTTGTAGACGCAGGCCTTCGGCTCCCGGTGCATCCGCTGCTCCGAGAGTTCCTCTAGGAGTACAAGATCGCATTGAACCACCTCACCCCGAGCGCTCTAGTTCAGATGGGGTTGTTCATGTGGTTATGTGAGACGGCGGTAGGGGAGAAGCCCACTCTCCGGCTGCTCCATTATTTCTATGAGCCCTCGACGAGGGGCTCGCCGGTGATGAGGAACAGGCCGAAATCCGCCTTTGGCTCTGTTATGCTCCAGCTGATGCTGGGGCACGTGGACGCGTACCTGGTCCAAGCGTTCCGGGATCACTGGGGGGACTGGCTCTGGAGGTGGTTCTACCTCCGGGTGGGGGACCCGGAGGTGACCTACTCCCCGTCTCCCTCCTCCTACAACCGGTCAACTAGGCCCCTCACCCCCATGTGGAGCGAAGGTGAACTGGAGCTTCTCACAAGAATGACTGAGGTCCGGTTCCGGAGAACCATGCGGGATCTTGCGGAGGAGATGACGCTCCTTCGGATCGCTCCCTTCGCCGGGAGGAGGGGCGTCGGGTTGAGTGCGACGCACCGCCCGCCACAAACGCCAGTAGCCAAGCGTAAGTTCCCGGACCCATCCTTGGGCGAGGCTCCTTTTGATTTCTCTAACCTCCGCACCTCCTTTTTTATTTTGTGTAGTCCGGTCCTACGACGCTGCCCAGGAAAAGGCGGTGAATCTCCTCGAGTGGTACTATGAAGACGAGCACGTGCGCGTCGTGCGCATCGTCGGGGAGGGCCCCCCCAAAACATCATAGCAGAGGTGTTCAAGATGAGTTTCTCGGCTCAAGCCCCCCTTCCTACCCTCGAATCACATAAAAGGGGGAAAGAGGCGGCCGGGGGGTCGGATCCCAAATGCGCCCGAGCGTGTAAAAGTCCCGGGGAGGCCCAGGCGTAGCTCTCGACTCCGATCGCGGGAGCTTCCAACACCACTCCGTTGAAGGCCCCTGCTGCCATGTCGGAGACACCAGTTGCCTCCCCTCGCCCCCGGAGGGAGACTCTCGACCTGGGGGTTGGCCCCTCTGGGCTCCCCGTAGTGGCGGCTAATAATTCTCATATTTGTACATATTTTCTGGATATTTTCCCCTCATTCATGCTCATTTTAGTCATAAAGATCATCAAATACTCAAATATATTTGTATTGGCTGTCGTTCGACCTCGACTGTGTGTTTTGTTTATTTTAATCGCAGGTCGACGCATTCGGGCAATTTATGGCTGAATGGATGAGCTTTATTGACTGAATCTGGCGAACGGATGATTCCGTACAGAAGTGTGCGTCGTTACGGATACGTAGGAGCTGACCGCGTCAAAATTGGAATCTCCGGGAGTCTAGAACAACCAAACCTTACAACCTAGGGCCCAATTGAAATTTCTTGAAAATCCGAGAAACTTTTTGCAAAACAGCCAAAACACTAAAAACTCCCACCCCCCGTTCTCTCCTAACATCGGCGAGCTTGCCGGCGGCGGTCAGGTCCACACTGGCGATAAGCCGCCGGCCTCCTTCCCTACTGCTACCTCCCCCTTTCTTCCTCTTCTCCCCCTCTGGTGAGCCGCCGATCTTCTGCCCTTTCATCCTCTCTCACCACATTTCGTCTCCTCCTCTATTGTTCGTCTGCACCGCCGGCGTGCTCCCGTTTTCTTTCCTCCTCCTTATCTGTCCTACCTCTTTTATTCTTTTCTTTTCCTCCTTCCTTCCCCCCTCCTCCTTTTTTCCTACCTTCCTCCTTTCTTCTTCCTGCCTCTTCTTCCCCCAAATCCTCCACTCCTCTCTCCTCTTCTACGGGCCGCCCGACCTGCCGCCGTTTGGATCAGCGTCGCCGCCTCCCGAGCCTCCCGGCCTCCACGCCAGATCCGCCGCCGGGCCGCACGCCCATCGCGCCTCCACCGCCGGATCTGGCCGCCACCGGATCCTCCGCTCCGCCCTTGCCGCCGAGCTGCCACCACGACTCCCGCGCCGGATCACCAGCCGGCGAAGCCCGATCTGGTCTCCACCGCGCCACCACAGCGAGCTCGCCCTCGCGCCTCCGGCCGCCATCGCCGCCAGATCCCGGATCTGGCCGATCCCGCGTCGCCGACTCGCGCCCAAGTCGCGCCGCCACAGGCCATCTCCCCTCGTCGCCGTGCGAAGCTCCAACGCCGCCGCCGCTTCCCACAGCCATCGCCCCCGTCCGATCCGCCACCGCGCCGTCTACACCGAGCGCCGCCGGATCTTCAGCTCCATCCGATGACGCCCGTAGCCATCTTCTTCGATTGCCACGTCGAGCTCGACAACCTCGACAGCAAGCAGCCTCCACAGCCGCAACCATTTGCAACAGCAAAACTGGTGTTCTTGATTGGGTCAATTGATGCTTCATTGAGATCTATGAAATGAACCAATATTGTAACTAAGATTACTTGAAATATCAGCTCTGGAAAGAACGACTAGAATACGATTCGTCTTCTCTAGTCTCTGTGGAAAGAATGACTAGAATACTCGCCTTACTGCATCGTTCTCGTTGTATTACGAGACGGTCTAGCCCGGTATCAGCGGCGGATCTAGTGGTTCATCCCGATGACCTGGGAGAGCCGAGCCAATTTGGGGGCCTGGGATCCAGAGAGGACGGGTCCAACTCGGCGAATTATGCCGCAACTCCCTCCCCAGTGTGTGCTCCCCCGGCGACTCCACCCCACTTGCCGCAGCGTCGATCCGTTCGCTTCAAGGCGGGGGGCGCCACCTCAAATAGCCTCGAGGTTGGCCCCGGAGGCAAGCTCACCGGTGGAGGACCTCCCGGTGGCGTCGGCTTCCCCCATGCCTGGGAAGGGCAAGGGGCTCTTTGTTCTCCCAGGGGTTCCGGCCCCTCCTGTGGACTTAGTGTCCGGTTCCTTCGATGGTGGGCCCTCAGAGGGTGGACTCACGGTGGGCGCCGAAAGCTCTGGGGGCGATGCGGCCATGTTATCCCCGGGTGAAGCACGTCGCTTCACGTTGGGACTCCTCACCCCCCGGGTTCGGAGGCACGCCCAACTGGGGTCGATCGAGGAACGCTACGAGGAGGTTATCTCCTTCGGGCTTCAGGTGAGTGTAATGGGAATGTTCGCGGGGGTAACTCCCGGTCGTACTTGTGCTAACTTTTCCTTTTCAGGTCATGGCCAAGGCCTGGGGTCTCTAGGCGCGGTTCGTCGACGACCTCCGGGCCGCTGAGGAGGCAGCGGCCGCCGAGCGTTCGGTGAAAGAAAAAGTGCTCGGCGAGCTGGCTACGGTACGGGCCCGATTCGTGGCTGTGGAGGACACCATCGCCCTGCTCCGGGCGAGCTACGGGCCGAACAGAACCTCGCACGGGAGACGGAGGTGGCGAGCGTCCGGGCTATCGTTGCCGGGGGGAGGATGATTCGCTCCGCCTTGGAGGAGCTCAGGGTCAACCTCAGGCCAGAAGACAATCCCTACCAAGCCTCGTCGTCGATCAAGGAGGCCATGTGTTTTCACGATACACAGGTCTCCTTGATCTCGGAGACAGCGGATGTCCAGGCTTGGGGGCTGGTGGCCCCGGTGATAGCTTTGCTTCTGCTCTCGTGGAGTATCGGGGGTAAGGTGCTGACGTCATCGGGAAGCTCATTCCCCGACCTTCCTGAGCTTCTTCGAGTTGCGACGGTCACACCTCGAGGAGATGGTCGGTGTTCTCTTCGACCAGGTGGTCAGGGCGCCGGAGTCGTCAGACCCTAACCCAGAGCCGGCGACGCCAACGACTAGGAGGGTTCCCCCCAGGGGGAACAACTGGCAAGTATGAGCCCCCCCTGCCGCGACCTGGCATACCACCCATGTGGTAGGACGCCCGATCTTTGAACATTTCCCGAATAAAGTTATATTATCTGACAAATGTTCGTTACAAAGTAGCGAAGCAGAACATGGTTTCATATAACAAGGTGCTTAATTACAATTACATACATATGCTTATTCCTCAAAAGAATAGTTCTGAGATGGTTGCAACAGTCACTCTCCATCACCAATGCTGAAGTAGGTGGGATCGAAATGTAGTTGCCTTCCTCTGGACAAACCTCTTCAGTTGCACTGGTCGGCATCACATCGTTGTAGGAGTACTTAAGGTCTAACAAGGATATACATATAGCAAGGATGAGTGCCGAGGCACTCAGCAAGTAATTTGAGAATATAAATGCGTCATGCATACCTAAACTATTCTAAAGATATTGTTATGTTATATCACATTAACCCGAATAAGTTTTTCATTCCAAATTCATTTGTGATTGTAAAAGACTCCATTTTAAGCAAACTCTACTGAACACTTGTACCACAGGGTGAGACCACCTGTAGGTCTCCTTTCCTGCTGCGACGCAACTTCCAACCTGGAAGTAAAGAGTGAATATCCATATTTTACTATGCAGAGGGGTATCACTTTACCCAAAGAATCTCTTGATTATCATGTCGGTGTTCGTCAACAGTGCTCCGCATTTCTGATAATGCGTGACATCATCAAGAGAACAAAGTCTTTTTCAAACCCTTCCACTAGTTCTCTCCACTGGTATGATACCACCATACCTATGTAGTCGGACGAATCTGCTACACCCACCAGTTAAGCCTATAGCTCCAGAACTCTCAACAGGGCAGTCTCCCTTCATGCCACCACATATATACACATATACGTTCCTATTGTGGAGGTATACCAGCTTCCGGATAAGATACTTGACTAGGCCCGTCCCATACCAGGTCTGTGGTCGATATGAGTATTACGGCGCTAGGTAGAAATGACAGTTGGTTACGTCCTTAACTTTATAATCATGCTTTATACAACTATCATCAAAATATTCCATTTCTATTCACAATACTTTTTTCAAGATTAACTCATTTTCATCTATCAAATTTTCATCAAGTTATTTAACTTCCATTCTCAACACTTTCATTAGGGTTACCCACATCCATTTACAATATCTTCATCAAGACCAACGTTTATCTTTTTATAAAATATTCTTTTTATGCAGGATGGTAAAACTATATAGATATCAAATAGAGGATAATAACATAAAATTAACCAAATATGTTCGATATGGTCAAGAATAATACTTGCCTTGCTTTCCGTAAAATCCAGTTGAAGATGTTACCAGGGTATTGACGTTTTTGTGCTTGCCTCGCTTGGTATATAGTTCGACGTCAATCAATAAGCAAGCAAAAATAATAATTAGTATATTTGTTTATATAAATATATAGTTAGGTTTGATAGGGTTTAAGTGGTCGAACACTAAGATAAGATTAAAAGAATGGTCGAAAGGGGATTAATAAGCTTGGTCTAAGTTGGATCGACCTAGAGAACAAGGGAAACTTTATCTGTGGTTTGGATGGATGATTAGATTATATATATGTGTGGTTGAAGACAAAGTGGACAAGGTGACGCGAACGGATTTTCGATTTGAAGTCTCTAAGGTTGCAAACGACATAGACATGTCGATGAGAATGGCATTGAACGTGAACTGATAAGGTATAGAATGGCCTGTTAGGGTTTCCTTCGAGGCTGGGGTCGAATGCTGGGACAGGGTGATGATTTGGATGAATAGATTGAGTGAAAGGTGTTAGATAGAATTAAGAAGGATAATCGAGAGGTAGCGATATGTTTAGTTTAAATCCTAATTGTGGGTCAAGTTTAGGAGACACGACCAGGGAAAGTCTAGGTACAGTCGATAGTGTGATTAGTGTAGGAATTGGCTTAGAAAATAGGAAAAACTCTATCTGGTGTTTGGATTACTGATCGTATATAAACTTCTAGAAGTGCAATGGTGACCTTTGCGCTGAAATGGAACGCTTAGATGCTAATCGTTTTCGTCTCTAACGTAATGACTACCCTCCCAAACAAAATGAAAAATCAAATTTAGTTCAATTGAACTGCATAATAGAATTACATAACTACTTTTGAGTTGGATAGCTTCTAAAAGAATAATATTAGTTTTATAATGGTTGAAAAATAAATTTAAAATAGTTAAGTCAAGATATTGATTTTGTGCTAAGACTATTTAATTTCTACATTGTTTGAAATAAAAATAATTGATAGTTTTAAGGCTCTTTTTCGTATGTAGAAAATTATATGAAAGTAATGAAAATAACTTAAATTGATTTATTAAAGAGTAAGAATATAATTTATATACATATACATATATCTTATTTGATTATACTCTTATTGAATTAGGCATAATTTAAAAAATTGCCAATATTAATTTGTCAATACTATAAAATTACTTAAACTTCTGATTTAAATAAATTTTAAATTAGATAATAACCAATAATTAATTAAGAATTGAAAATAGCATTGAAATTACAAAAAGAAAAGAAATAAAAATTATAAGAGTTTTGGTTGGGCCTGAACCGGCCCAACTCCCCTCGGCTCGGGTTGGGCCGGCCCAAGGCCCAACCTCCCTTCTACTCCCTCTCTCGGCCGCATACACACACGCAACACACAACACAACACACACACCACACGGTCGCCGCAAACCCTGGGGCCCTGGGCTACCGTCTCCGGCTCCGGCGATGGCTGCCGTGGCTTCTCCGGCGAACCTTCTCCTCCCTGGGTTAGTGTGCCGTCTCCTCCTTCACACGCACCCGATAGAACCCGTGGCCACAACCCTAACCCTAACTTGGCCGCCGCGAATCCCGACGGCGACCCGACGATCTCCCCGGTGCAAACGTCGCGGCCGACCGTAGCCCGGGCCGCGCCGCCTCGCCTCCCCTCTCGCGGCTCGCGGCCGCGCTTGGCCGCGCCCTAGCGGCGTGGCCGCGTTGGTAGCCTGCCGCGCGCGTGGACGCGCCGCCGGCCGGCTCGCTGGCTGCCTGGTCCCCGCCGTTGGTGCCTCAGGTAAGTACTCCTCTAATTGAATTTGGGCTTGCTAGTGTTTTGGGCCGTGGTGCCGTGTTCTACTGGTTCTGTGTTGGTGTTCATGGCTATGTGGATATGTGCTCTGGTGATTGTGATAATTGTGTGCTGTGATGGATGACTATGCTCTACTGTGTATGTATGTGCGATTTTGTGAGGAAGATATATGTTCCTCATGTGGAAGCATTGATCTAGAGTTCCTGGGTGATTTGGGGTTTGTTTCTGATCCTCCTCTGGTTCCTGGTGTAACTACCACTACTTGCTGTTAAATTTTTAGCTAAACAACTAAACTAAATGAGTTTCAAAGCTCAGTAGCTAGGTCATGCTAAAGACTTGGAATTGGGTTCAGTTTTGGGTTGATTTCTGCATCATCTTCTTAACAGAGCACTAATTGAAATGCTGTATTGGGAATTAAGGCTGTATTTACCTTGATGTGGGGTTTTGGGTTGCTTCCTCCTTACTCCTGAGACTACTGCTGCTCTGCTTTTCACTGCCTGTGTTGCTGTGTGCATGAAATTGTGCTGCTATGTGTATGGAATGGTATAAATTATACTGTGCTGTTACTTCATCTGGTGTACTAAGCCTGTAACCGACTTATCATGGGTTGATGTGGCTGTGGTTACTGTTCCAGCGAACAGGTGGCGTGGCCCTAAGCAGGATTGGTGTAAATTGGGCTGATTGGTAAAATCAGAGAATTTTGAGGGGTTTTGTGCAAGGTTTGCGATGGGGCTGTAATATGGGAAGGTTCCAGGGGCCAAAATGAAAAACTGAGATTTCTTTGGGCCTTTGGGTCCAGGGCCTGGTTCTAGACGTCATCTTTTTTCTTTTATTTTGTTTTATACCTCTGGGCTCGGAACTGACCCTAAAGGACCCGATATGACCCGAATTCGAATGCTGGATGATGACACGCAAATACAGGGGCGAGCAGTGGCTGCAAGGATGATGACGTGGAGGGTTACTGTTCATGCGTGTGTATGTGTATGCTTGAAATTATGCATGCATCGGTATGTATCTAAGTATATGCACGGTTGTGGGTGTATGTTTTGTTGTGTACATGTATATATCTGTGTATATGTATGACTGTGTACATGGGCACATATATTTGCAGTATATATATTTATTTGTGTATATGTATATGCAGTGTATTCTCAGTTGTATTTGAGGAGTGTGTGTAAGTGATGATGAGGCGTTGGTGCTGTAGTAGGAGGAAATAAGTGTATAATTGTAGGCGTGTTTGGTCCTACACATTCATGTGTGTGTACATATATCTATATATCTAAATGTGTGTGTATGTATCAGCCTAGTGTGGTCTGAAGGTATACACACATTTGTGGAGTTAAAGAAGATTTGTACATGTGTGTGTTGTATTATGTGTATATATATGGTTGGGTGTGGGCACACCTACATATATGCAAGTGTGTAATGCAAGGCCTAGAAAAGAAATGGATTCAGAAGTTTGAGTTTTAAACTCGATTGAATAAAGAATCTGCAAAGAGGATTTAATTGTAAATATGAAGGTTGATTAGACTAAATTGCAATATTCGCAATCTGGGAGCAAGTTTGAATTTAGTCTAATAGGAATGGTTCACACAAGAGGCACTTTAAGGAAGTTTAGAGTAAAAATTGAGATTGAATCGAAGATGAAAATGAAAATAGAATTAGGGTAAAAATGAATAGTCTTTTTACTAAAAACGACTGAAAACATGAATAGCTGAGTCTCGAGGCTGAATCTGAACTTGTTGCAGAAGGGAAACTTGTATAAAATAGCAGAAAGGATATAGTCATTCAGTTGGATTGGAATTTGGAGATGATTCAAAGTTTTTAGCCAGTTTTGATTCTTCGAGAACTAGAAAGGACTGATTTGTTATGGAATTTGGACTGAATCGCGAAAAGTGGTCAAATGATCTTGTTTGGTTTGGAAGTTTTAGGACTGGTATGCAAGCTTATTAAGATTTAGGATTTCAGATAAATCCAGAAGAAATCTACTCTGGAATCAATCGAACTGAAGGCTGAAAGGTTAAGAATGGTAATTAGGGTAATTAGGAATTTTAGTTTTCGAAAACAGGACTGGGTTTAATCTCTGGGCTTTAGAGTTTGAGTTTGGTCTGACAGTTGAAGACAAATCAGTATAAGATAGGTAAGAGGTCCTATCTGTTCAGTCTGACTACCATTCTGGGCTATCCGGGGAATTTGGTTGATTCTGTGATTAAGAGAATCAAGAGATTGGACTAGTTTGTAATTATTTTAAAATAACTTAATAATCTAGCTTTTTGATAATGTATGTTTAAAGTAAAGAAGTATTGTAGACTATTTTACAAGTTAGGGCTTAGTTTATAACTAATTAGAGTTTTTGAATCATAGTAGAACTATTACTTAAAAGAAATAGTCTTAAACTTAGATTTCATAAATAATTATCATTAGATGATAAATGGCATTTTACTTAACAGAAAATAGTGTTTTTAGTGAAATAGGTATACATGCATACATACACTTGATTGTGCACATATGCACAAGTACATTTAAGGAAGATATTTTTAACTAGTTGCGAATTAATTTTATATCTTAGTTAAAATTTCTTAGAGAGTACTCTTAAAAGTAGTTTTGTAGTTAAAACAAAAATGAAAATTTCAGGTTCAAGTTTTTGTAAAGAAAAATTTTCAGGCCCTATTTTCGGGGTGTTAAACACCCCCCCCCCCCCCCCCCCCCGGTCTTTAGATAGGCTTTTTTTGTATTTAGGATTTTTGCTCCCGATAGCTTCCTACAGGAAGTCCCGAAAATTGTAACTTTTTACTAAGGAAATGAAATACGCTTTTTGCTAAGTCCTGCATCCCGTTGGTAATAGGTGTCCGAGAGACAAGCTTTTGATGGGGTGCTCCCAGCCCCTGGGGGACCCGGGGGACGCAGCCCGGGCTAAGCACAAGCCGCCTTCACTTTGCTGAGTCTTGCCTCTGGGGAAGGTACTTGTGGCTTGGCTTGCAATGTCACCCGGGGGGGTACCCCCTTCCGGGGAAGTCGGGAGGGGCACTCCTCCCCAGGCGATGCCTATGCTGCGGTGGCGCCCGGAGTGGCACTTGGCCAATTTTGACAATTGTTGAGCCGAGTTGACCACCCCCCCCCCCCCCCCCCCCGACCCGAGCCCCGGAAGGTTCCTCCTCTCTGGATTCTTCCACCGGCCGGATATGAGTATTGGCCCGAAAACACACTTCGGGAGGCTTTCCGGCATGTACAAGGACATCTCTTGGGAACTCTCTGAAGGCCTTCGCAAGTACTAGGTCGTTACCCACCGGGGGGGGGGGGTTGTCCCCCGGTTCGTTGTTAAATCAATAAAGCGGTTTTTGATTGCATTGTTGTTTTTATGCCTTTTCCGGCTCGTCCCCCCCCCCCCCACACACACACGCACAGTGGGGAGTAGCAAGCGCTTCATACTGTGGGTACGAGTCTGAGCCTTATGAACCGCCCAATCGATGGAGGCGCGACCGGGAAATTTCGCGGTCGAAGGAGATGTGACCGAGGATTTTCATGGTCATAGCGGGCGGGGCCATGCATTTCCACGGTCTAATGAAACCTGACCGGGAATTTCCACGGTCGTAGGAGCTGCGACCAGGAAAATTCGCAGTCGAAGGCCTTGGCGGCCGTGGTTTTCCACGGTTAAAGGAAACCAGACCGGGAATTTCCATGATTGTAGAAAACCTGACCAGGAAATTTCACGGTCGAACGAGATGTGGCCGGGAAATTTCACAGTCGAAGGCCCTGGGGCCGTGGGTTTTCACGGTTGAAGAAAACCGAACCGGGGATTCCCACGGTCATAGAAAACCTGACTGGGAATTTTCATAGTCGAATGAGATGTGATTGAGGATTTTTCACGATCATAACGGGTGCAGCCGTGCATTTCCATGGTCTAATAAAACCCGACTAGGAATTCCCATGGTCGTAGAAAACCTGATCGGGAATTTTCACGGTCGAATGAGATGTGATCGAGGATTTTCACGGTCATACCTGGCGCGGCCGTGCATTTGCACGGTCTAATAAAACCCGATTGGGAATTTCCATGGTCGTAGGAGCTACGACCGGGAAATTTCGCGGTCGAAGGCCTCGGCGGTCGTTGTTTTCTACTGTTGAAGGAAAACTAACCGGGAATTTCTACGGTCGTAAAAAACCCGATTGGGAATTTTCATGGTCAAATAAGATGTGACCGGGAAATTTCACGGTCGAAGGCCCTAGGGCTGTGGGTTTTCACGGTTGAAGAAAACCGGACCGAGGATTCCCACGGTCGTAGAAAACCTGACCGGGAATTTTTACGGTCGAATGCGATGTGACCGAGGATTTTCACGATCATAACGGGCGCGGCCGTGCATTTCCACGGTCTAATAAAACCTGACCGGGAATTTCCACGGTAGTAGGAGCTGCAATCGGGAAATTTCGCGGTCGAAGGCCTTCGCGGCCGTTGTTTTCCACAGTTGAAGGAAACCTGACCGGGAATTTCCACGGTTGTAGAAAACCTGACCGGGAATTTTCACAGTCGAATGAGATGTAACCGGGAAATTTCACGGTCGAAGGCCCAGGGGTCGTGGGTTTTCACGGTTGAAGAAAACCAGACCGGGGATTCTCACAGTTGTAGAAAACCTGATCGGGAATTTTCACGGTCGAATGAGATGTGACCGAGGATTTTAACGGTCATAACGGGTGCGGCCGTGCATTTCCACGGTCTCATAAAACCCGACCGGGAAATTTCGCGGTCGAAGGCCGTGGCGGCCGTTGTTTTCCACGATTGAAGGAAAACTGACCGGGAATTTCCACGATCATAGAAAACCCGACCGGGAATTTTCATGGTTGGATGAGATGTAACCAGGAAATTTAACGGTCGAAGGCCCTGGGACTGTAGGTTTTCACGGTTGAAGAAAACCGGATCGGGGATTCCCACGGTCGTAGAAAATCTGACCGAAAATTTTCATGGTCGAATGAGATGTGACCGAGGATTTTTCATGGCCGAAGGCCTTGGCAGCCGTGGTTTTCCACAGTTGGAGAAAAACTGCCGGGAATTTCCGCAGTCGAATAAGACATGACCGGGAAATTTTGCGGCCGAAGGGAAAGTTGTTCCTGGAGGGGGGAGAGCCCGGTAACGGGCTGGAGTATTCGAGGGGGGACTAGTCCCTCAAAGTGACTCGTTACCACGGTTCGCGTGAACCGGGTTGCCGCTTACCCCCTCAGTCCATGAGGGGTTATTGTAAGCTGCCCGTGGGGAGCAGGGCTACTGCCATCGGGGCTTTTTTGGGGTGGCGTGGCAGCCCGTACCCTCCTCGTAGCGAGGGCATCCTCGCGGGGAGGGCATCCTCTAGATGAGGGTGTTGCCTCGGAGTCAACAAGCGGAACAACCTGTGGAATTGCAAGGACAATTGACGAGAAGAAAACCAATTGCATTAATATTGATCGGGTACAAGGCCTCCCCCTGCGAAATCGCGACAGGGGAGGGAAGGAGCCCAGAGGCTACATGTAGAACTTGCGTAGTAGGTCTGCGTTCCATGTGTGCTTCAACTCTTGATCTTCTAGGGTAGAGAGCTTGTAAGCCCCCGAGCCCAGGACTGTGGAGATCTTGTATGGGCCTTCCCATTTGGGGCTAAGTTTTCCCTGTGCTTGGGGGTCAGTGATGCGTTTGAGGACAAGATCCCCCAGGAGAAAAGCTTTTGCTCGGACGCGCTTATTGTAGGCGCGCCATTTCGCTCTCGTAAATGGCGTTGCTGAGGAGAGCCTTATCCCGCTCTTCTTCAACGAGGTCGACTTCCAACCGCTGGTCTTCTTCGTTGGCTTGATATGTTGTGGGTGCAGCTCCTTATAGAAGCTCGACTCGTAGTGATCGGAAGCAAATTTCCGAGGGAAGACCGCCTCAACACCATACACGAGCGAGAAAGGGGTGTGCCTGGTGGCCCGACTTGGGGTCGTACGCATGGAGTAGAGGACGCTAGGAAGCTCCTCTATCCACGCACCGCGCCTGGAGGCTGTCTGTTCGAGTCGTCGGCGCAAGCCCTAGAGGATGACTCCATTAACCCTCTCTACCGCCTTGTTACTCTTGGGGTGAGCTACGAAGGTGAAGTGAGGGATGGTGCCCAAGTTATGGCAGAACTCCCGGAAGACTACTGAGTCGAATTGGGTCCCATTGTCGACGGTGATTTCTTGGGGAACCCCAAAGCGACATACGATGTTCTTCCAGAAGAATCGCTGTACCGCTCGGGAGGTGATGTTGGCCAAGGGTTCGTCCTCCACCCACTTGGAGAAATAATCCACCGCAACGACAGCATACTTGTAACCTCCCAGCACCGTACGGAAAGGACCAAGGAGGTCCATCCCGCAGCGTGCGAAGGGCCAAGTGATGAGAATGGTTCGCAGCGCAGTAGAGGGAAGGTTGGAACCTTTCGCCATCTTCTGACAGGCCTCGCACGCAGATATGAGGTCTCTTGCGTCACGGACCACGGTGGGCCAATAAAAGCCTTGGCGAATGACCTTCGCTGCGACGGCGTGGGGTGCTAAGTGAGAGCCACAGCTCCCCAAATGGATGTCTTCAAGGAGTTGAGCCCCCTTCGCTCACGTGAGGCAGCGAAGCAAGGCAGAGGCTCTCTACTTGTAGAGTCTCTCTTCCACTAAGAGGTACGCGTGTGCCTTAGCACGGAGGTGTTTTGCCTCTATCTCATCAGGGGGTTCCCCTTCCCCCCTAATGAAGGAGATGGGAGGGTCCATCCAACATACGGTTCTGATGATTTCGAAAACTTTCGGGTTGTGAGGCTCTGTGTCCGAGCCTGGGGTGACCACCAAAGGCTTTGCGATGATCTCCAGGAAGGCACCCTTGGGGAGGAGTCCCCAGGCACTGGCTGCCTGTGCCAAGGCATCTGCGCGGTCGTTGTCCCTTCGGGGGATGTGTTGCGCCTCTAGGCCCTCGAAGTATTTTTTTCATCTTCCGCACCTCTCTTAGGTAGAGGTTCAGATTTGCATCAAGGCACAAGTAAGACTTGTCCATTTATCAAACCACCTGTTGGGAGTCCTCTTTCACCAGGAGACGACAGATTCCCAGGGAACATGCGAGGCGCAGGCCGAGGAGCAGGGCTTCGTACTCAGAGACGTTGTTGGTCACCAGGAACTCAAGGTTGGTTGCGTACTCCAGGGTCCTCCCCTCGGGGCTCCGGAGGGAGGACTACCCTTGCGCCGGCCCCAGTGAGGCACAAGGAGCCGTCGAACATGAGCGTTCAGTGGTCGCTGCGCTGGGCTGGTCCAACGAGGGAGTCACCCTCTGTCCCGGGAATAGGGGTCCATTCCGCCACAAAGTCTGCAAGGACTTGTGATTTTATGGCGGAACGACCCGTGAGGGAGAGGGAGAAGGGAGCCAACTCAGCCCCCCATTTCCTGATGCGCCCGGTAGCCTCCTTGTTCCGCAGCACCTCCCCTAAGGGAAGGGAAGACGGGACTGTGATGGGGTGTCCTAAGAAGTAGTGACAAAGCTTCCTAGACGCCATCAGGAGGGCATAGCAGATCTTTTCTATCTCCGTATATCTGATCTTAGCACCTTGAAGGGCTTTACTCACATAGTAGACGGGGCGCTGTTGCCTGTCTTGCTTTTTGACTAGTACCGCGCCCATAGCGACCTGGGTGGCCGCGAGGTACAAGAGCAAGGGTTCTCCCAGAGACGGGCTCACGAGCATTGGGGGGCTCGTGAGGTGTTTCTTCAGATCCTTGAAGGTAGCCTGGGCCTCGGGAGTCCATTGAAACCCCTCAAGGGCTCGGAGGATCTTGAAGAATTGGAGACCGTGTTCTCCCGACTGTGAGACGAAACGGCTCAGCGCGGCTAGACAGCCGGTGAGTCGCTGTACGTCCTTCACGGAGCGCGGCGGGGGCATGTCCAAAAGGGCCCGAATTTTCTTGGGGTTAGCTTCTATACCCCATTGGGAAACGAGGAAACCCAACATTTTTCCCCCGCGCACGCCAAAAACGCGCTTTTTCGGGTTAAGCTTTAACCCGTACTTGCGGAGGTTGTGAAACGTCTCCCCCAAATCTTCAAGGTGGGTGGTAGTGTGGAGGCTCTTGACGACCGCGTTGTCAACGTAGACCTCCGCATTACGCCCGATTTGATCCCCAAGAACCAGGGACATGAGGCACTGGAAGGTCACCCCAGTGTTCTTGAGCCCGAAGGGCATATGGACGTAGCAGAAGGTGCCGAGGGGAGTTATGAAACTCATCTTTCCTCGTCCTTCGTGGCCATCTGAACTTGGTGATAACCCGAGTATGCGTCTAGGAAGCTCATCAACTCGCACCCTGCAGTCGAGTCCACCAGTTGGTCGATCCGCGAGAGTGGGAAGTTGTCTTTTGGGCAAGCCTTGTTAAGATCAGTGAAATCCACGCACATTCTCCACTTGCCACTGGATTTCTTCACGAGAACGGGGTCCGTGAGCCACTCGGGGTGTAAGACCTCCCGAACAAACCCCGCCTCTCGGAGCTTTGAAATTTCAGCTTTGATGGCTTCCTGGCGCTCGGGGAGAGCTTCCTCAGTTTCTACTTCATTGGGGGGAGACTAGGCGTCACAGCGAGCTTGTGCTCGATGACGTCCCTAGAAGACATCAACATTTTTGCGGGCTTCCACGCGAAGACATCAGCATTTTCGTGGAGGAAGGCAGCAAATTGCTCCGCGCGTTCCTTGGGGAGGTCGGCCCTGATTTTGACAGTCTTCTCTCTGTTCTCCGGGAATAGACGAATCTCGCGGAGGTCCCCTTCAGGACGACCGTGACGTCCGGCGATGGGGAGGAGATTCCCTCCCCCGGGGCCTTGATTAGGTTGACGTCCCCAATCGTTGGGGCAGCATGCTCGTACAGGACACGAGCGACGTCCTGGTCACCCAGGGCGGTGATCATGCCGCGAGGCCCGAGGATCTTCATGCAGAGGTAGCTTTGGTGAACCGCGGCCCTAAAACGGTTGGTTGTGGTTCTCCCCATGATGGCATTGTAGGAGGAGGGGAGATCTACCACGTCAAAGTGGACCATTTCCATTCGGTAGTTGTTCGGGGCACCGAAGGTCATGGGGGGATCAACCTTCCCCACGGGGTATATGGTTTTCCCCGGGATGAATCTTGTAGGGGGCCAGCCACGGGTTGTAGTAATTTCTCGTCTATGTGCATCTCCCTGAAGGCTTTCAGGTAGAGAACGTCTACAGCGCTCCCCCCATCCACAAGAATGCGGGCCAAGCGGCAGTTGAACACAGTGGCGGTGACAATGAGCGCATCGTCGTGCGGGAAGTGAACCCCTCGTGTGTCTTCAGCCATAAAGGTGAGGGGGACGTCCGACTATTTTGGTGGCCGGGATGTGTTCAACACCCCTACTACCTTTACTTCGTGTGCATACTCCTTACATTGACGTTTAGAATCCCGCCTCGAGGCGGATCCCCCCGTGATGACATTTACGTGTCTCTGGGAGGTCTGGAATGGAAGCTCCTCAGTTGAGTCCCTTTCTCAGGCTTGCCTCTGTTGCCCTCCTGAGGAGCAGGGAGAGCTGGTACTGCTGGCGTAGGGGGCAAGGAGGCCTGACCCCCTCCCACCTGCCCATGCTGGTCGAGGAATGCAGCGAAGTGCTGCAGAAGTGCGTTGCATTCTCGGGTAGAATGGGAAGATGACTTGTGGAAAGCACACCATTGGGTGGCTGCACCCTCCTTGCCTCTTGGCTTGGGACCTTCCAGGCCGCGGGAGGCCTGTGTCCCCCCCCCCCCCCCCCCCCACGCGGCCTTTCGGCTTGGGGAAGGGCGATTACTCTTGTTGCTTCGCGGGAGCTGCCTCGGCCTTCGAGGACAAAGGTGTCCCGATCGAGGCCATGGCTCATTGCGGTTGCTCCTCTTGGGACGCTTGCCAGAAGAGTCTCTGGCTTCCCGCTCGGCGGGGGCAGGCGCTCCTTGGTTTTTCTTCCAGAGGTCGTCCTCTTCCGCCCGGGTGTATTTTTCCAGGACGTTGAAGAGCTCATCAGCCGAGGTGGGGCAACTTCGGGAGAGCCTCTGGTGGGGCTCCCCAGGGAGGATCCCGCTCTTGCATGCCTCTATAACTGTAGAGTCAGGGATGTGAGTCACTTTGCTCTTAATCTGGGCGAAGCGCTTGAAGAAGCTCTGGATAGTCTCCCCCGTTCGCTGCCTGACAGTATAGAGCTGTGACGAGTCCAGGGGACGTACATAGTTCCCCTGGAAGTTTGCGCAGAACTCGCGCTTAAGCTGCGTAAAGGATTCTATGGAATCTGCCTTCAGGTTGTAGAACCATGATTGGGCGATTCCGAGAGGTAGAGGGCGAAGACGTTGCACTGCACCGTCTCATCCCCCCCAGTCGTGGAGATGGCCATGGAGTACACCGCACGAACTCGTATGGGTCGGCCTCACCATTGTAGTGCTCTATGTGCGGCGGACGATATGGCTGCGGCCATTGGATATGATGCAGGTGGCGCCACAGCGGCTAGTTGGGCCCCTCGACTTCCCAGGGGGAGTCTCGGTCGCTGTCTCCCTTGACCGAGAGGCGCGCTCATTGTCTGAGTCTAGGAGGGGTCCTAGCAGTTCGCTTGCATGGCGGTAGCGTCTTTTTTCTTCGGGTTAGTCGAGCTAACTTCCTGAATGTCTAGGTACCCCCCATAGGTGGCCGTAGCCTCTTGGGCCGACCTCTTCCCCTGCTCAACGGGGGACGCGGCTCCTTGTGGCCATGGGTCGGGCGCACATCTTGCTTCGGGAGTGATTCCGAACAACGGTGGGAGGGAGCTCCCCCGGGCTTTGTAGTGCGCATGCGCTCCACCTCCTCCCGCATAAAGCAGGTCTAATCCGCCTGGGGAGCCCATGGAGGCGGTCCCCAGGGAGGAGGGAGCTGATGCGCATCAGTTACAGGCCAGGGGGAAGCCACTGGCGCATCGACGGGGGCCTTCGCGAGGAGAGCGGTCTCTAGGGTGGCGATGGCCACTGGCGCGAGAGGAACTCTCGGCGAGGGGGGGTCCCCTGGTGCGTGGGCGCCCGCGGGCGCGGGGAAGGCCCCTGGCTCGGGGAGACCTCCCGACACAATTGCGACCGCTGGAGCGGGCAAACTCACCAGCCCTAGGAAGCTTCTCGGTGGGGGGAAGGCTCCTGGGACGGGGAAGACTCCCGGGGCGGGGAAGGCTCCGGACGCCGGGAAGGCCCCCGGCGCCGGGAAGGCGGCCGAGTGCCCCATGAAAAACGGGGACGGTGCCCCCATGAAGCGAAACGGGGGTGGATACATGGGTCTGGAGGCCGCACCAGGACCTACAAGAGCTCTTCTAGTGTGTGTTGGGCGGCGTGGAGTTGACCTTCGACCAACGCCCCCGGCAAAGGGTCCCCGGTGACCGGGAGCCCCGCTTGGGGGGCGCTAGACCCCGCGAGTGCGGTTGTGGCCGGTGCGCTCAACTCGGGGAGGCTTTCCCTGGGAGCGGTCAAGGGAGAGGGCGCCGCGTCCACCCTTGTGTCCCCGGACAGCGGTACCGGGACGATCGTTCGTTGTGCTGGGTCGCTTGGACCGGCATCGTTCGACAGTGAGGAGAGGTTCCTCGTTCTTCTTGGAGGAGCCATGGCAAGTCGTCATGGGTCCCAACGGTCGGCGCCAACTGTTGTGGTATTACGAATCCCACAGGCAGGTTTTAGGACGTGCGTAACATGTGTACAGTGACGCGAGCTGACCATGTGACGGGTCACCTCCCGTCGGGAAATCACGGAGATTGACACCGAGGATCTATACTGGTTTGAGTTTCGTGGGAACCCTAGTCCTTTCGGCATGCCCCGAACGTATGTCTCGGGGGAGGTTCTCTTGTGGGGAGAGGTCTCCAGGGGAGTGCCTATTGTTTTGTGTATATGTCAAATGAATTCGATTGTCCCTTACAAGAGAGATACAAGGGGTATATATATAGGCCCCAGAAACGCAAAAGACTAAAAAGCCCTAGCCATGGCCGCTGGATCGAGGGGCATCGTTGTCATTTCATAGGGTGAATGACTTGGATGCCCGACAAGTGTCTTCTTCGAATTTTGAGGCATATCGGGACAAAGGTGCGTGTGCGCTCTTATGGGCGCATGTCGAGCCCCCAGGCATGGTTACACGGGCCCGGACTCGGGGGCGTCTCAAAACACTCGGGGCGGGGATGCCCGTGCCCTTCCACAGGCGCATGCCGAGCCCCCAAACACAAGCACGGTCACGTGGACCCAGACACGGAGGTGTCCCGGACCACCTGGGGCGAAGATATCCCGTGCCACACTATGGGCGCCTGTTGAGCGCTTGGGCGCGGGCACGGTTACGTGGGTCCGGACATGGGGGCATCCTGGACCGCCCGGGGCGAATAGACTCGTGCCACACTACGGGCGCCTGTTGATCGTCCGGGCGCGGGCACGATTACGTGAGCCCGGACGCGGGGGCGTCCCGGACCGCCCAGGGCGAAGAGACTCGTGCCACACTACGGGCGCCTGTTGAGCGTTCGGGTGCGGGCACGGTTATGTGGGTTTGGACGCGGGGCCGTCCCGGACATCCTGGGGCGAAGAGACCTATGCCAAACTACGGGCACCTGTTGAGCGCCCGGGCACGGGCATGGTTACGTGGGTCCGGACGCAGGGGCATCCCGGATCTCCTGGGGCGAAGAGACCCGTGCTGAACTAGGGGCGCTTGTTGAGCGTCCGAGCGCGAGCACGGTTACGTGAGCCTGGACGCGGGGGCGTCCCGGACCGCCCGGGGCGAAGAAACCCGTGCCACACTGCGGGCGCCTGTCGAGCGTCAGGGCATGGCCATAGTTAAGTGGGTCCGAACGCGGGCCCTTATAGGAGCTCCGGATCTTTCCCCCCAACAATATCTGTATCCATATTTATATTCGACCAAATAACTATATACCAGCCCACATTCACTATCAGACCAATACGAGAACGAATCAAGCGAATATTATCAGACACGTTTTCACCCCTAACCATAGGGTCTTAGTAAAGACAAGGCCTAACTTGGCATACCTGGTCCATTCCAAGACTGGTTGGGCGGAAAAAATGAATGGGCTCAGTTAGCTCGGCATTGGTCAGACCTAGAAATCCAGACCAAGAAATACTACTGAACTATGGTTTGACCCGAGACTTGCGCTAATAGTTATTCTTGGTTATTTGTGTATATTAGTATATGCTCGATGGAGATTTATACCTGTGATAATGATTTAACGAAATAGATCCGCTACAGTTAGATGAAATTGCACACATGTGTAAACTATAACATCAAAATTCGACAACAGCAAAAAATAAGAGAGCATATTTTTTATTTTAGATTATATTTTAATTTCGATCGTCTAATAAAAAATTAGACAATCCAAATTTGTTGTATTTACCCCACTGCAGTTGCAATAACAAATAACAACAGATCTTCTTTCATGATTTAGGAGGTAAGGTATTATAATTACCTCCATATATTGATGGCTTATTTTTGATGTTTTAATTACGAACTTTCCATTCGTATTTGTCCAAGCATATATGCAGATTTGATTCCTTGTACTTACATTTGGCGTGTACCAACAATCTTAGTAAGTTTTTTTTTTCTTTTTGATAGCTTAAACATCATAAGGACAAATGCTTGTCTGAAGATCAGTTTTTGACTCTTCCCTGGCTGCATCTACAAGATCGAAAATGGATTCGTGGACCATGAGCAATCAAATCAAAGAAAACCTTTTTTCGCAACATCTTCTCCCTCGCTTTCAATTGGCTTGCAACCTGCTTGGCAGTCAACTCAAACATATTAATAATCCAAATAAACAGGTGACTTGGAACATACATATGTTTCTTATATTGATTTCAGAATTGAGACAACTTCCACGGCTGCTTGCCCCGAACACAAATACATCATCCAGCAAAATGCATTAACAGGACTGCAAAGGCCAAAAAGAAAGAACAGTCTGAAACTGATAACAGTGGCCATGTTTTGATATCAAGATCTGATCTTTCAAATGATCAAACAAAACAACTTTTGCTTGTAGTATGGCCATCAAGTTAAATCACAAAAGGGGAAAAAGGGCTTAAAGAAAATCCCCTTCATTGTCCAAAAGAGGAAAATTTAAACGGAGTAACCAAGAAGATGAGAACAGTGGTAAAATATACAGAAGCTGAACCACCTAAAGATCTGCTTATTTTGTATATTTTCGTGCTATGCAGCTAAAGCTATATTACAAGATTTACCACACAAGTTGATTTTCTCTATGCAAACAGTGAAGTCAACATTGCAATAAAATTAATTGTCTGTATTCTCAAATTGTCATGTACCATTGTCTATGGCAAGCTTCAAACAAGCAATCATCGGCCTGCGCACAATCATACTAGAGTGCTTGATTTGGATATTCTTTGTGCCTCTTCTAAGTCCTTCAGAAATCTGCAAGTCATACGATATCAATAATACATACTATATAGATAAGAAGTAACACAACTAAGCTGAGAGTTCTTCATTCATATAAGCCTAAACTTCTTGTGCAAATGAAAACTAACAATACCCAGAACATCGAATCAACGAAGTAGAATCGATGATATGACAGCAACTCCGGATAATATTTGCTTAGAGATATTTAGCATGTGACATGCTTTCTTTGTTCTAAAATTCTGAGGGAAGAAGGGGGCATCGTCCTCTGACTGGAGTTATCAAGCAAGTATTGGAAAGGTAGAGGTTGATGAGTTATGCATACCTCTTTGAATTTAGAACTGCTGAACCTCCAAGGAAGAAACGAACTCCAGGATTTGCAGCATTATAAAGGGCCACTGATCTTGCTTCCTCATAAGTTGTCCCTCCAACAATGAAAATCACCACATCCTGAGGCCTGCATGAAACAAAACATAGAGACTCAGACATCACTTCTAGAATTACCTCATCACATTACAAAGGATACAACTCCCAATGGTAACTCGACAGCTAAACAAAACTCCATAGAATTGATGTGGAATGGCCCTCTAAAATGAAAGATTAATCATGCTTTTTTTTCTCAGAAAGCCCCAAATTCAAGATCAACATCAATAAAACTTTGTAAATTACAAAACTAATTTGACAAAATTGACACTTAGTGCAGCAAGCCGTTGGACTAACCTGCCCTGCTGGAAGTAATTACCAACAAGTGGATAGTCGGCATCTCGTAATCGCCCCTTAACAATGCCTTCCATGGTTTGGAAAAGAAGAGGTTGGTGTTGGGTGTAGACATTCTCAACACCCTTCAACCAATAAGATCATAAGAAAGAAGTTATATCTTATGCAATGTGGATTTAGTGATAAATTTCTATACAAACCTTCAGCCCACGGGCCATATTGCGAGCAATGTTTAACAGGTCGCGGTTCCCATACAAGTCACCTGTTCTCTTATCAACACCAGCCTGCTTAAGGAGGAATTGAACAAGCTGTATACAAAATTAATAACCGTGATTAGACAAATGAAACACTAATGACAAAGGACATTCACATTATAGATTTGAAAGTAAAAAAAGGGTAGAATACTGAAGAAGGTCCCCAAACCTATGGAGCTTGTACAGGATCAAATCCAAAGAGTTTTGCTACCATATACAATTTACATTTATCACATTTGACCCAATCACCACACAGGCTTTAACATCAAATCAAGGTTGCTCTCATACTTGTTCAAATTAAGAATTTCTAATTCCTAGAAACTGAAATATGTACCATGAATGCTAGCAAGATGCTGTGCTAAGGAGTAGGCAGGATGAAAAGGAGTTACCAAATCTAAAAACCTATCTATCGAAACAACAAATTGTTGTCTCCACACTAACTAGAGCAGTTATAGAAATATTGCTTTCAATGAATTCAAAGAAATACAATACTTTATACTTATATTGATTTCTACTTATTTCCCTTCAGTTTTTTTTATCAAAGCATGATCACATGGATGATTAGGTTCTGCAGAGAAGCAACAGGTAGAACTAGTGATTGTCAAAACATTGCTTTCATCTCTTTCTGACGAACAGGATTCTTAAACAGCTACCTTCTATGTGCTTAAGAAGCCTGCCCACACTACTAGTTGCAAGTGAGGTAATCCAGCCAGATAGTTCTTCAGAAGTTGACAGTGTTTTGCTTATGTGAGCAACAAATGCGTGATCAGATTCTCTACAGCAGATGTTGGATGTGCACAGCTACTACCCAGGACAGAAGGTAAAGAGTGCAAGTCATCAATTTGCTTGAGGATGAAGTGTACTGACACAATAAACCTTCAGATCCAGAGCAAATTGAACATTCAAGCAGAAGTCCTCAATGGACTATACTTAGGGTGATCAATACGGGCAAAATGATTGGGAAATCAAGGAATTGGTTTTTGAAGGAGCATTTGAAAGAATATGGCATAACTTGCAAGGATGGGATAACTATTTCCACAGTCAAGGAAAATAGTCGATGTTACAACACACATCTGTATATACAATAAATTGATTTGAACATCGCAAAATAATGTAGCATAAGATTCAATAATGTCTTGGTGATATATGATCTCTGGTTTGGGCACAACAGTGGATAACAAAAGACTCGTCAAATTGCTTGGAAAACTCTTGCCTGTACTAAGTCAGCCATATTTCAGATGCCAGGGTGTGAAGGTTGAACAGCTCACAAGAATCCATGTCCTTACGCATTTTTTATTTCTTCAACTATCACGTGACTCTTACAATCATCCTGGTTGCACTAATGTTGTCCTTGTGGCGCATTATCATAATACATAGAACTATAACAGAACTACCATATCAAAAGCTGATAAGGAGACTTTGCATGGGACACCAATTATGGAGAGACAATTGAATCTCAGGAGAACACACTGTAACATCCTTGCCTAAGACTTAACCATAATTAAACCCTTTCCATCTGATTTGCCAATCTTATCAAGAAATAGAAAGCAGTCATACTAATTGCAGGGAAAATATATCCATGTCCCTCACAAATTCAGCAAAATAGGATTTGTCCCAAAAAGTTTAAACTACCATTCCCACTTATCTACTTTTTCTTTTCATTTTTTTGGTAGTTGCTTGAGTAACACTACATCAAGGACTGAATTACATCGAAGCAACGAAATGCTACAACCGTAGCCTACAAATTCCAAACTCGATTTTTTGGTTTCTAATGCCATTTACTCAACGACTTGCATCTGAGGTGAACAAAAAATCTAAACTTGGCTCTTCTTGTCCTACCATCATTTGCTCAACTACGGATGGATTGGCAGATGTGGTCGCTTGGCACTAGTGGGGGCAGCAGAAGGGTTCAAAAATTGGCAGGAACTGGCCAAATAGGCGAGGAGCGGCTTACCAAATCCCAGCTGGTTTTAAGTCTGGGTTATAACCAGTTTACTCTGTAGTCCAATTTTAGGGTTCACAAAAACCGGATTTGGGGTGGTTTCTGAATCCTGCTAGTTTGTCGAAAACTTGCAGGGAACCATTTGGTTCTTGGACTTTTCATGGAAAGTCATGAATCGACCAAACTCAGTTTAAATTAGTCTGGTTCGGCCTAAACCGGTAATAAATCGGCTTAAATTGAACTAAATCGGAGTAAATCAATTATAACTCAGTATTAAAACTGGCCAGAATTTGGTATATTGGCTCTTGACAGTTTGGCTGATTACCATCGGTTACCGGCCCAACCAATTTATTACTGATTCAGACCAATTTTGGCCAATTCACAACTTTTTGGGAGAAGTCCAGTTCTCGAGCAATTTCGAACAAACTGGCAAGGTCTAGGATGCACCTCAAATCTGGTTTTCTGAACACTGGGTGACAGTTGCATGTAGTGGTAAAGCAGACAACATTTTAAGATAGGCAGTCTGAACATGGGTAGAGTTAGTTGCAGCATGCAACATAGAGGCAGTGATCAAGGCCGCATGAAGCGAGGAGGTTGTTTTGAGTGGCTCGGGCAAAGGTGGAAGTGGAGGTAACAGTGACATTCATGAGCATGTGCATGCTGAAGGTAGTGACCCTATGTGGTGGGGGCAATGGCATAACCCCGACAGGGGAGGTTAGATGACTGAAGGCAGCGGCACAGCAGGGCAATAGGTGAAGCAAAATTTGGGAGCATAGCTAGAAGAAAGGAAAGGAGACATAAAGAAATGATGGGGTACTATGGTCTTTTCAGGATATGAAACTTTTTATGGTGTTTTTTGAGGGACAGATATGACATTGCATTTCAAATAGGGATATTTTTGAAATTAAACTGTTCGTCAAGGATATGATTAGATTTTCCCTATTAATAGCATACCTTCACAGCGCAAACTAGTCTATCATGGGCATTTTGAGATGCCAGTAAATAGGATGAGCAGGAAGTTACCACAGCATGGCACCATGTTCGTTTTGCTACTATGTTGGGTACAACCAGCAACACCATCAACAGTATGCACAGGGTAACTGGCAACATGAAGGCTGCAAACCAGTGTGTGCTCTAGCCTTGAAAATTATGAAATGTGCATCATATAAACATAAGCTACTTCTCTGGAAAGTAGCATACAGCAGTGACCAGTAGGGGTTAACCTGCAACGAAGGGGAGTAGGATGCTCAAAGGTTTGGTGTTCCCCCTGTGGACTTCAAAGAAACAACACAATGAACAATTAGGCCATAAAGTTAAATACATTGGATCTAGTGCATGTGGAGGAACAGACAGGCCTGATGCTTATCAAGGTCATGTTAATTGATCTAAGCAGTGGTTCCCCTTGACTGTTTGGAAGACCATCTATCTGGATTATCAGATCCTTGGAGGAACAATGTTGGAGATATGTTGCTCACACAATTAAGCAATCCATGTAGGCCCAAAAATGGCCCAAGGTCCAACCCTAACCCTGACTGGCCCACAAATTCTAATGCCCAGCCAAGCCCAAACCCAACCCTACTAAACTGAACTAAAATCCACAAACCTTCTAAAGAAAAATCCCCAACCCAAGCCTAGCCCATTTCAGCCCTTACGGCTGGCCCAAAATACACTGAAAAGAAAGTAACAATTGAAACAATAAAACATGGCAATTTAGCAGAACATCAAAACTTGCATAAGAATTTAGTTCACATACCCCTGACTTGTATTTAGCAGAACGAGATGCTAATTTGTTGAAAAGCTGCATCAATTGAACTGGGCTCTCCTTCTCATAGCGCAAAGCATAGAGCATTACCAGTCGCAAACGGTCAAAATCAGATACACTTTCATTGTTCAATAAGGAAGTCACAGCCTGCAGAAAATATACAGCTTAACTTCTAAAAAAAGGTCACAAAAGGTACAGCTCATTCTACACATAATTCATGCAACTAGCATCAGATTTTAAGAGGTAAAAGGTTTATAATCTGCAAAATGAAAACATGCATTAATCTCAATGAGCATGAAGTTGACACAAGGCAAAAAATGTATTTAATGAACAGAAGGTAAAGTTTCATTCAAACAGAAGAAAAGGCGGGGAAGAAGTAAGAAGGATTTTTCCTTTCTAACCTGACACCTTAAGCAGAACCTTTCTTTTGGCCAGTGCAGACAAACCAACATGAGACCTAACACAATTTTTATGCTATAATACGCCATTTGACCATCTTAGATACATAAACATACTGCCAACAGCTCAGGCCTAAAACTCAGTGCATCAAAAATGCAATCTAGTTCAAGGAATTCAGTTAGTTCTCATGAACTAGATCAACTTATAGTAACCAGTAACAGTAGAGTGTAGACTGCTGACAACATGAGCTACAGTAGTTCACAATCTACTCCAATTCCAGCCAATTAGCTTTCTTGGCATGGAATTGACCACACAATAGGTCCAGGAGGAAAAAAAATGGGAAAATTTCTTCCACACCACTAAAAAAGATCAAAATTGTGGTTTATGAGACTGACAAAGTGGAATTATACCGACATATCAGTCTCGCGTCCCATGGCAAATACAAAATATTCAAATTTTTTAGTGGCATAAAAAAAATTTCCCCAAAAAAATCTAGTACAGAATTGATCCATCAACAAAAAAAAAAAGAAAAGAATACATTTCATCCAAAAGGAAAAAAGAAAGAAGAAAAAGCTTATTTATTACAAGTGATTAAAGAAAACATGGGCTTGATTGTAGACCGCCAACCAGAGAAGCTTGATATATCCAATCTCAAAAGAGGTAAAAAAAAAAGAAGCTCATCAACTACAAGTGGTTAAAGAAAACATGAACTTGATCGTAGACCCACCAACCAGAGAAGCTCAATATATCCGATCTCAAGGAAATAGAAAAAGAAAACCTCATCCAATACAAGCAATGCAAATGGCACAAAATTCAGGGTTTCATAACAATTTTGAGTTGTGCGAAAATTCACATTGTATGTGCTAAAGGGAAATTTGTTGTCAATGACATGAAATAAATTCTGTTTATTGAAGATTTCAAGTACCTCAAAGGCTGCCACTTGCCCGCTTGTGCATGCTAGCTCTTGTTCTGTTTGAGAAACTAGCATAAGCTTCCTTTCTTCCACAATTCTGCTCATCTCAGTCACTAAAGTGACATGCTTCGATACATTTCCATGCATCTTTCGGTACTCGGGGTAATTATTAACAAACTTTGCCATATCCTCTAAAACCATGCCAAAATCAGAATTTCAGAGCTTAATACCACAACTCACAAGCAGATCACCGAATTTTACAACAAAGGATATTTAACACCATGTTCTTTCGTAAACAACCTTAAATAGCATACGAAGATCTTACCTATAGTCTGGATATTCTGGTTGCTCTTTGCAAGATGTTGAAAGTCATCCACCATTCTTTTAATATTCATACCAAGGTCTCCAAAATTCTCAAACATGTTAGCTCTGAAAAAATCATCTTGTACCGATGATAGAACCACCTCCTGTTATAAGTATACTTTGCAAAGGTCAACAATTAACTCACACATTCTCTATTTTAAAACCAAATTCAATATTGAGTAACCTGCTGATCTTTGGGCGTGTTGCCGATATTTCTAAGATCCACTTTATTGTTTTCTATTCCAATAAGCTCATGTACCATTGCCTGTGCATCCCAAATTTCCAGTAGATCAACAAAACAACATATCTGAAACATGAATATTATGTTTTAGACTCTCAGGATACCTGGTAAGTCCATTGGATGAGTAATGGGGTAACAGGGTCATCCCTTCTGTCAGTTACCAACAACAAGGGAGAGTTCTCGGTTCGCCTAAAATCAAACAGACCACTTTCCTGCTCATACATCAACCTCTGCAATTTTCAAATTGTAAGCATGTCTGAACAGTTTCACTCTTGATAGTACTCCTAATGAAAATCTCATATAGAAACTAAGATAACAATATGAAATGCCCATAAAAAAGCTTTTCCATATATGTCCTTACGAATTCAAATGAGTAACAGCAGACTCACTGCAGTTTCTTGTGCGATCCTTTTAGCAACATCAGATGTCCTCTGGTATCTAATCACAGGGCGACGTTTGAGAGCTAGGAAGACAGCAGCAATCCCGTCCACTGCTCGATCACAGAAGCTCTGCATACCAGGAGGGTCAACCACTGCTGGAAGCATGTACATGTGGCTATTTTGCAAGTTCAGGGTGAAATGGTAAGGGTCGATGGCGCAAAAATCCGCATAGAACTCCTGCAAAATCAGAACATCCATACTTCAAACTCAAACCTCTATCGCAAGCATTTCATTATAACAAATACAGAATCCACACAACCCAACCTGCACTTGCTGCACAACTTCCTGCTCATCAGAATCAGCAAGCACCTGAATCTGCGGAATCTTCAATATATTGGAGAAGACTGCAAAAGAATAAAGCCAAAGAAATGAGACTACCATCAAATTCTAGAAAGAAGACAATCAACAAAATTCCACCTGAAGCAAACAACACATTTGCCCTAAGAAAGCAAAACACAATTCTTCTTTGCACCAGAACAATACACAAAACTAAAGTAACCAAACCCCTGGTTTCATTTGTAGTACTCCCTCTATTGCAAGATATATACAATCAACAAAACCCCACCTGCAGCAAGCCACATATTTGCCATGAGAAATCAAAACACCATTCCTTTTTGCACCATGAACAATATACAGAACTTAACTACCTCAACAGCAACACCCCCACCCCCCCCCCCCCCCCCCCCCCCCCGGGTTGCATATGTCTGTAATGTGTAACTCAGAGACCTCTACATACACAGTAGATACAATTAATTGCCAAAAATCACAAGGCGCATGAGAGACAACGCGAATTGCCAAAAGACTAGTCATTTTCTTATCTGTGTGTATAACCTTCTTAATCCATGTGCATAATCAAAATATGAGTAGAATGTAACTGGAGACATCTAAACACAGTGGAGACAACTAATTGCAAGAAAATCACTCACAGAGATGGTAATCGGCGAAGCGGGGAGCGGCGAGGTGGCGGCGGAGCTTCTGGACGTTGTCAGAGGAGGGGCGGAGGAAGTAGACGGCCTTGAGGTGGGCCATGGACTCCCTGGAGGTGGAGTCGTTGTCCACCGTCTCCACCAAAAACACCTCCTTGCGGAGAAGATCCGACTGGCTGTACACGACGCTCACCGCCCCCACCTGCATCAGATCCCATCAGATCAAACCAAAACAAATCAAATCTTTTGAGGGTTGGGGTTAGGGTTTTGGGAGGTAGGCGTACGGTATGGGAGTCGAGCACGAGGACCTTCATGCCGGGGATGTCATTCAGCATGCGGTCGATGTACTCGCGCACCACGGGGATCAGCACCATTGCTACTGATTCTGCTGCCTGGTCGTCTTGTGGTCGGTGGTGGGGTTAGGGGTTGGTGGTCTCCGTCGGCGAGGTCGCGCCGAAGTTGGGCAGCGGTTGGAAGTTATTAGTTGTGTAGGATTTCAGAGGAATGTAAGGATGAAGAACCGTAGAAGGTAAATGGTGAAGAGACTATAGGTGGGTTGGCCCGGAACGGCCAGGCCCAGAAAGTCAGGCCCGATTTTCCCGGGTTGGGCGGGCCGGGCTCTATAAATTAAGCCTGAGCCCGTCTCGATATAGCTTTAAAACAGTTTTTAAATCAAGTGGATGTCTGGTGCAAGATAACTGGTTTTTTTAAAAAAAACTTACATCATCTGCCTTGTTACTAAATCTATATTCAATCTTTTTTCTCCATATCTTTTCATCTTTGTTGTGGTATTGCGAATACTCCGACAGATTTAGTGGAGGTTCCTAGCTAAGCAAATACGACATGAGTTGACCGTGCGGCCGGTCCTCTCCCGTCGGGCAAACAAAACAAGTGACACGAGAATTTATATAGGTTCAGATCTCAGTGGAGACACTAGTTCTGTCGACGTGCTCCCAACAAGGGTTGGCTAGGGGAGTTCTCTCATGGGAAGAGTGCTCCTAATCACGCCTATTCGTTTTTGTGTATTGATGCAAAAAAATGTCCTTTTTTACAACAGAGGGATATAAGGGTATATATGGCCCAAAAGATGCAAAAAGACTAAACTACCCCGGTTGCAGCCGTTGGATTGGAGGGCACCAGTGTCCTTTTACTGACCAAGGAAGCCTGATGCTTAACAAGTGTCCTCGCAGATTCCCGAGGCGTTCCTCACGTGATCCCTGAGTGACCCGGCGCTCGGGACGGGGCCACCGGGGCCGTGGTCCCTGGGCCAAAGGCGGCGCCCTGGACCGGTGCCCGGTACAGGGGTCACTGGGGCCTTTGTCCCCGGGGCTAATCACCGGGTTCGATCGGGCGGAGATTTCCCCCAACAGCAGCCCCCCCCATGTCCTCTGGAGACGTTCTCTAAGTCCCCGGAGGGGATGGTCCACACTACTGGGAACATCTCCCCTGGAGAGGATCTCCAGCATCTCGCTGACGCCTCGGTCCTTGCGCTAAGCACTTATGGTGGCGCCGTCGATCATCATGATGTCGTTGCCTCAGTTGTCGTGCGTCGTTGGCCATAATGGCCTTGCGCGGTTCGAATCACCGGCGTGTCATTTCCCGCGCCCCCCCTTCAATTTGCGCGCGTCATTTGAAATGGACGGCTTGGATTTATCCTTAGGGCCCACGTGGCGCCCATCGGGGCCGTGTTTGGGCTCTATATATAGGGTCTCGAGGGGCCTGGAAAGGGCACATTCGAAACTTCAAATCTCAAATTTCCCACCAGCGCTCTAATCCTCTCTCGGTAGCTGAGCCACCGGAAACTTAGCTCCCGAGAATTTAGATCCCCAGAAACATAGATATTGATCGAAGGATGCCGACTAGAGGGGGGGTGAATATGCGGTTTTTAAAATTTTACTTTTAAACTAGTGTTTAACAATCTAAAATTGCAATAACAAACTTCTAAAGATATGAATGACAATTCAAGATGAGTGATGCAATTTGTAAAAGATTAAGAGAAGCAATTCAATCTCTAAGAAAATAAAGCAAGTAATAGAAATAACCGAAGAGATCGAATTTTTCCCGAGGTATCGGAAATTTGCCGATTTCCACTAATCCTCGTTGAAGCACTCTTCACTAGAGCTTATGCTTTGATTTCACTATGGGTAGCCCTTCTCCTCTCCTGATAGGCGAGCTCCGAGCCTTTACAACCAATCGCCGGGCCTCTCCGACACACCGTCGATGGAGAGATCGTCGGACCTCCCGAGTCGTCTAGGTGACGGCAATCACCAAGAGTAACAAGCCTAGCACCTTGCTTGATCAACCTCAAAGTTTGATGAACACAATGCAAATGCAAAAGGCTTGAAATCAACTTCACTCAACTAGCACTCAAGATTTACTCAATTTTGACTTCAATTGCTAGAGATGAGTGAGAGAGAGTTTGCACACTGTTGCATAAGAGTTTTGAGATGTATTTCATATGTTTTTAACATCTACAAACAGTGGGATATATATACTCTCAGCAAAACGGTCGTTTTCAAGAAAATTGGGCGAAAGTTGTACTGGCCGGATATTGTCCGGTCACTTAGGACATTGTCCGGTCAGTACAAAAAACTTGACCGTTACTCACGTGTAATTAGAGTGTCAGTAGCCGTTTGAACCAAATTGTGAAGGCCGGACAAATGGATTTGTCCGGACAAAATGTCCGGACAGATGCATTTGTCTCTGTTAACACCCCTGTTCAATAATACTTGTACACACCGGACAAATCTATTTGTCCGGACAAAATGTCCGGACAGATGTATTTGTCTCTGTTTACACTCGAATTAAAACACTCCAACTATTTGTATAGGCCGGACATATGGGATTTGTCCGGACAAAATGTCTGGACAAATACATATGTCTCTGTTAACACATGTATTTTCAATTGCTCAGGAGTTGTATTGGTCGGACATTGTCCGGTCACTTCGAACAATGTCCGGTCACTTCAGACAAAAGCCTCCGGACAAATACATTTGTCTTAACTTAACGTGTCGTGAACATTTGTATTGACCGGACATTGTCCGGTCACTTCGGACAATGTCCGGACTTCATCGGACAGATGCACCGGACAAATGTATATGTCTCTGTTGCAAGTTTTGCAATGTTCAGAAGTTGTTTGTATTGGCCGGACATTGTCCGGTCACTTCAGACACTGTCCGGCCAATACAAAACGAAAATAGAATTCTGAATTTTTACTCAATTTAGATTTGAGGGTAAATGCAAATGCAAATATGCTTCTAAAAACTTCAAGGTTGATCAAGAGACTTGTGTTAAGACCCCTCTTAATAGTATGACCATCTAACTTAGGAATTTTCAAAACAAGAAGGCGCTAGGTTTAGATATTTGTACTCTTGTTGAGATTTTCGTCGTTTTCGCTTCATGGAGTCTTGATAGCCTTGCTTTGCTCTTCCTTGATGCTTTCTCCTCTGATTTACCTGAGTCTCACATACAGAGGTTAGTCGCAAATCTCACAGATGTCATTAATCACCAAAACCCTAATTAGGGCTCAAGATTCAACAATAGACACCAGAGCCACCGGAACTGAGATAGCTCCCAAGGGTTGTGCCAAAGCCACCGACGTGCCTCCGAAGGAAGTCACCGCTGACTTCCTTTGGGCCTCCGAGTTCACTTCGGGGGACCTGGAGTCCCTCATGGACCAGGAGGTTGTTGTGGACAGGGACGTCCGGATCCCCCCAAGGAAGGAGACTACACCCCGTCCCCAGCCCGGAGAGGTGGTCGTCTTCGAGGCATTCCTCAAAGTCGGCCTCCGGCTCCCGGTGCACCCGCTGCTCTGGGAGTTCCTCCGGGAGTACAGGGTGGCGATCAACCACCTAACACCCAACGCCCTTGTCCGGATGGGCCTTTTCATCTGGCTATGCGAGACAGCCACCGGGCGGGAGCCGACGCTCTGATTGCTCCGGTACTTCTACGAGCCTGCGGCGAGGAGCTCGTATATTGTCAAGGGGGCCCGAAGTCTGCCTTCGGGTCCATAATGATGCAGTTGCTGCCGTCTCGGGTGGAGGAGTACCCGGTGGTGGCCTCCCGCGATCACTGGGGGACTGGCTCCGAAGGTGGTTCTACCTCTGGGTCCGGGACACCGGGATGACCTACTCCTTGGAGCCCCCTCCTACTACCGGTCATCAGCCCCCAAGCCCCTGGTGTGGACCGAAGAGGAGTTGAAGCTCCTCGGCAAGATGGTGGGCGCCCGGGGCATCCTGTCGATGAGGGATGCCGCGAAGGAGTTGGCGCTCCTCAAGCTCTCCCCCTTCTCGCACGGGAGGAGGGGCATCGGAATGTGCCCAGCGCAGCGGTCCCCGTAGAAGCCGGTGACTCGACGTAAGTATCCGGTCACCCGCTTCGATTTTTGTTATTTTCGCTAACACTTCTCGTATTTGTAGTTCGGCCATATTCGGCAGCCTGGGAGAAGGCGGAGAGCCTAGTCGGGAGGTACTACGCCAACGAGCACGAGCGCGTCGTGCGCGCCGTCGGGGAGGGTCCTCCCCGAAGTTTGTTAGCAGAAGCTTTCGGGCTGAGGCTACCGGCGAGGACCCCTCTCCCGACCCCCGGCTCCCACAAGCGGGGGAAAGAGGCGGCCGAGGGCCCTGATCCGAAGCGCGTGAAGGTGCAGAAGGCCCCTGGCCTAATGACGACACCGGGCTCCGCATCTAGGAAGGCCTGGGGGCAGCTCCCGGGTCGGGGTGCGCACAAGCATTCCCTAGGCGCGGGGCAATGTCGCCCCTCCCGGAGGAGGAGCTCTCCGGGGGGACGGCGGGGACGAGGGAGTTTATGCGCCTCCTTGAGGCCTCCGGCAAGGCCAGATGGAAGGAGGCGGCTAGTGATGGAGGGGGGTCCGATTCAGCAAACTACAACCCCTTGCCGTTCCTGGTGACTATACCTCAGGTGGTTTCGGAGCCAACGGAACCGGAGCACCCGGAGGTGCGCTTTGCGGAGGCCTCCCCTCAGTGCGTGGAGTGGCCGGTGGATGAGGGGGTGAGCACCTCGGCTTGCGCGGTCCCCGCGGCCACGGGCGCCGGGGGCTCCATGGTACGAAAAAGGGAAAGGGCTCCTAATCCCCCCCAAGACGGTGTTCCCTCAGGGAGCTCGTCCTCCGCCTCTTCTTCAGACTGGGTCTTCGGTGACGAGGACTACGGCTGGTGCCACACCGGTCCACATCACCCCCGCGACCCTCGTATGGGGGCCCACTGGCGGGGCGGGTCTGGAACCGTCGAGAGGGAGACCCCCTTGCTGTCCGCGGGTGAGGTCTTCCGGTTCGCCGAGGGGCTCCAGACCCAGAAGGTGCAGGAATACGTCTCGCAAGGGACGCTCAGCGACCGGTGCAGCGAGCTGCAGTCGCTCCACATCCAGGTTCGTTCCCAGAGTGTCCGGCCACTTCCTTTAGAGAATTTCACTCTCTTTTTTGCTTCGAATAACATCCGCGTTTATAGGGGGCGGCCCTCGCCTGGGGCATAGAGGCGTGCTTCGAAAAGGCGCTGAAAGAGGCGGAGGGGAAGGCCGCCGCCTTTTCGAGGAGCCGGACGAGGTGCTCCAGGAGTTGGCCCGGGTTCAGGCTCAACTCCATGCCTCGGAGAATGCCAACGACCGGCTTCGGAGAGAGGCGAAGGCAAAGGAGGATGCCCTCCGGGAGCTCGAGCTCCAGTGCCCGGGCGATGGCGGAAGCGGGCTGCTCCGTCCGTTTGGCCCTCGAGGGGCTCAGGGTGAGCCTTGGCCCAGGGGGCAGCTCTGCGCGCTTTGCCGGCGACACTCGCGGAGGCTATGCGTTTTCTCAACGCACAAGTCTCCGTGATCCCGGAGGCCGCCGATGCTTGGGCCCGGGGCTGGGCTATCCCAGTGGTGGCCGCCGCCGTGGGACTCATGGAACTCCGGGGAACCGGCGCCCGGGTGATCGGAGGCCGGATCCCCCGAGGCTTCCTCGACTTCTTCGAGCCGCTACGACGGGAGGTGGAGCAGCTCGCGGGGGGCTTCTATGACCGGATCGTGAGGGTGCAGTTCCTGGCTCCAGTGCCCCTGAGGGTGGACACTGCGGCTCCAGCAGAGGAGACCTCCCTGGGGGAGGAGAACAATGATCAAGTATGAGCCTCCCCCGGGCCTTTAGATAGGTCCTTTTTTTTGCTTTTTAGAATTTTTGTTCCTGGTAGCTTCTTAGAGGAAGCCCCAGAGACTTGTACAAAACTTTTGCTTCGATGAAATGAAATAAATTTTTTGCTAAGTCTTGGGTCGATTTTATCAGGGGCCCCGGGAGGTTGCCCCCAGGGGAGGGCTCCCCGGAGTTGAGTGCTCTGACTTGAGAGGTGCCCCGGTGGGGCAGGGGGCCGCTCCGGAGATGGGGTCCCCGGGCTCTAGAGGGTATCACCCGGGGGATGCCCAAGCGGCCTTAGTTTTGCTAAGCCTCGTCTTCGGAGGGCGCGGCGGGGGTGCCTCCCGGGAGTCGATCCGGTTGCGGTGGCTCCCGGAGTGGCACCTTGACAACTTCGACAACCACAGCGCCGAGTTGTCTCCTCCGCGATCGGGATTCCGGAGGGTTCCGCCACTCTGGATACTCCCACCGGCGGGCTACGAGTATTGGCCTGAGGACTTGCTCCGGGAAGCCCAGCGGCGCATAAGGTGTTTGTATCGAGACCTCGCCCGGGAGCTGTGGAGGGCCTCCGGGATTATTAGGGGCAAACGCCCTATGGGGGGGGCTGTCCCCCGTTGTATTTTCCCGTGGGGGTTTAACTCCCTTGTCGCGCCCCGAGACTGGGACTACGACTACTCCTGTAGAGACCTAGCTCGCTGCAGCTAGTCCCATATATGCATAGCATACACATACCCTTGACGTCCCAGGATAAGTCAAGCACAGGAGTATATCACATTGCAACAGAGTAACTTACAAAATAGTTAAGCAGTGTGGCCTGCTGGCCTTGATATTACATAAGGAGATTACAATGCCTTCACGGCATACATGGTTTAGCAAAATAACATCTACACAGCAGAAGATAGGTGACCCACCCACAAAAGAGAAGTGGACAGCAGAACAACACATCAGGGAAATGACGGGACTGACTCTCCTCCTTCTGGATCCACGAAGTACTCCATGCCTTCATCTTGATTGTTGATCGCTCCGTCTATTGATTTGTAGGTTGCAAGAGTGAGCACTTAAGTACTCAGCAAGTCATAGGTAAGAGTAGATACATATAGTAGTGATGACATGAACCTAGACTAGTCAAGAATTATGGATGTTTATAAAATAATCTTTTTCTTTCATACCTCATCTCATGGCAGCACTTTTCATAATATAACATCATCATTCATGTTCACTAGATTATAGCACTACCGCGACACGTCGACACACGACAGCCCACGGCAGCACTCCTTATCATGACAACACATGTCATTTGGGTAATCTTGATTTAAACATATTTTATTTAGAAAATAGTACTTGTGTCACACCCCGTGGATTTAATCCACCGCAGCAGACTCCTATAAACCCGGGAGCTCGGAGTATTCGAATACGTTTTTAACTCTGCAGAGAGGTACCAATTTACCCGCAAGATATTCCACTTTCAAGCCCATCCTATCAAAATGATTAGACCCCTCCTCACAACCATGTGTGAGTGGCAAGGTGGAGATAACAAGAACTTTTGTTATGCATCACTTACAATTCACCCCTGACCCTGTGGCTCTCAGCGAAACACAGTTGTGGTAGGCTGTATCATAACCTCCACCCCACCTCATTTTCCCATTACTGGGTCAAATATCAGATCACCTTCAGTGATAGTAGGAGTCAGCCTCCAAGTCAATCATCACAACACATCTCATGCAGGGGTTTCATGTACGATCCACATAAGTACTTGTTCAGGCCTGTCCCATACCAGGCTTGCGGTTAGCACGTTGTTCATGCCACTAGACGCACAACACAAGGTTCTAGTCCTTATATGCCAGTGACTAGACCATCCACAACCCTGCACCTTCAGTGCCTGCATTCCTTTGCAGTCTAGCACCTCCAGTGCTACAGCCATCCATACCATTTTTCTGGTCACGGCTAGGGGTTTTATTTCATGAATATAAGTATATAGATACATATAATAGTTCATGGCTCAAAACTTGTTTATTTCACATTTCACAGATAACCAGTCTAGTACTGCCAATTGATAAATCAACCATTCTCAATCTTTCACATGCAATATTGCCTATATTCAAGGTTATATTTTAGCAACATTTAAAATATAGGTTCAAGATGACCAAGGATATGACTTGCCTTCCGCGTCGTAAGAAACAGCAGTTGATGACGGGTCAACAGCAAAGTCTTCAAATTCAGCTTCTGAATCTGCTCGACGACAAACCAAACAATACACACAAATATTACTTATATATATTAAAATGATTTAGGATCTATATGCAGATATGCTTAACAAGAATAACTGAACGATACTGGAGATAATTGAGATTACAAGCTGAACTGAGTTGAGATTTAGAGTTTCAAGGATTTAGCTAAGGATGGGTGTTAGATGCTCTTAGGATCTCAAGGTTACAATAAGAACATCAGTTTGTGGCTGGTTTGATCAAAAACAGCGAATGTCAGCAGATTGACATCCAGATCAAGATTCTGACATAACTTCAAGGAAAACTAGAGAGCTTATCTCAAGTTATGACAGTAGAAGAAAATGTAGATCATAACTCTACAAATTCAGTGGACAAAGTGGCTTTCAAAATGCACAATCAGAAGTGGGTAAACAAGGCCAATGCCATTGGATGGCATGCACTAGAATAGTGTCAAAAATTAGGGTTTAGCGGCAAATATAATTCAAGGGCTCAAATCAAGTTGTGATAGAAGAAGAAAGTGTTGATCACAATCTCAGGAGTCTAAGGGACAAAGTTATGCCCAAAATTCACATCTGGAAGGGAGTGAAAAGGGCTAATGCCACTGACTGACATAGTCTGGCATTGATCTTGACATGGCCAGAAACTAGGGCTTGGCATAACTTTTGATCTAGAGCTCCAAATGATGCACCACTTTGTCTGGGAGGTAGGCAATGATAACAGGAACAAATCATTCAACAGGATCTAGGGCAGAAGATGGCTAGAAGGTGATGAAATTCAGTGATGAACTGAGGTGAACTAGTTGCACTGGAGCAGTTCTGGACAAGATTTTGGCATGGCTATAACTTGAATTCTGGGCAGTTTCAGAGATCGAGCTAGAAGGCAAAAATGTTCAGGAGGTTGAAGCACACCTGAATGACAAAGTGGATGAAGCTGAAACGGCCAGGAATAGGTTTTCCGGTGATCGACGCCGGAGAAGAACACTGCCATTTGGGGGTTTTTGATACAGGTCGAATGAACTCGATTCCATGCTTGGGAAGTGAAAGAGAGATAAGAGGAAGCTACCTGCACGATCAATTTGGCCGGAGGATGGCCGGAGAAGCCTGGCGACGATCGCCGGTTTCTGGAGAAGCTCAAAATTGGGGAAAACTTCGATTGAAGCTCAATCTGGAGATATTGATGCACAGGCTTGTTGGAAATGAGTCACTGATCATTTTCTTCCACAGGATCGAGAGCTAATTCGGGCTGAATTAAGCTACATTGCAGGAACAGGGTAATCGGTAATTCCGGTGATCGCCGGCGTTAGAGGTCACCGGTGAGCAATTAAATGGTACAGCATGATGAGTGAGATGAGAGGAACTCACTGGTGCTGTTAATTTGGCAGGAGATGCTGCGGTTGAGGCTGTCACCGTGAAGCTCCTCGATGGCTCGCCGGAGAAGACGACTGCAGCGAGAGATTTAACAAAATTGGCTAAGTCCTGGTGAAGAGGAGATGATACAAGGCACTGGTGGTTTAAATAGAGCAGTGGGCGAAGCTTGCAAGGATTTACAGCATTGAATTGGTGTCAGATGACAAGATTTGCCGGGCGCAGCTGCAACAACGGCGAGCGGTAACGTGATGGCGCACAGGCGGTGCAAAGCTGATTAAGCTGTCGGCTTCATCGGGACTCAACAATGTCGGGTGGTGCAAGGCGGTGGCAACACAAGCTGGCAAGGCAAAGCAACGTGGTGCCGTGTTGCTGACAAAAGCTGCTGTTGGTCGCGCGCGGAAGCAATTGCTGTTCAACGTTGCTGCCACGGCGAAGGCTAAGACATGGACGCGTGCGCAACAGCAACAGCAAGCATGCACGAGCACAAATGTAAGCGGGGCTTGGCCGGCGGCGAGCGTGCACGGCGCAAAGATCACGGCGAGCTCTGGTCGTGCGCACAGTAGCTGCTGCTCTGGTCGAAATAGGGGCTGATTTGCAATATTTGATTTTTGATTTCGGCTGAATTGTAAATTTGATGATTTGGAAGGTTAAATCTGAAATTGATTGCATTAATCTGGTAGGCTTGATTCAACAGATGACTTGGCACAAATAGGAGATAAAATTTGAGACATTTGGATGATTTTTGATATGAACTGAAAACAGAGTAGATTAGGGTAAAATAAGTCTGAAACTTATTGATCTCGAATTCTGGAATTTAGGGTTTGATTTTGAGATACTCATAAAAGAAGAATTTGTATTGAAAAGCATTTGGGAGGTATTCCCTGAATCAGATTTGAATTTGGAGATGATTTGCAACATTTTGCCTTTTCTGGCTTTTAGAAAATCTGGAAAAAGGACTGATCTGCGATACTCTTGGACTGATTTGCGAAAAAGGTTCAGATGGTGAAATCTGGCTGCCAACTTTTTGGATTAAGGTATTGGCATACCCTTGATCATAATCCAGGAATAATCTGGTCTGAACTTGGCTAAGATTTTGATTAAATCTGAATTTCTGAAACTTAAGGTAAAAGGTAATAACAGATATTCTGTTTTCGAAAACAGAAAAGAGTTGATAATTCTGGAAGTTAGGGATAGAATTGAATCTGGGTTCTGAAGGCTTTTAGATTTAGGATAACTGATAGATCAAATCTGGCAAGTCAGATCTTGACTTGGGGTCACAGGATAGATTTGGAGATTTTTGGGCTAGAACAGAATAAAGCTGAGGCTGATTTGGCTGATCTAGAAGAGACATATGCATGCATGATTTTTAAGAAAGAAACTTTTCACCCCAAAACTCAGGATGTTACATCCCTGGGTTGTATCTTGTATTTTCCCGAGGCTTTTGTTCCCGGGATGTCTTAACCCGTCGGGGGGGTTGTCCCCCAGTTAGATGTTGTACCAATACCCACCGGGGGGGGGGATGTCCCCCGGTTAAATGTATCAATAAAGCTGAGTTTGCTTGTTCTTTTCTTGTTTTTGAAATTTTCCAAGGGTAGTATGGGCATGAGTTATCCCCCCCCCACAACGGGGTGCAGCTTGGCTCTGCGCGCCGTGGGGAAGGAACAAAGGGCCCGGACGTTAATGATTGCGGGGGTCACGTCCATTTCTGAGACTTGGAAGCCCCATATGAAGTACCCCAGTCACCGTGAAAACGGGGAGCCGGGTAAAGTCCTCAGGAGTTAACTTTCCCTGAGGTCCCGATTAGTAGTCAAGATTTCTGAAACATTCCGGTGAGAAATTCACCGGTCGGCGTGAGAACGGGGAGCCAGGTAAAAGTTCTCCGGTAAGAAAATTTTTCAAGAATCCCGGTAAGAAATCCTCCGGTCGCCGTGAGAACGGGGAGACGGGTAAAAACTCTCCGGGTAAAAACTCTTCTGAGAATCCTAGTAAGAAATCTTCCGGTCGCCGTGAGAACAGGGAGCTGGGTAAAAACTCTCCGAGAAGAAAATTTTTTGAGAATCCCGATAAGAAATCTTCCGGTCGCCGTGAGAACGGGGAGTCGGGTAAAGACTCTCTGGGAAGAAAATTTTTTGAGAATTCCGTGTTTCGCTGAGGAGACGAGCCCGATGACGGGTTTGAGTGTTTGAGGGGGGAATAGTCTCTCAAATTGACTCGTTAGCACAGTCCTTGAGAACTGGGTTGCCGCTTACCCCCTCAGTCTACGAGGGGTGATTGTAAGCCGCCTTACAGGAGCGGGACTCCCGTTGTAGGGACTTTTAGGTTGTGATAGACTACGTCCTCACGGAGAGGGCATCCTCAATAGGAGGGCATCATCAGGAGACGGTAAGGTAAGGACCTACAATAAACTCGCGTTGGAGAAAAAACCACTTCTATTGATAGAACTTGAAATACAATGCCTCCCCCCGCAAAGCCGCGGCGGGGGAGGGAGGAGTGAATACCACGTCTCCCCCCGCGTAACCGTGGTGGGGGATACAGCCCCTCCCCTGCGAAGTCGCGATGGGGGAGGGAGTAGGCTCGGAGGCCAGATATAGAATTTGCGAAGGAAGCCTACATTCCATGTATGTTTTAGCTCTTGATCTTGGAGGTTGGAGAGCTTGTAAGCCCCCGAGCCCAGGACTGCAGAGACCCTGTAGGGGCCTTCCCACTTGTGGGAGAGTTTGCCCAGGGCTTGGGGGTCGATCACGCGCTTGAGGACAAGGTCCCCGAGGCTGAAAGCTCTCGCGCGGACGGGACGGTTGTACGTGCGTGTCATTTCGCGCTCGTAGATGGCGTGGCGGAGAAGCGCTCGATCGTGTTCTTTTTTGACGAGGTTGACTTCTAACCGCTGGTTTGCTTCATTGGCCTGGTACGTTGCTGTCGTAGCTCCATCTAGGAGCTCGACCCATAGTGACCGGAAGCCAATCTCCGAGGGGAGAACCGCCTCAACCCCGTACATGACTGGGAAAGGAGTGCGCCCCATCGCCCGGCTCGGTGTCATGCGCATGGAACAGAGGATGCTTGGAAGCTCCTCTGCCCACGCGCCCCGTCTGGAGGCGGCTTGCTCTAGTCGTCGGCGTAACCCGTGCAGGATCATGCCGTTGACCCTTTTGATGGCTTTGTTGCTTTGGGGGTGAGCCACAGAGGCGAAGTGGAGGGTAGCTCCCAAGCCTTCGCAGAATTCCCAGAAATATGCTGAGTCGAATTGGGTCCCGTTATCGACAATGATTTCCCGTGGGACCCCAAAACGACACACGATATTCTTCTAGAAAAATCGCTGTACTGCTCGGGAGGTGATGCTGGCCAAGGGTTTGGCCTCCACCCATTTGGAGAAATAATCGACTGCAACCACCGCATACTTGTAGCCCCCGGGTGATGGGGGAAAGGGCCTAGGAGGTCCATCCCCCAGCGCGCGAAAGGCGAAGTGATGGGGATGGTCTGCAGTGCTGTGGAGGGCAAGTTGAAACCCTTGGCTGTCTTCTGGCAAGCCTCGCACTCGGAGACAAGGTCTCGCGCGTCGCAGACCACTGTGGGCCAATAGAAGCCTTGGCAAAGAACCTTTGCCGTGACGGCGCGTGGGGCCAGGTGAGACCCACAGCTCCCCGAGTGGATATCCTCGAGGAGTTGAAGTTCTTTTGCCCATGGGAGGCAGCAGGGTAGGGCGAAGACCCCCCACTTGTAGAGCTTCCCTTCTAGCAGAAGGTATGCCCATGCTTTGGCATGGAGCCGTTTTGCCTCGGTCTCGCTGGGAGGGTCCCCTTCCCCCTTATGAAGGAGACGAGGGGATCCATCCAAGATGCCACCCCGGTGATCTTGGAGACCTCCGGGATATGGAACCCAGGGGTCGTGTCCGGGGAGGTCACCGAGGGCTTCGCGATGATTTCCAGGAAGGCACCTCCGGGGAGAGGTTCCTGAGCACTGGCAACCCGGGCCAGGGCGTTGGCCCTGTCGTTATCCCTCCGGGGGATGTGCCGGGCCTCCAGGCCCTCGAAGTATTTTTCCATTTTGCACACCTCCCCCAAGTATAGGCTCAGGTTCGTGTCATGGCACAAGTAAGACTTGTCCATTTGGCAAACCACGAGCTGGGAATCTCCTTTGACAAGGAGGCGACGGATCCCCAGGGAGCACACGAGGCACAGTCCCAGGAGAAGGGCCTCATATTCGGCGATGTTATTCGTGGCAGGGAACTTGAGCCTTGCTGCGTACTCCAGCATCCTCCCTTCGGGGCTTCGGAGGACCACCCCCGCACCGGCCCCAACGAGACACAAGAAGCCATCGAACATAAGCGTCCAATGGTCATCGCGCCGGGGTGGCTCGCGGAGACTCTCCCCCTCCGTCTCGGGAGCGGGGGTCCATTCCGCCACGAAGTCGGTAAGGACTTGTGATTTGATGGCCGAAGGCCCTGTGAGGGAGAGGGAAAAGGGAGCGAGCTCAGCTCCCCACTTCCTGATCCAGTTGGTGGACTTTTTATTCTGTAGCACCTCCCCAAAAGGGAGAGATGACGGGACCGTGATCGGGTGTCCCAAGAAGTAGTGGCGAAGCTTCCGGGACGCCATGAGGAGGGCGTAACAAATCTTTTCCATCTTCGTGTACCGAGTCTTAGCCCCTTGAAGGGCTTCACTCATGTAATACACGGGACACTGCTGCCCATCCTGCTCCTTTACCAGCACCGCGCTTATAGCGACTGAAGTTGCGGCGAGGTAAAGGAGGAGGGGTTCTTCCAGAGACGGGCTCACGAGCATTGGAGGACTCGTGAGATACTTCTTCAGGTTGTCGAAGGCCTCTGGGCCTCGGGAGTCCACCGAAACCCTTCGAGGCCCTGGAGGATTTTGAAGAACTGAAGGCCGCATTCCCCCGATCGTGAGACGAAGCGGCTCAGCGCGGCCAAACGGCCGATGAGCCGCTGTACCTCTTTGATGGAACGCGGAGGGGGAATGTCCAGGAAGGCCCGAATTTTTTCGGGGTTGCCCTCTATGCCTCGCTGGGACACAAGGAAGCCGAGTAGCTTCCCCCCTCATACGTCGAAGGCGCACTTTTCCGGGTTGAGCTTTAACCCGTATTCACGGAGGCTTCGGAAGGTGTCTGCTAGGTCGTCGATGTGAGCGGCCGCGCAGGAGATTTTGACAACCGCGTCGTCAACGTAGACTTCGACGTTGCTGCCAATTTAGTCCTTAAAGTCCAGTGACATGAGTTGCTGGAAGGTTGCTCCAGCGTTCTTCATCCCGAAGGGCATGTGGACGTAGCAGAAGGTCCCGAGGGGAGTTATAAAACTCGTCTTTTCCTCGTCCCCTTCCGCCATTCGGACTTGGTGATAGCCCGAATACGCGTCCAAGAAGCTCATCAGCTCGCACCCCGCGGTCGAGTCGACCAATTGGTCAATCCGGGGGAGTGGGAAGTTGTCTTTGGGCAAGAGCGGTTAAGGTCGGTGAAGTCTACGCACATTCGCCACTTGCCATTCGACTTCTTCACGAGGACAGGGTTTACCAGCCACTCGGGGTGCAAGACCTCCCAAATGAACCCTGCTTCTTGGAGCTTGGCAATCTCAACCTTGATAGCCTCTTGGCGTTCAAGGGAGAGCTTTCTCAACTTCTGTTTGACCGGGTGCTAACCGGGGGTCACAGCGAGCTTATGCTCGATAACCTCCCGGGCGACGTCGGAGTTTTTGTGTAGGAAGGCCGCGAGTTGCTCCGCGTGCTCTTTGGAGAGGTCGCCCCGATCTTGACGGTCCTGCTCCCGTCGTCCGGGGACAGCGGGACCTTCTGGAGGTCCCCTTCCGGACGCGGCTTGGGGGGAGACCTCCCGGGGGGGCGGCCGTGGTGTTCGGCGCCGGGGGAGAGTTCTCTCCCCCCGGGGCCTTGATCACGTTGACGCTCCCGATTGCTGAAGTGGCACGCTCATAATGGGCGCGAGCCATGTCCTGGTCGCCTCGAGCAGTGATCACTCCGTGAGGCCCAGGGATTTTCATGCAGAGGTAGTTTTGGTGGATCGCGGCTCCCAGACGGTTGATGGTGGTCCTCCCCATGATCACATTGTATGAAGAGGGGAGGTCCACAACGTCAAAACAGACCAGTTCAGTCCGGTAGTTGTCCGGGGAGCCGAAGGTCATGGGAAGATCAACCTTCCCTACCGGGTGGATCGTCTTCCCAGGGACGAAGCCTTGCAAGGGCCTGGCCGCTGGTTGCAATAGCTTTTCGTCGACCTGCATTTCCTTGAATGCCTTTAGGTACAGGACGTCGGCGGAACTCCTACCATCGACGAGTATACGTGCCAGCTGGCAATTGTAGACAGTGGCGGAGACGATAAGCGCGTCGTCAGGGGGGAAGTGAACCCCGCGCGTGTCTTCTGCTATAAAAGTGAGGGGGACGTCCGACCACTTTGGTGGCCGAGACGTGTGTAGCACCCCCACAACCTTTACCTCCCGCGCATACCCCTTGCAATGGCGCTTGGAGTCTCGCCTTAAGGCGGACCCCCCTGTGATGACGTTGACGCGCCTTTGGGAGGTTTGAAAGGGGAGCTCTTCTATTGAGCCCCCTTCCCGCGCTTGTCCTTGCTGCTCCCCTGAGGGGGCAGGAAGAGCTGGCAAAGCCGGCTGGGGTGGCAAGGAGGCAGGACTCCCTCTCCCCTGCCCACGCTGGTCGAGGAATGCGGTGAAGTGTCAGAGAAGCTGGTGGCATTCCCGGGTAGCATGGGTATTGGACTTGTGGAAAGTGCACCACAGGCCATCATTGCCTCCCACCGTGGGGCCTTCGCGGCCGCGGGACGGCTGTCCCCCCCCGGCTTTTCGACTTGGGAAAGGGACGGTTGCCCCTGGGGGCATCACGCGAGCCGCCTCCGCCCTCGAGGACAAAGGTGTCCCAAGGCCGTGGCTCACTGCAGTTGCCCCTCTTGGGACGCTTGAGGGGGTCCCTAGCCTCCCGATCAGCGGGGGCGGGGGCCCCCTGGTTCTTCTTGCAAAGGTCGTCCTCCTCCACTTGAGCGTATTTCTCGAGCACAGTGAAGAGCTCCGGGAGAGTCTCCGATGGAGCTCCCCGGGGACGATCCCGCTCTTGCACGCCTCGATGACTGTGGAGTCAGGGACGTGAGCTACTTTGCTCTTGACCTGAGCGAAGCTCTTGAAGAAGCAACGGATGGTCTCCCCCGTCCTCTGCCGGATGGTGTAGAGCTGCAATGAGTCCAGGGGACGCATGTAGTTCCCCTGGAAGTTTGCGCAGAATTCGCGCTTAAGCTGCGAGAAAGACTTAATGGAGCCGGCCTTCAGGTTGTAGAACCACGAGTGGGCGATCTCGGTAAGGTAGAGGGGGAAGACGTTGCACTGCACTGTCTCATCCCCCCAGCCGCTGAGATGGCCGTCGTGGGACCCTCATTTGAGGATTCCAGTGGCAATCGCCCAGGTGGATTGCCTCAGAAAAGGCACATTGCAGCTCACAATAACAAGATGCATTATATAAAAATGCGAGTAATAAAAAACAAGTGCTGATCACAAGGACCAACATTACAATAACTTAGCGCCAAAATGACGCATTTAAATGTTGATACAAATTAAGGAGTTTTCGACACAAAGGTCGGCACAAAATAAAACAGTAATAATAAACAAAAGGACTTCATTGGTCTTCTTTTCAGTAGCAGCGGTGTTGCACGGGCCTTCTCCACATCGAACTCCACCTTGGTGCATAACCCTTTAACCAGATGGGTCTTCAGTTTCTTCTTCTTGTTCCACATTGGGTTCAAGACCATAAGATTCGGGGTCGACGAATCCTTCTTCTAAATTCGTTTGTAAAAGCAAGGGTGAGCACATTGTCCACATGGTGCTCAACAAGTCCCAAGTAACAATGCATGTATATATAGATGAGGGGGAATTTCTCAAAGAATGGCTCTTTGGCTTTGTACATACATATAATAGGTTTCCACATACAGCTTTGAAGAAAGGGGGTCTTTATTTTCGAAAGCGAGACTTGTAAAATCTTAAGCTAGATTTTCAGAAATGTTATGTGTGGCGGTCTTTCATGAGTCACCACTTTACTCAGATTTTGTAAAGAAAACCTTCCAAAAGCTACTTGTGCTGCATCGACGTGAATAGAATCCACAGCACGCAGACTTCATAACCTGGGAGCTCAGAGTATCCGATACTTTTTAAACTTTGCAAAGGTGTACCACCTTAATCCACCGATCATTCGGCTTTCAAGTCGGTACCTCTCCATGCGACTCTTACGCATGTGACAAGGCCGAGATGACACAACAGTTTACAGTCCTAGCATTAACTATTTCCCTGCCCGGTAAATAGACAGTTAAGTCTCAAGTACCGTTGTGGGTCCTCCCTACTGCCTTACTTCCTAGCCTGGGTCTATGTTCTCGCAAGACACATAGCCTCTCTTGATTACAGTCGCGCACGACTTAATCTGGCATAGGGCGTCTTCCTTCTTTCCACCTTTTCCTCTCATGATTTTTCTGAACTCACATCACTCATGGCCTTCTGCGGCCCACCAGTTCTCGCAAGACACTGGATCGACAACCATTGCAGGGAAAAGCTAATACTAAAGAAAGCTACTAAGTTGCGCCCGTCCCATAAACAGGCAAGTGGTTGGTACGTTTTTCATGCCGCATAGAAGCACAGCACAAGGTTCTAGTCCTTATGAATCTCTAGTGAGGAGTCTTTCACATTCCCAGTGCGCACACAGCACCATCCTATCAAACCATCCTCACTATCGATTCCAATCATATTTTCTTTCACAAAAGGGTTTTTGAACATGCTTTTCTCATATGTGACCATTCAACATTTATCATATAATCTCATAGCATAGCCTAAGCATGATATTCTAGGGTAACAAGGGTGCAGGGATATTCAATGTCAAAAGGGGCTTTACAATCATTTAGGTCATATCTAATCATTTTATTGAAACATAGTTCTTATTTGAATCTAAGGCATGCATATACTTGAAAACAGATAACATACTTCATTTCAAAATAATAGGCTAGACATGATCAAGGGTTTGAGACTTGCCTTGTAGTGACGGGTCTAGCTGCTCAAATGAATCTTCGGGGATCTCCTCTGCTCCTTCACCATCTGGTTCCACGACGGGTACAAACAACACATACACACTATATAAGCATACAAGTACTAGAAAATAATACGTAAATACATCATGCATGCAGGGGTAAGGGTTTGGACAAGGTCACTTGACATAGGTTGAAGAGATGGGCTCAAAGGGCTTGAATGTCGAAGGGCTGACATTCGACTCATGGCTTGACATTGCTCTAAATCGGTTCTAGGTCTGATTTCTGGAGATGTGATAGTAGGGAATGTTGTAGATCATGGCTCAAGGGACTTACTGGACAAAGTGGCATTTCAATTGCTCAAATGAAACATGTCTAAATCATCCAATGCCACTGGTGGTCATGCACTGACATAGTGCTAGACATGGCCAGAAACTAGGGCATCGCATAAATTTTGACTCAGGACTCCAATTGATGTAAAACTTTGTCTGGGGTTTAGGCATTGATAACAGCTACAAAACTCTCAACAGGCTCAAAGGCTGAAAGTGGCCGGAGGGTGGCCAAATCCGGTGAGCAAACACGGTGGCCTGGACATGAACTGAACCACTGGACAGCAACCTTGGCATGGCCATAACTTTTGATCCAAGTCGATTCATGGTTCGGGCTAGTAGAGTAAATTGCTCAGGGGGTTGAGATCTATCTAAGGGACAAGGTGTGCGGGGCTAGATCGGCCGGGGAAAAATTCCGGCGACCGGCGCTGGAGAAGACGACTCCTGAATTGGGCGTTTCTGATTTAAAAGGTTTGAGGTCGATTCACTGCTCAGGGAGTGAGAGGGTGAGGTGAGGGGTCTATTTGCAAGGTTAATTTGGCCGGAGAATGGCCGGAGAAGTTTGGCGACGAGGACCAGCTCACTGGTGGCGCGCAAACTTCGGAAAGGCTGTGATCGTTGCTCAATTTTGAAATCTAAGTTTGCAGGCTTGCTCAATTGGGTGCACTGGTCAATTCTTATCACTGGCACGAGAATTAATTCGGACTAAATCATTCGGCATTACGGGAACAGGGGATTTCGGTTTTCCGGTGATTGCCGGCGTTGAGGTGCGCCGGGGACCAATCAATGGCTATGAAGCACACAGGGGGAAGAAAGGAGCTTACTGGCGGCGTTGGTTTGGAGAAAGAAGCTTCGGGCGAAGCTGGCGCCGTAAGCTTCAAAGGTTGCTCGCCGGGGAAGAAGATCTTCGCGGCGGCGCTGGAGAGCTCGGTTGCTCCCTGGTGGTGGAGGCTAAAGCTTACAAATGCAGGTGGTGTGAGGAGATGCAGGGCAATGGAGGGGCTTTATATAGCCGCGGGGTGAAGCTCTCGGGAGCAGCAGCAATCGCCGGAGGGATTTTCTTCTGGCGCTGGGGCGGTCATCGAGGTATTTCGGGACACGGTGGGGCTCTGCCAGAGGCGATGAATCGCGGGAAATCAGGATTCCGTCAGGGTGGTGTGGCGACGATCTCCGGGATGGCAGCCATGTGGCGTGAGGCTCCTGGTAGCAGCAGCAGGCACGCGCGCGCGGGGAAGAACATGGCATGGTGCGGTTGAAGCGTTCCACGGTGGCGGTACAGCTGTGCATGGTTGGTGGCTACGTGGCCGTGAAGGTGGTAGCGCGAGGAACTTCGCCGGCGGCGAGTTCAACGGCGCGGCAAAAGGCGGGCGTTGTTTGAAAACTTCACAGGGACCTGGTTGCGAACTTTGGACTGATTTGCAAGAGATCTGGACCAATCTGTAAGGATTTTAACTCGGGTATTTGGGCCTATTTGCAAATATGGGGATCCAAAGGGCTGATCTGAGTTCTGGTTTTGCAGATGAGTGCCACTAAATGTCTTGGACTCATCCAGCAGGAAAAAGGTAAAATCCGATAACATCTGGTGTTTTTGACAAAAATCGAAAACAGGGTAATTAGGGTAATTAGGGTTTGAACTTTTGTCGAGGCTGAAACTAGGGTTTTGGTCGAGATTCTGGAATTCTTCCAGAAAGGAAAAATGTTCAGAAAAATGAAAGAAAGGTTATCACTTGATCAGATCTGGATTTGGAGGTGATCTGGAACTTTTAGCCTTTTGGGTTTTCTGAAACTTCTGAAAAGGACTAAATTGAAACATTTTTGGACTGAAATGTGAAAATGACCTGGGGATGAAGTTTAGCAGCCAACTTTTTAGGTTAAGGTAGTGGCATACCTAAGATCAAGATAGGGTTGAGACAACAGGGATTCCAAAGAATATATGCTGATACGTAAGCAGAAAAGATAGTCAAAAATAGGGATGTTACAGCCGTGGAGTACACCTGCACAAACTCGTAAAGATCGGCCTCACCATTGTAGTGCTCGATGTGTGGTGGGCGGTAAGGTCACGGCCAGGGGATGCATCGGAGTTGACTGCACAGCTGTAGGTTGGCCCCCTCCACCTCCCGGGGGGAGTCCCGGTCGCTGTCCCCTTTGACAGGGGACGCGCATTTGTTGTCGGAGTTGGGGAGGGGTCCAAGAGGTCCACCGGCGCGACGGTAGTGTCTCTTCTCCTCCGGGTTAGTTGAACTAACCTCTTGGACGTCCGGGCACCCCCGGAGGTGGTGGTCGCTTCTTCGGCTGGTCTCTTCCCCCGGCTGGGACGGGAGCGTGGCTCACCGCGGCTGCGAGCCGAGGGGAGCTCCGTCCAGTAGAGTAAGGGAGCCTCTCCGGACTTCGTGGTACGCATCTGCTCAACCTCCTCCCGGGTAAAGCGGACCTGATTCGCCGGGGGAGCCCTCGGGGGCAGCCCCGGGGGAGGAGGGAGCTCATGCGCGGCGATTAGCGGCTCGGAGGGTACTACCGGGGTGCGGGCGGGATCCGCCACTGGGCAGGCCCCCGGAGCGACGTCCGGAACTAGAGAGGGGGGTCCCTCACGGGGGAGGTCCCGTAGTGGGGTGGAAACCGTCCCGCGGACCACCTTCGGCGCGGTAGACGCGACCGGCGAGGCGGAACCAGCTCCGGGTGTGGGGAAAACTCCCGGCATGAGATGGCCCCCCGGTCTTGGGAAGATCCTTGGTGCGGGGTGAGGCCTCGGCATGGCGAAGGCTCCGAGCATAAGATAAGCCCCTGGCATTGGGAAGGCTCCCGGCGCCGGGAAGGCTCTGGACGACGGACCCGCTGAAGGGACGTAGCCCCCAGTAGGGTCGTAGGTCCCAGGAGCGATCGGGCCTCCGGGGATCGGAGGGGCCACCGGGTGTCCCATAAATGCGGCATGGCCCCCATGAACGGGAACTGCGGTAGATAGACGGGGGCCGGTGGCCGCGCCAAAATGCAGAGCAGCTCATCCATGGAGCGCTGGGCTTGGAGTTGGCCCTCGACAAGAGCTTCGAGCAAGGTGTCCCGTGAAACCGAGGGTGCCATCAGGGGGAGGCTAGTTCCCGCCGAGGCATCCGCGGTCACCGGGCTGGGCCTGGAGGTCTGTCCACCGGAGATAACTGGAAGGGTTAGAGGTGGTACTTGGGTTTGGCCGCATCCGACCGGAAGCACTGGGGCGGTCGTGTCTCGAGGGGGTGGCACCGGGTCACTGGGACCGGCGTCACCGGGTAGGGTGCGAGCCCTCGTTCTTGGGGGAGCCATGGCGATTCGTCACGACGTCCCGACAGTCGGTGCCAATTGTCGTGATATTGCGAATACCCTGGCAGGTTTAGTGGAGGTTCCTAACTAAGCAAAGACGACGCGAGCTGACCGTGCGACCGGTCCTCTCCCGTCGGGCAAACACAGCAAGTGATACGGGGATTTATACAGGTTCAGGGCTCAGTGGAGACCCTAGTCCTGTCGACGTGCTCCCAAGAATGGTTGGCTAGGGGAGCTCTCTTATGGGGAGAGTGCTCCTAAACATGCATATTCATTTTTGTGTATTGATGCAAAAAAAAATTGTCCTTTTTTACAACATACAAGGGAATATATAGGCTCAAAAGATGAAAAAAGACTAGACTACCTCGGTTGCAGCCGTTGGATTGGAGGGCACCAGCGTCCTTTTACCGGCCAAGGAAGCCCGATGCTTGACAAGTATCCTCGTAGATTCCCGAGGTGTTCCTCACGTGATCCCTGCGTGACTCGGCGCCCCGGACGGGGCCACCGGGGCCGTGGTCCCCAGGGCTAATCATCGGGCGGAGATTTCCCCAACAATCTTCCACCCCTCTCTCTTTTCTAGTACTATCGCGCCAACCCAATACTATCGCTCTCCTTCCTCACCTGTCTCCTCACCTCTCTTTTTCCCCACTAGCCACCACTACTCGCGATTAGCGGTATTACAGTATTCTCTTTGGCATCCTCAATTTTTTATTTTAGATTTTTGTTTCTATTTTTCTCTTTCATCTCTCCTATTTGTCAGTAGATAAAATTTTTTATTTTAACAGATCAAATTCAATTTTTGACAATCACATCAATAGTCATGTCACAAGTCACATCACCGTGATTTGACATTAATTACTCTTATTAGCACTAATGATCATCAGACATCATGATTGTATCTCTCTTTGTCTAGTATAAAGTGCCGCTAAATATTTCATCACCCCTCTAAGCTTCATTTGATCTCCCCAAAGGTAGAAACAAAAAAAAATTCAGCTTCTTTCTCCTCTGCTTTGTACAGCACCAGCAGCACCAACGCTCCTCCTCAATTTCAATTCCAGCCAGTAGCCGTAGCATTTTTACCTTGCTGCGGCAGGCAAAATTCTCTGTCGAGCCAAGCAATCAAAGCCCTCAATCCTCCTCTATCCTCCCACTGTTACCGCCGTCAAGCGCCACTTGTGCATTAATTGGTTGTGGGAGCTCGCCGCTGATCATCGCCAAGACTTTCATCAACCCCCATCACGCAGCAACCTCAACGAGGTCGCCGTTGGATCACCGCCAACAACTGATAAGTGTTTATTTTATATACATTTTACCCAAGATAGAACATGTTTTTGACTCTGTAAACGCTCAAAATTCATAATTTTATTTGGCTCGTGTGTAAAATTTGGACTATCTACTACCGAGACTTGTTCTTATTTGTTTCAAGTCAAAAACACAATGATTCACGAAAATTTGAAGCAAATGCAAAGAAGAACGACGTCAAAACAAATCCCGAGAAGCGAAGACGCAACACAATGAGCTAGGCCAACTAGCAGAGCCGAGCAAGGGCTGTGACACACTCGTGCCCGCAACGAGCACGGGCACGCCCAGACCCATGCAGGTCTGTCAAATTCCCTGTCACATCATTTTATGTGATCCAAATTATTTTTCGAACGAATTTCTTCAGAGAATTTTAGAGATTTTGTAACTGTGTTTAGTTGGGACTTAAGCAATAAATCGAGAGGCTTTTTAGTTTAGCATCTAGAAAAGTTAGGTTTGACCACTTTCTGGTTTTAGTTTAGTCTTCGGTTGTTTCTCTTGTCGATTGTAATCCAACCTGGACGGCTGTTTTTTCAATACAATTCGGTTTGTTTTATTTAAATTATTGTCTTTTCCTAATTTTTAAGGATTCTAATTTTTAAGGATTCATTTGAGTAATTTCTCTCTAGGCTTAGGAATGACCTAATTTAGAAAAGGATTCGGCGTTTTGTTTGTTCGAAAGATTGTTAGTTTAATTACTCGAATTTTGTACTCTAAACCCTAAATTTGTGCTCAATTTTAGTATCATTTGTACTCTATGCAACAATCAGTATTCGCACATTAGGCAATATATGATCGCTGCACCCTAACGACTAATTTAAGGTTTGGAGGGAGTTTTGCATTCAGATGAGTTAGAGCAACATTTTCAATCTCCTGTGACTATTGAATTAACACCAAGCTATCAACTTAATTTGTCTTTTTGAGAATTTTGGTAATTAACTCATCAATTTTGCTATCTTTGCCATGAATCGTGCCCAACAGAGGTGAAAATCTTGAAACCCTAGATTTTCTTCCTCTAAATTTTAAAACCTTAATTTCGTAGTTCTAGTCTAGCTCTCTAAAAAAATCAAACTCTCATGATTTAGTTAGTAATTTTAATCTGAAAGATAATTTCGTTTATTTCTTGTGGAATCGACCCTCAAGTGCTCAATAGACAATTGTTCACTTGCGGTTATTACTAAATGCACCCTCTATGGGTGTGTCAACAACCCCTTTTCTCTTGCCTTGGGCCTTCACTATCACCAGATTGCTCCACCGCGTCATCGCCGATGCCACTACGTCTGCCTCGTTCCTTCCACTCTGGGGATGCTCACCTCTGGTGATCATCATGTCAAGGTGGTCTGCTCAAGGAACGGACCCTCCCTTCACTCACAACTACTTAGGACGTAGTTGTAAGTAGAAGTACATATCACAATCACAATACATACATAATTAAGTTTTAAGAGAAACATTTGGTACAAAACTAGCATATATGCTTTAATTTACATAATGGCCGACATGGCCAAATTAAGGTTTAAGAAGTTTTAATAAAAGCATCGATGTGGAAAACTACTCATAGTTGAAAACTCAACTGTGACATGTGACCTCAAATGATTGGATCAAACTCTTGGTCTTCAAGTGGCTTAGGGTCAATCTTAAGCTAACCCAAGTCCTCAACACTAACGTCCTCTAGATCACAGATGCAAGGGTGAGTACAGAGTACTTAGCAAGCCACTTTAGGCAAATGCAATTACAATACAATACCACAGGTGAACAGGATGAAAGGTTCATGGTAGAAGGTTTAGTTTATCATCAATATATCAGTAGGTAAAGAATTGTAGGTGAGAGTTTAATTTGCACAGACAAGGGTAAAAGCTATCAAATTACCATAGTTATCATTTTAACAAAGGTTTGTGGATTAGCAAGCTTAGTCTCTCAACAGATTAATTGAACTATGAAAGCAACATATAGAAAACTATATGTGCCGAACAACATGAACATAAATCATTGACCATAATATATCCAAAACCCGGGGGTATGGAGTACTCAAATACTTTTTTTCCACTCTGTAGAGGTGTACCACTCTACCCACAAAATTCTATCAACTACAACTGTCAGGCCGCTTCATGCACAATTTGCATGTGACTAAGTTGAGGAAATGAGATTGTTTACAAGCATAGAATTGATTTGTATCCTTACCCGACAAACAGACTAGACAGTTAGCTTTACTGTTGTCAGGCACAAAGGGCACTCAAATCGCTTGCTCCCCTCACATCTCACACACACTCAGTTCAGAACCAGACTGAGAATGACCATCATGCAAGGATAGAAATCGATACAGAACAAATCACTGGGTCCTGCCCATCACATAATGAGATTGTGGTTGGAACATGTTTATGTCATTGGCTGTTTAGCACAATCAGTTAATCCTTAAAGTGTCTCAGTGAGAAGCCAAACCATCACACTCGTGGATGTCTGAGACATCTGTCGACGATTGGAACCCAGGGTTCCTAGTCGAACTTACACGAATTTAGTTTGTTTAGTAGGGAGACAATCCTCACAATCACCAAAGGGATTCATGGTATCTATGTATCCAAATGACACAGAGTTTATACAGGTTCGGGCCTTCGAAGTCTGAGTAATAGCCCTACTTCCTATTGTGTTTTCACTATATGTAAGATGAAATATAAAAAAGAATTTGCTGTAAAGCCTAACAAGTCTTCTCTGAGTGATCTATATCTGATCAAACCTTCGGATCTAATTGCTCATTTCCCCTCTTTCTCCTCTGAATTAGTCCTTTTATACTTGCCGAAAAGGTGCCAATAGAGGGAAGTTTTGATGGTTTGATAATTGCTGTGTGCGGTTAGACAACTGCACATCTCTCCTTATCTTCTCGACAGTTGTAATGCGCGGTTATGGGTAATTGCACATTCATCCTCATCTTCTTGACGGTTTGTCATACCAATAAGAAGAGAAGTTGTATTGTCCTGGTATCGTGGTTGGTAGATCTCAACCATGTCTCAGGTTTGATGCAACTCTTCAATAATCATGGTCGTGTATTAGCTATGACCAAGTAGTGGTATTGCTATTCTCTCTACGACCAAGATGATAGTGGGTAGGTGTCTCCACGACCGGGATGATCGTAGGAATGTATCTCCATGACCAGGATGATTGTGGGCATATGAGATTATGTATTCTGTGACAATATGTGTATTGACCACATATTTCTACGATCATAAACCCTGAGGTCGTAGGCAAGAATACCCACAATGGGTTATGTCCAGAAAATCTTGGACTATCCCATAGTCTCTCTCCTAGGTCTCTTCGACTATAGAGAGGCATGTAAATAACTCAAATCTCATTAGGTAGCCATTTCGACCATAGAACAGCATGGGCAACTAGGGTAATAATCTTCGTCAGCTAGTCCCCGAATTTGAAATGACACAGCTCTTTTTAAAGCGATGCTTCAGATTCCTAAGAGTGCCTTTGTCGCTTCGAATTCTAACACAACCCAAGGAGATACTTTGGGTGCGATTGTTAGACAATGATAACACCCTGGGTTTGGGGTGAAAATTCTTTTTCATAAAAGGTCATGCATGCATATGTCTCTCCAAGATCAGCAAAATCAGCCCAGATTCATTCTTTCTATAAGCCCATAAATCTTTAAATCTCCATTTCAAATCTGAATCAAGATCTGACCATTCTAATAAGATCTACTATTTATCCTGAGTATAAAAGCCTTCAAAAGCCAGATCAAATTCAACCTCTAACACCCAGGATTATCAGTCTTAATCTGTTTTCGAAAATGGATTTAATTGAATATCCTAATTACCCTAAATACCCTGAGATTTAGAACTTGGATTTAATCAAATCTTGACCTAGCCCAGACCAGATTATTCTTGGATTATGATCAAGGGTATGCCAATACCTTAATCCAAAAAGTTGGCAGCCAGATTCCATCATCTAGACCATTTTCACAAATCAGTCTAGAAAGTATCGCAGATTGGTCCTTTTCAGATTTTCTAAAAGCCTAAAAAGGTTAAAAGCCGCAAATTAACTCCAAATCCAAATCTAATTCGAGGAATACCTCCCAAATGCTATTCAATACAAAATATTCTTCCATGAGGATATCAAAATCCTATCCTAAATCCCAGAATTTCAATTTCGACAAAGTCCAGATTTCAAATACCCTAAATTACCCTATTTTCGTTTCGTTCGAAAACTATTCAAATGTTCCAAACCATCTGTTGAATAAAGTTTGCCAGATCAGTGAAATCAGATTTAGCCCTAACCATCTAAATCGTAGGAATTGCAAATCAGTCCAAAACCCAAATTCTGTAATTGCAAACTGGTGCAGATTTCTTTTCCAGCCCTTTTCGACCAGAGCTGCCAGTAGTGTTTCGACCAGAGCTTCGCCATGTTTCCTCGCCGCCGGCCAAGGTCCGCCTTTTCCTGTGCTCGTGTTCGCTTGTGCCTGCATGCGCGCACGTGTCCGCGTCAGAGCCATCGCCTTGGCAACCGCACACGCGACCAGCAATGACCGCGCTCCAGCAGCAGCTTCGTCAAAAAGTTTTGTGCCACGTCCCCACGCCATGCTAGCTGTGTCACCTCTGCCTTGCACCGGCCAGGAACAAGTTCCAAAGTGTTGCCCAAACGCAGCTACAGAGCCGCTTGCTTGCCATCCCATCGTTGCCATTGTTTGCTTCGCCCAGTCACTTCATCACCACTGTTATCACCTCGCCCGGTCAATTCAATGTCGTTCTTTTCCGTTCCAAGCCTCGAGAGCACCAGCCTTCTACTATTTAAGCTCTCCCATGACCAGCTTTACCTTCACCATTGTTCTCCAGAGCTTACTTAGCCACTAAGTCGATATCTTCTTCGTCTTCGTCTTCTTCTCCGGCGAGTCGCCGAGGAGGAGCACGACGCCAGATCAACCTACTACACCGAGTCCCAAATTGACTCGACCAGTAAGTGCCTCCTGTTCACCTAATCATGTTGTAGCCTTTAATTTGTCTCCAGTGAACTGTATCACCGGTGATCACCGGAAATTCAAATTACCCTATTTCGGCTATCGCACCCCCTTGCAGCCAAAATTAGCCTCCCCTCTTGCAGAACTAAATGATCACCAGAGTATTCTAAGCAAGCCTATTCAATCCAAATTTGAATTCAGCCAGTAAATGAAGCTTTCCTGATTCTTCGCGCGGGGCCGTGGAAGCCTCACATCGCCGGCCCATTCCACCTCACCTCCGACCAAATTGACTGCACCAACTCAATCCTTGTATCTCGTAGATGGTGTAGCCGAGCCCAATCATTCTTACTTCACTACCACAGAAACAGACATCCAGGACGGCACATCACAGACGTGTATGAACTGTTCAATGGAAAACCGTCTGTGAAGGCCTGTCGGGAGAATATGTTCAGATATCACAGACGGTTCTGACGTCAAAAACAACTGTGACAGTAAACCAGACGGGTCTGAACACAAAACCGTCTGTGATAGTATACTTATCACAGACGGCTCTAACCTAAAAACCGACTGTGATATATACAATCGGTTCCCAGCTAAGAACCGTCTGTGATAGTCTACTTATCACAGACGGTTCTAAACTAAAACCCGACTGTGATATATACAGACGGTTCGGAACTCAAAACCGTCTGTGATAATTATACTATCACAGACGGTTCGGAACTCAGAGCCGACTGTGATTTATACAGTCGGTTGTAAACAACGAAGCGTCTGTGATAGTGTAGTTATCACAGACGGTTCTGATGTATGAACCGACTGGAAAAGTACCGGCGCTTCGAATTCTCAACTGTGATCATTTCTGTCTCCGATCTTCGCGCGCGGCGCCTAGGAGAACACGAAGCATCGCTTTGGAAGTTCTATAAATTGACAGTGGAAAAATTGTCATTTACTTTACAAGTTTTTATAGTTCTCAGACTGTTTGACTCCTTAGCTTATCTGTGCCAATGGCATCCTCGATGGCATCGTCAGCCTCGCTCTCCCCGGTATGAACGCTCAATCTTTTTGATTTACCCCTGTATTGTTAATCCATGTTCAATACATTCTTGACCTGTTGATTTGCACAGGGAAGGGGAGCCGTGGAAGACATTGCCAAAGTCAAGGCCGAGCTGAGGGCCCTCCAGGAGGAGCACAAGCTCCTCACGGAGAAGCACACTCGGCTACGGCTTGACCTTGACGATCTCTTCCAGCACATTCAGCGCATGAAGACGGATGGTGACAATGCTAGGGCGAGGACGAGGCGTCTTCGCGAGGAGAAGAAAGCCGCGGATATGACCATCGCTGGCTGCGGTTTGACAATGAAGGATACCATCGCGAAGCTGAGGGAGGTCGCAGGCCTTCTCGACGCTGAAGTAGTTGATCCTGAGAAGGACAACTTGTCGCTCGAGGAGTCCTGCGTCCTGGCTGCAAGTCAAATTGACTTTATTCTAGATGCAGCCAGGGCTAAGACCACTCCTTGACCTAGCATTCTGTATTTTTACTTTTTTTTGTAAGTGATGAAACAAATTATTGAAAACTTTGTTCTTATGTCAACTTTCTAATTTTCCAGCACATTCTTGGACTGCATGCAATCTTCCCTCTTTCTTTATCTTTCTTTAGCTTTTGTCGAACATTCGACCATACAAAGGTATGTACACTGTGTGCGATCAAGGAACGACTATTGCGATCTTTGGCTTGTGATCGGAGCCCTTGAAATAATATAGAAACAATATAGAAGTTGCAGGTCCCATGCAAATAATATAAAAAGAATATAGAAGTTATATATCAACGTGCTTTGAATATCACAAACAGCTCTGAGGTAAAAAACATCTGTGATAGTCACATTAGAGACGGTTTTTATGTAAGGCCCGACTGTGATAGTCCCAACAGTGTCCGCCGCCTCGAATTCTCAACTTCTATCAATATCACAGACGGTTGTTAACTCCAAACCGTCTGTGATAGTAAAATTACAGACGGATTTTATGTAAGGACCGACTGTGATTGTCGAACATTTATCGACGCTTCAAATTCTCAGCGGTTCAACTGGAAGCAAAACTCCAGGGAGGGAACAAGTATTTGTAGAAGTCGAACAGTCCAATATTCAACAGACATATAAAAGACGGTTCGGACATCAGAACCGTCTGTAATATTAACGCAGACGGTTTTGATCTCCCAATCGTCTGTGATAGTCCCAACAGTGCAATTCTCTACATGCAATTGTTGATAACCGCACATAATAACTGAGCAGATGAAGAGACTTAATTATTTACTTCAAATTTAATTTGCATCGAATTATGTAATCTGACTCTTCAACTTCCTTTGCCGTGTTGCAGTTTATCTCCCGAGAAGTTATATATCATGAATTTATTGACCTTGAAAACTAGTAGTGCGCTTTTTGGAACTCGAGGCACCCGCGCATATGAACCGTCACCTTCTGTTTCTATAAATAGCGAGGCTCCTAAATCCCTGTCTTTATTCCCTCCTCAACTCCCACCTTGATGGCGAGCCGAGATTCCAGTGAGGTTATTGAAATTGATCAGAGTGATGAGGAAGAGATAAGGAATGAACTCGATCAGGATCTTCAGAAAGTAAGTCCTCTCTGAAACTCTAATGCAGATCTTTCTTTTATGACTTGATTACCTCGAAACAAATGCATTTCGAAATCCACAGGTGCTTGAGGAAATGCTCCCTCCAAAGAAGAGACTTAGAAATGATGAAAGATCGTACAGTGGAGCTGCAGCGAAGACTCTAGAGGGTGCTGAGGCCTGTGTTGCCACATTGCCCCTTGCAACCCCTCCAGTTGCATCGACTCCACCTTTGGAGATCCACAATAATCCTTCCAATATCCCCTCTCCAACACCTTTGTATCATCAGCTTTTCTGGGGTAAGGCTCACACTTCCACGTCCAAATCCACTTCGAAGCTTGGCAATCATCTTCACCCTCCCAGCATACGCCCCTAGCAGAAGCTAGAGAAGCATATGTGCAGGAGGAGAAAGCTGCCTTGTGCAGAACTCTCCAAAAAAAAAAAGAGGCGCTGGAGAAGCATTCTGAGGGGATGTCTTTTGCCATTCTGCACTTGGCAGAGTGCATGCTTTGAGTTGCAGCTTCATCTCCACCTTTGTTGTATCAACTTTAATTTCTTGGATGATCCTACTGATGCCAAATCCACTCCTTTGGTGAGAGATGATGTTGATAGTCTTAGAGCCATTGGTAGTTCTCCTGGGGCGGCCAGTGTAGATCCTACTGATGCCAATACGTCCCTAGGAGAACTTTGTAAATTACTTTCGGAACAGGTCGACACTAATCAATTGGTCACTTAATTAATAGTATCTCTTATGTATGGAAAGATTGTAAGAAATAAGAAATTTCTTTTCCTTATATATCTGGCTTTCGATTGATTATGTAACTGATAATCACCAAACGATGTCTGTGTAAAAATGTTATCAAGAAAATACTGCTGCGATCAAGACGGTTTTTAACTCAAAACCGTCTCTGCTTGAAAGATTACAGACGGTTTTAATTTCAGACATATATATAAAACAAATATGAAAAATAAGATAAAACCAAATAGTTTGAACGTTCATTTTTTTAAATACCAACATTGAAACAAGATAGAACCAAATATGAAAAACAAGTGGAACAACTGATGACCATTAGTCGAATGCAAACAAACAATCTGGGATATTATAGACGGTTCAGACATTAAAACCGTCTGTGATAACACAGACGGTTCTGAGGTAAAAACCGACTGTGATTACCACATACACAGACGGTTCTGAGATAAAAATCGACTGTGATAATCACATACACAGACGGTTCTGAGGTAAAAACCGACTGTGATAATCACATACACAGACGGTTCTTAGATAAAAACTGTCTGTGATAATCAAATACACAGACGGTTCTTAGGTAAAAACCGACTTGATAGTAAAGCGGACGGTTTGGAGGTCATAACCATCTGTGATATTTCTTTCATAGTTACACAAATTGCACCAATATTACCGACGGTTAATAGAGTGAAACCTGTCAGTAATATTCTGTTCTTCAATAATGCACTGATATTACCGACGGTTAATAGAGTGAAACCCGTCAGTAATATTCTGTTCTTCAATAATGCACTGATATTACCGACGGTATTATATAGAATCGTCTGTATTGAACCTGGTATAAAAGGTCTTTTGGCGGATGTTTTGAGGTAGTCGTACTCTCTTCCTCGACCTACACTGTCCAGTTCGAATAGATTTGGGGCAAGGAAGTGCGAAATCTCGAAAGGCCGGGGGAGCATTTGGGGGCAAAAATTTGAGGATCGAACCAAGGTTGGTACTTGCTCCCAAGGCATACACATTACTTGATTTCATCATCAATATCGATCTCCATTGATTTACTAATTAGCATGTGTATGAATTTGATTAATTGCAGATGGTCCGAGACTGGATGTATAATGACAACTGAGTGGGTGAGGAATACATAAAAGGTGTTTTTGATTTCCAAAAGGTTGCTGAGCAAGACATGGCGAAGAAGGGTTTACCATATATGTATTGTTCTTGTGTAGACTGCCAGAATATTAAGATGTTCACCAACTCATCTCAAATTGTCGCCCACTTGATAAGACGTGGTTTCAAAAAGGGGTACACGTGTTGGGTCCACCATGGAGAAGAGCCAACTGCAGAAACAACTGCCACTCAGGTTGAGGAACAGGACATGTCGGATCCGAACAACGACTTCGACGAGGAAATGCCAGAGGATGACCATTTAGATGACATGTTGCGTGATGTGGAAGGAAATTACAGTGAAAGGGAGTTTGGCAAATTCAAGCACTTGATTGAGGACTCAGAAAAGCCGTTGTTCCCTGGTTGCAAGTCGAAGTACACAAAGTTGGCCTCTGTGCTTGAACTGTTAAAATTGAAGGCAAGCAACAGCTGGACCGACAAGAGTTTCACAGCACTGTTAGATCTTTTGGCGGACATGCTCCCGGAAGGAAACGAGTTGCCAAAAAACACCTACCAAGCGAAAAAGCTGTTGTGTCCTTTGGGAATGGAAGTAGAAAGGATACACGCATGCCCTAATGATTGCATCCTTTACCGTAATGACTACAAGAATATGCATGTTTGTCCGGTGTGCGGCGCATCCTGCTATAAGCGTACTAAGGACCGAACAGAACACGGCGACTGCGCGGAGATAAAGCAAGGACCTCCTGCTAAGGTATTGTGGTATTTGCCAGTCATTCCCCGCTTGCAGCGTTTGTTTGCAAACCGTAAAGAGGCAAAATTACTGCGTTGGCACTCGGAAGACCGGAAGAAGGATGGAAAGCTGAGACACCCCGCTGATTCTTCGCAGTGGAGAAACATCGACAGGGAATTTGTTAACTTCGGAGTAGAATTGAGGAATATAAGGTTCGGGTTGAGTACCGATGGAATTAATCCTTTTGGTAACATGAGTAGTTGGCATAGCACTTGGCCGGTTCTTTTGTGTATCTACAACCTTCCTCCTTGGTTGTATATGAAGCGCAAGTACATCATGATGTCTCTACTTATCTCAGGACCAAAACAACCCGGAAACGATATTGATGTGTACCTAGCACCATTGATAGAGGATCTCCTAACAATGTGGAACGAAGGGGTGCAGGTATGGGACGCATACAAACGAGAGAACTTCATCCTACGTGCTATGATATTCTGCACCATCAACGATTTCCTTGCCCTTGGAAATTTGTCGGGCAGTACTACAAAAGGAGCCAAAGCCTGCCCCCACTGCGAAGATGAGACTGAGAGCGTGTGGCTGAAGAATTGCAGGAAAACAGTGTACATGCGTCACCGTAGGTTTCTTCCGAAGAATGACGCGTACCGTAAGAGGAAGAGGGAATTTGACGGCCACAAGGAAGATGGTTCAGCCCCGAAGCCTACGCGCGGGAAGGATGTTTACTAACGGGTGAAGGACATAGACGTTGTGTTTGGAAAGGGTGGTAATAAATTGAAACCCCGCACGAAGAACACTTGGAAGAAGAGATCGATATTATGGGACTTACCGTATTGGGAGCATTTAGAGGTTCGTCATTGCATTGATGTCATGCATGTAGAGAAGAATGTTTGTGATAGTTTAATCGGCCTATTGCTGAACATTCCAGGGAAGACAAAGGATGGCGTCAATGTGCGGCGTGACATGATCGAAATGAGAATCAGGCCTGAGCTAGCACCGAGAGAGGACGATAAAGGCCGTATATACCTCCCCCCCGCATGCTACACTTTGTGCAAGGCTGAGAGGACAGAACTCTGTAAGTGTCTCTATGGTGTTAAAGTTCCATCGGGTTACTCCGCAAATATGAAAAAGCTTGTGTCCATGGGCGATTTGAAATTGCTGGGTATGAAGTCTCATGATTGTCACGTGTTGATGACACAAATGCTTCTTGTTGCCATCAGGAGTATTCTGCCGCATAAGGTCAGAGAGACGATCACGAGGCTATGTTTTTTCTTCAATGCAATTTCTTCGAAGGTCATTGATCCCGATGGACTAGATTCTTTGCAGAGCGAGGTGGTTCGAACTCTCTGTCAGCTTGAGATGTATTTTCCTCCATCGTTTTTTGATATCATGGTCCATCCCACCGTCCACCTTGTCAGAGAAATCAAGATATGTGGACCCGTGTTTCTACGTTATATGTATCCATTCGAGAGGTACATGGGTGTACTTAAGGCCTACGTGAGGAATCGGTCCGGGCCCGATGGTAGCATTGTCAAAGGTTATGCAGCGGAAGAGGTTGTTGAGTTCTGCGTCGATTACATGGCCGAGGTAGAAGCAATAGGAGTTCCTGTGTCTCGTCACGAGGGGAGGCTTGATGGTGTTGGCACTATTGGACGGAGAGCCATCACTCCTGATTTCGATATGTACTCGAAAGCTCATTTTTGGGTCTTGCAACACATGACAGAGGTGTCTCTGTACATCGACGAGCACAAGGAGATGCTACGACAAGACAATCCTCGCCGATCCGAGGTTTGGATCACGGGACAACATAACAGTCGATTCAACGCGTGGATGAAGGTGCGAATCACCGGAGAGTCCGCAAGTGAGAACCTTAAATGGTTGGCAAAAGGGCCCACGTTTACTGTACAGACATGGCAGGGATACGACATCAATGGGTATACATTTTACACGAAAGCTCAAGATCGAAAGAGCACTGTGCAAAATAGTGGAGTGAGCGTAGAAGCTTTCCATGAGGGGTTCATCAAGACAGGCCCAACAAGGGTAGTACGTGGATTGAACTCGTACTACGGGTTCATTGAAGAAATTTGGGAGCTCGATTACGTACTGTTCAAGATTCCCCTGTTTCGATGCCGATGGGTCCAAATCCCACAGGGTGTGAAGGTTGACAGTTACGGTTTCACTTCTGTGGATCTGGATCGCGTTGCTTATAAAGATGAGCCATTCATACTTGCAAATCAAGCCATTCAGGTCATTTATGTCACTGACCCGGCCAATAAGAAGTGGCACATCGTCCTTCATGGCAAGAGAAGGATTGTTGGAGTTGAAAATGTCGTAGACGAGGAGGAATACAATCAATTTGATGAGATTCCTCCATTTGGAGATGGCGTACAGGTCGATACTGAAGACACCGACGAAACCAGTTACGTGCGTATGGATCACCAGGAAGGGTTATACTTTAAAGGTAATGAACTGTACGTCTTATCTCTCTGTTTCCATCGGTATAGCTTATATCTCCTGTAATTCTCGTCTTTGCAGGGCCGCGGCAAGTGGAAAGTTGAGGATAACATGGCTGTGTACGTGGAAATTGTCGGTGAAAGTTCCCATTTGTATGTAACATTAACTTGAGCATGCTCCACGTACATTGTATGTTAAATTTATTTGAGCATGCTCCACATTGTAACCAATTATTGGATCTACGTACACAGTAACCAATTTACAGAGCATTTGGACTACATTTGAAATATCTGAGTGTTCATTTAAAACAAGTTTTCGAGCATTCAGAGTTGAAAGCTACAGATCAGTTTCAAGTTGTAAAACTAACGTTCAATAGAGAGATTATCAAGGACGGTTTTGACCTAGCACAGACGGGTATGATTCTATAACCGACTGTGATAATCTCAGTCACAGTCGGTTCTCAACTCACAACCGTCTGTGATAATCTCTCCTCTAGTAGATTACCACAGACGGTTTTTATTTGAGAACCGACTGTGATAATATTACTATCACAGACGGTTATGTATATATAACTGATTGTGATGTTTTCAACAGTGTCCGACTCTTCGAGTTCTTGACGTGCACCGTCGGTTTTCAATTCCAAACCGTCTGTGATAATCAGAGCACAGTCGGCTCTCAACTCAAAACCGTCTGTGATAATCTCTCTAGTGACTATCACTATGTCGATTATTACAGACGGTTCTGATGCGAGAACCGACTGTAATAATATCGTCGCGGTTAATAGTTCAAGGCGGGGATTGTCCCGCTCATTCCAGTTCGCAACTGTTGCCCTAGCTCTCTCCGCCCTCGCACCGTCCGCCGCGATCACCTTCATCGCCTCCCACCTTCTCCTCCTCTCCGTCCGTCGCGATCACCTCCATCGCCTCCCCACCGTTTCTGTCATTCTTGGTTAATTATAAGTATATGGGTTTTGGTATAGAATTATTAGTTGCAGATTTACTTAAACTGTTATCTCTTTCACTTATGTTAGGAACTATGTCTGGTGACGAAATGCACCACTCGGGGAGTCAGGGTGACCTCGCTGGCGATGAGATGCCTGGGCCGGAGGTCGCCTCGTCCGCCGTGACCCCGCAGAAGAAGAGAAAGGGGCGAGGCCGGACGACATGCGCGCGTCTGAACAAGCGGGAAAAGCAGCACGTCCAGTTTGACGACAATGGTGTGCCGGAAGCTCCGGACAAACTTGTCGGTCAGTACCGCTCACTATGCGGCAAAGTGGCATGGGAGTGGGTGCCCATCACCACCTCCGACTGGGGTCAAGTGCCCCCAGAGTGCAAGGATGTGCTGTGGGAAGAAGTGCAGGCGGCGTTTCACATTCCGGAGGATCGTCAGTTCACCATCCGCCGGAGGACACTGATGTCAATAAACAAGGCGTGGAGGAACTTCAAGAGCCACCTTGTCAGGCTCTATGTGAAGGAGTCGAAGACCCCCTTCGATGACTTCCCTTTCGTGACTCCCGAGGCATGGCAGCAGTTTGTCGAGATGAAGGCCAAGCCAGAGTTCCAGGAGCTTAGTGCGAAGGGCCAGGCTAACCAGGCCAAGAACACCCACCCACACAGACTAGGCACCGGTGGGTATGTAGGGAAGAAGGCGCTGTGGAGGAAGCAGGACGAGGAGGCTTCCCAGTCTTCGGCCGGCAGTCCTTATGCGGGCATAACGGACGTGCGCGCCCGCAATTGGTGCCAAGCAAGATCGACGATGAACTCCTCCAGAAGCGTCTCCGTGAGTAACCCTGCGGACAAGGAAGTGATCGACCGGCTGGTAAGATTGTCCGATCACGTACTATCCTCATAACACGCATGCAATGGGCTGTATTGCTAAGTTCTCCTGTTGCAGGTGACGCTGAGTGCGCAGGTGGCATCCGGAGAGTTCAACCCGAGGAGGGACATGGATATCCTCACAGCGGCGCTAGGAAACAAGGAGCATCCAGGCCGCGTGCGCGGCCTCGGCCCCACTGTGCCTTGGAGGTATGGTTTCCCTGATGATGAGGAGGCGGCTAAGAGGAGAAAGAGATCCCACCAAGCCCGCGATGAACGGCTCAAGGAGGAGATGCCATCGGAGTTCTCTGTTCGGGACAAAGCACTCCTGCAGCAGTTGTCGGAGATGCGGTCCATGTATGAAGAGCTAAGAAAGGCGACCCAGGGCACCCCCGTTCTAGAAGCGGAAGTACCGACCCCCATTCTTGGCCACCGTAGTAGCTGCGCGTTTGCGCCGGGGTCTTCGCAGACGGAGCCCTCTCCAAAGTATCCGGTGGACTCTCTGCAGGTAATGACCGTTAATGCGCACTGTTTGTCTATGTTAATTCATTCGAAAGTGAGAAGCGGTGAAATTCAACATGTTAATGAGCACTGTTTGTAGGAACCCGCCTCCTGCAAGCTTATGGTGCTGGCCGGTGTCTTCCCAATCGAGGCTGCCCGTGGGATGGCGCAACCATGCACGGCGGGGGCCACAATTCATGGTGCCCCTCTATGTGAGGGTTTTGCACGGGTCCAGGTGGACAGTGTCGTTGACCATTGCAAGGATTTTCCATTGGAGAAGCCGCCGAACGACGAGATTACCACTCTCGGGGATGCGGTGCACACGTTCGTGCAATGGCCCAAGAAAGACATCGTCCTGTATGAGGTAATTCCCCCACCAGTTTCATAATTTGTACTGTAATAATAGCCCTCAGAGTTAGTGTCCTAATACATAGGTTCTTACATCACAGACATCACAGACCGACACGCGGCCTACTAGCCAGCATACCCCTCCGATGACGAAGCTGACTCCGATTAAGAGGCAACCATTCAAGAAGCTGGCTATGAGGGGAAAAGCAAAGAAGAGCCCGGCGAAGGAGAGCGAGAAGAGTGCGCCAACTCTCATGCCATTCTCTCTGGGTATGCCCATGGCCTCCGATACCGCAATTTCGAGCATGGGGTTAGCATGCCAGAGCCTGCATGCATGGTACATGAGGAGGACAAACCAGACCAGGACGCAGCGTCCGACGCACATCATGGTCAAGTACACCGTGGCAGAGTTCCATAACGACGTTGGGACCTATTCGGTGACCTTCGAAGACCTGCACAATTTACTGAACAAAGATGCGCTCGACTTGTCAATCCTACGGTCTTGGGTGCTGTAAGTATCCTACTATCCGTGCATATACGGATATATGTCATTTATTAATTGGTTACTTCCGTGCAGCTGCATGGCCAACTATGCCAAATCCAAGGGCATACCTGTTGGTTTCTTGGACCCCCAGATGGTCGCCGAGGTGATGTTTAGGACCGACACAGACTTCGTTGTCGACTACATCAAAAGAGGGTTGCTTGCTCAGGTCGACAAGGAGTATATACTTGTACCCTACAACCAGAGGTGAGTGCTTTCATCAGTACTTCACCCGTAGATTAGTGTCTCCATGTGCACACCCCCAAATTTAGATTAAATTTTTAATTCTCTACGTGTAATATGTAGCTACCACTGGATCCTGCTGCTACTTATTCCGAAAAGCAACAAGGTGTTCTACCTTGACTCATTGCAGAGGAAAGGGTACTCGTATTGCGCCGCACGAGATGTATTCGGAAGGTGATGTGGACCTGTCTTGCATGCATCTAGATTTACTGTCCTCAAATTGTCAATTTCGGCTATCCTCAAACTGTCAATTTTGACTATCTACAGGGCTTTCACGAAGTACTTTGCCGAGGTAGGGAGACAACACGAGCGGCGAGCCGATAAGTTTCAGTGGTTACAATTTTCGGTACAAATTTCAACTGGCATCTGTTTTACTTTATAACTTGTCCCCACCTAACTCTCGGTCTGTAAATTGGCAGTGCCATCAGCAGCCGGACGACAATACATGTGGGTTCTACGTGATGCGCCACATGTATGTCCTGATCATCACCCCTCACCGGCCAGATTTCCCCGAGGTATATACAACTGCTCCCCTTAATTTGTCTCGATTTGACAGAATTTACAACTTCAGCTCATTTTTTATGTACCAACTCTTGCTGCAGGGGGTCGACTTCCCTTCAGAAAGCCTTGACCCTCGGCAGATTGGTAATGTCCGAGGGATGCTCGCTGAGTTTTTCCTTGCGGAGGTCATATCACCCAAGGGGAAGTTTAGGGACCCGCAAGGTTCGTATTAGTGCGGCCTTACATTTATTTGTACATCTAACACACTTTAATTGTCGATTACATTTATTTGTTCAATTGTACATATTTCTGAGTTCTGTGCTGTATATATGAAATGCTATACAAATATATTTGAGTACTGTGCATATGAAACTGTATATATTTGAGTACTGTACAAATATAATTCTGAGTTCAATTGTACAAATATATATGAGACTGTATATATTTGAGTACTATGCATGTATGAAATTCACGAACTGTATATATGAAAATGCAATTTGTACAGAGGACATCTGTGACTGTTATAATCTCAGACGGTTTCTAAGATCAAAACCGTCTGTGCATGACGGTTTGTAAGATCAAAACCGTCTGTGCATGCACAGACGGTTTTGATCTTACAAACCGTCTGAGATTATAACAATCACCGATAATAACCCATCGCAGATGGTTTGGACCTCAGATCCGTCTGTGATATCACACTATCACAGACGGTTTCAAGATTAACACCGTCGCTAATATCGCAGATTGGTTTAATATGAGTATCACAGACGGTTTTGATCTCAGAACCGTCTGTGTTAAGAGTATCACAGACGGTTCTGAGATCAAAAACGTCTGTGTTGATATCCAAACCGTCTCTGGTCATTCTGAGTACCACAGACGGTTCTGATATCCAAACCGTCTCTGGTAATCTGAGTATCACAGTCTGTTATGACATCAAAGGCGTCTGTGATACTCATACTAACACAGACGGTTCTGATGTCAAAATCGTCTGTGTATACTAAAGTATCATAGACGGTTCTCTTCTCAAAACCGTCTGTGATAGTCTAATTATCACAAACGGTTCCGAAAACAGAACCGTCTGTGTAGTATGACTATCACAGACGGTTCTGACCTTATCACAGATGGTTCTGACCTTATACAGTCTGTGAAATATGAGTATCACAGACGGTTCTGACCTTATCACAGACGGTTCTGACCTTATAACAGACTGTGAAATATGAGTATCACAGACGGTTCTGACCTTAATACAGACGGTTATGACCTTATAACAGTCTGTGAATGGATAGATCACAGACGGTTGAAAACATCAAAAATCGTCTGTGATAGTACATGATTATCACTGACTCGAATATCACTGAAGGGTAAGAACCGTCTGTGGTAGTATGACTATCACAGACGGTTCTGACCTTATAACAGACTATGAAATATGAGTATCACAGACGGTTATGACCTTATAACAGTCTGTGAATGGATAGATCACAGACGGTTGAAAACATCAAAAACCGTCTGTGATAGTACATGATTATCACTGACTCGAATATCACTGACGGGTAAGAACCGTCTGTGATGAATGTTTTGACCCGACTGTGATGATGAATTCTGTAGTAGTGCTTTGTCCTAAATCAATATTGCCCCTTTTGCCATCTTCTTCAAGTATGGTGTCCACGCCGGTGAGCTCCAATACTTGATTGCAACCAGATTCTTTGCTCCAGAACGATCAGCATCACCCCAGGAGTAAAAGCCCTCGATTTATTTCAGGTTTTATCATCTATAGCTGGCTGTCACTGTGGCCCGCTTCTGGTCCTTAAAGCCGACGAGTTCGACCTTGCCGCTCGCCATCGACCAGCGTCCAACCTAGTCCAGTGCACCAAATTGTGGCTAACAGCTGTAGTTAGCCTCAGGCACTTCAATCTCCAGAGTCGCAGCTTGAAAACATGATTTGGGTATTTTACCCCTTGTTGCCGTGCCACCAGCGTGCCATCCGGTCGCTGCTGGCCACTTTGTCTTGAAGATTCACCTCAACCTCCTGAGCATATCACTCCACTGCATCACCTTTCGATTCTGTGCAAAATCACGAGTTGTCCCTATGCCAAGATCTTGTCCAGTAGCTGTACCTTGCCGTGTCGCCACCGTGTTTCTTCTCCACCATTCACCGCCGTCCGTCCACTTGAGTGATCTAAACCACCTCCATTGTGTTCCTATTGTTTTTGCCTACCTTCTAGACATAATTGGCGAAGCAATCAAAGCCCTAAAACACTCCAGCAGCTATGCCCTAGTTTCAGTTCATGTCAGCCTGTGTCAGCTCCATGTCAGCCAATGGCATTAGCTCAGTTTGACCACTTTTGTATGTGCAAATTGAAATCTACTTTTTCTACCAAGTTTGTAGAATCATGTTCTACATTTTCTTCAACTGCCATATGTTGAGAAAAGTTCTCTAAGGCCAACTAAAGCCATGTCAGGCTGTGAACCGAATGTCGACCTGCTGGCATTCGCTGTATTTGAGCAAACCAGCCGTGAACCAAATGCCAAATCTTATGTCTTGAAACCCTGATAACCTCTAGTACTCAATCTTAGCCAGATTCTTTGAAACCCTAGAGTTTTGACTCAGTTCAGCTTGCAGTCTCAATCAACTTCAGCATATCTGCATATAGATCATAAAACATTTTAAAATAGTTAGTAATTATTTTGTGTTTGATTGTTGCTGAGTAGATCCAGAGGCAGAATTCGAGGATTGCACTGTCGACCCAATACCAACTGCTGATTCTTACAACGCGGAAGACAAGTCATATTCTTGAACATCTTGAACCTATATTTTATGAGTTGCTCTGATATGATCTTGAATATAAGTAGTATTGCATGTGAAAGAATGGTTGAAATATGAATTGGCAGTACTAGGCTGGATGCCTGTGAAATGTGAAATGATCAAATAATGAGCCTGAACTATTCTATATGTACTTATGTATATTCATGAAATAAAACCCCTAGCCGTGACCAGAGTTTGGTATGTGATGGTGGTGGCACTGGATGTGTAGGCACTGGATGTACGTGGCTGTGGATGGTTTGGTCACTGGCATATAAGGACTAGAACCTTGTGTTGTGCGTCTAGTGGCATGAAAAATGTGTTAACCGCAAGTCTGGTATGGGACAGGCCTGAACAAGTAAGTATGAGGATCGCACATGAAACCCCTGCATGAGATGGGAAGTGATGCACGATTTGGCACGGAGTGTGGCTCCAACACATATCACTAGATGTGATTGCACACTGACCCAGTAATGGGAAAAGGCATTCGGGGTGGGGGTATAGCCCACCACAACTGTGGAAGGTCTAGTAGTCTGACCACAGGGTCAGGGGTGAATTGTGAATGAAACATAACAAAAGTTCTTGTTATCTGCACCATGCCACACACACTATGCGGTGAGGAAGGGTCTAATCATATTGATAGGATGGGCATGAAAGTGGAATATCTTGTGGGTAAATTGGTACCCCTCTGCAGAGTTAAAAACATATTCGAATACTCCGAACTTCTAGGTTTATAGGAGTTTGCTGCGGTGGATTAAATCCATGGGGTGTGGCACAAGTATGTTTTCTAAATAAAATTTGATAAGTCAAGATTACCAAAATGACATGTGTTGTCATGATAAGGGGTGCTGCCGTGGGCTGTCGTGTGTCGATGTGTCGCGGTAGTACTATAAATAGTGGAACATGAATAGCGATGCTATGTTATGAAAAGTACTGCCATGAGATGAGATATAAAGGAAAGGACTATTTTACAACCATCTACACTTCTTTACTAGCATAGGTTCATATCATCAATACTATACGTGTATACTCTTACCTATGACTTGATGAGTACGTAAGTACTCACCCTTGCAACCTTTCATCAAAAAGATGGAGTGTTCCATGATCAATATGAAGGCGAGGAGAACTTCTTGGATCCAGAAGGAAGAGAGCCAGTTCCGCCAGAGCCCTAATGTGTGTTATTCTGCTGTCAACTTTTTGCTGTGGGGGTTCACCTAGCTTTTGCCGAGTAGTTGTTATTTTGCTTTAACTAGACCATTTGTGCCATGAAGGCATTATAATCCTTTATGTTGTACTAAGGCCACTAGGCCATACTACTCAAAAGATTTTGTAAGTTACTCTGCTGTAATATACTCCTGTGCTTGACTTATCCTGGGAAGTCAATGGTATGTATGTATGGGATCAGCTGCAGTGAACTGGGTCCCCACGGGAGTAGTCGTAGTTCCCAAGGCGGGGCGCGACAACAATAATGAGAGGCATTAAATGGAAAAAATCTCAAGGCAGTTCGTCGTGTCCCGACACCGGGAACTCGAAGCGTCACCTTCAAAACTCTATATATTTGGCCTCCGAGTTTTAGAGTATTCAAGCTTTTCTGAACTTCTAAGTCTTAGACTCTTCATCTTCTTAACCTTTCCTTCTCTATTTTCATCTCAATGGCGTCCCAAATCCCAGGGAGACTTACTCGAGATGAAGAAGAAAGCCTGGTTGTAGAAGGTGACATTGCACAGGTGTCTCAAAAGGTAATTTTCTTTTGGAAAATCTGTACAAGTCTTTTTCTTGAGCAAAAGTTTCCAAAGAAGAACTTTGGCTTTTACAATTGCTCAAATATTTTGTGGCTCAGAAGAAGCGAATTGGTGATGATGTTGGATCCTATAGTGATTCTTCATAAAAAAAACTAATGAAGACCTCCAAGAAAATCGATGATCAAAATGAAGAGGAGGTAGCGAGTCCACAGCTGATGAGGACATCACGACCACACACTCACATGCTTTAACTCGAGCACATGCGCTCGCCTTGAACAACAGGTGAATTCGTTTCTTGGGCAAATTAATTATTTAATTATAGAGAAAATGATATTACCTAATGATTTTCTTTGCTTTTTGTTACATGTGAGGGAGTTCAGGACAAAGTTATTGATCCAATTCTTAGCCAAGGAAGACTGAACACTTTTCTGGCAACTTCGACCAACGATCACTTTGATCTCATCGATCAGAAGAACTCTACGCTCGATCAGAAAGGCTCAAGGTCGCAGCACCAGAAAGGCTCAAGGTCACAGCACCGCCCAAGGTCTCAGCCCATAGTTGGAGGCACATGGTTGCAGCCCAAGGTCAGAAGCACATGGTCGCAGCCTGAGGACCATATAGTCTGCTGACCAAGCTTGATTGTTTAGTGACTTCAACCAAGTGCCAATTTCAGCATAGATATCCAAGTTAGTCATGTGAATACGTTTTGGAAATATATTTGAAAGAGCTTTCCAATGCATCAAGAATCATTAAAATCTGACGTCGTATGCAACTAGGAGATCCGAAAGAATGGCAAGTGCATGAGAGGAAAGAGTCCTGTCCGAATCCGTGAAAATCATTTCCGGATTTCTTTTTATAGTTTGTTATGATTCTATTCTATTTCGAATTAGATTAAGATTATAATTCTGGTTTTAAATCTTCTATCTTTTATAGATAACATTCTCTATAAAAGAGAAGGCATAGTCATAGTTTTAGGTAGACTTCGTTGATATACAGATTGTATTCTCGTGCCTTTGTCGATTTGTACAATTTGGAGTCTCAATGTTCAACTCATAATTCAGATTATTGAGTGTTGATATCCTTCCACTATTGCTCTGGCTTTTCTTATTGATTTTCCTGAGTTGTTCTTCGTGAACAGGTCAATCTAGTTTTGCTCGGTTGATAACCATTTGAGTAGTGGTTTAGCGATTGTGAGGTTGATGGTCGCGTGTTGGATAGTGGTTAGCCGCCCCTTCGTCAAGGTCACAACTCGCATTTATCCACGGATTTCTTCTACGACGAAAGATTGGGACCAAACTTTATGCACGTATCTTAAGGCGAGGCGTGTGCATATTAGTTGGTATCAGAGCTTACGTTGCTGGTAGAAATTCATTTATCCCTAGTTTAGTTGTTTGATTATTTTTACATAGAGTCCAGAAAATTGCCAGACAAAAACAAAGAATTTCCTAGCCCGTTGTTGCTTTCAATATGTTATTTTCAGTTTGCTTAATTGATTTGGCGTTCCATTGAGTCGTGTCTAGTTGCTGGTCTTAATTGTCGACGATTTGGACTCGGGGTCCTCAGCCGAACTTATGCAAAATTTGTAATAGTGAGACCTTTCAAGATGACCCTCCGGGAAGGTATGTAGAAAAATGGAGAACAGGAGCACAGAGAGGTTTATACAGGTTCGGGCTCTCGATGGTGGGAGTAATAGCCCTACGTCCTGTTGGGATTTCACTATGTGTGATGAAGGTTTACAAACTAGCGGGAAAAAACCTTCACAGGTGAAGGTTTTTCCTATGTAAGTGTACAAAAAGAAGCCCAAGGAGGCTTGCAGATACTATCTAATCTAGGCCGTAGACTTGACTGTTTGAGCGGTTGAGATGTGTTGTATCTCTTTTGTATCAGAGATGTTGATCTCCTCAATAGATGGTTCGATCCCCCCTGTTTGATGCACCTTGCCACCCTTTTATACTGGTCAAAAAGGTGCCATATCGTAACTGCATCAGACAGTTGCTTGGATGGTTGGATGCGGTTTTTAGAGAACCGCTCTTAACCTCCACGCAGGTTAAACACATGTTATTCATGGATAACTGATTGTATTAACCTCCTGACGGTTGGTCTTCCACGTGGAGGAATCTTCGGGATACTTGGAATATTCCCGCTATAGGGACAGTCGGACAGATGAACTCCAAGTACCCTGGTAGAGAATGTTCTGACCGCGGGATGTTGGCTGACCGCGCAACATCTCGGACATTCCGTTCGTGTATAGCACACGAACTCCTGACCGTGCGAAGTCTGCGACCTGATCGCGTAAAGCCTGCGACCTCGGACTGATGCTTCTCAGAATGACTTGAGTTCGCACCACTAGGCACGTGTCTGGCTCGAATCTGTCTTGAACCAACAGTGCATTTATTTGAACTGACCCGGGTGTCAATCCTCGTCAGCTAGCCCCCAAATTCGAAGAAAACGAAGGGACGTGTTAATTTCGAATTTAAAGTCGTGCATCGGATTTTTAACCCAACTCTTCAAATCCCCCACTTAGTGGCGCACTAAGTGAGACGGTTGGTTCCCCGAGACGGGTTCTGGGTATTACGTGATAGGTAATGATGGCGTTGTTGAAATATTTTTAACCCGAGGTGAAATTGTAAATGCTTTTAAAAACCCGAGGTGCTTAGAATGTGAACCGTCACCTTGGCGGCTATAAATACCAGGTCTTTGAATTTGTAGAACTTCACAATTTCTTCTCACGGTTAAGTTCTTTCTAAAGTCACCTTCATCCTTCTCTTCATACACTTCCCGATGGCAGATCACAACATCATCGACATTGAAAGTGATGAAGAGGAAGTTCTCAAGTAGGAGCTTCAAATGCCTGAAGATCCATCTCCTTCAAAGAAGAAACCCAAGGTTGACGAAGGATCCTCCAGCAGAGCAAAGGTAGAAGATGAGCCATCATCTTTTCTTCCTTCAGCTTTCTACTCCAACACCCCCTGCTTTTGTTTGGGTGATCGATTTTCTGGTCAGCAAGCGGTGACTATACGACCAGAAGATCCTCAACTCATGTTGGAGAAGTAATCTTCTGGTGGGAAGGTTGCACTTCCACCATCTGATGATCATCCGATTTTATCGGATGATCTACTTCCCAGGATGGCTACATCAACGTGTCATGTGTAGGGATAGGTAATAATCCTCATCTTCTTTTGCTGATAGTTATAATTAGCATAACTAACTTTTGCAAATGCAGGAGATTGGAGGCCCTAGTGATCAGCCTTCTGCTATTCCGCCTCTTCCCCTCAGACAGATCCTTCCAGAGGAGAAGAATGCCCTGGAGAAGAAGACCGAAGAGATGTCTTCGGCGATTCTGCATCTGGCAGAATGTTTTGAACGATCCCGTGAAGAGGCGCACCAGTTCCGTCGAGAGAGGGACCACGCTCAGCAACAGCGAGAACTCTCCGATTTAATTAGGAACAGTAGCGTATCTCTTGTTAGGGATGACGTAGATAGGCTTAGGTTAGTTGCTAGTTCTCTGGGAGTTGTCAGTGTAGATCCTACTGACAGCAATATGTCCCTAGGAGAACTCTGCAAACTTCTCTCGGATCAGGTCGACGCTCTGGTCGCCGGTATCCCTTTTGTATGTAAAGAATGCAAGAAATAAAATTTTCTTCTTTATATGAACGTTCTTCACATCTTCTGTGCAAAATATGGCCGTAAATATTATGTTTGCGACCACTCATACATAGGGAAATTTCAGTTCTGCGATCAGAATCACGCTTTTATAAAAGTACCGCGACCAGCTCTGATACCGCGATCAGACTTAAAGCCGCGGTTAGAACTGAAGTATACTGCGACCAGAATTGAGGCTCGGTCAGATCGTCACTTCGATTAGAATCGGAGCTTAATCAAAAGCATATCTCGATCATACCACAGCCCAGTCAAGATATATCCATACGTCCAAAAATTGAGTCGTTGGATTTTTTCATGAAAATGTCCAAGGCATATAAAGGAAAAACGTCCCTTGAAAAGCACTGAAAACTTTTCAGGCCTTTTGCACTTTCAGTTTCTGAAACAAAGAAGTCTTTTTGTTTCAGATCCGATGCTTGAACACTTTAACGGGTCCGCCAGAGATAGTATCCATTATGGGAAATGAATAAAATACTCAGTGGAACGTTTGGATGGAACGTTACTCACATTAATGCATCTCCTCGGGTCTATAAAAGGAGCAGGTGTCTTCTTGAGGAAGCCACACAGCCAAAAACCCTCAACATTTCCGCCACACAAAGCCCTCGTTCTTCTCAGCCTTCGTCTTCCCCAAAAGTCGCCAACTTTTCCTTCGACTCTCCACCAACCAATGGCGTCCTGGAGCCGATCAATTCACCATTCTTAGGAGAGTTTAGTGGCATTGGAGAAGGAGGATATCCTTCCTCCGCGGCTGCTAATCAACTGGCGATCCACGGAGAAGGACCAAGAAACCCCGATCGTCCAAGAGGGCGAGTTGGTGGTTTTTGAAGAATATTTGCACTGCGGGTTCTGATTCCCTGAGAGTTGGTTCTTGAAGAACGTCCTCGAGCACTACGGGTTGGAGCTAATCAACCTCCACCCAAACGCAGTGTTGATACTGGCGGTGTTTCAACACTTGTGCGAGGCGTTTGTCAGAGTATATCCCAGCGTGGATCTTTTCCGACGATTTTATTTTTCGGCGTGGTCGAAGAGCGCCAACGCCGCCGGATGCATTTACTTCCGGCTAAGGGATAAGAAAGAGTATCCCTTCCCACCCCTGCGAGACTCAGTGCACGGGTGGCACCAGAAATGGTTTTACTGCACCCCGCTGACCGAGAGCGGGCTGTGGTTTGAGAACTCGCGGCCAGAGAAGCCGAGCGAGTTGGATACTCTGCCGGCGATGAACGTGGAGTTCATGAAGCATGCCGAGGTGATCCTTCACTTAGTCGAACAAGGGTTGACAGCACGCGACGTCATCCGAGACTTTGTGAAGAACCGGGTGAGCCCCCTGCGTGAAAGGGCTCATCCAGCTTGGGAGATCAAGTCCATGGCGGACAGTACCCTGGACTATAATGAAGGTATTCATTTCTGGCACTGAAATCCTTTTATGTCATTTCTAAAATGCATCAATTTAACTCGTATCTGGGGAACAGTCCTGCCCTCAGTCGAGATTGAGAGGCGGACTAACTACCTCCTCAGGGCGTACAATGCCGAGGTAGAGGGCCCCAAGGGATCGCCTCGCCCCCAAAGCTTGATTCACGCCGGTGACGACCTTAAACAGGAGCGCCGAAAGGTACATCTTCAACTTGGCCTCTGTTTTGTAGGTCTCATGTATGTCCAGCACTAATCAACCTCATTGGAATGAGAACAGCTCCTAGGGAGGTTCGCCGAGGCGACGTTTCCCAGCGAGAACGTCGGTTCCCTGGGAAAGCCGACGATAAAACACGTGAAGAAGGTTTCCTCAAGACCCAGGACGAGGAATCCTGCCCCCAAGAAAGCCAGGCTAAATCTTGGGGGAGGGTCTTCACGAAGCGTTCCTCCTACCGCCAAAAAAACTGCGGTAAGATATCACATCCCTTCGATCTTTCCAGGCGCGAACTGGAATTACTTCTTCGTCGTACAGGGAGAAGGGAGCGAGGTGGAGGAAGATGATGATGTCCCCCTGATTTGCCGGAGGAGGATGATTGCGGGTTCTCCATCCGGCGACGCTCCAACCCATTCCGCAGAAACAACCGCTACCGCAGAGGCAGATGTAGCAGACCCCGCGGCCACCGAAAGCCCCGTGGCCGCAGACAACATCCCAGCCCCTGAAGCCCCCGAGGCTTCAGGGCCAGTTGCCTCTACTTCCCTGGTCGGAGGGACGACCGTGGTAAGATTCTCTCACAGCCTTGTTTTCTTCAATTCCCTTTGTGCATTCGATAAGTTAATGCTTGTGCAGGGAGAAGAACTTCCCCCCGTGACTCCGGCGAGTCCCAGGGAGGAAAATCCTCCACCCTCGCAGACAGGAGTGGAGGTGGTCGCAGACCCTACTGCGGTTGCAAACGAGGCGCCGGCCCCAGAGGTCCAGGAGCCATCCAGGCCCTCGGATGCAGCCCTGCCAACTAGTCCAGTTGCCCAGGTAAAGACTCTTACCGTTTGTCTTCATCTTCCCTTAGAAACGTGCTTACAGAGGAACACATCTAGGGAGGGAATGCCTTATTTACCAAGGGGAAGATCAGCACAGATGACAGTTGTCCTCTTTCTTGTGGAGAGCCTTCCCAGAAATCTGAAAAACTGATGGGATTTCAAATAAGGTAAGAACCTTTATCTTGGTTGTAGTAAGATGAATCGTGACGATCACGAATAACTGCTTGATTCCTCTTTCCTTTGTCAGGCGAAAAGAGATAGCAGCCAGCCCTTCAACCGCTCCGGGGAGGGTTGAGGTCGCTGTTGGTGCAAGAGCCTCCAGTGAGGAGCGCTTCGCCCCCTTGGTCCAGGAAGTCGTCCGGGCTGTGAGGGGAGAAACAGGCGCGGGAACCCAGTCGCAACCAATGGAGACTGGGGGCAGTGCCCAGCAGGCACTCCCACCAACTGCCCCTGTTGTAGCCGCATCCGGACCTTCAACAAGTCTTCCCATTAGTCCGGAAGATGCCTCCTTATGAGAGTTTATGAAGGTATGATGAACCTCTCTCTCGGTGCCTGAATTATACATAGGACACCTTTAGCTTCCTTTTTTGCATCACAGGAACTATCCCGGATGATGGCCCAATCGCGTGCTACGATGGCAAGCATAGAGGCCATACAAAAAGAACGAGACATCTTGCGCAGGTAAGGATCATTACTCTTCAACTTGTATAGATACAAATTGGTTATGACCACACCTTCTGTTCTACTGCAGAGAGGTGGCATTGCTAAACAAAGAAGTAGCCACAGTCAAGCTCCATTCAATCTCAGTGACTAGGAACCAAGAGATTGAAAGCAACAAGCTGTGGTCACAACTTGCTGGTAAGTCGATTCCTGATTAGGAAGGCTTAGCTTCATAATATGCGAGTAATCTTTTCTCTTGTTGCAGCGCAAGCGGGTCAAATAAGACAACTCAATCAGGACAAGGGGCTCCTCCAGGACTCTCTTTATACCTCCGAAAAGGCGATCGGAAAGCTGAGCCGTTCCATCTTTGAAAAACTGAAGGCAGTGGCTCATCTTCTGAAGGCTGATGTGGTCGAAACCACAAGAGATAATTTCAGCCAAGATGACTGGTCTGCGTTAGTCATGGCCCAAGCGGAGTCACTTCTCGAGTATCTTCCTGAGGATACACGGCGACGAGAAGAGGCGATCAGAACCAGAGTTTGGTCAGCCGCTTCTGCCATCCTCAGCCGGGTTCGACTTCACCATGGCCCAGATGCAGATCTGAATCCATTGGTGGGACCGGTTGAGGTCGAGAGTGAAGAACAGCTAGAGGCCGTCATGGAGGAGATTAGGCCCCTTGTAGATAAGCTCCTGACTGAGCTTGGGATCGAATGATCCCTATACCTATACAGAAACAGTTGTATACGATGCAATGTATGTGGAAATTCATTTTTGAAAACGAATATATATATATATATTTTGTGTTGTTTCATACTATAAACATATCCCCCTAGCCCCCGACTGTGATTGTAAATACTGAAGACTTAGTATTACAAATGCAGGAGAGAAGTGAATATAACGACCAGGGATGTGTGATCGAACCAACAATTATGATCAAAATAACGCCTAGCCTTGTTTGCAAACCGACAGCCACTCAGATAACCGAGAACTTGCTAGAAAGCCCCGTGTGCGTTGAGAAACGGCTTATTTAGGAGTGACTTGTGTGGAAGCGGTCATGAGATCGGCCAGCGAATCCGACTAGGACGTTATGATGATCTAACCGCGGGCGACCAGCCCCCGAGTCGAAATCGCAGCACATGGGCATGGAAGAGAATATTCGTCGTATGAAATCCAAAACATTTTTTGTTTTATGAAAAAATGCTAATTGAACAGGAAAAGGGATTGAGTACTTACACGTAGAACTTGCGAAGTTGATCGATGTTCCAAGTATTGGACAAGATTCGACCATCCTCCATGGCTAACCGCGCGGATCCTGGTCATGACACTGAGACAACAGTGTAAGGGCCTTCCCACTTTGGGGAGAATTTGTTGCGATTAGACTGGTCTTGGATTTTTCGTAAAACCAGGTCGCCCACGTGAAGACTATGTGGTCGCACCCTCTTGCTGTGATACTTGCGCAAGGCTTGCAAGTATGCTGCGGACTTGATCAAAGCGCGATCACGCCTTTCTTCTAAGAGGATGAGATCTTATGACCGCTGTTTGGACTGATTAATCTGTTCAATTGTTCTGTCCGAACAGACCCAATACTGACTTCCATAGGCAACACAGCCTCGGCCCCATAGACCAGATGGAAGGGCGTCTCACCGGTGGCTCGACTAGAGGTAGTTCGTAGTGCCCATAGAACGGTATAAAGCTTGTCTGCCCAAGCCCCCGAGCGAGTTTTAAGGCGATCAAAAACACGTTTTTTGATGCCCTGTAATATCTGCCCATTGGCCCGTTCTACGGCACCATTACTCTGCGGATGTGCCACAGAAGCAAAGCACACCTTAGTTCCGATCTGGTCACAATAATCTAGGAAAAGACCACTGGCGAACTGAGAACCATTGTCGGTGATAAGACGGTTTGGAACACCAAATCGCGCAACAATGTTCTTATGAAAGAACTTTTGTGCTGCTGAGGCGGTAATATTTCGTACCGGTTCGGCCTCAATCCACTTTGTAAACGTGTCAATGGCTATGAACAGAAACTTGTACCCCTTGACCGCTTGTGGCATAGGACCAACAATATCCATTCCCCAGACTGCGAAAGGCCATGCGAGGGGAATGGTTTGTAACGCGTAGGCAGGTTGATGAACCTGTCTCGCGTGGAACTGACACTGAGGACACATCTTGACCATCATCGAGTGCCGAAGGCCAGTAGAATCCTTGTCGAAAAGCTTTTCCGACCAGTGTTTGATATGACGCATGCGCACCGCATACACCGTCATGTATTTCCTTCAAGAGGGATGTTCCTTCCTCCTGAGATATACAACGCATGAATACTCCTTGAGTACCCTTTCTGTACAGAATCCCATCTATGAGCTTGTACAGACGCGATTTTTGAATTAATCGATCGCTTTCGGTTTCGTCCTCGGGTAGGGTCCCATGTTCAAGATAGACTCTCAATGGATGAGTCCAATCCTGTTCCTGATCGAGGTTGGTAACGCAGGCTATTACCGGATCATCCTCGACCGAAGTCATGATCGAAGGATGGTCCAAGTGTTCAATGAACACTCCTGCCGGAGCGGATGTACGTGAGGGCCCAATTTTGGATAATTGGTCTACGAGAATGTTGTCCTTTCGCGGGATGTATTGGACTTTGAAATGACTAAAGTGTTTTTCCAATCTCCTCACTTCCCCTAGGTAATGAGCCATTGTCTCATCGGAGGTGCTGTACTCCTTGTTTACCTGGTTTACGACCAGCTGTGAGTTTCCCCTCACCACTAATCGACAGACTCCGAGGAATTTTGCTGCCCGGAGCCCTGCAAGAAGACCTTCATACTCTGCCGCGTTGTTGGTCGCAACAAAGTGTAGTTGGATGACATACTTAAGCTGTTCGCCCTGAGGTGTAACTAAGACCACTCCAGCCCCCGAGTGTTGAAAACCACGGGAGCCGTCAAAGTACATTGTCCAGTAATCGGGGCACTCCAATTCCTCGGGCACCTGCACGGGTGGCTCAGGGTTGGTCCATTCGACCACGAAGTCGGCCAAAACCTGAGACTTAACCGCCGTGCGGGGCGTGAAATGGATTTCGAAGGCACCGAGTTCGACCGCCCATTTAGCGATCTGACCAGATTTTTCTGGATTTCGGACAATATCCCCCAAAGGAAAGGAGGAGGGTACCGTGATCTTGTGAGCTTGGAAGTAGTGTCGTAGCTTACGGGAAGCCATCAGTAGCGCGTACATTATCTTCTGGACCTCAGGGTAACGCTCCTTAGGACCGTGAAGTACCTCGCTCACATAGTAGACGGGTATGTGTATTCCTTCCCTATCCGTGATCAAGACAACGCTGACCGCATGCGGTGTGGCCGCCAGATAAAGAAGCAATGGTTCTCCTTTGTCGGGAGACACCAATACTGGCGGACTGTATAGATATGTTTTTACCTCCTGAAATGCTTTTTCGGCCTCATCCGACTATGTAAAATTGTGATGCTTCCGCAAGGCTTTGAAGAAAGGCAATCCCCTTTCGCCTAGTCGCGATATAAGGCGACTTAAGGCTGCCATGCGACCAGCCAGGCGTTGAACATCCTTCATGGTCGAGGGCGATCTCATTTGTTCAATGGCCCTGATTTTCTCAGGATTAACTTCAATGCCTCTGGAACACACAAGGAAACCAAGTTTTCCTGAAGAAACCCCGAAAGAACATTTCTCCGGGTTTAATTTTATTCCAAAGCGGTTTAAATTACAGAAGGTTTCAGCGAGATCGTCCAAATGAGACAATCTCATGGTACTTTTTACAACCAAGTTGTCTACATATGCTTCGAGATTACGCCCTATCTGGGAAAGAAAGGTCTTTTGCATCAAGCGCTGGTACGTGGAACCTACGTTCTTGAGACCGAACGGCATTCTGACTTAGCAGTAGGTGCCGAACTGGGTGATGAAGGTAGTTTTCTCTTCATCTTCTTCTGCTATGCTAATTTGATGATATCCTGAGTAGGCGTCCAGGAAGCTCATCAGTTCGCAACCCGCAGTTGAGTCGACCAGCTGGTCGATGCGGGGAAGGGGAAAGTCGTCCTTCGGACAGGCACTGTTGAGGCTAGTGTAGTCGACGCACATGTGCCACTTGCTGTTTGACTTGCGGACCATGACCGGATTGGTGAGCCATTCCGGGTGATCGACCTCGCGAATGAACCCGGCTTTTAGGAGTTTGTCCAACTCCTCCCGGATGGCTTCCTGTCGGTCAATAGCAAAACGCCTGAGCTTTTGCTTTATTGGTCGTTGTCTAGGTCGAATTGCTAACCTGTGCTCGGTTACTTCCCTTGGGACACCGGGCATGTCGGACGGTTTCCACGCAAACACATCTGCATTAGCCCGGAGGAAAGCAATGAGCTCGAGTTCCTATTTGTCATCCAGATCTGATCCGACCCGAATTGTCTTGGATGGATCATCTGGGTACAAAGGAACCAGTTTGAGTTTTTCATCTGGTCGAGGAGTATCCTTGATCGCGTTGGTGGCGACGGTGGCGACCTGGGCGTCCCGGAGGGGAAGTTGATCGACCATCTCCAAAGATAGCCGGTCGCACGTGAGTGCCACGTTGCGACTGCCTCGGACCGAGATGACACCTTTGGGGCCAGGAAATTTTCCGCACTGATAAGCATAGTGCATTGCCATCATGAATTTAGCGAGAGTTGGCCTGCCAAAGATTGCATTATAAGCCGAATCACAATCAATTACGTCAAAAGTAACCAATTCTGTTCGGAAGTTATCTGGTTCTCCCAGTGTGATCGGGAGGACCACTTGTCCCAACGGCATCATGGAGGGGCCTGGGATTATCCCATAAAACGGATGGATTATGGGCTTAATCTTCGAACGAGGAATTTGCATCTCGTCGAGCGCCTTGACTAACAAAATGTCAAGGGAACTCCCTCCATCGATCAGGACCCTTTCGACTCTCGCATTACTGATAATCGGGGTAATGACCAGAGGGAGTCTCAATGGTCGAGTAAGCCCCACGGGACAATCAGAACGATCGAATGTCAAGGGCGTATCTGACTAACGGGGGTATTGAGGTTCACCAAGAGATGTCTCTGTTTGGTTAACCTCTCGGTAAAAGGCTTTAAACTGCCTTTTGTAAACGAAAGAAGAAGAACCCCCGAAAATAACATTAATATGATTTTGAGGTACCTGGTAGGACATTTCCTCGTCTCCGTCGGCGTCTCTAAATCCGCACGCCTGCTCTTTTGGTGGTAAGGTTGGCATTGGCCCAACTCCCTGGTAGAAGTCATCCAATTGCTTCAACCAACTCCTGCAATTCTTGAGGTCGTGGCCTGCGGAGTTGTGGAGTGGACACCACTTCTTGCCTTCCTGCGGATTAGTTGACTTTTCTGGCTGGTCGGCACTACGACCACCAGAAGCAATTTTATTCTTAAATGAAGGCTTGTTACCTTTGGTCGAAGGCGGCTTCTCTGCAACTGCGACCTCGCGGTACTATCCAGAGCAGTTCCTCTTCGACTTTTTCGACTTCCCACCTGATGAAGATTCCGGCTTCTTACTTGAATCTTCTTTCCTGGCGTCTTTGAAACCTGGTTGAGGTAGTAGGTCACCCTTGTCGACCATCCGGTTCCATTCGACTGCTTCGGCTGCGTCAGAGTATCGATCGGCCATGTCGAACAGATCGGCCACTGATCGAGGAGGGTGGATAAGCAAGTCTTCGGTGAATCTCCGGTATCGAACGACATGTTTAAATGCCCTGATAACGGAGCCATCAGATATGTTCGGGATGGTATTCCTCACCCCGACAAACCTCTTGACAAACTGCCGAAGAGTCTCGGTTGAAGTTTGTCGTAGCCGATGAAGATCGTCCTTTTTACCCGGCTTTTGGTAACAGTTTTGGAAATTGCTGAGGATAGCATCGCACAGCATTTCCCAATTATAGATGGAACTTTCGGGCTGGTTAAACAGCCAGGTTCTAGCCGGTCCTTCGAGGACTGTAGGCAGGCAGTTGGCCATGACCCGGTCATCGCCTCTTGCCGCTTGGATGGCAGTGATATAGATTTGAAGGAACTCGGATGGGTTTTGAGTTCCGTCGAACCTTTCAATGGCCCCTGGTCGAAACTTGTTAGGCCAAACGACCGCACGTAGGCCGGGCGAGAAAGCTTTACAACCGACGTAGTGACCGTGAACTGCCCTGTGACTCTCGACCGGGTTACGGGTGACCTCACGCAACGGTGAAGTTACTCGCGGTCCCAAACGAGAGTGAACAGGAACCTGATCCCTACTACGAGAATCCTGCGTTCGCCGGTACTTGTCCTGTCGGGACGGTACGGGCGGTGGGTAACTTCGCCGGCCAGAACCAGAGTGAGGATACTCTCGTTCGCGGGAACGTGTTACCGAGTGGGAAGAGGCCGTTGGGGTCGCCTCAGACGCGACCTCATCCAGCCTTTCCGCCAAGATCCTGGTAAAGGCCGGTTTCTGCGCATCCGTGACCGTAGGAGGAAAGTTACGCATGACTTCCGCAATAGATCACAGTCGACCATGGGTGCTTCTCCTAGGGGTACCAGGTGTTACTATTTCTTCGTCTACCGGGAAACGCTCCGGTGGTAAAGAAGGGGTCTGGTCACGTTTGCGACCATGTGACCGTTGAGAAGAACTCGGAGCAGCATCGTAACGAGCCTGCGCATCTTGAAGAGCCTCTAGGGCAGTTCTGCGTAGTTCATTGTTTTGTTGCTCGAGATCTTCATCCTCCTTTTGTTTGCGATCCCGTTCTTCCCTAGCAGCCTGTTGATCAGGAGTTTCCTCTGACAAAGTAGCGAACTGTCTAGGGAGAGAGGTTGCCGATGGGGAGAACATTTCAGTTTGTTCCGAGTCAGACTCAAAATCAAAGAGACGGTGAAGGTTATCAGGGTCGAATCTCCCCGGGCTGATTTCCAGGTCGATATCATCCTTCCCCTCAGCGGGGTCATACGACGGACCGGATTCATGCTCTAGCGCATTGAGAACCTCTATGGGTTCTGACCTTGCGCTAGTCGCCCCCTGGTCGATGGACATGACCTGGAGAGATGATTCCACCTCTGGAAGATTCTGGCCTTCAACCTCCTCCATCGGAACAGGGTCTCTTGGAGAAGGCATTGGAATGTGAGCATAATCCTCGAGATCAAAATCGTTCTCGGAATCATACACTCCAGCCATGTTTCAGCGAACCTCCGGATTAAAACTAGGACGCCTTGAGAAAGGCCCCACGGTGGGCGCCAGCTGTCGACGATTCAGACTCGGGGTCCTCAGCCAAACTTATGCAAAATTTGTAATAGTGAGACCTTTCAAGATGACCCTCCGGGAAGGTATGTAGAAAAATGGAGAATAGGAGCACAGAGAGGTTTATACAGGTTCGGGCCCTCGATAGTGGGAGTAATAGTCCTACGTCCTGTTGGGATTTCACTATGTGTGATGAAGGTTTACAAACTAGCGGGAAAAAACCTTCACAGGTGAAGGTTTTTCCTATGTAAGTGTACAAAAAGAAGCCCAAGGAGGCTTGCAGATACTATCTAATCTAGGCCGTAGACTTGGCTGTTTGAGCGGTTGAAATGTGTTGTATCTCGTTTGTATCAGAGATGTTGATCTCCTCAATAGATGGTTCGATCCCCCTGTTTGATGTACCTTGCCACCCTTTTATACTGGTCAAAAAGGTACCATATCGTAACTGCATCAGACAGTTGCTTGGATGGTTGGATGCGGTTTTTAGAGAACCGCTCTTAACCTCCACGCAGGTTAAACACATGTTATTCATGGATAACTGATTGTATTAACCTCCTGACGGTTGGTCTTCCACGTGGAGGAATCTTCGGGATACTTGGAATATTCCCGCTATAGGGACAGCCGGACAGATGAACTCCAAGTACCCTGGTAGAGAATGTTCTGACCGCGGGATGTTGGCTGACCGCGCAACATCTCGGACATTCCGTTCGCGTATAGCACACGAACTCCTGACCACGCGAAGTCTGCGGTCTGATCGCGCAAAGCTTGCGACCTGATCGCGTAAAGCCTGCGACCTCGGACTGATGCTTCTCAGAATGACTTGAGTTCGCACCACTAGGCACGTGTCTGGCTCGAATCTATCTTGAACCAACAGTGCATTTATTTGAACTGACTCGGGTGTCAGTCCTCGTCATTAATCTTGTTGGCCGAAAATCCAAAGTTAGATTGAGCTCTGGCTGTTGAGTTAGTAGATCGCATCTTGCCGTGAATCCTACAACAAAAATACCAAAAGGAGGCAAGAAAGTATATATAAAAAAAAGTGTCAAAACAAAAAAAAGTGAAAGAAAAAGGAAAATCTTGAGGGGATACTAAAGCCTGTTGCTAGAAACCAAGCCTTCTATTGTTCGATCAGCAACTAGGACTAGTACTCGTATGAACTATTATTCAATTTCACAATTTCTGGAATAACTGATTACTTTTCCTTGATACACATAATTTTTTCCTACCTACAACTCCACATATTTCACCAGTGGTCCGCACGTACCTCACATTTCAATCGCTATACTTATCTCCTTTTCTAGTTATCACGACCTAGCAAGCTAGTCGCAAACATTAAGAGAGGTAAGAGCTTCAGTTGGTAAGGTTGTTGAAGTTGAGAGTTCGACATACATTTAGTAGTTTGGTAGGAGATTTTTGTGTTTTCACTAACCATGGCAGGATCAAAAAGTTCTCGAGGTTCGGCGCATGATAGTGATGCTGATGTTCAGGAGAGCGTGGATCGACCACCAGTGTTCCCATCGTCTCCGTGTTCTCAAGCCATGTTGGGTCACTTTGAGCAGATGCTGAACAAATAGATAGTCCCTCGTTTGACCGGCTTGGAGAATCGTCTTGACAGAATGGATGTTTGACTTGAGCAAGTTGACTGAACGCCGCCACGACAACATGCACCACCTCAATTCCCTCGAGGTCCCATTGAAGCTAATAATCATGATGTGGTTGCCGTTCCACTTCAACCAAGGGTGAACTTGAATGCTGCGTTCCAGGAAGCCGCCAATGAAGAGAGATATGATAATTATGTGGCCGATAATGAGGAAGTCGTTTTGGATCCTGATCAACAACGACTTGCATGAAACCGTCGAGGCATGGGAGGATATGCACGTCACCGCAATGAAGATAGAAGGGATGATGCTTTGGGAAAGATCAAATTTACTGTCCCCAGCTTTGATGGGAAGTTTAATCCAGAAGAATATCTTGATTGGGAGTTGCTCGTCAAGCAAAAGTTCAGATGTCATCTTTATCTAGAAGATCGTCGAGTACGTGCAGCCACAAGTGAGTTTGTTGATTATGCTTCTATTTGGTGGAGTCAAATCCGCCAAAGAGATAGAGCTCCTCACACTTGGGATGATCTGAAGTGCTTGATGAGGTCCAGATTTGTACTCGCTTATTTTAAGAGAGATTTGCTTAATAGATTTCAGAGATTGAATCAAGGTAGCAAATCTATGGAAGACTACTATTAAGAGCTGCAAGTAGGCATGCTTCGTGCTAATGTGCAGGAGCAGGAATATGCAAAGATGGCCAGATTCTTGGGTGGATTGAATCGTGAGATACAAGACATCCTTGATTTTCAGACGTACGCCTCTTTGGATCAGCTGTTTCATTATGCATGAGCTGAGAGGCAAGTGCAAGGGAAACGACCAAACTACAACAAAACTGGTCGAAGCTACCCTAGTGTGACCACGCCTTGGAAGAGCACTACTTCACAGTAAAAGAGTGTGACACCCGCTGGCGGAGCTGCTGTCTCCACTGGTCGAGTGCTATCCACGAGCCGCCTTATTGCTTCAACATCCAAGGTTGCTGATTCGAACACGACCACTGTTGTCCCCACCAAAACTTCATCATCCGTCGCTTCTACAGGACAAACAAGGGAGATAGAGTGCTTCAAATGCAAAGGGTAGGGGCATTATGTAACATCCTGAGTTTAGGGGTGAAAAGTTTCTTTCTTAAAAATTCATGCATGCATATGTCTCTTCTAGATCAGCCAAATCAACCCCAGCTTTATTCTGTTTTAGCCCTAAAATCTCAAAATCTATCCTATAAACCCAAATCAAGATCAGATTTCTCAGATGTGATTTATCAGTTACTCTAAACATAAAAGTCTTCAGAAGCCAGATTCAATTCCATCTCTAACTCTCAGATCTATCAATCCTATTCTGTTTTCGAAAACAGGATTCTAATTACTATTTTAATTACCCTAAATACTCAGAACTCAGATTTAGCCAAATCTTGATCTAATTCAGACCAGATTATTCTTGGATTATGATCATGGGTATGCCAATACCATAATCCAGAAAGTTGGTAGTTAGATTTCTTTATCTAAGCCTTTTTCACGTATCAGTCCAAATTATATCGCAATTCAGTCCTTTATCTGATATCTAGAAACCCAAAAAGGTTGAAATCTTCAGATTAACTCCAAATTCAAATCTGTTTCAGGGAACACCTCCCAAATGCTAATAAATACAAAATCTTATTTTATCAGAATATCCAAATCTCATCCTAGATGCCAGAATTCGAAATCGACAAAACTCAGATCTTATTTTACCCTAAAGTACCCTATTTTCAGTTTATATCGAAAATCATCAAATCATGCCAGATTTTACCAAATCTCTTGCTAGATGAGTATAAGGTATAAGTTTATACTCACTTATGAAATCAGATTGCAAATCAACTATCTCTAAATCAGAAATTACAAATTAGTCCAGAATTCAATCAAAAATCCTTGCAATTAGGTCCCTGGTTCGACCTCAGCTGCTGTTCATGACCAGGGATCACCTCCTTCGACCTCACCCACAGCTTGTGACTAAACCAGCAGTGCACGGCGACCTCGACCACAGCCGGCACAGTGCACAGCATTGCTTCGACCTCGACCGCGACCACGCCGTGTTTCGCCGCTGTCAGCGCCGCTCAAGCCCGAGTTGTTTGCAACCGTGTTTGCATGCGCACACGTGTTTTCACCTCAGTTGTTGCCGTGGCAGTTCCCATCCAGCTCACCAACTGCTACTCACCAGAGAGAAGCTTGCTCGCTGTTGCCCGAAGCCTTCTTCTTCATCGGCGCAAGCAAGCAATGAGCTGAAGCTTTGTACACTTCACTTTGCCCATAAATAGCAAACCCAGAGAAGCTTTTCCATCTTTAGCAGTGCTCTCCAAAGCCCTTCAGCAACTAAACCGTACCTCTTTCCTCACCGTCGTCTTCTTCTCCGGCGAGTCCAGCACAGAGGCTCTCGGTGACAGCCTCAACCGCAGCCTCAACCCTCAAATTGATAGCATCAGTGAGTAACCCTCATCCATATCATCGTTCTGTAGCAATTAATTGAACTCTCATGCATCTCATCGCCGGTGATCGCCGGAAATCCCAATTGCCCTGTTCTGGCAATACAGCTCAATTTACTTCGAATTAGCTCTCGAGTCTGTAGACAAAAATGATCAGTGAACTATTTGAAGCAAGCCTGTGCATCAAGATCTCCAGATTGAGCTCGAATTGAAGTTTTCCCCAAATCCAAACTCCACACATCGCCGGCGATCGTCGCCAGGCCACACCAGCCATCCTCCGACCAAATTAACTATCCCAGTAGCTTCCTTATACTTCTCAGATACTCCTTAAGCTTGGAATTGAGTTCAAACCTCCTACAGCAAAAACTCCCAAATCCCATGTCTTCTTCTCCGGCGCCCGCCACCGGAAACCTATTCCTGGCCGTTTCAGCTTCATCCACCTTGTCTTTCAGGTGTGCCTCAACCTCCTGAGCATTTTTTCCTTCTAGCCCGATCTCTAAAACTGTCTAGATTTTGAATTATAGCCATGCCAAGAAAACTGTCCAGAACTAATCCTGTGCAGTGAAGTTCACCAAGTTCATCATTGAATTTTATCACCTTCCAGCCATTTCCCGCCCTAGATCCTGTTGAATGATTTGTTCCTGTTATCAATTCCTACCTCCCAGACAAAGTGGTGCATCATTTGGATCCCTATATCAAAAGTTATGCCAAGCCCTAGTTTCTGGCCATGTCAGTTCAATGCCAGAGCATGTCAGCCAGTGGCATTAGCTCTTTTCACCTCTTTTCAGTTGTGCAAACTGAAGATAACCTTGTCCCTTAGACTTGTGGAGTTGTGCTCTACATTTTATTCTACTGCCACAAGTTGAGATAACCCTTCTATCATCAATCGACCCTATGTCGATGTCTTGAACCAAATGTTGACCTAAAGACGTTCGCTGTTTTTTGAGCGAATCAGTCGCAACCTTGATATCATTCTGATACTTTGAGACATTTGGAACCCTGTAAACCCTTGACAGCTAATCTTAACCTTGCTTTCCATAACTTAACCCTAATCAGCCTCTAAACCCAATCATTTCAGAATCATCAAGACTTCATCTTTGCATTATTGCATATAGTATAATAATGTATTGAAAAGATTGTGATTATTGGTTGTTTGTTTGATTGGAGAGAAGATCAAGAGCCCGAGTTCGAGGACTTCACTGCTGATCCAACATCAACTGCTGTATTTTACGACGCGGAAGGCAAGTCATATTCTTGGTCATCTTGAACCTATATTTTAAATGTTGCTATAACATAACCTTGAATATAGACAATATTGCATGTGAAAGATTGAGAAAGATTGATTTATGAATTGGCAGTACTAGACTGATTATCTGTGAAATGTGAAATAAACAAGTTTTGAGCCATGAACTATTATATATGTATTTATATATATATTCATGAAATAAAACCCCTAGCCGTGACCAGAAAATGGTATGGATGGTGGTAGCACTGGAGGTGCTAGACTGCAAAGGATGTGCAGGCACTGAAGGTGCAGGGTTGTGGATGGTCTGGTCACTGGCATATAAGGACTAGAACCTTGTGTTGTGCGTCTAGTGGCATGAACAACGTGTTAACCGCAAGCCTGGTATGGGACAGGCCTGAACAAGTACTTATGTGGATCGCACATGAAACTCCTGCATGAGATGGAGAACAATACACTAAACTCATGGGGTTCAGCTCCTCCACGTATCACTGAATGTGATTTGATCAAGCACGTTGACCCAGTAATGGGAAGAGGCATTCGGGTGTGGGGTAATCCCGCCATAACTGCGGTTTGTGTGAAGAAAACTGCAGGGTCAGGGGTGAATTGTGAGTGATACATAACAAAAATTCTTGTTATCTCTACCTTGCCGCTCACATTATGAAGTGAGTCAGGGGTCCAATCATTATGTTATGATAGGAAGGGCTTGAAAGTGGAATATCTTGCGGGTAAATTGGTACCTCTCTGCAGAGTTAAAAACGTATTCGAATACTCCGAGCTCCCGGGTTTATAGGAGTCTGCTGCGGTGGATTAAATCCACGGGGTGTGACACAAGTATATTTTCTAAATAAAATGTGTTAAATCAAGATTACCCAAATGACATGTGTTGTCATGATAAGGAGTGCTACCGTGGGCTGTCGTGTGTCGACGTGTCGCGGTAGTGCTATAATCTAGTGGACATGAATAGCAATGCTATGTTATGCAAGGTGCTGCCATGAGATGAGGTATGAAAGAAAAAGGTTATTTTACAAATATCCATAATTCTTGATTAGTCTAGGTTCATATCATCACTACTATATGTATCTACTCTTACCTATGACTTGCTGAGTACGTAAGTGCTCACTCTTGCAACCTACAAATCAGTAGACGGAGCGTTCAATAATCAAGACGAAGGCATGGAGAACTTCTTGGATCCAGAAGGAGGAGTGTCAGTTCCGCCAGAGCCCTGATGTGTGTTGTTCTACCGTCCACTTCTCTTTGTGGGAGGGTCACCTACCTTCTGTTGTGTAGATGTTATTTTGCTAAACCATGTATGCCGTGAAGGCATTGTAATCTCTTTATGTAATACTAAGGCCAGCAGGCCATACTGCTTAACTATTTTGTAAGTTACTCTGTTGCAATGTGAATATACTCCTGTGCTTAACTTATCCTGGGAAGTCAAGGGTATGTGTATGCTATGCATATATGGGACTAGCTACAGTGAGCTAGGTCTCTATAGGAGTAGTCATAGTCCCAGTCTCGGGGCGCAACACATTACATGCGTGATTGCCCAAATTAGTGCATCCTCATCGTCTGCGATGATGGAGAATATACATCGACCAGTGAGGTCGACGAAGAATCTGACCATGAGAAGCAACATGAAATGTTGGGCTCTGACACAGAGGAGATCACCTTTGATGCTGGTCATACCAGCCTTATCGTTCGTCGTGTTCTTAGCTCGTAGATGGAGAAGGCAGAGTGGGGGCAGCGTCACAATTTATTTCAATCAAAGTTTGTGATCATGAAGCTCTCGTGCAAGGTCATCATTGACGGTGGAAGCTGCAACAACATTGCTAGTTCAGAGATGATCGCGAAGATGGCTTGTCCACACGAACACACCCGCAGCCATACTACATTCAATGGTTCAATTCATGCGGCAAGTTGAAGGTGACCGCGATGGTATGTGTCCACTTCTCTATAGGTTCCTATTCTGATTTTGTAGGCTATGATGTGGTACCGATGCAAGCTTGTGCATTACTACTTGGAAGACCATGGCAATACGACTTGGATACTACACATCATGGGCGTTCCAATAAGTACTCTTTTGGGCACAACAACAAGAAGGTTTTGTTGGTTCCAATGTCTTCGGATGAAATTATCAAAGATGATTTAGATAGAGCTGAATGTGAGAGAAAAGAGAGAGAGATGAGTGAGAACCACAAATCGGGGAGTGAGAGCCACCAAACCAACTTGAGAGAAAAGAAAGAAAAGAGTGAAAAGAAAAGAGAGATTCAGCTTAAGGGATAGGTTCTGTTAGCCACCAAACGTGAGATGCGAGAGCTCGAAACCCATCCCCAAGAGTGCTTTGTGTTGATCAAAGGATGCCGACTAGAGGGGGGTGTATAGGCGGTTTTTCAAATTTTAATCTTGCTAGAATTACTTGTATCCTAGATTGCAGTATCAACTCACAAATTATCTAGATGATGACACAAATTAAGTTTTGCAATCCTAGAGTGATAAACCACAAGATCACAATTTTTAGAAATATGAAGCAAGTAATAGAAATAACCAAATGAGATCAAATTTTTCCTAAGGTGTTGGAAATTTGCCTATTTCCACTAATCCTCATTGAAGCACTCTACATAAGAGCTTTTGCTTCAATTCCACTAGGGGTAGCCCTTCTCAACTCCGGATAGGCGAGCTCCAAGCCTTTACACCCAACTGCCGGGCTTCTCCGACACACACTGTCGATGGAGAGATCGCCGGAACCTCTGGGTCGTCTAGGTGACGACAATCACCAAGAGTAACAAGCCTAGCACTTCACTTGATCAAACACAAAGCTTGAAAAACAAGGATGCAAGTGCAAATGGCTCAAATGCAACTCTACTCAATTTTCTCTCAAGAATTTGCTTAAGAATTTGCTCTAAATGATCCGTTTGAGAACTAGTCTTGGTTTTCACACTAGACTCGCCCAGATTCTAATATGCGGAATAACGGGATCTTACTCAGAAATACCGAAACCCAAAGTAAATGCACAACTCTTTATTTCAAAGAGGGCTTTACACGTCGAACGTTAGGCACACTTGCCTACGTCGAAGGAACTATAAGTGTCTAAAACTCAAATAAGTTCTATGACTCTTCGATTGAGTTCGATTGGATTCGATGATCTAAACTAGACCTATTACAAGGTATTTATAGTCCAATCGTATGAGTACGTATCAGACTTAGTAATCCTAAACGTATTAGACTCATATAACTAATCCTAAACAGATAAGCTTAGTTATACACATTCGGATCGGATTACAATTCCGAACAGGGAACGAATTCCTTTTCCTGGTCGCGAGCCAATCCATGGTCGCGAAACCTTTCCGAACACGGTTAAGGTCGCAAAGCCGTATGCGATCAGGACTTGGTCGCGAATCCGTATGCGATCAGGACTTGGAGATCCTCCCGGATCATGACTCCCTTGTTGAGAAGGAGCCAACCCCCGTTGCGACCTCTCGATCAAACTGGAGATGTGAAAATTGGGCTTGTCCATGTTCTTTGGTGTACCACTTTGCCGCTCGTGCTCATTGACCTTTCCGACCGATTCGAAAAGTCTCCTTTGTGCCACTGCGGGTGGTAGTCACCTTCCTCTCCAGAATCACATCGTCACGTAAAGGTTCACCTCGTTGATAGACCAAGTCTTCAACAGATGGTACTATAGTATCTGGCTCATCATCCAGCATTGAAGGCTCAAAGAGTTTGAGGTGCTCAACATTGACAACCGAGTAAATATCCATGTATGGAGGTAACTCGAGCTGACAAGCATTATTACCCACTTTCCGCAAAATCCGAAAAGGACCATAACGAATGGGTTTGAGCTTCTTACCTTCACCTTTAAGTCTCTCCTTACTCAGATGTAACCATACCATATCACCTTCTTGAAATTGCGCATCAACTCGGTGCCGATCATGTCGCGCCTTGTACTTGAGTTGAGCTTTCAATAAGTTCTGTTCAACCTCACGATGGAGTCGTTGAATACCTTCCAGGAACTTTTGTGCTCGATCCTGATCAGATGCTTCCTTGCTGTTCTGTGCTGAGGTAGGGATCACAAACTCCATGTCGAATGGACTCTGTGGTAGAAATCCTAAACAGACCTCAAACGGCGACTTTCCAGTCGAACCATGCACTGCTCGATTAAAAGCAAACTGTAGGTACGGTATGCTTTCATCCCAGGTCTTCGGGTGCTTCGAGTTATATCCTCTCAAGAGATGAACGACTGTGCGATTAACCACCTCGGTTTGACCATCAGTTTGCGGATGAAAAGCAGTACTCCTCTTTAGCTTGGTGTCCATCATCGTCTAGAGCGATCGCCAAAAGTGACTAAGGAACCGGGTATCGCGATCAGACACAATAGAAGTCGGCAGTCCGAAGTGTGTCCAAACGTGTTGAAAGAATACTCGAGCTGCCTCTTTTCCCGTGATAATCTTCCGACAAGGTATAAGAACAATCATTTTGGAGAACCGATCAACGACCACGAATAGATAGTCGTTGCCACGTCGGGTCTTAGGCAATCGTCCCAAGAAATCCATGGATATGCTCTCCCATGGTCGTGATGGAACTGGTAAAGGAGTGTACAAACCTAATTTTCGGTTTGCCGGTTTCGAGATGCTGCAGAGACCGCAGCCTCGAACAAACCTAGCCATATCTTGCTGCATACGCGGCCAGAACACATGTCGGTGAAGATTTTGCAACGTCTTTGTAACCCCAAAGTGACCAGCTACCTTCGATGTGTGCGCTTCTCGCATCCATTGAGTTCAAGGTGCTCCACGAGGTATGCAAAGTAAATTGCCCTTGTACAAGAGTCCTTCTCGACGAACGAACTCTGTAGTGTTCCCTATTTCGACCTAAGTCAGTGCTGTTTGAAAATCAGGGTCTTCACTGTACCTAGTGACATAGTCATCATGACATGATGGCTCGATCTGCATGAACGCTGATAAACAGAGGGTTGTAACTGGTGGTCGCGACAACATATCCGCCAATTTGTTGTGTACGCCCTTCTTGTACTTAATCACCAGATTAAACTGCTGCAGATACGACATCCACTTCATGTGCCGAGCTTGCTGTAGCTTGGACTGAGTTTGCAAATATTGCAATGGTTGATGGTCGGTGTGGACAACCGTCTCTTTCCCCAAGAGATAACACCGCCAATGTTTCACGGCCTGATGCAGTGCGCATAACTCCTTATCATAAGTCGGGTAGTTCTTCTGAGCTCCCTGGAATAACTCGGAGTGATATGCCACTGGTCGACCTTCTTGCATGAGCACTGCGCCCATCGCATAACCTGAGGCATCGGTTTCTAGCTCGAACGGTTTCTGGAGATTCGGCAAAGCTAACACAGGCGCCTCGCTGATATTCCTTTTCAGCAAGAGAAACGTGTCCTCATGTTTCCTTGTCCACTCGAACTTCTGATCGATCCTGGTTAATGCATGCAATGTGATGAGGACATCACTCCTATGCATACGCCCGAGACTCCTCCAGTTGTGATGCAAGGACCCATCACAAGAGCACGAGCACGGCAATTGAATCAACAGGTGAGCTCGTTCCTAAGTGCCCGTGTATATACTTGTGAGGATAGTATGCTACCTAATGATATTATTGATTATATTGTACTTAGGAACTTTGGAGAGGATCATGAAGGCCTTGGGAACCAGCAAGGGCCAGGAGGGAGGCCAGGAGGGCGTCCAAGTCAAGTTGGAGTCCCAATTCATCTCGGAGTCGGAGTCCCAATTCATCTCGGAGTCGACTACCTCGGCCACCAGGAGCAGTGTTCACTAAAATCATCGCCCAGGACACAAACGGACTCCGATTTCAATGATCCACATATGTATCGAAAGCTAAGGAGATAACCTTTCCAATGGCACCGGTTTTAGGTCAATTGGACTGCTGAGTCGACGGGAATTCGCGTTGCAAATTGGCGGACAGAATCTGTCCCAGGGTGCTGCGTCACCAATTTGGGCCGTTGGCCCATGTATCGTGTTGGAGTCCATCACGGACACGTCTAGGGTTTCTAGGACGTCCCTTAGCCTTTATATTCAGTAGCCGCCGCTAGGGTTTGGTTTGGGTTTTGCTTAGATTAATCTGTCAAAGAACAGTTTCGCCGTGTATCGGTTTGTGGAACCCCAACTCGTGAGATTCAATTTATATTTGCAATATTTCAGATTGCTTCTTTCTCGTTCTTGCTTGTGTTCTCGATTTGCATGCAGGGATAAGCCTTCTTGGCGAGGTCAATCGTGTTTGTGCATGGTTGATAACCAACGGAGCCGTGGTGTAGCGATTGCTGGGTTCGGATCGGTTCTGATCGGAAGCCGGATCGTCAACTTCGAGTCTCCACCAATCGACTTACCTCTACCTGTCGGAAGATCGGGCCACCGTGCGCATCACAATGGAGAAGCCACAATCGAGAAGTGTCGCATGAACTTCCGAAGATATTGGCATGCTCCCACAAAACTACGCACATCCATAACTGTTCGTGGTCGCGGCCACTCGCGAATCACTTTTACCTTATCTGGGTCGATTTGCAACGTACCATTGCCGACCAGGAATCCAAGGTAAAGTAGAGTTTGCTGGCCGAACTCGCACTTCTTACGGTTGAGGCGAAGTCGATGTTGCCGAAGCTGATCGAACACCTTTTCGACATGAATGAGGTGCTCATCCCACGAACGACTATAAACTAGAATGTCGTCGAGGTAAACGATCACAAAGTCGTCGATGAACTGTCTCAAAACGTCATTCATAAGACGCATGAAAGTTGCCGGGGCGTTGCAGAGACCAAACGGCATGACCAGCCATTCGAACAGACCTTGCCGTGTTTTGAACGCGGTCTTCCATGTATCCTCCTCTCGGATGCTGACTTGATGATATCCTGACTTAAGATCTAATTTGGAGAAGACAACAGCATGCTTCAATTGGTCTAGCAGGTCATCAATACGAGGAAGGGGGTACCGGTTCTTGATGGTGATCTTGTTCAGTGCTCGATAGTCGATGCACATACGCCAAGTCCCATCTTTCTTTGGTACTAACACCACAAGAGATCCACAAGGTGAACTACTTGGTTGAATGACACCATCGTTCAGCAACTCACCAAGTTGTCTCTTGATCTCTTCATTCTCCAATACCGAGTTGCGATACATACTCAGATTGGGCAGTGTCGCATCGGACACAAGCTGAATTTCGTGCTCGACTGGACGTTTCGGCGGACGACCCTGGGTAGTCTCGAACAGATCACTGTATTTCTCCAACAGTCTCGACAAACGACCAGAATCCTCTCGGCACGCCAACGACAATGCTGGTCGAGTACCCTCACTTTGTCCAATGGGTCGAATCATGACAAGCACATACTTGTGACATGCATTAACAATTCGTTTGGCTTGATTTGCGGTAATCAAGTTCGAAGTGTTGACGTGGATGTCTCTACTGATCACGAACTTAACTCCGTCTTTGGTGAGGTCGTACTCTTGCGCTCGCCGATGAAGTGAGCGTCTCGATCATACAGATACGGACTCCCAAAGATCACCTGACAGATATCGATAGGGACAACATCGCATTGCACCTCATCGATATATCGTGCAGAGATCGCAAACTTCAACACACACTGACTCGTAATCTGTTGGTTCACGTTGGATGTAAACCAACCCAGCAGATATGGTCGCTGGTTTGTGGTTGTCTTCAAACCAAGTCGCCGAACCAGTCCAGCGGAGACCAGATTCTTCTGACTTCCTGGATCGAATATCGCTGCGACCACTTCGTGCTTCACCTGGATGTTGATGGTGAACAAGTCCTCTGTTGGGTGATGGTCGTTTGGTGGATCCGAACCCTTCTCCTTCGGCATTGCCATCAGAGACAAGGTCGTATCCGCCTCATTAACCGAGTTCACTCGGACAACTTCTTCGTCGGGTGAAGTCGCAGTAGCCGTGGCTGTTCTTTTCCCTGGTCCATTTTTCTTTGGTCGAAGTTCAGGATGAAGCTTGTAGCATTTGTCCTTGGTATGTCCCGCGACTTGACAATGTTTGCAAAAGGCACCCGTGCCCGATTTTGAAGCGTTCTTCTTCGGACTCGGCTTTTTCTTTGTCGAGGTCGCACTTTCCTTCGTGCTTTTGTCGCTGCGGGATTTATTCTTCTTCTCGATCGCCATAGCAGTTGTGCTTGCGGTCGCAATGTCTTGGACACCGAACAGACTTAGCTCAGTACTGATTGATTTCTGAAGTCCAGATGTGTACTTCCGAAATACCTGAGGGTCGGTTAGTGAGATGCCAATGACCATTGCTTGTCGCCGAAACTCTGTCGTATAGTCTTGGACGGTCTGGTCGCGCCGTTGGTACAATCTGTGCCAACGCTCCCATCTCTCCTCAAGGTAACCCATCGGATAGAATTCTTGTCGCAGAAGTCGTTTGAATTGACCCCACGCAAGGTCGTCAGCTTCACCATTGGCGACAAGGGCCTTCCACCATGTCTTGGCGTGGTCCTTCATCTTCAAAGGTGCAAATTTGACCTTTTGAGTGCTACTAAACCCTTTTAGGTCAAAGTAGGTCTCAAGTTGGTCGATCCAAGAATCCAGCTTCTCGGCATCGATCACCTCATCATATATGGGTATATCAATCTTAGCGTCGACTTTAAAAGATCCGACAGCTAAGGAGGTGTTGGCGAGGTCGTCGGTCTTGTGGTCGCCTTCGTCTTCATCTTCGTCTGCCCAGCGCAAGTCTTCACCAGTTTTCTCACCCATAACCTTCCCTACTTCAGGAGGTACAATCATGGCTTGCTGCTTAATCCAAGCAAGCACGGTTTCCATGTCGGTGGAGAGCTTAGCCACTTGTTCGGCTAGGTTAGCTTGAACGAAGGTATCGTCAGACATTGTCGGAGACGCGGCTGTAGGAACCGTCAATTGATCGCCTGGAATTTCGCTGGAAGTTTTGTAACCCTGGTGAGTCTTCACCATCCACAGGATAGGAAAGTTGCTCTGATACCAACTTGATCCGTTTGAGACCTAGTCTTGGTTTTCGCACTAGGCTCGCCCAGATTCTAATATGCGGAATAACGGGATCTTACTCGGAAATACCGAAACCCAAAATAAATGAACAACTCTTTATTTCAAAGAGGGCTTTACACGTCGAACGTTAGGCACACTTGCCTACGTCGAAGGAACTATAAGTGTCTAAAACTCAAATAAGTTCTATGACTCTTCGATTGAGTTCGATTGGATTCGATGATCTAAACTAGACCTATTACAAGGTATTTATAGTCCAATCGTATGAGTACGTATCAGACTTAGTAATCCTAAACGTATTAGACTCATATAACTAATCCTAAACAGATAAGCTTAGTTATACACATTCGGATCGGATTACAATTCCGAACAGGGAACGAATTCCTTTTCCTGGTCGGGAACCAATCCATGGTTGCGAAACCTTTCCGAACACGGTTAAGGTCTCAAAGCCGTATGCGATCAGGACTTGGTCGCGAATCCGTATGCGATCAGGACTTGGAGATCCTCCCGGATCACTAAATGCAAGAGAGTAAGTGTGAGAGGTTTGGCAAGTTTTTGCACAGAGTTTTTGAGATGATGAACTTCCAAAAAGCTGCCAAAGTCGAGATATATATAGAGCTCTCAAGGAAACTAGCCGTTTGCAAGAAACTGGGCCAATGTTGTATAGGCCGGACAATGTCCGGCCAGTGCAAGTTAATATAACCATTGCAAACGTGTCAGTTACCGTTCAGCGACTTTTGAGAAGGCTGGACAAATAATCTTTTGTCCGGACAAAAACCCCGGACATATGCATATGTCTCTGTTTACATGTTCAATTAAAGCTCACAAGATTTATACAAGCCGGACAATGTCTGGCCCAGCCCGAACAAAAGCCCCCGGACGGTTACAAATGTCTCTAGTTCATTTTAAATCAAATCCTCACAAGATTTGTACTGGCTGGACATTTTCTGGCCATCACGGACAATGTCTGGCCTATACTGGGCAAAAGCTCCGGACAGTTTTATCTGTCTCTGGTTTCGTTTTGCAATTGCTAAAAGAATTTTGTACTGGCCGGACATTGTCCGGCTATCACAAACAATGTCCGGCCTGTGCAAAACAAAAACAAGACTTTGCTATTTTACTCAAAATTGATTGGTGACTATATGCAAATGCAATTTTGTTTTCAAAGCACTGTGTGTGATCAAATTTCTTGTGCTAAGAACCCTCTTAATAGTACGACATCTAAATTAGAAATTTTCAAAAGAAACATGCGTACAACTTAGTATTTTGCCCTTAAGCCGAGTTTTGTTGCCGTCCACACTTCGAGAGGTCTTCGCGATCTTGATTTTGCGCTTTTGTGCCGTTTCCACCACGCCTTAACCTAAGTCTCAAGTACAGAGGTTAGTTGCATGTATTCCGGATGTCATTAATCACCAAAACCCTAATTAGGGCTCAAGATTCAACAATCTCCCCCTTTTTGGTGATTGATGACTACCAATATACATAAAACACAGGGATATCAAGAATAAAGATCTGCATACAGTGCTCCCCCTGAATCATATGTGTACATGTAATAAAACAACATTCAAGCATATGTGAGTCAAACCAAACATATATATGTGTGTGTGTGTGTGTGTGTGTGTATATATATATATAGCAACATAACAATTTGTCAAACACAAACATACACACATATATATATATATATGAGATAATTCTGCCCCTTTGTCATCAAACAACCACAAAAGGAGAAAAGCATATGTGCATACAATAGTATAGTTGAGAGTAGTCCATACAAGCTTACAACTACCATAAGAGATATAAGCCCATACACACACAACTCACATAAGTCTATCGATCACTAGATGATCTAAGGCCGCGGAGGATGATCGGAAGAAGAGTCACTGCGATAGCGACGCTGATACTGTCCTGCATCAAAACGCCCACGCAGCTCAGAGATGTCCTGGCTCATGGAATCTAGTCGAGGCTCGATGATGTTCAGCCGATGATCGATGGAGTTGAGACGGGAGTCAACTGCATCAAAGCGGGCCTCGAAACGCATGGAAATTTGGTCGAGACGGTCCATGATCATCATATAGGGGGCAGAGACATCTGAGCTAGGTGATATAGAATAGGACTGGGGGGGAGAAGGCTCGCCCGCCTCGGCTGAAATGTCTGCCATCTGCTCATCGTCACTAGCCGGTTTCCCTACTCGAGTCTCATAATGAATGAGAATCCCCAGACTCTTCATCCGGTAGAACTCCATCGAAGTAGGACGAGATGCTCCGTGCAGGCCAAAGTAGGATAAGGTGTGAGCAATAAAAGGCACGAAGGGCAAACGCCTCTTCGGATCCATCTGGACCTCTTGCATCTCATGAAACATAAACTCGATAATGTCAAATGAGGTCTCGTCAGCCTGAGCCTTCAGAAGGCGTAGCATGGTAGTGGTGACGGCCCCTCGATCCTTGATCTTTGGCAAAATGGTCATTCGGTTGATCTTCTCAAGGATCGCAACCAGGGGAATCAACTAAGAGACTTTGCTGATGTTTGGGTCTGGACTATCAAAGAGATGGGCGATGTCCTCAACTCGTACCTCATCCAAGGCAAAGAGGCTATGGTCAACGTGCTCAATCTAAAGAGCTTCCTCGAACTGTGCCTTGGTGAGCATTCTCTTGGAATTGTTGTGCATGAAGATGATATGAGATCGGTCCGAGGCGATGTGAAGGGATGCATAGAAAGATCGAATGATTTCCTCGTTCCATTTCCACTCTTCCTGCATCTCAGTGAACAAACACATGTTGATCGCCAGGAACTTGCCCTTCAGAGGATAGTGGACTTTGCTCTCGATCAGGTTCCAATCAACCACCTGGTGTCCGAAAACCTTGGCGGAGGAGAACCGAGTGCTAAACTGAGACTTCTGGAAGGCATTCCAGACATTACGCTCTGTGCAGGTACGTGAGTGCTCATATGGGTTCTTTCGGCGAAGCCGTCGAACCGCGCTAGCTGAATAGGTCTAAGCGCCCCTAGGCCCCTGATCATCGTCACTACTGCTAAAATTCTGAATCTGAGCTCGCAACAGGGGAGTCCATGGGAGGATCCTGAGCTGCATCGTCCTCGTCTACCACCAACACATCCCAATCAATGGGTTGAGCCAGTTGGGAAGACCCAGAGCCATGGCGACGACTGGTCTGCTTTACACGTCCAGACATAGTGACTGTGCGGGTAGAAAGATCGATATAGAATTTTGGATAAGAATGAGAGAATAGGATGATCCGATAAGATGAGAAGAGAATGCAATGAAATGCATGATTCTTGAATGCAACTTTATATTTTGTAAATAATCATTTTGAAAAGATGTCACCAATTCTAGTTTAAGTCCTATCTCACAATTCTATAAGCGTTTATTAAAATCTTTAGTATTCACCTTTTATACTAATCATTTCAGAAAATGTCACTAATTTTATGTTACAAATTTTAAGCGAAAATTACACAACACATGAAGCTATCATGATTATGAAATTTGCAAATGTGATCAATTTATACCAAGTTTTAGCAATTTTCGCACACACACAAATGAGTTTATTTGAGTTATTTCCAAATGCATTGTATTTATGCATGTAAGTCAAATATCATCAAAAGTATTTTTCAATTTTAGATTATCACTGACAATACTTGTAATTTGCCATATCACTTGTAACACTAGTTGTCAAATTTTTATTCCTTTTGATTGCTCAATTACACCTTTATGCATGACATAGAACTAGGATAAACAAATCTGCAAGAGGTGATGTGAAGGCATATGTTCAAGTTTTAATCCAAGATGTTCATCACATTTACACAAGAACTACTCAATTTTATACCATATAGTTTATCCCTTAAACAGGACATTTTAACATGCATGACATGCATGTCTACAAGATGATTCAAACTAGTAGGTGCATATGAAATCTCTACATATTTGAGATTAATTTCATGAAAAACTCATCAATTTTAACATGAAAAATGAACATCTTTCCAAAACCCTAGAATGTGAAACATGATGAAATGCAAGAGATGGAGAGAGAAGAGAAGAAATCTAACCAAAGCAGGTGGAGGAGAGAAGGTCCAGGAGCTGAGATCTAAAGCCAAATGAAGAAAGGTCAGACAGATCCTTGAGTCCGAAGAAGGGGATGTGAGCTCGGTGAGAGAGGGGAAAAGAATGAGAGCCAGTGTCTAAATGATTTGGGGAAGAAGAAGAGGCTGAAAGGTTAAGTAACCATTCAAAAGCACACATTTCGGATAGAGTCCGCTCGGGCTGGACAAAATCTGAATTTGGCGGACAGAGTATGGCATAGGGCGGACAAAATCTGGACGGTTCAGATAAACTGCTGAATCTTTTGAATTTTTGAGATTTTGCAAGTTTTCCTCAAAATTTGGATCAAGTTCCAGAATAGATTCAAATATCATATTAGGAGTATAGATAGATAGAATAGAGATAGATATGAGTCAAAGAAGATCTTGATATGAATCCCCAAAAGAGATTTTAGGGTAAAATGGGTAAAAACAACTGGATTTTTACCAAATCTTCAATTCTCAATGAAACTTGGATTTTTCTAAAATGTTTGGACTTGTATGAATTTGAAATACTATTTCAAGCCAAAACATGGAAGAAAGTTTGGCTCAAATAGCTAAATTCACAAAATGCACATTTTGGGTGTTTTTGGGTCAGGAGTCATTTTCGGGCAAGTTAGGAAATGTGATAACTTGAAAACTGTAGGTCTTTGAAAAAAAGTTCAACACAAACTATCTTCGGGTGATTGAGTTCCAAGTGTTTCATTTAGAAAGTTTTTGTTAAAACTCAACCATCTTGTTTTATGGAAATAATTCATTTTGGGCCAAAACAAGATTCCGAAGACTTCAATTTTGTCAAAATCTTGCATTTTAACTCGAAATTCTTTTATTTGACTTTCAAAACCTTTGAAAACATATTTGAAATGTATTTTTGAAGGTTTTGTGGTAGTTTTGAACATTTTGAATGTTTTGAGCACTTTTTGACCTTTTTGGTTTGCAAATGACTCTTTTAACAAAATACATACATAATTTTCATTCATGTACATAGTTTGGGGTATACAAATATTCAATGAGCTTGAAGTTGCTCCCCCTTAAAGTGTCATCCAAGTTTTGTTGAAAAGAGATGAAAAAGTGATCTTTTGGTCTTTTTCTTGAAAATAGGAAGTGATTGGCATAGATGCCTACATTACTTATATATATATATATATATATATATATATATATATATATATATATAGATGTTTCAATTGAATGTATATATATGTACACACACATATACTAGATATGATCATAACAAAAGGGCATCTTAAGCAAGCAAGAATTTAAATGACATTTGAAATATCAATAGCATTCAATTCATTTCTTAACTTGCTAAATCTAGATTCATCTAAGGGTTTAGTGAATATGTCCACTAATTGATTGTCAGTTGAAACATGACTAATCACTATGCCCCTTTTTGATACATGGTTCCTTAAGAAATGATGTCTAATTAATGTCAATGTGCTTAGTTCGAGAGTGTTGAACAGGATTGTTAGTAATTTTAACGGCACTCATTATCACATAAAAGCGGAACACAATTGACCTTTATGCCATAGTCTAATAGTGTTTGCTTCATCCATAATAATTGTGCACAACAACTACTGGCCGAAACATATTCTGCCTTGGCGGTTGAAAGTGCAACCGAATTTTGTTTCTTAGATGTCCAAGAGACTAATGATCTTCCTAAAAGTTGACATCCGCCAGAGGTACTTTTTCTATCAATTTTACAACCGACATAATCCGAATCCGAATATCCAAAAGATCAAAGCAAGCATTTTTAGGATACCAAAGACATATGTTTGGTGTATGTTTTAAGTACCTAAATACTCTTTTTACCGCAATCAAGTGACATTCTCTAGGGGTGGCTTGAAATCTAGCACACATGCATACACTAAACGTAATGTCCAGTCTAGAAGTAATTTGAGTTCCACCAGTTTACCTCCCTCGTCCATGTCCAAATGACCATTTGTAGTCATGGGGGTCTTGATTGGCTTTGCATCTTCCATTCCAAATCTCTTGAGCAAATCCTTCACGTATTTGCTTTGGCTCACGAATATTCCTTCCTTGATTTGCTTGATTTGAAGCTTGAGGAAAAAGCTCAACTCGCCAATCATGGACATCTCAAATTCCTTTGACATGGTTTCACGAAAAGCTCGACAAAGGGATTCGTTAGTGGAACCAAAAATTATATCATCAATATAGATTTGTCATACGAAGAAATCTTCATTTATGATTTTGTTAAAGAGGGTTGTATCAATTTTTCCAACTTTAAAGCCTTGTGAAATTAGGAAATTTCACAACCGTTCATACCAAACCCTAGGAGCTTGCTTAAGACTATAGAGGGCTTTTGAAAGCTTACAGACATGATTTGGAGATTTTGGATCTTCAAAACCCGGCGGTTTCTTTACAAATACAAGCTCCAAAATTTCACCATTTAAGAAGGCACTTTTAACATCCATTTGAAAAAGTTTGATTTCAAAACTTGATGCAAAAGCAAGTAAGATGCGAATGGCTTCTAGTCTAGCCACGGGAGCAAAGGTTTCATCAAAATCTAGTCCTTCAATTTGAGAATAACCTTGTGCTACCAATCTAGCTTTATTACTTACAACTATACCATTCTCATCTTGCTTATTTCTAAATACCCATTTAGTACCAATTACATTGTGATCAAGAGGTTTTTCTACAAGTTTCCATACATTATTTCTATTAAAGTTGTTTAATTCATCATACATGGCATTTACCCAATCTGGGTCTGCTAGAGCTTCATCAATGCATTTAGGCTCAAGACTACAAATGAATGATGCATGCTCACAAAAAGATGCGATTTTAGAATGAGTTTGAAAACTTTTACCGACATCACCTATTATTTGGTTGATAGGGTGATCCTTAGTGATGGTTTGATGAAGTCTTGGATTTTGCAATGCTTGATCTTCATTCTCCTTCATCTCCAGATCAAGTAGTGGCCTTCGGAATCATAGGAGCTACTTCATTTTCTTGACGGGATGACTTTGAATCTTCATCTTTAGGCTTGATGTTCCCAACCGTCATGTTCTTCATTGCTTCTCGTAGTTCTTCATTTCCTATATCCTCAAGATTTTCATGCTCTTCTTGAGAGCCGTTAGTTTCATCAAATTCAACATTGCAAGTTTCTTCAATGCATTCGGTTATTATGTTGAAAACACGATAACCCTTGCTAGTTGATGAATATCCAACTAGAAAGCCCTCGTCAACACATCTTTGAAACTTTCCAAGATGCATGCGCTTTTTAAGAATGTAACACTTGCAACCAAAGACTCAAAAATACAAAATATTTGGTTTTCTTCCAACAAATAGCTCGTAAGGAGTTTTGTTTAAATGTGGATGAGTGTAAAGCCAGTTTATAGCAAAACAAGCCATATTGACAGCCTCGGCCCAAAACTTAGCGGGGGTTTTATACTCATCTAACAAAGTTCGAGTCATTTCTATTAATGTTCGATTTTTCCTTTCCACCACACCATTTTATTGAGGAGTGTATGGCACAAAAAATTCGTGTTTAATTCCGGATTCGTCACAAAACTCAATAAACTCTGAATTTTAAAACTCTCCACCATGATCACTTCGAAGTTTCTTGATGAAGAATTCAAACTCATTTTCAACGCGTTTTGCACATCTTTTGAAGACACTTGGAGCTTCCGACTTATGATTTAAAAGGAAAATCCAAGTAAATCGGGAGAAATCATCAACAGTAACAAAACAATAATTGCTATCACCAATACTTTGAGTTTCGGATGGACCAAACAAGTCCATACGCAATAGCTCAAGTGGTCTAGATGTTGATAAAACATTTTTAGCGGGGTGAGTACTTGCAACTTGTTTTCCCGCTTGACAAGCACTAGAAGGTTTATTCTTTTCAAATTTTACATATTTCAGTCCTAAAACCAAATCTCTTTTTAAAATCTTGTTCAATTGATGCATTCCAACATGAGCTAAACGACGATGCCAAAGCCATCCCAAAGAATTTTTGGCAACCAAGCAAGTTGAAATACAAGATTCTTTTGAACCGAAATCCACCAAATACAAATCTCCATATCGAAAACCTTTGAACACTAGAGATTTGTCTTTTAAGCTTTCAATGATGACTTCATTTGGTTCAAAAATGCATCGAAGACCCAAATCACAATTTTTGCAACTGAAAGCAAATTGAAATTCAAGGATTCAACAAGTAATATGTTTGAGATGGAAAGGTTGTTAGTGATCACAACTTTACCTAATCCAATTACCTTTCCTTTGCTATTATCACCAAACGTGATTTTGTCTATGTCATTGCAACCATTCTCAAAAAAGAAGAAACGATTTCCATCATCGGTCATGGGTGCACCCTCTATCAAGCACCCAATGTCTCCCACCGGTCTTGTAGTTCACCTAAAAGAAAGGTTAGATGCTTTTAGTTACCCAAACTTGTTTGGGTCCTTAGAAGTTAGCGACAAGGGTTTTTGGAACCAAAATCCTCTTTTTATGTTTATTTAGGTGAGGTATATCAATAAATTTAGCAATCACTTTTCCAAATTTATTTTTCTTCAGGATGTAATGAGAGTGAGACACATTTTCTTTAGCTTTAGAAGTTGAGGGGCAAGCATTTAGTAAATGATCTATATCATGGCATTTGTAACAAAACATATTAGTAGCCTTAACAAAAGTTACTTTAGTACATAACTTCTTTCTTTTATTTGGTTCATATCCTAAACCTTCTTTCCTAAATGAGCATCATTGCTCACTAAGAAGTTTATCTAGGATTTCTTTGCCTTTAAAACATTTTGCTAATCCTAGATTTAATTTTTCCACTTGTGCCTTGAGTTCTAAATTTTCTAGAATTTAATTTGACTCATTATTAATAACCGAATCACAAGAATTTTCATGATTAATTCCTAGATCATCACAAGTAGTTGATATTGAATGGGAGACAATATGAGGTGATTCATCTATAATATCACTAGCAATTCCTACATCACTAGTTTGTTTGGAATCAACAAATTCCTTAACTAGTAGTGCCTCATGTGAATCATTTAGTTCAACATACAAATCACTAAGAGTTGAATATTCCTTTTTAAGCATTTTGTTTTCCTTAGTTAACTTACCTAGTGCCTTATCTAATTCCATAACCATATCAACAAGTTCATCATAAGAGGGTTCGGAATCCGATACCTTTGCGTCGCCATTTGCCATGAGACAAAGTGATGACTCATCTTCGAAGGAAGAGGCATTTCCAATGGCAATTCCAGCCATATTCTTGGAGGTTGATGGAGCTTCATCCTCCGAGTCAGACTCCTCGGATCCAGAGTACCACTCTTCGATGCAAGCTTCACCCTCGCCTCTATTGTTGTTGAGCTTCTTGAAGAGCATCTTTTTGCCCTGTGAGCCTCCTCCGCCATCTTTCTTTTCTTGTGGTATTTGATGATCACTTCTCTTGTTTGGACATCTCGAAGCAAAATGCCCCTTCTCATGGCATTCATAGCATGTTATGTTTTTAAATCCGGTCTTCTTGTGCGGCCCTCGCCTCTTTTCGAATTCAAACCCCTTCTTGTTGATTTTATTTAGAAGTTTTCGGGTCTTTCTCACAAAGAGGGCTAAATCACCATCGGATCCATCATCTAAGCTATCCTCCTTGGCCTCCTCGACCTTGGCATTAAAAGGCAAATTTTTCTTCTTCGACCCAGAAGCTTCCACAATTTCTTTCTTCTCCACCTTTTGCATTTCATGGGTAATGAGAGTATCCAAAAGCTCGGTTCGAGTTGTAGATGTGAGGTCATCGTTGATAAGCACGGTCACAATTGTGTCAAAGCTCATCGGTAAAATCATAAGCATATTGCACACAATGTCGATGTCTTCAAACTTTGTACCTAATCCTTTAAGATCATTGATTAAAAGGTTAAGTCGAGTGAACATGTCACTCACATTTTCATTTTCAAGCATGGTGAAAGAATTGTATTCTCTAGTTAATTTAATTAACTTAGCTTCCTTAACCTTAGAGGTACCTTCATGAATTACTTCTAAGGTTTTCCACATTTCATATGAGGTTTCAAGATTACTAATGTGGTTGAACTCATTTAAATCTAGTACATTGAATATAGCTTTTTTGCTTGAGCATTTGCTTGAAGATTTTTTGTTTCTAGAGGGGTAAGATTTTCAAAATCGATAGGAGCTCTAAATCTGTCTCTAGTGACCCTCCAAACATCAAGGCTAATAGACTCAAGATATACCGCCATCCTAATTTTTCAATAAAAATAATTTTCACCCTTAAAGAAGGGGACCTTTCCATTGTTATTTTCCTTGATTGACGACATCCTCTCTCTAGACGGTTAAGTCCTAATAAAGAGAGACCTATGCTCTGATACCACGTGTTGATCGAAGGATGCCGACTAGAGGGGGGTGAATAGGCCGTTTTTAAAATTTTAATCTTGCTAGAATTACTTGTATCCTAAATTGCAATATCAACTCACAAATTATCTAGATGATGAGACAAATTAATTTTTGCAATCCTAGGGTGACAAATCACAAGATCAAAATTTCTAGAAATATGAAGCAAGTAATAGAAATAACCGAATGAGATCGAATTTTTCCCGAGGTGTCGGAAATTTGCCGATTTCCACTAATCCTTGTTGAAGCACTCTACACAAGAGCTTTTGCTTCGATTCTACTAGGGGTAGCCCTTCTCAACTCCGGATAGGCGAGCTCCAAACTTTTACACCCAACCGCCGGGCCTCTCCAACACACACCGTCGATGGAGAGATCGCCGGAACCTCTGGGTCGTCTAGGTGACAGTAATCACCAAGAGTAACAAGCCTAGCACTTCACTTGATCAAACACAAAGCTTGAAAAAAAGGATGCAAGTGCAAATGGCTCAAATGCAACTCTACTCAATTTGCTCTCAACAAGTTGCTCAAGAATTTGCTCTAAATGCAAGAGAGTAAGTGTGAGAGGTTTGGCAAGCTTTTGCACGGAGTTTTTTAGATGATGAACTTCCAAAAAGCTGCCAAAGTCGAGATATATATAGAGCTTTCAAGGAAACTAGCCATTTGAAAGAAACTGAGCCAATTTTGTACAGGCCGGACAATGTCCGGCCAGTGCAAGTCAATATGACCATTGCAAACGTGTCAGTTATCGTTCAGCGACTTTTGAGAAGGCCAGACAAATAATCTTTTGTCTGGACAAAAACCCCAGACATATGCATATGTCTCTGTTTACATGTTCAATTAAAGCTCAAAAGATTTATACAGACTGGACAATGTCCGGCCATTCTCGGACAATGTCCGGCCCGTCCTGGACAAAAGCCCCCGGACGGTTACAAATGTCTCTGGTTCATTTTAAATCAAACCTTCACAAGATTTGTACTGGCTGGACATTGTTTGGCCATCACGGACAATGTCCGGCCTATACCGGACAAAAGCTCCGGACAGATCTATCTGTCTCTAGTTTCGTTTTGCAATTGCTAAAAGAATTTTGTACTGGCCGGACATTGTCCGGCCATCATAGACAATGTCCGGCCTGTCCAAAATGAAAACAGGACTTTACTATTTTACTCAAAATTGATTTGTGACTATATGCAAATGCAATTTTGTTTTCAAAACACTGTGTTTGATCAAATTTCTCGTGCTAAAACCCCTCTTAATAGTACGACCATCTAAACTAGAAATTTGATTTTGCGCTTTTGTGCCGTTTCCACCACGCCTTACCTAAGTCTCAAATACATAGGTTAGTTGCATGGATTCCAGATGTCATTAGTCACGAAAACCCTAATTAGGGCTCAAGATTCAACACTTTGTGCTTGTGTGCAAAGACGCTCACTTTTCTACTAATGCTTTACCCTCCACTTTGCCTGTTTCGGTTGTTTCTTTACTACAGGAATTTGAGGATGTGTTTCCAACTGAGATACCTGCGAGGCTGCCACCATTGTGAGGGATAGAGCATCAAATCGACCTCATTCTAGGGGCACCCTTGCCTAATCGACCTCCATATAGTACCAATCCAGAAGAGACCAAAGAAATTCAACGCCAGGTACAAGAGCTTCTCAATAAAGGGTAATGTACGCGAAAGCTTAAGCCCATGTGCTGTTCCAGTTTTACTTGTGCCCAAAAAGGATGGATCATAGAGGATGTGTATAGATTGTCGAGCTATTAACAATGTCACTGTTCGTTATCGTCATCCGACTCCTTGGTTAGATTATATGCTTGATGAATTGAGTGGTTTGACCATCTTTTCTAAGGTCGATTTGTGTAGTGGTTACCACCAAATTAGAATGAAACTAGGTGATGAATAGAAAACTGCTTTTAAGACTAAATTTGGATTGTATGAATGGTTGGTCATGCTATTTGGTCTTACTAATGCACCTACTACATTTATGCGTTTAATGAACGAAGTGTTGCGAGCTTTTATCGGACACTTTGTGGTGGTCTACTTTGATGACATCTTAATCTACAACAACACTTTAGATGATCATTTGGGACATTTGCGACAGGTTTTTGCTGTCTTAAGAGAGGCATGTTTGTTTGCTAACCTTGAGAAGTGCACCTTCTGCATGGATCGAGTCATGTTTCTTGGATTTTTTGTGACTACGCTGGGCATTGAGGTGGATGCACAAAAGGTGTAAGAAATTCGAGCATGGCCTACACCTACAACAGTCACACAAATGCGGAGTTTTCACGGACTCGCTGGGTTCTACTGCTAGTTCGTCTAGGATTTTAGTACAATCGCCGCCCCACTCAATATGTTGACCAAGAAGAACATACCTTTCAAGTGGGAACAGGTGCAAGAGAACGCCTTCAACACGCTGAAAGATAAGTTAACCAATGCACCACTTCTACAACTTCCTGATTTTAATAAAACTTTTGAGGTAGAATGTGATGCTAGTGGTATTGGAATTGGAGGTGTTCTCATGCAGGATAGAAAATCCATTGCTTATTTCAGTGAAAAGCTTAGTGGTCCAGCCTTAAACTATTCCACTTACGACAAGGAATTGTATGCATTGGTTAGAGTGTTAGAAACATGGCAACATTACCTCTGGCCGAAAGAATTTGTCATACATTCGGATCATGAATCATTGAAGCACATTCGTAGTCAAAGTAAGTGGAATCATAGACACGCTAAGTGGATTGAATTTATTGAATCCTTTCCATATGTTGTCAAATATAAGAAAGGTAAAGATAATTTGGTTGCTGATGCATTGTCTAGACGTTACATCTTGTTGTCCCAACTTGATTGCAAAATTCTTGGGTTAGAGAGTTTGAAAGAATTATATTCAACTGATTTGGATTTCAAAGACATTTACATTAATTGCAAAGAAGGAAGGTGTTGGGCTCGATATGTACTGGATGATGCTATTTGTTTAGAGCTAACAAGCTTTGTGTTCCCGCGAGTTCCATTCGTCTTTTGTTGTTGCAGGAGGCTAACATCGGTGGTTTAATGGGACATTTTGGGATACACAAAACATAAGACATTTTGGCCACTCACTTTTACTGGCCAAAGATGCGGCAAGACGTCGAGCGCTACGTTCGATGATGCACTACTTGTCAAACAACTAACGAGGTCGTTCATCTCCATGGAGTGCCGAAGACAATTGTTTCTGATCGTGATACCAAATTTTTGAGCCACTTTTGGAGGATGCTTTGGGGAAAGATTGGAACAAAACTATTGTTTTCAATGACTTGTCATCCTCAAACTGATGGGCCAACTCGAGGTCGTCAACCGAACACTTGACAGTATGCTACGGGCAGTTCTCAAGAAAAATTTGAAGCTTTGGGAGGAGTGTTTGCCACACATTGAATTTGCTTACAACCGTGTCGTGCATTCTACTACCAAGTTTTGTCCATTCGAGGTTGTCTATGGATTTAAACCTATTGCGCCAATTGATTTGTTACCTCTACCACTTTCCAAAAGAGGTAATTTTGATGCCGAACAGCGTGTTGAGATGATTCGAAAGATACATGAGACGACCAAAGCAAATATTGAAAAGATGCAACTTCAATATAAGAAGCATGCAGATAAAGGCAGAAAGGAAGTTGTGTTCAAAGAAGGAGATTTAGTTTGGTTGCATTGGCACCATGATCGTTTTCCCGAACAGCGCAAGTCCAAACTAATGCCGCGAGGTGATGGTCCATTCAAAATTCTTGCCAAGAACAATGATAATGCTTACAAGTTGGAGCTACATGAGGACTATGGAGTGAGTGATACATTCAATGTTGCTGATTTATCTCCATACTTGGGTGAGAACGATGGGCAAGAGTCGAGGACGACTCTTTTTCAAGAAGGGGAGTATGATGAGGACATCACAACCACACACTCACATGCTTTAACTCGAGCGCATGCGCGTCGCCTTGAACAACAGGTGGATTCATTTCTTGGGTGAATTAATTATTTAATTACAAAACAAATGATATTACCTAATGATTGTTCTTTGCTTTTTGTTACATGTGGGGGAGTTCTGGACGAAGTTGTTGATCCAATTCTTAGCCAAGGAAGACTGAACACTTTTTTGGCAACTTCAACCAACGATCACTTTGACCTCATCGATCAGAAGAACTCTACGCTCAATCAGAAAGGCTCAAGGTCACAGCATCGCCCAAGGTCTCAGCCCACAGTCGGAAGCACACGGTCGCAGCCCAAGGTCGGAAGCACATGGTCGCAGCCTGAGGACCATACAGTCTACTGACCAAGCTTCATTGTTCAGTGACTTTGAACAAGTGCCAATTTCAGGATAGATGTCCGAGTCAGTCATGTGAGCACTTTTTGGAAAGATATTCAAAAGAGTTTTCCAACGCATCAAGAATCATCGAAATCCGACATTGTATGCAACCAGGAGACACAAAAGAATGGCAAGTGAACGAGAGGAAAGAGTCCCATCCGAATCCGCTAAAATTAGTTCCGGATTTCTTTTTATAGTTTGTTAGGATTCTATTCTATTTTGAATTAGATTAACATTAGAATTCTGATTTTAAACCTTCTATCTTTTGTAGACACCATCCTCTAAAAAGAGAATGCATGGTCATAGTTTTAGGTAGACTTCATTGATATACAGATTGTATTCTCATGCCTTTGCCGACTTGTACAATTCAGAGTCTCAATGTTCAACTCATAATTTAGATTATTGAGTGTTGATATCCTTCCGCTATTGCTCTGGCTTTTCTTATTGATTTTCTTGAGTTGTTCTTCATGAACAGGTCAATCTAGCTTTGCTCGGTTGATAACCAACTGAGGAGTGGTTTAGAGATTGTGAGGTTGCTGGTTGCTTGTTGGATCATGGTTAGCCGCCCCTTCGTCAAGGTCACGACTCGCATTTATCCACAGATTTATCCTACGACCGAAGATTGGGACCAAACTTCATGCACGCATCTTAAGGCGAGGCGTGTGCATATCAACAGCCATTAGCTGTAAGGCCTCCACGCGCACATGCTTCTTCACCAACCTCTGTGGCCACAAAAACTGCTCTCCAAAATCTCCTGGAACATTGCTTTAGGTAAATATCAGTTCTTTTCTCTAACTAAGTAATATTGCTTAGTTAGGAATGACTTATCCAATTATAAATTGGATGTATAGGACAAATTGGACCACTTCCTTTCCTGCTTCAGTATCTGAAACTGAACCAACTGTGGTCGAGAAGGAAGTGGTTGTCATGAGGGGAGTAGTGAATGTCCCAACCCCTTCTGTGGTCCAGTCAACATTTGTCCCACAGATTGTTGTGGTAAGGATTCTCACTCTTCAAATTTTTCTCTATACGACTAGGAATTATCTCATGGTCGTACAGGGTGAGAAGGATGAAGCTCTGAGGGTAAGCAATGAAACACTTGCTGAAGCCCTGGCATTCTTGGAGGAGAAAACAACATTATGCAACTTCCTTCAAGGGGAAAGAGAGCACCTCCTATTGGTTTGCAATAAATTGCAAACTGATGCAGATTATAAGTTCATTTTGGTAGAATTTAACATTGCTTTTGTGAACTTTCAATTCATTTCTTTCTTTGATCAGATCAAAGAGAAATAAACTTCATGCTGGCCGAAGAAAAGAGACACTTCGAGGAGAAATTTATCAAGCGAGGTCTCAACCTAGATAAACTTCACCAAATCGTCGACTGCTACAAGGCGGCCAGCGACAAAGCCAGGGAGACTGCAAAAATTTCCCTTAATGATAAAAGGGCCTTGGAAGAAATCGTCAAGAATTGCTGTCTCACTGAGAGGAATACCCTTGAAAAACTAAGGGAGGTTGCAGACTCACTTGATGCAGACATCATTAATCCTGAAAAGGATGATTTATCTCTTGGTGAGTCCTGCAATTTGGTTGCAGCTCAAGCTGATTCTTTGGTAGCTAACATTCCAGAATTTGCAAAGAGGTACAAAGAGACACTGAAGACCAATATTGGTACTGTGTTCTCTGCCATTCTCTGCAAACTCAGACATCACCATAGTCCGAATTTAGATCTGAATCTAGTGGTGGAAGATGCAGTTTTCGATAGCGAGGATTAGTTGAACACAACCAGGGTCGAGGTCAAGCCTTTAGTAGATAAATTATTATATGACCTTGACCTCCTTTGATGTATTTCCTCTCATTGTAATTTTTTGTAAAATTAGCAATGGAAATGGAAGTATTTTGTTCTATTAAAGTCTTTGTACCTTGCAAATACATATGATTAGTAGAAAAATACATGATAAAAAACGCAAAGTACTTAGTTTCTGACTAAATGCTATAGTTATATTCTCCTAGCCCCCTCTTATGATCACTGATACCAAAGACATAGTATAGTGGTCGCAGAATAATTATTCTAGACTAAGTAGACCAAGGCTTAAATGATCAAAAACATGCTAGTAAGTCTCTTATGCGTCGAGAAACGGCTTAGAAAGAGATGTCTTATCTAGATGCGATCATAAAGTCGTAGAGATAAATGGCGAAGTACGAATGCATAAGTTTTTTGCTAACTGACAGCCACTTGAATGATCAGAAACATACTAGTAAGTCCCTTATGCATTAAGAAATGGCTTAAAAAGAGATGTCTTATCTAGATGCAACCATGAGATTGGCCAACAAATCCGCTTAAACATCGTAGTAAGGCACTTATCACAACCAGCCCCGGGCGAGGCCCGAGAAAAGAATAGGGCTGAAAATGAGAATACAACTATAACAAATAGTGAAAAAAGCACTTATTAAATAAGAAATTGAAATGTAAATGCAAAGACTTACATATAGAATTTACGCAACTGGTCGATGTTCTAGGTGTTTGATAAAATTCCTTTGTCTTCTATAGCTAATCGAGCCGATCCTGGTCGTGGAAACGAAAGTACAGTGTAGGGCCCTTCCCACTGAGGGGAGAATTTATTGCGACCAGATTGGTTTTGGATTTTTCTTAAAACCAAGTCTCCCACATGAAGGCTACGTGGTCGCACCTTTTTACTGTGATATTTATGTAAAGCTTGTAAATATGCTGCTGACCGAATGAGTGCTCGATTACGCTTCTCTTCAAGAAGAGTAATTTCATCTTCGCGTGTTTCACTTTGATTTATGATATCCAAGTGATCCACACGAGCAGAGCCAATTTGAATTTCAATTGGCAATATGGCTTCTACATCATAAACCAGTTGGAAAGGCGTCTCGCTTGTAGCCCTACTGGACATAGTGTGCAATGCCCATAGAACGGAGTAAAGTTCGTCTACCCAAGCCCCCGAGCGCAACTTAAGGTGATCAAAACACGTTTCTCAACCCCTTGTATTATCTGCCTGTTGGAGCGTTCAACTGCACCATTGCTCTGTGGATGAGCAATGGATGTGAAATAGATTTTGGTCCCAATGTCGTCGCAATAGTCTAGAAAAGACCACTAACAAATTGGGATCCATTATCTGTAATGAGACTACTTGGAACACCAAATTGTGTCACAATGTTCTTATGGAAGAACTTCTTCACCACAGCGGTGGTAATGGTTCGGATTGGTTCAGTCTCGATCCATTTAGTAAACGTAGCAATGACTACGAACATAAACTTGTATCCATTGACCGCTTGGGGCATAGGGCCCACAATATCTATTCCCCATACGGTGAATGGCCAGGTTAAGGGAATAGTTTGAAGAGCATATGCTGGCTGATAAACTTGCCGAGCATGAAATTGACACCGTGGACATGCTTTGACCAATTGCATGGCATCATTAAGTGTCGAAGGCCAGTAATAACCCTGTCGAAAAGATTTTCTGACCAGCATCCGATAGGATGCGTGTGCACCAAACATGCCTCCGTGAATTTCTCTTAGAAGGGATTTTCCATCTTCTTGAGGAATGCAGCGCATAAATACTCCTTGAGCACGTTTTCTGTACAGGGTTCCTTCGACCAGGCTGTACATGCGCGCTTTTCTAACTAACCGATCACTTGCGGTTTCATCTTCGGGCAAGGTCCCATGCGCAAGATAGATTCTCAATAGTTGAATCCAATCTACTTCCTACTCGAGGGCGGCGATGTTAGTCATCGCCTCTGGTGCCTTTGCGATGGTCGAAATTGAGGGCTATTTTAAGTGCTCAACGAACACTCCTGTCAGAGCGGATATACGTGAGGAACCAATTTTTGACAATTGGTTTGCGAGAATATTCTCTTTGCAGAACAAATCGAACTTCAAAATTCCTAAAGTGTTTTTTCAATTTCCTCACTTCGTCCAAGTATAGAGCCATTGTCTCATCGGAATAGCTATATTCCTTATTTATCTGTGACGAGGATTATAACCTGAGTTAATCACCTTTGCCATTCTATAGTCGCAAGGCTTACAGAATGAGACCTAACTTATTGGCATACCTCTTTGTGGTCTCAGGGACCTAAGAGAGAGACAATAGGATAGTCCAAGATATTATGGATATAGCCTATTCTATGATCTCGGCCTGTGTTGTCGCGAGGTCCGTAGTCTTGAGACGTCCACAAAACTAAGGTCGAGGAGTTCTTGGTCTCACATACCTACGAATACCCTGGTCACAGAGACATCTTCCCGAGGTCACCCAGGTCATGGAGAGTGAGCGAATAACTCTACCTGGTCGTAGTTAATATGCGACCTAAATGATTGAGGAGTCACAATATCCAATGGTGATATGATTAGACTTATTCGACCATACCCAACTGTTAAACTTGTTCGACCACTACCGCCGTCTTGGATATCTTCAACTTCCTTAATTAATTTCTAGTAACTGTCAAGAAGATAAAGGCGCAATCGTAAATAGGCATAATTGCACATTATGACTGGCACACGTTTGCCTCCCAGCGACCCTTCAATCCCATAACTGGTGACGAGCTATAAAAAGGGGCATCGCAGGGAGAGAAAGGGACTCGACTCATCTAATGAGAAATCTAGGGAACCAGACCTAAGAGATAGAAACAGTAGATTATCATACACAGTGTAACAAAAAATAAGATATTGTTCTTAGTTCATCTAAGAGCACCTCTTATCCTCCCCTTTGTAAACCTCGATATTGATAAAGAAATACTAACAAAAGTAGGGCTATTACTCATCATCAGAGGGCCCAGACCTGTATAAATTTCTTTCTTCCTTAGACATAGATACCCTGATTTACTTAAGTTTCACCTTAGATTGGCTTCACACTTCATCATCTAATTTTATGTAAGTTCGACTAAGGACTAGAGTCCCAATCGTCGACAACCTGGTTTACGACTAGCTGTGAGTCTCCCCTCGCCACTAATCGATGGACTCCGAGGAATTTGGTTGCTCGAAGCTCAGCTAGAAGACCTTCATACTCTGCTGCATTATTGATAGAACAAAGTGTAATTGTATTACATACTGGAATTGGTCACCCTAAGGTGTGATTAAGACCACTCTAGCCCCCGAGTTTGAGAAACTTTGAGAGCCATCAAAATACATCGTCCAGTGGTCGGTATTTTCTAAATCCTCTGGTTCTTGCGCAGGTGGTTCAGGATTAGTCCATTCGACCACAAAATCTAGAAGAATTTGGGATTTAATTGCTATTCGAGTAGTGAAATGCAGATTGAATGCTCCGAGTTCTACTACCCACTTTGCAAATCGACCAGTTACTTCTGAATTCTGGAGAATGTCCCCTAAGGGAAAAGACGAGGGCACAAAAGTCTTGTGCGCTTGAAAGTAATGTCGTAGCTTTCTAGAAGTCATTAAGAGAGCGTAAAGTAACTTTTGGACCTCAGGGTAATGCTCATTTGGTTCGTTAAGTACTTCACTTACGTAATAAAATAGTCATTGCACACCTTCCCTCTCTGCGACCAGAACAACACTGACTGCATGAGGGGTAGCTGATAACTTGGTAGCATTTATACCCTAGGTTTAGTATTGAAAATGTGCAAAATCATGCTTAAAACTCCTTTGATGTGACATTTTATGTGCAAATTTGATTATTTTCACATATTGCTTTCACGGTTTTGTTCATCATGTTTCAGGGATCAAACCCAGCAAATTTGGGAAGAATTCGACCACATTTGAGCCTCACACGACGAAGAAACCTAATTGGACAAGAAAAAAGGCATGGTCGAGTACTCCACGATTGATACTCCTGGTCGAAGTAGAATTGGCGGGTAAAAGTCCTTATCCGTACGCATTTGGGAGAAAAAGACTCCTACTCGAAAAGGAAACTTGGTCGAATACAACGTAGCCGAAATTGGTCTTCGGTTACTACAAGTGTTTGGCCGTAATTGTGCCACGTGTCCCAATCGTGTTCGAATTGGATTCCTCGGCTTTTTACTGGTCAGTTTTGATGGTATTTGATCCAAAATGGTCGCTTTGAGTCAGGTTTTGAGTCGGCTTTTTACTGGTCGGGTTTTGATCGTATAATATCAGAACCGTCAGTGATAGTATGAGTATCGTAGACGGTTTTGAGGTCAAAACCATTTGGGATAGTGTCATTATCGGCGACGGTTATAATCTCAGAACCGTCTGTGATAGTATGAATATCACAGATGGTTTTGATATTATAATAGTCTGTGATACTCATATTATCACAGAAGGTTAGTATCACAGACGGTTTTCAGGTCAAAACCATCTGGAATAGTTTCATTATCGGAGATGGTTATTAGCTTAGAACGGTCTGTTATAAGCTCAGAATCGTCTATATCACAGACGGTTTATAAGATCAAAACCGCTTGTGTATATTAATATATTTTTAATAAATTTCTTTTTTTGGGGGCTAGCCTCAGGAATCATGCTAGCCATGCCCTCTGTACAATAGCATTTCATATATACATTTCATTTCATACATGCACAGTACTCAAATATATACAGTTCATCTCATACATGCAAAGACTTAGAAACATGTACAATAGCATGCATTTCATATATACAGCGCAGAACTCAGAAATATGTACAATTGAGATTCAACAAATAAATGTAATCGACAATTAAAGTCAGTATGTTAGATGTACTATACTATCTATACCTGTTGGGGGAAATCTCCGTGGGATCAAGTCCAGGTAAGAGGCAAGGCCCCCGGTGGCTAGTCCCAGGCGCCATTTGCCCGGGGACAAGGTCTCCGGTCACTGGTCCCCGGGTCACGTGAGGATCACACTAGAAGCACCTTGGGAATTGGCGGGGACACCTGTCAAGCATCTAAGCCCCTTGACCGGGAGAAGGACGCTAGTGCCCCTCGATCCAATAGTTGTGGACGGAGCAGTTTAGTCTTTTGCATCTTTTGGGCCTATATAAGCCCTTGTAATCTCTCATGTAACCAAGAACAACTCATTTTTACTTTAATACACAATTAAACAGGCGTGCTCTGGAGCCATCTCTCCCCGAGAGAGCTCCCCTAGCCAACTCCAGTTGGGAGCGCGTCGACAGGACTAAGGCCTCCACTGAGGCCTGAACCTGTATAAACATTCGTGTCATTTGCTGCATTTGCCTGACGGGAGACGACTGATCACACGGTCAGCTCGCGTCGTCTTTTCTTCGCTAGGGACCTCAACAAAACCTGTCGGGGTATTCGCAATACCAGGACAGTTGGTGCCGTCCGTGGGGACTTCGCAACAAATCGCCATGGCTCCCCCAAGAACGAGGGCTTGCGCCCTTCCCGGTGACGCCAGTCCCAGTGACCCGGCGCCACCCCTCTAGAGTGCGGCCGTCCCGGCGCTGCTGCCCGGACATGGCCAAACCCAGGTACCACCTCTAACTCTTCCGGTAATTTCCGGCGGACAGGGCTCCGGGTCCAACCCGGTGACCTCAGACGCTCCCGGGGGGACTGGCTTTCCCCCGGTGGCTTCGCCGGCCTCCCGGGACGCGCTACTCGAAGCTCTTGTGGAGGGCCAGCTCCGCGCCCAATGCTCGATGGACGAACTCCTCCGCATTCTGGAGCGGCTGCCGGCCCCCATCTACTCACAGTTCCCATTCATGGGGGCAATGCCCTCTTTTATGGGACATTCGGTGGCCCCTCCACCCTTGGAGGTCAGGTCGCTCCCAGGGCTAGTGGTTCCAACGGGGGTTACGCTCCGGCAGGCCCGTCATCTGGAGCCTTCTCGACCTCGGGGGCGTTCCCAGTGCTGGGGACTTACCCCGTCCCTGGAGTCTTGCCCATGCCGATGATCCACTCCGCGCCCGGGGTCTTCCCGAGACCGGAAGCCGGCTTCTCCCCACCGGCCGTGCCTGTCGTTCTGGAAGTGGCCCGCCGGACGACTCCCGCGCCGTCGCCGGACCTTCCCCGTCAGGACCCGCACTCTCTGGTTCTGGACAGCTCTCCCAGGGGCCGCCCGGTAATGGATTCTGCCCACGCCCGGTTGCGCCTCCCGCGCTCGCAGCCGATGCGCATGAGCTCCCTCCTCCCCCAGGGCCGCCCTCAAGGGCTCCCCCAGTAGATCAAGTCCGCTTCACCCGGGAGGAGATCGAGCAAATGCGCACCACCAGGTCTGGGGAGGCTCCCTCGCACGGCCTCCCGGAGCCTCCCCCGGGTCATGGACGTGGGGAGCTCCGCTCCCACTTTGGCCGGGGCAAGAGACCCACTGAAGAACCAATCGCCGTTGGGGGGTGCCCGGACGTCTTGGAGGTTAGCTCGACTAACCCAGAGGAAAAACGGCTCTACCGCCATGTCGGCGGACCTCTTGGGCCTCTCCTCGACTCTGACAACGAACGCGCATCCCCTGTCAAAGGGGACAGCGACCGGGACTCCCCCCGAGAGGTGGAAGGGGCTAACCAACCACTGTGCCACAGACTCCGGTGCATTTGATGGCCGCGGTCTTACCGCCCACCGCACATCGAGCACTACAATGGTGAGGCCGACCCCTACGAGTTTGTGAAGGTGTATTCCACAGCCATTTCGGCGGCTGGGGGGGATGAGACAGTACAGTGCAATGTCTTCCCCCTCTACCTAACTGGGATCACCTACTCGTGGTTCTACAACCTGAAGGTCGGCTCCATCAAGTCCTTTGCACAGCTAAAACGCAAATTCTGCGCAAACTTCAAGGGGAACTACGTGCGCCCCCTGGATTCCTCGTAGTTGTACACTATCCGCCAGAGGACGGGAGAGACCATCCGCAGCTTCTTCAAGCGCTTTGCTCAGGTCAAGAGCAATGTAGCTCACGTCCCCGACTCCACAGTCATTGAGGCATGTAACAGTGGGATCCTACCCAGGGAGCTCCACCGGAGGCTCTCCTGAAGCTGCCCCTCCTCCACCGACGAGCTCTTCACCATACTCGAGAAGTACGCTCGGGCGGAGGAGGATGACCTCTGGAAGAAAAACCAGGGAGGCCCCGCCCCTGTCGACCGGGAAACCAGGGACCCCCTCAAATGCCCCAAGAGGGGCAATCGTAGCTAGCCACGGCCTCAGGACACCTTTGTCCTCGAGGGCGGAGGCGGCTCGCGCGATGCCCCTAAGGGCAACCACCCCTTCCCCAAGCTGAAAGGTCGTGGGGGAGGGCAGTCGTCCCGCGGCCGCGAAAGCTCTGTGGCAGGAGGCAGGGAAGGTCTGTGGTGTACCTTCCACAAGTCCAATACCCACGCCACCCGAGAATGCCACCAACTGCTCCAACACTTCGCCGCATTCCTCGACTAGCATGGGCAGGGGGGACTCCTGCCTCCTTGCCCCCTCAGCCGGCCTTACCGGCGCTTCTTGCACCTGTGGGGGGACAGCAAGGACAAGCGCGGGAAGGGGACTAGTCAGAAACACTCCCCTTCCAAACCTCCCAAAGGCGTGTCAACGTCATCATGGGAGGGTCCGCCTCTGGGCGGGACTCTAAGCATCAATGCAAGGAATACGGGCATGAAGTAAAGGTGGTGGGGGTGCTGCACACGTCTCGGCCAGCCAAGTGGTCGGATGTCCCCCTCACTTTTACAGCAGAAGACGCGTGTGGGGTTCGCTTCCCCCATGACAACACGCTCATTGTCTCCGCCACCGTCTACAACTGCCGCTTGGCGCGCATCCTCGTCGACGGCGGAAGCTCCGCCGGCGTCCTGCACCTAAAGGCATTTAGAGAGATGCAGGTTGACGAGAAGCTACTGTATCTCACAGCAGGGCCTTTGCAGGGATTCGTCTCGGGGAAGACGATCCACCCTGTGGGGAAGGTGGATCTCCCCATGACCTTTGGTACCCCGGACAACTACCGAATAGAGATGGTCCAGTTCGATGTGGTGGACCTCCCTTCCTCGTACAATGCAATCATGGGGAGGACCACGATCAATCGCTTGGGGGCCACAATCCATCAGAGCTACCTCTGTGTGAAGATCCCTGGGCCTCACGACGTAATCACCGCCCGGGGAGACCAAGATGTGGCCCCGCGCTTTATACGAGTGCGCCGCCGCAATGATTGGGAGCGTCAACATGATCAAGACCCCGGGGGGGGGGGGGGGAGGGAGACCTCTTCCCCAGAGCCAGACGCCACCACGGTACCTTCCGGGAGATCTCTCCCCAAGCCGCGTCCGGAAGGGGACCTCCGAAAGGTCCCGTTGTTCCCAGACGACGGGGACAAGACCATCAGGATCGGGGCGGATCTCCACGAGGAGCACGCGGAGCAACTCGCGGCTTTCCTATGCAAGAACTCTGATGTTTTTGCCGGAAGTCTTCTGACATGCGAGGTGTCGCCCAGGACGTCATCGAGCATAAACTTGCGGTGACCCCCGGTGACCCCCGGTGACCCCCGGTCAAGCAAAAGATGAGAAAACTCTCCCTTGAACGCCAAGAGGCGATCAAGGTCGAGATCGCCAAACTCAGAGAGGCGGGGTTCATTCGGGAGGTCTTACACCCCGAGTGGCTTGCGAACCTCGTCCTCGTGAAGAAGTCGAATAGTAAGTGGCGAATGTGCGTGGACTTCACCGACCTCAACCACGCTTGCCCCGAAGACAACTTCCCGCTCCCGCGGATTGACCAGTTGGTCGACTCGACCATGGGGTGTGAGTTGATGAGCTTCCTAGATGCGTATTCGAGCTATCACCAAGTCCGGATGGCAGAAGGGGACGAGGAAAAGACGAGTTTCATAACTCCCCTCAGGACCTTCTGCTACGTCCACATGCCCTTTGGGCTGAAGAACGCTAGAGCGACCTTCCAGCGACTCATGACGCTTGTCCTCAAGGACCAGATCGGTCGCAACGTCGAAGTGTACGTCGACGACGCGGTCGTCAAAAGTTCCACGTGGCTGCTCACATCGATGATTTAGCGGAGGCCTTCCGCAACCTCTGCGCATACGGGTTGAAGCTCAATCCGGAGAAATGCGCCTTCGGCGTGCGTGGGGGGAAGCTCCTGGGTTTCCTTGTGTCCCAACAGGGCATAGAGGCCAACCTCGAAAAGATCCGGGCACTCTTGGATATGCCCCCGCCACGCTCAGTCAAGGATGTTCAACGACTCACCGGCCGCTTGGCCGAGCTAAGTCGCTTTGTCTCGCGGTCGAGGGAACGTGGCCTCCAATTCTTTAAAATCCTCTGGGGCCTCGAAGGGTTCCGATGGACCCCCGAGGCCCAGGAGGCCTTCGACAATCTGAAGAAGTATCTCACGAGCCCCCCAATGCTCGTGAGCCCGTCTACGGAAGAGCCCTTGCTCCTTTACCTCGCCGCGACCCCGGTCGCCGTAAGCGCGTTATTGGTAAAGGGACAGGACTGGAAACAGCGTCTCGTGTACTACGTGAGTGAGGCCCTCCAAGGGGCTAAAACTTGATACACGGAGATGGAGAAGATCTGCTACGCCCTTCTAATGGTGTCCCGGAAGCTTCATCACTACTTCCTGGGGCACCCGATCACTGTCTCGTCATCCCTCCCTTTGGGGGAGGTACTCCAGAACAAGGAAGCCACCGGCCGGATAGGAAAGTGGGGGGCCGAACTTGCTCCCTTCTCCCTTTCCCTCACTGGGCGCTCTGCCATCAAGTCACAAGTCCTCGCCGACTTTGTGGCGGAGTGCACCCCTGTCTCTGGGCTCGGGGACGAAAGCCTCCCCACGCCGCCCTGACGCAGCGACCATTGGATGCTCATGTTTGATGGCTCCTTGTGCCTCGCCGGGGCTGGCGCGGGGGTAGTCCTCCGAAGCCCCGAGGGGAGGGAACTGGAGTACGCAGTGTGGCTCGAGTTCCTCGCCACGAACAACATCGCCGAATACGAGGCCTTGCTCCTTGGGTTGTGCCTCGCGTGCTCCCTAGGGATTGACGCCTCCTCATGAAAGGAGACTCCCAGCTCGTAGTTTGCCAAATGGACAAGTCCTACTTGTGCCATGACGCAAACTTGAGCCTCTACTTGCAGGAGGTGCACAAGATGGAGAAGCACTAAGATGGCCTAGAGGCCCGGCACATCCGGCGAAGGGACAATGACTGGGCCGATGCCTTGGCCCGGGCAGCCAGCACCTGGGAACCGCTCGCCAAGGGGGCTTTCTTGGAGATCATCGCGAAGCCCTCGGTGGCCTCCCCGGACGCGGACGATGGGTCCTGCGTCCCGAAAGTTGCCGAGATCACCCGGGCCTCATCTTGGATGGACCCACTCATCTCCTTCATCAAGGGGGAGGGAGACCCTCCCAACGAGACCGAGGCCAAGTGCCTTCGAGCCAAGGCTCGGGCATACCTCCTGCTGGAGGGAAAACTTTACAAGCAGGGAGCTTCTGCCTTGCTCCGCTGCCTTCCACGACTGGAAGGGCTCCGGCTCCTCGAGGACATTCACTCGGGAAGTTGTGGGTCTCATCTGGACCCGCGCACCTTTGCGGCGAAGGCCCTTCGCCAGGGTTTCTATTGGCCCACGGTGATTCGCGACGTGCCAGACCTTATCTCCGCGTGGGAGGCCTGCCAGGAGATGGCCAAGGGTTCCAACCTCCGCTCTGCAGCGCTACAGACTATCCCCATCACTTGGCCCTTTGCACGATGGGGGATGGACCTCCTAGGTCCCTTCCCCTCAGTGCCCGGGGGCTACAAGTATGCGGTAGTTGCGGTCGAATGTTTTACAAAGTGGGAAGAGGCCGAACCTCTGGCCAGCATCACGTCCCGAGCCGTACAGCGGTTTTTTGGAAGAATATCGTGTGTTGTTTCGGGGTCCCCCGAGAAATCACTATCGATAACGGGACCCAATTCAACTCGGTATATTTTCGGAAATTCTGCGAAGGCTTGGGTCTCACCATCCACTTCGCCTCGGTAGCTCACCCCCAGAGCAACGGGGCTGTCGATAGGGTCAACGGCATAATCCTACAGGGGTTACACTGATGGCTCGAACAAGTCACCTCCGAACGGGGTGCGTGGGCGGAGGAGCTCCTTAGTATCCTCTGTTCCATGCGTACAACCCTGAGCCGGGCGATGGGACGCACCCCCTTCTCCCTTGTGTATGGGGCCGAGGCAGTTCTTCCCTCGGAGATTGGCTTCCGGTCACTGCGGGTCGAACTCCTAGACGGAGCTACGACCGCAACATACCAAGCCAACGAGGCAAATCAGCGACTGGAGGTCGACCTCGTCGAAGAGGAACGCGACGGAGCGCTCCTCCACCATGCCATCTACAAGCGCGAATTGGCGCGCGCGTACAACCGGCGCGTCCGCGAGAGAGCTTCCCGCCTCGGGGACCTTGTCCTCAAGCGCGTAACCGACCCGTAAGCCCAGGGCAAGCTCTCCCCCAGGTGGGAGGGCCCCTACAGGATCTCAGCAGTCCTGGGCTCGGGGGCTTACAAGCTCTCCAATCTTCAAGAGCAGGAGCTGAAGCACACGTGGAACGTACACTTGCTTTGCAAGTTCTACGTCTAGCCTACAGGCTCGTCCCCTCCCCCGCAGCGGTTACACCGGAGGGTAGGGGGACATTGTACTCTTCATTCCCTCCCCCATCGCGGTCTTGCGGGGGGAGGCGTTGTATCTTAACTCCTTATTAATACAACTAGTTTGTCCTCAGCTTTGGCTCACTGCAGGTCTTTACATCATCGTCTCTCACGGCGAAGCCCTCCCAGTGAGGATGCCCTCTTGGTGAGGATGCCCTCTCCGTGAGGAAGTGGGCTATCACGACCCAACAAGTCCCTACAACGGGAGTCCCACTCCCGTAGGGTGGCTTACGATCACCCCTCGTGGACTGAGGGTGTAAGCGACAACCCGGTCCTCAAGGACTGTGGTAACGAGTCAATTTGAGAGACTAGTCCCCCTCAAACACTCAGACCTGTCATCGGGCACATCCTCCTCTGGGAGTCGATTTTTCCAGTAAAACGGAATTCTCGGATTTGGATATTCTCATCCCCGGCTCCCCGTTCTCACGGCGACTAGAGGGTTTTTTCCCAGAAGAATTATCCCCGGGGATTTCAGAGATTCTCACTCGGAGATATTATCCCCGGGAATTTCGGAGATTCTCTCCCGGAGAATCTCATACCCAGCTCCCCGTTCTCATGATGACCAGAGGGTTTTCTCCCAGAAGAATTATCCTCGGGAGTTCCGGAGAAATCATCCCCGGAAATTTCGGAGACTTTCTCCCAAAAATTTTATTCTCGGCGCCCCGTTCTTACGGCGACCGGAAAATTTCTCACCAGGACCTTTAGAAAATTTTTGGGGAATTCTTACCCCGGGCTTTGTCACCTCCACAACACGCGGAGCCACTCTCTGGACTGCTGTGGAGGGGGGGGGGGTAACTTGTGCCTAACTTGTGCTCGGGGATCGCCCTGTTCCGGACCATCACTTGAGAATTCGCAAAAGTAAACAAACAAACTTATCTTTATTAAAATATCTAACCGGAGGACATCTTCCCCCTCCGGCGGGTATCGATACGATAAACGCAAGATACAACCCAGAAGGCTCCTACACCTAATAATCCCAGAGGCCCTCTGATAACTCTCGGTCCAGGTCGCGATACAAGCTTCGTATACGTCGCTGAGCCTCCCGGAGCAAGTCTTCGGGCCAATATTCATAGCCCGCCGGTGGAAGTATTCGAAGCGGCGGGGCCCTCCAGGACCCGGGTCGCGGAGGGGATAATTCAGCGCGGTGGTTGTCGAAGTTGTCTAGGTGCCACTCCAGAAGCCACCGCAGCCAGATTGGCTCCCGGAAAACACCCCTACCATGTCCCCCGGAGAGGAAACTTAGCAAAATGAAGGCGGCTTGGGCATCCCCCGGGTGACAACCGCCGGAGCCCGGGGGCCCCACCTCTGAGGATGCTCCCTGCAGCATCGGGGCGTCCCTAAGATCGTGCTCAAACCTCGGGGGCTCTTTCCCGGGAGCGACCTCCCGGAGTGCCTAGTAAATTCAATTCAAGACTTAGCAAAAAATTCATTCTATTGCATCAAAATGTTTTTGTACAAATCTCTGGGGCTTCTTCTAAGAAGCTATCGGGAGCAAAAATTCTAAAACAAAAAAGGGGGACCTATCTAAAGGCCAGGGGGAGGCTCATACTTGCTCAATGGCGTCCTCCCCCCGGGAGGCCTCTGCCGGAGCCGTAGCGTCCGCCCTTGAGGGCACCGGCGCCGGGAATCGCACCCAAACAATCCGGTCGTAGAAGCACCGGCGAGCTGCTCCATTCTCACCGGAACGGCTCAAAAAACTCGGGAAAGCTCCGGGGGGATCCGGCCCCCGATCGCCCGGGCGCCGATCCCCCAGTGTTCCACAAGCCCCACTGCGGCAGCCACCATTGGTATCGCCCGGCCCCGTGCTCGGGCATCGGTGGCCTCTGGGATCACGAAGACTTGTGCGTTAAGAAAACGCACAGCCTCCGCGAGCGTCGCCGACGCGGCCTCGGAGCTGCCCCTCGGGCCAAGGCTCACCCCAAGCCCTTCAAGGGCCAAGCGGACGGAGAGACCCGCGTCCGTCACCACCCGAGCACTAGAGCCCTCGAGCACCTGGAGGGCATCCTCGTTAGTCCTCGCCTCTCTCCGGAGCCTGTCGTTGGTGTTCTCAGAGGCGTGGACTTGGGCCCGGACTCGGGCCAACTCCTGGAGCGCACCGTCCCACTCCTCCAAAAAGGCGGCGGCCTTCCCCTCAGCCTCCTTTAGCGCCTTGTCAAAGCACGTAGCAATGCCCCAGGCGATGGCCGCCCCCTACGAACGAGAGAGTTAGTCAAAACCCGAGAGTTGGAATCCTGGAAAAAATGAACCACCGGTTCAAGAACGAACCTGGATGTGGAGCGACTGCAGCTCCCTGCAACGTTCGCAGAGAGTCCCTTGTGAGACATAATCCTGCACCTTCTAGGTCTGGAGACCCTCCGCGAATCGGAAGACCTCCCCCGCGGACAGCGGGGGGTCTCCCTCCCGGCAACTCCGGACCCATTAGCACCGGCGGGCCCCCTCACGAAGGTCGCGGGGGTGATGTGGACCGGGGTGGCAGTAGCCGGAGTCCTCGCCGCCGAGGAGGTAGTTGAAGAAGTCGATGAGCTCTCCGAGGGGGTCCCCCCAGGGAGGGATGAGGAGCCCTTCCCCTTTCCGGGCCCGGGGCCCCAGGGCCTCCGTCGCCGTGTGGACCTCGTAGATCGAGGGGCTCCCCCCTCGTCTATCGGCCATTCGACGCGGGGAGGGGAAGCCTCCGCGAATCGAACCTCCGGTCTCTCTGGCTCCGGTGGCGCCGGAGCCACTGGAAAAGCGATCGCCGAACACGGCGAGGGGGCGTAATTCGCCGAGTCGGATGCCCCCCCCCCCGTCATCGGCTGGCTCCTTCCCCTGAGCCTCTCTGGAGGCCTTGGGGAGGCGCGCAAGCTGCTGCACCTCCACTGCCCCCCCGGAGTTCTCTGGGAGGGGAAGCGTCACTTCGTGCTGAGAAGGCGCCCGCACATGCCCTGACCCGGGGGCGGCGTTCTGGGCCTTCACGGGCGTGGAACCCGGCGTCGTTGTCGGACCAGGGGCCTTCTGAGCCTTGGCACGCTTCAGCTCAGAACCCCCGACGACCTCCTTCCCCCGCTTGTGAGAGCCGGGGGTGGGGAGAGGTGTCCTCTCCGGTAGCCTCAGCCCAAAGGCCTCGGCCACCAAGTTCCGGGGAGGACCCTCCCCGATGACTCGCACGTTGCGCTCGTGCTCATCGGCGTAGTTCCTCCCGAGGAGGTTCTCCGCCTTCTCCCAGGCGGCCGGATACGGCCAGACTACAAAAGCAAAGAGTTAGAAAAATCAACAAAAAGCGAACAAAGTAGCTGGGAACTTACGTCAAGTCACTGGCTTTGGTGGGGGCTGCTACGCCGGGCACATCCCAATCCCCCCCTCCCGTGTGAGAAGGGGGAGATCTTCAGTAGTGTCAGCTCCTCGGCGACATCCCTCATGGAACGGACGCCCCGGTAACCCACCACTTTGCTGAGGAGCTTCAACACCTCCTCTGTCCACACTGGGGGCTTGGGGGCAGACGACCGGCTGTAGGAGGGGGGCTCCGGTGAGTAGGTCACCTCGGCGTCCCAAACTTGAAGGTAGAACTACCTCTGGACCCTGTCCCCCCAGTGGTCCCGGGAAGCTGCCACCAGGTACTCCGGCACCTGTGATGGCAGGAGTTGGATCATGACGGAGCCGAACGGGGACTTCGGCCCTCCCTTCACTAGATGGGAGCTACTCGCCCCCGGCTCATAGAAGTACCGGAACAGCTAGAGCATCGGCTCCCATCCGGTGGGTGTCTCGAACAGCCAGATGAAGATACCCATCCGAATGAAGGCGTTCGTCGTCAGGTGGTTGAGCGCCAGCCCGTACTCCCGGAGGAACTCCCGGAGCAACGGGTGCACCGGGAGCCGAAGTCCGGCCTCGAGGAAGGCCTCAAAAATGACCACTTCCCCGGGCCTAGGGCGGGGGGCGCCATCCTTTTTGGAGGGGATCCGGATGTCCCCATCTGCGATGACCCCTCGGTCTACGAGGGACTCTAAGTCCCCCGAGGTGAACTCGGAGGCCCAGAGGAAGTCTGCGGTGACTTCCTCCGGAGGCACCTCGGCGGCCTTAGCGTGACCCTTGGGACCCATTATTTTCCCTGATGGCTTAGGCTCTAAGGGGACGGGCTTGAGTTTCCGGAGACTAGGCTTCTGGGAGAAAGCTACCGGGAGAGCTTAGGGCACCGGTGGTGTTTGAGGGTTGATGGTTTGAGTGACTCCTCCAGGCTCCTCAAAGCCCTATTTATAGGGCTCGAACGTGGTCCCGATGGGCGCCACGTGGCTCCTCGCGGCGCATCCACGCTGCTCAATTCAAACAGCGTGTGGGAATTGAAGGGATGGGCGCGCAAAATGATGCGTCGCCGGTTTGAACGGCGAGCGGCAATTATGGTTGAACAGCGAGTGGCAATTATGGTCGAACCGCCATAAACGCTTGACATGAAGATCGAAGCATCAAAGCGCCGAAAATCCACCCCGGAGGAGATGTTCCCGGTAATATGAGCCATTCCCTCCGGGGACTCGAACAACATCCCCGGAGGGCATGGGGGGCTGCTGTTGGGGGAAATCTCCGCGGGATCAAGTCCAGGTAAGAGGCAAGGCCCCCGGTGGCTAGTCCGGGGTGCCATTCGCCCGGGGACAAGGCCCCCTGATGGCTTGTCCCGGGCGCCGCCATTGGCCTGGGGACAAGGCCCCCCCGGTGGCTTGTCCCGGGCGCCGCCATTCGCCCGGGGACAAGGCCCCCGGTCCGGGGTCACGTGAGGATCACGCTAGAAGCACCTCGGGAATTGGCAGGGACACCTGTCAAGCATCTAAGCCCCTTGACCGGGAGAAGGATGCTAGTGCCCCTCGATCCAATGGTTGCGGACGGGGCAGTTTAGTCTTTTTGCATCTTTTGGGCCTATATAAGCCCTTGTAACCCCTCATGTAACCAAGAACAACTCATTTTTACTCTAATACACAATCAAACAGGCGTGCTCTAGAGCCATCTCTCCCGAGAGAGCTCCCCTAGCCAACTCCAGTTGGGAGCACGTCGACAGGACTAGGGCTTCCACTGAGGCCCGAACCTGTATAAACCTTAGTGTCATTTGATGCGTTTGCCCGACGGGAGAGGACCGGTCACGCGGTCAGCTCGCGTCGTCTTTTCTTCGCTAGGGACCTCAACAAAACCTGCCGGGGTATTCGCAATACCACGACAGTACCTATTTCTCATTTAGATGCCCTACAGATAATCTCAATTAGTAAGGCCGCACTAATACGAACCTTGCGGGTCCCTAAACTTCCCCTTGGTTGATATGACCTCTGTAGGGAAAACTCAGCGAGCATCCCTCGGACTATACCAATCTGCCGAGGGTCAAAGCTTTCCGAAGGGAAGTCGACCCCCTGCAGTAAGAGTTGGTACAAAAAAAATTAGCTCAATGCAGTTGTAAATTCTGCCAAATCGATACAAAAGGGAGCAGTTGTATACCTCGGGGAAATCTAGCCGGTGAGGGGTGATGAGGTCATACATGTGGTGCATCACGTAGAACCCACATGTATTGTCATCCGGCTGCTGATGGCACTGCCAATTTACAGACCGAGAGTTAGCTGGGGACACTTTATAAAGTAAAACAGATGCCAGTTGAAATTTGTACCGAAAATTGTAACCACTGAAACTTATCGGCTCGCCGCCCGTGTTGTTGCCCTCCCTCGGCAAAGTAGTTCGTGAAAGCCCTGCAGATAGTCAAAATTGACAATTTGAGGATAGTAAATCTAGATGCTAGACAGGTCCATATGAATATCATAAAACATGTTAACCTTTCGAATACATCTCGTGCGCCACAATACTCGTACCCTTTCCTCTGCAATGAATCAAGGTAGAACACCTTGTTCCTTTTCGGAATAAGTACTAGCAGGATCCAGTGGTTGCTACATGTTACACATAAAGAATTAATAATTTAATCTATGTTTGGGGGTGTGCATATGGAGACACTAATCTATGGGTGAAGTACTGATGAAAGCACTCACCTCTGGTTGTAGGGTACAAGTATGTACTCCTTGTCGACCTGAGCAAGCAACCCTTTTTTGATGTAGTCGACAACGAAGTCTGCGTTGGTCCTAAACATCACCTCGGCGACCATCTGAGGGTCCAAGAAACCGACAGGTTCGCCCTTAGCTTTGGCATATCTGGTCATGCAGCTGCACGGAAGTAACCAATTAATAAATGACATATATCTGTATATGCACGAACAGGCGTAGGATAGTAGGATACTTACAGCACCCAAGATCGTAGGATTGACAAGTTGAGCGCATCTTTGTTGAGTAAATTGTGCAGGTCTTCAAAGGTTACCGAGTAGGTCCCGACGTAGTTATGGAACTCTGCCACAGTGTACTTGACCATGATGTGCGTCGGACGCTGCGTCCTGGTCTTGTTTGTCCTCTTCATGTACCATCCATGTAGGCTCTAGCATGCTAACCCCATGCTATAAATTGCGGCATCGGAGGCCATGGGCATCCTCAGAGCGAATGGCATGAGAGCTGGCGCACTCTTCTCACTCTCCTTTGCCGGGCTCTTCTTTGCTTTTCCCCTACTAGCCAGCTTCTTGAATGGTTGCCTCCTAGTCGGAGTCAGCTTCATCATCGGACCCATTGGTTGGCTTCTCGGAGGGGTCGGCTGGCTAGTAGGCCGAGTGTCGGTGTCCCTCTGTAATGTAAGAACCTACGTATAGTAATGGCCACTAACTCCGAGGGCTATTATTACAGTATGAATTATGAAACTGGTGGGGGAATTACCTCATCCAGGACGATGTCTTTCTTGGGCCATTGCACGAACGTGTGCACTGCATCCCCGAGAGTGGTAATCTCGTCGTTCGGCAGCTTGTCCAACGGAAAACCCTTGCAATGGTCGAAGACACTGTCCACTTGGACTCGTGCAAAACCCTCAGATAGAGGGACACTGTGGATTATGTCCCCCACCGTGCATGGTTGCACCATCCCACGGCCAGCCTCGACCGGGAAGAGATCGGCCAGCACCATAAGCTTGCAGGAGGCGGGTTCCTACAAACAGTGCGCATTAACATATTGAATTTCACCGCTTTTTACTTTCGAATGAATTAACATAGAAAAACGGTCATTACCTGCAGAAAGTCCACCGGATACTGTGGAGAGGGCTCCGACTGCGAAGACCCCGGCGCGGACGCGCAACTACTACGGTGGCCAAGATTGGGGCTCGGTAATTCCGCTGCTACAAGGGGGTGCCCTGGGTCTCCTGTTTTAGCTCGTCATACATGGCCCGCATCTCCGACAATTGCTGCAGGAGTGCTTTGTCCTGAACAGCGAACTCCGATCCCATCTCCTCCTTGAGCCATTCGTCGTGGGCTTTGTGGGATCTCTTTCTCCTCTTAGCCGCCTCCTCATCATCAGGGAAACCATCCCTCCAAGGCACAGTGGCACCGAGGCCGCGCACGCGGCCTGGATGCTCTTTGTTTCCTAGCACCGTTGTGAGGATATCCCTGTCCCTCCTAGGGTTGAACTCTCTGGATGCCGCCTGCGCACTCAGCATAGCCTGCAACAGGAGAACTTAGCAATACAACCCATTGCTTGCGTGTTACGAGGATATTACATGATCATACAATCTTACCAGCCAGTCGATCACTTCCCTGTCTGCAGGGTTATTCACAGAGACGCTTCCAGAGGAGGTCATCGTCGATCTTTCTCGGCACCAATTGCGGGCTCGCACGTCCATTATGCCCGCATAAGGAGCGTCGGCCGAAGACTGGGAAGCCTCCTCGTCCTGCTTCCTCCACAACCCCTTCTTCCCCACATACCCACCGGTGCCTAGTCTTTGTGGGTGGGTATTCTTGGCCTGGTTAGCCTGGCACTTTGCACTAAGCTCCGGGACTCAGGCTTGCCCTTCATCTCCACGAACTGCTGCCATGCCTCGGGAGTCACGAAAGGGTAGTCATTGAAGGGGGTCTTCGACTCCTTCACATAGTGCCTGACAAGGTGGCTCTTGAAGTTCCTCCACGCCTTGTTTATTGACATCAGTGTCGTCTGGCAGACGGTGAACTGGCGATTCTCGGGAATGTGAAACGCCACCTGCACTTCTTCCCACAGCGCATCCTTGCACTCTGGGGTCACTTGACCCCAGTCGGAGGTGGTGATGGGCACCTGCTCCCTTGCCACTTTGCCGCATAGTGAGCGGTATTGACTGACAAGTTTGTCCGGAGCTTCCGGCACACCATTGTCATCGAACTGTAAGTGCTGCATTTCCCGCTTGTTGAGATGCGCGCATGTCGTCCGGCCTCACCCCTTTCTCTTCTGCGACTGGGTCACGGTGGATGTGGCGACCTCTGGCCCAGGTGTCTCATCGCCAGCGAGGTCACTCTGACTCCCCGATTGGTTCATTTCGTCACTAGACATATCAGCTCCTAACATAAGTGAAAGAGAGAACAGTTTAAGTAAATCTGAAACTAATAATTATATAACAAAACCCATATACTTATAATTAACCAAGAATGGCAGAAACAGTGGGGAGGCGACGGAGGTGATCACGCCGGAAGGTGGGAGGGCGATGGAGGTGATCACGCCTGACGGTGGAAAGGCGATGGAGGTGGTCGCGATGGACGGTGGGGAGGTGATGGAGGTGATCGCGCCGGACGGTGCGAGAGCGGAGAGAGCTAGGGAAAGTGAACAGTCGCGAAGTCTGGAAATGAGCAGGACAAAGCCCGCCTTGAACTATGTACCATGTAGAGAGATTATCACAGTCGGTCCTAACTTCATAACCGTCTGTGATAATCTCTCTAGTGATTATGTCTAGAGAGATTATCACAGACAGTTTTGACTTCAGAACTGACTGTGACTGCACGAATGCTCGTAACTTCAGAACCTTAACTCTGAACGTCTTCTACGCAATATGTAGAGCTTTACAACCAGAAACTCTATAGCTCTGTAACTCTGAATGCTCGAAAACTTGTTTTAAATGAACACTTAGATATTTCAAATGGAGTCCAAATGCTCCGAAAATTGGTTACAATGTGGAGCATGCTCAAATAAATTTAACATACAATGTGGAGCATGCTCAAATAAATGTTACATACAAATGGGGACTTTGACCGACAATTTCCACATACACAACCATATTATCCTCAACTTTCCACTTGCCGCGGCCCTGCAAAGACGAGAATTAGAGGAGATATATAAGCTATACCGATGGAAACAGAGAGATAAGGGCGGTTGGTTACCTTTAAAGTATAACCCTCCTGGTGATCCATATGCACGTAGCTGGTTTGGTCGGTGTCTTCAGTATTGACCTGTACGCCATCTCCAAATGGAGGCATCTCATCAAATTGATTGTATTCCTCCTCGTCTATGACATTTTTAACTCCAACAATCCTTCTCTTGCCATGAAGGACGACGTGCCACTTCTTATTGGCCAGGTCAATGACATAAATGACCTGAATAGCTTGCTTTGCAAGTATGAATGGCTCATTTTTATAAGCAACTCGATCGAGATCCACAGAAGTGAAACCGTAACTGTCAACCTTTACACCCTGTGGGCTTTGGACCCATCGGCATCGAAACAGGGGAATCTTGGACAGTACATAATCGAGCTCCCAAATTTCTTCAATGAACCCATAGTACGAGTTCAATCCACGTACTACCCTTGTTAGGCCTGTCTCGCTGAACTCCTCATGAAAAGCTTCTACGCTCACTCCACTATTTTGCACAGTGCTCTTTCGATTTTGAGCTTTCGTGTAAAATGTGTACCCATTGATGTCGTATCCCTGCCATGTCTGTACAGTAAACGTGGGCCCTTTTGCCAACCATTTAAGGTTCTCACTTGTGGACTCTCCGGTGATTCGCACTTTCATCCACGCGTTGAATTGACTGTTATGTTCTCCTGTGATCCAAACCTCGGATCGGCGAGGATTGTCTTGTCGTAGCATCTCCTTGTGCTCGTCGATGTACGGAGACACCTCCGTCATGTCTTGCAAGACCCAAAAATGAGCTTTCGAGTACATATCAAAATCAGGAGTGATGGCTCTTCGGCCAATAGTGCCAACACCATCAAGCCTCCCCTCTTGATGAGACACAGGAACTCCTATTGCTTCTACCTCAGCCATGTAATCGACACAGAACTCAACAACCTCTTCCGCTGCATAACCTTCGACAATGCTACCCTCGGGCCGAGACCGATTCCTCACGGAGGCCTTAAGTACACCCATGTACCTCTCGAATGGATACATATAAAGTAGGACCATGGGTCCACGTATATAGATTTCTCTGACAAGGTGGACGGTGAGATGGACCATGATATCAAAAAATGACGGAGGAAAATACATCTCAAGCTGACAGAGAGTTCGAACCACCTCGCTCTGCAGAGAATCTAGTCCCTCGAGATCAATGACCTTGCAAGAAATTGCATTGAAGAAAAAACATAGCCTCGTGATCGTCTCTCTGACCTTATGCTGCAGAATACTCTGGATGGCAACAGGAAGCATTTGTGTCATCAACACGTGACAATCATGAGACTTCATACCCAGCAATTTCAAATCGCCCATGGACACAAGTTTTTTCAGATTTGCGGAGTAACCCGATGGAACTTTAACACCATAGTGACACTTATAGAGTTCTGTCTTCTCAGCCTTGCATAAAGTGTAGCATGCAGGGGGGAGGTATATACGGCCTTTATCGTCCTCTCTCGGTGCTAGCTCGGGCCTGATTTTCATTTTGATCATGTCACGCCGCACATTGACGCCATCCTTTGTCTTCTCCAGAATGTTCAGCAATAGGCCGATTAAACTGTCACAAACGTTCTTCTCTACATGGATGACATCAATGCAATGACGAACTTCTAAATGCTCCCAATACGGTAAGTCCCAAAATATCAATCTCTTCTTCCAAGTGTTCTTCATGCGGGGTTTCAATTTACGACCCTTTCCAAACACAACGTCTATATCCTTCACCCGTGAGTAAACACCTTTCCCGCGCGTAGGTTTCGGGGCTGAACCATCTTCCTTGTAGCCGTCAAATTCCCTCTTCCTCTTATGATACGTGTCATTCTTCGGAAGAAACCTACGGTGACGCATGTACACTGTTTTCCTGCAATTCTTCAGCCACATGCTCTTAGTCTCATCTTCGCAGTGGGGACAGGCTTTGGCTCCTTTCGTACTATGGCCCGACAAATTTCCAAGGGTAGGGAAATCGTTGATGGTGCAGAATATCATAGCACATAGGATGAAGGTCTCTCGTTTGTATGTGTCCCATACCTGCACCCCTTCGTTCTATATTGTTAGGAGATCCTCTATCAATGGTGCTAGGTACACATCAATATCGTTTCTGGGTTGTTTTGGTCCTGAGATAAGTAGAGACATCATGATGTACTTGCGCTTCATACACAACCAAGGAGGAAGGTTGTAGATACACAAAAGAACCGGCCAAATGCTATGCCGACTACTCATGTTACCAAAAGGATTAATTCCATCGGTACTCAACCCGAACCTTATATTCCTCAATTCCACTCTGAAGTTAACAAATTCCTTGTCGATGTTTCTCCACTACGAAGAATCAGCGGGGTGTCTCAACTTTCCATCCTTCTTCCGGTCTTCCGAGTGCCAACGCAATAATTTTGCCTTTTGACGGTTTGCAAACAAACGCTGCAAGCGGGGAATGACGGGCAAATACCACAACACCTTAGCAGGAGGTCCTTACTTTATCTCAGTGCATTCGCCGTCGTCGGTTCGGTCCTTACGCTTATAGCGGGATGCGTCGCACACCGGACAAACATGCATATCCTTGTAGTCGTTACGGTAAAGGATGCAATCATTAGGGCATGCGTGTATCCTTTCTACTTCCATTCCCAAAGGACACAACAGCTTTTTCGCTTGGTAGGTGCTTTTTGGCAACTCGTTTCCTTCCGGAAGCATGTCTGCCAAAAGATCTAACAGTGCCGTGAAACTCTTGTCGGTCCAGTTGTTACTTACCTTCAATTTTAACAGTTCAAGCAAGGAGGCCAACTTTGTATACTTCGACTTGCAACCAGGAAACAATGGCTTTTCTGAGTCCTCAATCAAGCGCTTGAATTTGCCAAACTCCCTTTCACTGTAATTTCCTTCCACATCACGCAACATATCATCTAAATTGTCATCCTCTGGCATATCCTCATCGAAGTCGTTGTTGGGATCCGACATGTCCTGTTCCTCAACCTAAGTGGCACTTGTTTCTGCAGTTGGCTCTTCTCCATGGTGGACCCAACACATGTACCCCTTTTTGAAACCACATCGGATCAAGTGGGTGACAATTTGAGATGAGTTGGTGAACATCTTAAGATTCTGGCAGTCTACGCAAGGACAGTACATATATGGTAAACACTTCTTCGCCATATCTTGCTCAGCAACTTTTTGGAAATCTAAAACACCTTTCATATATTCCTCACTCACTCGATTGTCATTATACATCCAATCTCGATGGACCATCTGCAATTAATTAAATTCATACACATGCTAATTAGTAATACTCTATGTACGGTCGACATGCAATAAATTATAAATCTAGCTAATTAGTGTTTGATGTGGAGTTTGCGGTATAACTAGTTAACTACTACTTGAACTACAAGCAATTAGTTAGTATAACTAATTGGGGGCATGGATAGCACACATCATAAAGCAATTAAATAGCTACAGGTCGAAAATGAGTTACAACCAGGATTTGCTACTGTAGCTTCCCCTCCCTCTCCCTCTAATTTGATCAATCAATGGAGATCTATATTGATGATGAAATCAAGTGATGTGTATGCCTTAGGAGCAAGTACCAACCTTGGATCTTCAAATTTGTTGCCCCAAATGCTCCCCTTTTGAGATATTGCTCTTCCTTGCCCAGATCTCTTCCAACTGGACAGTATGTCGAGCAAGAGTGTACGACTAGCTCAAAACATCCGCCAAAAGACCTTTTATACCAAGTTCAATACAGACGGTTCTATATAATACCGTCGGTAATATCGATGCATTTTTGTAGAACAAAATATCATAGAAACTATCACTTACGGGTTTCACTTTAAACCGTCGGTAATATCGGTGCATTTGTGTAGAACTATGACAGAAATATCACAGACGGTTTTGACATCTGAACCGTCAGTGATAATTAGAATATCACAGACAATTCCGAGCTCAAAACCGTCCGCTTTACTATCACAGTCGGTGTTTACTTCATAACCGTCTGTGATAATTATAAAATCAACATTCTGCTCTACTATCACAGACGGTGATAAGGTCTGAACCATCTATAATATCCTGCAATTTTGCTTGCAGTCGAACGGTTCGACTTCTATAAATATTTCCCTCCCTGGAGTTTTGCTTCTAGTTGAATTATTCCACTTATTTTTCTCCTTGGGCACGACAAGCCCTAACCCGTAACCTCCATTGATGGCCGCCGCAACTCCATCGACGGCCACTAGTTTCTCTGGTGAATCAAGTCCAAGTATATGATGATGAATCTTCATGTAAGAGCCACCAATACTAGTCGGACGGGTAGCAATAATATTAGAAACGTGACCAAATGATTGAATAAAATGTTTTTCATATTTGGTTTTATCTTATTTTCAATGTTAGTATTAAAAAAATGATATATTATGGTGTTATGGTGTATATATATGTCTGTGGATGTTCAAATAACGTTGAGACTATTACAGTCGGTCTTGACATCAAAACCGTCTGTAATGTTACTATCAGAGACAGTTTTGAGTTAAAAACCGTCTTGATCGCAGAAGTATTTTCTTGTTAACATTTTCACATAGAGAACATCATTTGGTGATTATCAGTTATACATAATCATTCAAAAAGCCAAATATATAAGGAAAAGAAATTTCTTATTTCTTACAATCTTTGCATTCACAAGGGATACAAGCGACCAAAGCGTCGACCTGATCCGAAAGTAATTTACAAAGTACTACTAGGGACGTATTGGCATCAGTAGGATCTACACTGGCCGCCCCAAGAGAATTAGCAATACCTCTAAGCCTATCTACACCATCTCTCAGCAAAGGAGTGCAGCTGTTCCTTATTGTATCGGAGAGTTCTCGCTGCTGCCGAGTGTAATATCTCTCCGATTGGAACCTACACGCTTCTTCGCGAGAACCCTCATAGCACTCTGCCAAGTGCACAATGGTAGAAGTCATCTCCTTAGAACGCTTCTCCAGTGCCACTTTTTCTTCTTGGAGAGTTCTGCACAAGGCAGCTTTCTCCTCCTGCACATGCATGGGTTAGTTTTGAAAGACATAACGACCAGCAGAGAGGGTGAAGATGATTGCCAAGCTTCGGAGTGGATTTGGACGTGGAAGTGTGCGACTTACCCCAGAAAGTCGATCACCCAATAAAAAGCTGATGATCCAAAGGTGTTGAAGAAGGGATATTGGAAGGATTGTTGTGGATCTCCAAAGGTGGATATGAAGATGCAACTGGAGGGGTTGCAAGGGGCAATGTGGCAACACATGCCTCAACACCCTCTAGAGTCTTCGCTGCAGCTCCACTGGAGGATCTTTCATCATTTCTGAGTCTCTTCTTTGGAGGGAGCATTTCCTCAGGAACCTGTGGATTTTGAAATGCATTTGTTTGGAGGTAATCAAGTCATAAAAGAGAGATCTGCATTAGAGTTTCAGAGAGGACTTACTTTCTAAACATCCTGATCGAGTTCATTCCTTATCTCTTCCTCATCACTCTCAATTTCAATAACCTCATTGGAATCTCGGCTCGCCATCAAGGTGGGAGTTGAGGGAATAAAGACAAGGATTTAGAAGCAGAATTCCTAAAAGACTTAGCCAAGAATTTGTAAGTCTTAAGGATTGAAGAGCCTTGCTATTTATAGAACTAGAAGGTGACGGTTCATATGTGCGGGTGCCTCGAGTTTCAAAAAGCACATTACTGGTTTTCAAGGACAATAAATTCATGATTATTTCTCGGGAGATAAACTGCCACACGGTGGAACAGTGCCCACTTAAGAAGTTGAAGCGTCAGATTACATAATTCGATGCAAATTAAATTTGAAGTAAATAATTAAGTCTCTTCATCTGCACAGTTATCATGTGTGGTTATCCATGTGCGGTTATCCACGATTGCAAGTTGAGAATTCGAAGCGTTGGACACTGTTGGGACTATCACAGTCGGTCCTGACATAAAAACCATCTCTAATGTTACTATCATAGATGGTTTTGAGTTAAAAACCGTCTGTGATATTGAAAGAACTTTGAGAATTCGAAGCGTCGGACACTGTTGGGACTATCACAGTCGGTCCTTACATAAAAATCGTCTGTAATGTGACTATCACAGACGGTTTTGAGTTAAAAACCGTCTGTGATATTGAAAGAATGTTGAGAATTCGAAGCGTCGGTCACTGTTGGGACTATCACAGTCAGTCCTTACATAAAAATCGTTTGTAATGTGACTATCACAGACGTTTTTTACCTCAGAACCGTCTGTGATTTTCAAAGCACATTGAGAACTCGAAGCGTCGGACATTTTTGGGACTATCCAACCAAATAGGCCCAACTTCTATATTGTTTCTAAATTTTTTTTGTTCGCCATAAAAAATATGTTGCACCACAGTCGCGTTTGGCATGCCACAATGCCATCCAGCCAAATAAGCCCAACTTCTATATTCTTTCTATATTATTTGCATGGGACCTGCGACTTCTATATTGTTTCTATATTATTTGCAGAGCTCCGAAGGACTACCCTCACGCACCAAAGATTGCCACTTCTATGTATATGATCGCGATAGTCATTCCTTGATCGCACACAGTGCACATACCTTTGTATGGTCAAATGTTCGCCAAAAGCTAAAGAAAGATAAAGAAAGTGGGAAGATAGCATGCAGTCCAAGAACGTGCTGGAAAATTGACATAAGAACAAATTTTTCATTAATTTTTTTCATCACTTACAAAAAAAATAAAAATACAAAATGCAAGGTCAAGGAGTGGTCTTAGCCTTGGCTGCATCTAGAATAAAGTCAGTTTGACTTGCAGCCAGGATGCAGGACTCCTCCAGCGACAAGTTGTCCTTCTTAGGATCAACTACTACCGCGTCGAGAAGGCCTGCGACCTCCCTCAGCTTCGTGATGGTATCCTTCATAGTCAAACCGCACCCAGCGATGGTCATATCCGCGGCTTGCTTCTCCTCGCGAAGACGCCTCATCCTCGCCCTAGCATTGTCACCATCCGTCTTCATGCGCTGAATGCGCTGGAAGAGATCGTCCAGGTCAAGCCGTAGCTGAGTGTGCTTCTCCATAAGGAGCTTGTGCTCCTCCTGGAGGGCCCTCAGCTTGGCTTTCACCTTGCCCGAGTCTTCCATGGCTCCCCTTCCCTGTGCAAATGAACAAGTCAAGAATGTATTGAACAGGGATTAACAATACAGGGGTAAGTCCAAAAGATTGAGAGTTCTTACCGGGGAAGGCGAGGTTGACGATGCCATTGAGGATGCCATTGGCGCGGAGAAGCTAAGGAGTCAAACAATTTGAGAATTATAAAAACTTGTAAAGTAAATAACAATTATTCCACTGTCAAGCTATTTATAGAATTTCCAAGGTGACGTTTCGTGTTTGCCTAGGCGCCGCGCGAAGATCGGAGACCGAAATGAACACAGTTGAGAATTCGAAGCGATGGCACCGTTTAGAACAATCGGTTCTGATATTAGAACCGTCTCTAATACTACACTATCATAGTCGGTTCTGAGTTCAGAACCGATTGTATATATCACAGTCAGTTTTGATAACGGAACCATCTGTGATATTCTAGTTATCACAGACGGTTCTCAGTTGAGAACCGATTGTATCTATCACTGTCGGGTTTTAGTTTAAAATCGTCTATGATAAGTAGACTATTACAGACGGTTTTGTGTTCAAAACCGTCTAGTTGACTATCACAGTTGGTTTTGACATCATAACTGACTGTGATAACTTAGCATATTCTCCCGACAGGCCTTCGCAGACGGTGTTCCATTGAAAAGTTCATAACCGTTTGTGACATGCCATCCTGGATGTCTGTTTCTGTGGTAGTGCTCATTGCCTGCACTTCAAGGAGTTATTTTTGGACACGTTTATCCATGTGCTATGATTAGAGAAACTTTTGGCTCAATTAGACGTCTCTTTTCTTAGGTTTAGAAGCCATTAGGGCTTAGTTTTAGCTTAGTTTAAGTTTACTAGAGCCCCCTTCTCTATTTTTATTGCTTTTGTAAGCCGACAAGGATGGTAATTTCAATTTCCAAGCAATCAAGTGGGTTTTTATTTAATTATTTTTATTTCTGCATTATTATGGCTTTTAGCGTGTAGATCCCTTCTAGGGTTAGGGATGACCTAATCCGGAAGGGGTGATTCTTTCTCGGTCTTTATTTCAAGTTTGGGAGTAATTTCTTGATGTTATCTCCTCCAAATCCTAAATCCTTGTTTCGACAACAGATGTAACAATTGAGTCTTAACAAGAATTTAGGGGAGTTCTTGAGTTCTTAGCGCCTTAACACGGGACCCTGAACAGGAGAGAGGCTCTTTGACAAGTGCTAACTTGGAAGCATTTTTACCCTAGGTATTGAAAACGTGCAAAATCATGCTTAAAACTCCTCTGATGTGACATTTTATGTGAAAATTTTGATTATTTTTACAAATTGCTTTCACGGTTGTGTTCATTAGGTTTCAGGGATCAAATCCACCAAATTTGGGAAGAATTCAACTACATTTGAGCCTCACACGACCAAGAAACCTAACTGGATGGGCAAAAAGACTTGGTTGAAGTCGAATTGGCAGGTAAAAATCCTTATCCGTACGAATATGGGAGAAAAAGACTCCTACTCGAAAAAGACCACTCAAAAAAGGAATCCAGGTCGAATACAATGTGGGCAAAACTCGATTTCAGTTACGACACGTGTCTGGCCATAATTGCGCCACGTGTCCCGCTCATGTTCATTCAATTTCGATCACGATGCGTGTGTGGCCGTGATTGCGCTATGTGTCTTGGTCATGCTCGAATTGTATTCCTCAGCCTTTTACTGGTCGATTTTGATCCAAACAGGTCAGTTTGGGTCGGGTTTGACCAGGACTGGTCGTATTTGGGCCATTTTGATCCGGTTTGACCAGAACTGGTCAGGTTTGGTTGGTTTTAGTCGTATTAATTGGATCAGAACTAGCTGAATATGGTTGGTTTTGATTCAGATTTATCCGTTCTCACATCGTTTGAAGCCAGACTTCGTCTCCAGGACATCAAGGAGTTGTTTTTGGGCACGTTTACCTGTGTACTATAAATAGAGAAGCTTTTGGCTCAATTAGACATGCTTTCTTTAGGTTTAGTAGTGGTTTTTAGCTACTTTTTAGTTTAGAAGAGCCCCCTTCTCTATTTTTATTGCTTTTGTAAGTCGGCAAGGACGACAGCTTCAATTTCCAAGCAATCAAGTGAGTTTTTATTTAATTGTTATTTTTATTTCAACATTCTTATAGCTTTTAGCGAGTACATCCCCTCTTGGGTTAGGGATGACCTAATCCGGAAGGCGTGATTCTTCCTCGGTCTTTATTTCAAGTTTTGGAGTAATTTCTTGATGTTTTCTTCCTCCAAACCCTAATTCCTTGTTTCAACAATAGATGTAATAGTTGAGTCTTAACAAGAATTTAGGGGTGTTCTTGAATCCTTAGTGCTTTGATGTGGGATCCTGAATAGGAGAGTGGCTCTTGCCAAACGTGACAGTGGAAGCGATCCTCTAATTGTTGACCCAACGCCTCGAACTGAAAACTTAATTTGTCTTGGAAAACAATTGAAATTAACTTACAATCCTTGAACCTTGGATAAAATTACGCCGGATGGTTATGGAACTCCCGAAACCCTAGATTTTCATTCCAGCTTGCGAACCCTAGATTGATAGACTTAGTTGTAGAAGAACAACCCTCAAAACTCGTTTAGACTTAATCAGTGATCCATTAAGCTAGAAAGACAAATACGCTTGTTCCTCGTGGAATTCGACCCTCAAGTGCTCAACGTTTAACTGTTCACTTGCGGTTTATTACTTTACACATCGCGCTCAACTGTTTCGGGTGCGATCAAGTTTTTGGCGCCGTTGCCGGGGAACAATGATAATTCATCTTTTTAGATTAATTTTCACTGATATAAGTCAGTCTCACTTCTCAATCTTGCTTGTATTTTTTTCTTTTTCTTCTTTTCTTTGCACCACTAACCTTACAGGGAAGTAGTGCAAAGCTAGATAGCTCGGACAAACCTGCAAAACCCCGCGCCAACTTCGGTACGAGGCAAGGCAGGTAAGATCGGAGGAAAACTCGCAAAACTTTTGAAGACGTCAAAGAACAACCAACAATGGAGGACCAAAAGAGACTCAAGGATTATGCAATCCCGCTTAGCATGGGGTTGCAATCAGGTATTCTTAGACAACCAATTGAATCAAATAATTTTGAGATAAAACCAGCGCTTTTAAATTTGGTTCAACAAAATCAGTTCTGCTGTCTTCCCGCTGAGATCCATCATTACATCTACATATGTTTCTTGAGCATTGTGATACTTTCAAGATTCGTGGAGTAACACAGATGCACTTTGTTTGAGGCTCTTTACTTTCTCGCTTTGCGAGAAGGCGAGGGCATGGCTATAAACTCTTCCTCCAGTGTCAATCACTACATGGGACGAACTCTCAAAAGCTTTTCTAGGTAAGTTTTTCCCCCCACTAAAACTTTGCAACCAGATTGCATCTTTTCTCAGCAGGTAGGTGAATCACTTTACGATGCTTGGGAATGGTACAAGGACTTGTTGATCAAATGTTTGCATCACGGACTAGAGAAGTGGCTTGTAGTTGAAATGTTTTATAGCGGATTAAACTACAATGCACGGATGGCCATAGACGCCGCAGCTGGTGGCGTACTGATGAACAAAAGTGTAGACGAGGCATACAACCTTATCGAAGGTATCACTCAAAACTACACTCAATGGGGAACCGAACAAGCTGCTCAACAAACTCCGACCAACAACATGGATGTAAGTGTAATGTTGCAATTGGCCGAACAGGTAGCACTTCTAACCGATAAATTATCTATTCTTGGATCAAATGCTACTTCATCTGTTAATGCGATTACACCTATATATGAATTGTGAGGCATACAAGGCCACTATGGCCATGAATGTCAATTTAACCACCCATCCATGGAGTAGGCAAACGCTTTTCAGGGTATGCAACAACGGCAAGGTAATACTTTTCCTAACTCGTATAACTCTGGATGGCGCAATAGTCAAAATTTTGCATGGTCAGGACAAAATCAGCAACCTCAATGCCAACAACTAAGTTTTGGACAGCAGCAAATAAATCAACAAAATTCCTCATATCAAGCTCAAAGGCCACCGTTCCAACCACAGAATCAACAACCTTATCGACCACCAAACCAGGGGCAACCGAGTAGTCGAATCCACCGGCGGGCTACGAGTACTGGCCCGAGGACCTGCTCCGGGAGGCCCAGTGCCGCATACGCGGCTTGTACCTGGACCTGACCCGGGAGCTATCTGAAGGTCTCCGGGATTATTAGGCGTAGGTGCTTTAGGACGTAGACTTTCCCGGTTGTAATCCGGGTTGTATCGTATCGGATGTAGCGATGCCCACCGGAGGAGGAAGATGTCCTCCGGTTGAATGATAAATAAAGTTGAGTTTGCTTTGAGATTTCTTCAATAGAGTTAAGTTAGCTCGTTTAGTTTTGAAGTCCAGGACGGTGTGATTCCCGGGTGCTCCTCATCCCCCCCCCCCCCACAGCGGGCCGGAGGGTACCTCCACGCGCTGTGGGGGTAACGAAGCTCCCGGGAAGAAGACCCGTTGCTTAAGAATTTTTCCCAAGTTAGAAATTTTGGTTTTTTGGTAGATTTTTCCGGGAGAACTTTCCAGTCGCCGTGAAAATGGGGAGCTAGAAATGAGATCTCCGGGAAGAAATGTCTGGGAAAATCCAAGACGAAATTTCCGGAGGGGGCCAGAAAAAGACGTCCGAGAAAATCCGAAATCCAAGATTTTTCCGGGAGTTCTCCGGTCGCCGTGAAAACGGGGAGCCGGGTTTCTGGGAAATTTTCCGGGAGACACCCCCCCCGGTCACCGTGAAAACGGAGAGCTGAGAATAAGTTTTCCAGGGAAGAAAATCCAAGAAAATTCGAGACGAAATTTCCGGAGGTAATTTTTCCAGGAGATCCGTCCGGTCGTTGTGAAAACGGGGAGCCGGGAATAATATCTCCGAGAAAAAATATCCAAGAACTCCGTCTCTGAAGAGACAATCGACTCCTGGAGGAGGATGTGCCCGATGACGGGTCTGAGTGTTTGGGTAGGGGACTAGTCTCCTAAATTGACTCGTTACCGCGGCCCTTGAGGACCGGGTTACCGCTTACACCCTCAGTCCACGAGGGGTGATTGTAAGCCACCCTACGGGAGTGGGACTCCCGTTGTAGGGACTTGTTGGGTCGTGATAGCCCACTTCCTCACGGGGAGGGCATCGCCGTGACAGACGATAGTGTAAAAAACCTGCGTCGAGGCAGAGCTGAAGAAAAATCCATTTGCATTAACAATAAACCAAAATACAACGCCTCCCCCCGCGAAATCGCGAAAGGGGAGGGAACGGTGCTTACAATGTCCCCCCTCCCCCTCTGGCGCAATCGCTCCAGGGGAGGGGACGAGCCCGTGTAGACTAGACGTAAAACTTGCGAAGTAAACACAAATTCCATGTGTGCTTCAGCTGCTGCTCCTGAAGGTTGGAGAGCTTGTAAGCCCCCGAACCCAGGACCACCGAGATCCTGTAGGGGCCCTCCCACTTGGGGGAGAGCTTGCCCTAGGCTTGAGGGTCTGTGACGCGCTTGAGGACAAGGTCCCCAAGGCAAAAAGCCCTCTCGCGCACGCGCTGGTTGTATGCGCGCGCCATTTCGCACTCGTAGATGGCGTGGCGGAGGAGCGCTCGGTTGGGTTCCTCCTCCACGAGGTCAACCTCCAGTCATTGATTCGCCTCATTGTCTTGGTACGCCGCGGTCGTAGCTCCGTCTAAGAGCTCGACTCGCAGCGACCGAAAGCCAATCTTCGGGGGAGGACCGCTTCAGCCCCGTATACCAGGGAAAAGGGAGTGCGTCCCGTCGTCCAGCTTCGGAGTCGTGCGCATAGAGCAGAGGATGCTAGGGAGCTCCTCTGCCCATGCACCCCGCTTGGAAGCGGCTTGCTCGAGTCGTCGGTGTAACCCTTGTAGGATTACACTGTTGACCCTTTCAACAGCCCCGTTGCTCTGGGGATGGACCACTGAAGCGAAGTGGATGGTGAGCCCTAGGCCTTCATAGAATTCCCAGAAACACGCCGAGTTGAATTGGGTCCCGTTGTCGACAGTGATTTCCCGGGGGACACCAAAACGACAAACGACGTTTTTCCAAAAAAAACCGCTGTACCACCCGGGACATGATGCTGGCCAAGGGTTCAGCCTCTACCCACTTGGTAAAGTAGTCGACCGCGACCACCGCATACTTTTAGCCCCCGGGCGCTGGGGGAAAGGGGCCTAGGAGGTCCATCCCCTAGCGCTCGAAGGGCCAAGTGATGGGGATAGTCTGCAGCGCTACGGGGGGAGGTTCGAGCCCTTGGCCATCTTCTTGCAAGCCTCGCACGCGGAGACAAGGTCTCAAGCGTCGCGCATCACCGTGGGCCAGTAAAAGCCCTGACGAATAGCCTTGGCCGCGATGGCGCACGGGGCTAGGTGAGAGCCGCAGCTCCCCGTGTGGATGTCTTCGAGAAACCGGAGTCCCTCCGGCTGTGAAGGAATTGGAGCAGGACGGAAGCCCCCTGCTTGTAGAGCTTCCCCTCCAACAGGAGGTATGCCCGGGCTTTGGCCCGGAGGCGCTTAGCCTCGGTCTCGTTAGGAGGGTCCCCCTCCCCCTTGATGAAGGATATAAGGGGGTCCATCCAAGACGAAGTCCGAGTGATCTCGGCGACTTCTGGGACGTGAGGCTCGTCACCCGTGTCCGGGGAGGTCACCGAGGGCTTCGCGATAATCTCCAGAAAGGCCCCTTTTGGGAGCGGTTCCCGGGCACTGGCCGCCCGGGCTAGGGCATCAGCCCGGCTATTGTCCCTTCGTGGGATATGCCGGGCCTCGAGACCGTCGAAGTGCCTCTCCATCTTGCGCACCTCCTGCAAGTAAAGGCTCAAGTTTGCATCATGGCACAAGTAAGACTTCTCCATTTGGCAAACTATGAGCTAGGAGTCTCCCTTCACTAGGAGGCGTCGAATCCCCAGGGAGCGTGTGAGACATAACCCGAGGAGCAAAGCCTCGTATTCGGTGACGTTGTTGGTTGCGGGGAACTCGAGCCGCGCCGCATACTCGAGTTCCCTCCCCTCGGGGCTCCGGAGGACTACTCCCGCACCAGCCCCGGCAAGGCACAGGGACCCATCGAACATGAGTGTCCAATGGTCGCTGCGTCGGGGTGGCGCGGGGGGTCTTCGTTCCCGAGCCCGAAGGCAGGAGTCCACTCCGCCACGAAGTCGGCGAGGACCTGTGACTTAATGGCGGAGTGCCCCATGAGGGAAAGGGAAAAGGGGGCGAGTTCGACCCCCCACTTCCCGATCCGGCCAGTGGCCTCTTTGTTTCGGAGTACCTCCCCCAAGGGGAGGGATGACGGGACGGTGATGGGGTGTCCCAGGAAGTAATGATGAAGCTTCCGGGACGCCATCAGGAGGGCATAGCAGATCTTCTCCATCTCCGTATACCGAGTTTTGGCCCCTTGGAGGGCTTCACTCATGTAGTACACAGGACGTTGCTGCCCATCTTGCTCCTTTACCAATACCGCGCTTACGGCGACCGGGGTCGCGGCAAGGTAGAGGAGCAAGGGCTCTTCCGGGGATTAGCTCACGAGCATTGGGGGGCTGTGAGGTACTTCTTCAGGTCATCGAAGGCTTCTTGGGCCTCGGGGGTCCAGCGGAAACCCTCGAATCCCCGGAGGATCTTGAAGAATTGAAGGCCGCGTCCCCCTGACCGCGAGACGAAGCGGCTCAGCGCGGCTAAGCGGCCAGCAGGTCGCTGAACGTCCTTGATCGAGCGTGGCGGGGGCATGTCTAGGAACGCTCTGATCTTCTCGGGGTTCGCCTCTATGCCCCGCTGGGACACGAGGAAGCCCAGGAGCTTCCCTCCGCGTACGCCGAAGGTGCACTTCTCCGGGTTGACCTTCAACCCATATGCACGGAGGTTGCGGAAGGTCTCCACTAGGTCGGGGACGTGGGCGGTTGCACGGGGATTTTTGATGACCGCGTCATCTATGCAGACTTCGACGTTGCGATCGATTTGGTCCTTGAAGACCAGCGTCATGAGCCACTGGAAAGTTGCCCCCGCGTTCTTCAGTCCGAAGGGCATGTGGACGTAGCAGAAGGTTCCGAGGGGAGTTATGAAACTCGTCTTTTCCTCATCCCCTTCCGCCATCCGGACTTGGTGATATCCCGAGTATGCGTCCAGGAAGCTCATCAACTCGCACCCCGCGGTAGAGTCGACCAGTTGGTCAATCCGCGGGAGCGGGAAGTTGTCCTTGGGGCAGGTGCGGTTGAGGTCGGTGAAGTCCACACACATCCGCCACTTGCCGTTCGATTTCTTCACGAGGACGGGGTTCGCAAGCCACTCGGGGTGCAAGACCTCCCGAATGAACCCCGCCTCTCGGAGTCGGGTAATCTCTACCATGATCGCCTCCTGGCGTTCAAGGAAGAGTTTCCTTAGCTTCTACTTGATTGGGGGGTGACTGGGGGTCACCGTGAGCTTGTGTTCGATGACCTCCCGGGCGACCCCCCGCATGTCGGAGGGCTTCCAAGCGAAAATGTCAGAGTTTTCGCGCAGGAAGGCCACGAGTTGCTCCTCATGCTCCTCGGGGAGCTCCGCCCCAATTTTGAAGGTTTTGTCCCCGCAGTCTGGGGATAGCGGGATCTTCCGGAGGCCCCCTTCCGAACGCGGCTTGGGGAGGGGCCTCCTGGAAGGTGTCACGGTGACATCTGGCTCCGGGGGAGAGGTCTCCCCCCCGGGGCCTTGATGATGTTGACGCTCCCGATAGTTGTGGTGGCGCGCCCGTATAGAGCGCGGGCCACGTCTTGGTCTCCCCAGGCGGTGATCACGCCGTGAGGCCCGGGGATCTTCACACAGCGGTAGTTCTAGTGGATCGCGGCTCCCATGTGGTTGATCGTGGTCCTCCCCATGATCACGTTGTAGGAGGAGGGGAGGTCTACCACATCAAACCGTACCATCTCAGTCCGGTAGTTTTCCGGGGTGCCGAACGTCATGGGGAGATCCACCTTCCCCACGGGGTGGATCGCCTTCTCCGGGATGAATCCTTGCAAGGGCCCTACTGCGGACTGCAAGAGCTTCTCGTCCACCTGTATCTCCCTGAAGGCTTTCAGGTAGAGGACATCGGCGGAGCTCCCGCCATCCACTAGGATGCGGGCCAGGTGGCAATTGTAGATGGTGGGGGAGACGTCCGACCACTTGGGTGGCGGAGACGTATGTACCACCCCCACAACCTTTACTTCGCGTGCGTACTCCTTGCGCTGATGCTTGGAGTCCCGCCCGGAAGCGGACCCTCCCATGATGACGTTGACACGCCTCTGGGAAGTTTGGAAGGGGAGAGTTTCTGACGGCTCCCCCTCGTCCGTTCGTCCCTGCTGTCCTCCTGCGGGAGCAGGAAGGGCTGGTAAAGCCGGCTGAGGGGGCAAGGAGGCCGGAGTCTCCCCCCTGCCCATGCTGGTCAAGGAACACGGCGAACTGCTGTAGCAGCTGATGGCATTCCCAGGTGGCATGGGTACTGGACCTGTGGAAGGTGCACCACGGGCCTTCCCTACTTCCTGTCGCAGGGCCTTCCCGACCGCGGGACGACTGCCCTCCCCCGTGGCCTTTCGGCTTGGGGAAGGGGCGATTGTCCCTCGGGGCGTTGCGTGAGCCGGCTCCGCCCTCGAGGACAACAGTGTCCCAAGGCCGTGGCTCGTTATGACCCCCCTCCCTAGGGCGTTTGAGGGGTGTAGCTTCTAGGCCCCTAAAGAGTGTTTTAGTAATTAATGACAATTACAAATGCTGTTCTAACGATACCTGCTAAGTTGTGTCAAGAACAAACTCAAAAGACAGGTTAATGAAAGGCAAAGAAAGAGCCTCATGATGAAGAAAGGACATTGATCAAAGAGGCTAAGGTACGGGATATGATCTTTTTCCATTTTACCGGTCTAAGGTGATTAGAGAAGAATTTTGACCGGATTTTAGGATAGTCGCCGTACTATTAAGAGGAGCATGTGGTGTATCACGAAATACTTCATCTATGTGCCACAAATCATAAAATCAACTTGCATTGCATACTAGAAGGCCATATACTTTGAAAATGCTTGTTTCAACTCATTTCTGCCAAACTCTATCTCAATCGGTTTGACCGTTTGTTAGACCGGTCTGACCGAATATACGGACTGACTGAATTAGGTTTCGGACTAACCGACGTAATGTCAAAGTGTAGTTTATTCCTTAAAAAGGTCGGTCTGTCCGTAGGTAAAAACCTAGGTCAGTCTCCTGGTACTTCATGACCTATCTTTCTGAATTATTGTGTTATGACGGTCTGACCGTTTGTTAGACCAGTCTGACCGAGAAATCGGTCTGACCGTGTTTTTGAACTACGGTCTGACCGTATGGCCGGTCTGTCCGTATTTATCTGCCTGACTGTATAAAGTGTCCAGAAACTATGTCGTCACTGGACAGTTTCACGGTCTGACCGCATTTGGCTCCGGTCTGACCGTGAGTGTGCCTGACAAGGGCAGGTGAGCATTAATTGCGCCTGTTTTATGCCATTGCAATTGCGGCGGTCTGACTGGGCTTATACCTGCGGTCTGACCGCCAAGTGACCTTTTTCTCCCAATGGCCTGTAACGGCTATATTTATTGTGGGGGGTATATATACTCCCATGCACGGCCCTATTTAGAACTTTTGGCATATTTGTGAACATTGTCATCATCCTTGAGAGCTTAAGCAAGTTATACACACTCTAGGGTTCTAATTCTTGAATTTGAGAGAGTGTACATTTGAGATCTTCTAGTGCATTGCATTTAGATCACTAAATCAATCTTGTGGCACTACAAGAAGGTTAAGTGATCATCACCGGCTTGTTACTCTTGGAGTTTGCCGGCTCCTAGACGGCTAGGAGGAAGGTTTTGGAGAGCTCTTCAAGGAAGATTGTGAAGAAGCCTCAAAATGTCTTGTGAAGGGTCGAGCACGCCTTGCCGGAGCGGTAAAGTGCATCATTAGTGAAAACGAGGTTGGAGAACTCATCACACTAATCCGGCTCGAGATCTAGGTCACTTCTCGAGAGAAGGTTGACTAGATAGAGGAGCGGTTAGAGATTTGAGTTTGCCTCAACGTGGATTAGGGGTGATCGGCAAATCACCGAGACCACGGGATATATCCTTGTGTTAAATTGTTCATTGTTCATCTTGTTTTAGGTATTTGCTCTCATTTTCTATTAATTGCTTGATTAATTGTTAATTTGTTAAAATCGCCTATTCACCCCCCTCTAATCGATATCCTAGATCCATTTCAATTGGTATCAGAGCAAGGACTCCATAGTTAGAGGATTTAACCATCCCGGAGTAGGATAAAGATGGCTAGTGAGGGTCGGATCAATATTGGCAAACCACCACTCTTTGATGGATCAAACTATACTTATTGGAAAACTAGAATGATGGTTTATCTTAAAGCCATGGGTGGAAAGATTTGGAAAGTGGTGGATGAGGGTTTAGCAATTCTTGATGATGAAGACATGACTAACCTAGATAGAGATAATGCCTTAGCTAATGCTCAAGCCATGAATGTTCTTTATAGTGCTCTAAATCTAGGTGAATTTAATAGAATTTGTAAACTTGAAACGGCTCATGACATTTGGAGAAATCTTATGGATATTCATGAAGGAACCTCGATGGCCAAGGATGCTAAATTATTTATCCATATGGGCCAATTTGAAAAGTTTGCTATGTTGCCCAATGAAGATGTCTCGAAGATGTTCAACCGATTAAATAACATAGTAAATGAATTAAAAGGGCTTGGTATGGATGTCACGAATGTGGAATTTTGCCATAAATTTCTCAGAGCTTTACCTTCAAAATATGATACAATTGTAACCTTACTTGTGCGCTCGAACTTGAAGAGTGTGACTCCGTTGGAAGTCTTGAGTGAGATTCTCACTCATGACATATTCAAGAAATCTCAAGAAGTGAAAGATGAGGCTTCCGACTCCAAGAAGAAGAACATAGCACTGAAAGTTCAAGCCTCCAAAAGGGAAGACAATGAAGAAGAAAGCGATGAGAGAGACACCGATGAGGAAATGGCTCTCTTTGTGAGAAGGTTCAAGCGGTTCATGAAGAAGAGATATCAAGGAAAGTCCTTCAAGAAAGGACAATCATCCAAGAGGAACCCATTTGAAGAAAGAAGATGCTTTGATTGCGGTGAAAAGGGTCACATCTCTGCACAATGCAAAAACAAGGAAGAAGAAAAATCGGTGAAGAAAAAGAAGTACGAAAAGGAAGGAGAAAGCAAGAAGAAGGTTTTCAATAAATATTACAAGAAGAAGAAGGATGGACAAGCTTGCTTCATTGAATGGGATTCGGATGCTTCAAGTTCTGATTCTGAAGATGAAGATGAAGCATCACCCAAAGGGCTCGCCGGAGTAGCTATCAAGGAAGCTCCATCTCTATTCTCCACTCCTCATTGCCTCATGCCTAAAGGAGAATCTAAGGTATCATGTGACGAAGATGAATATACTTATGATGACCTAGTTGAGATGATCACCGGTTTTGATGACTATATGAGTAAAGAAAAAGAGAAATTCAAGGAATTGAAGAAGAGATACAAAACTCTTCAAAATTCCTATGAGGAGCTAAACACATCTCATGAGAGTCTCAAAGAAACTCATGAGATGCTTAAGGAAGCTCATGACTCATTGATTACTCATAAAGCCAACAAAACGGGTAATGACATAGGCATCACTTGCAATATTTTAAATGACTTGCCTATGATATCCACATCTAGCATATCTACATCTTGTGAAGATTTGAGTGAATTATCATCTAGACCCAAAATTGATGACCATGTGCTTAGCCTTGAAAACAATGAACTTAAGGACAAAATTGAAAAACTAACAAATGATCTAGCTAAATGCTATGTAGGAGAATCAAAATTAAGACATCTTCTAGATAGTCAAAGGTTCTCCTTAAGAAAAGAAGGACTAGGCTACATTCCTAAAAGGGGAAAACTTGTATTTGTTCCATCTAAAACCGTATTTGTAAAAGAAAAGGGATATTGCAACAAATCTAAAAGTTTAGGTCACATTGAGAAAAATTGCCATGCTAGCAAAAGTAATTCATCTCTTATATTCAACTCTTGCTATGTGTTAAAGAAAATGAACAATGGCGATATTAAAGCCAAATTTGTTGGAACCCCGATCATTGGTGCCAAAAAGAAAGCCATTTGGGTCCCAAAATCCTTGGTAACTAACCTCCAATGACCCAAAAAGATTTGGGTACCTAAAAGGACCTAACCTTTTTTTGTAGGTAAATTACAAGGCCGGAGGACAACATTGGGTGCTAGATAGTGGATGCACTCAACATATGACCGGTAATCATAATATGTTCTCCTCTTTAAATAACAAAGGTGCGGAATATGACAAGATCACGTTTGGAGACAATAGCAAAGGAAAAGTAAAAGATTTAGGTAAAATTGCCATCTCAAACGACCTCTCCATCTCTAATGTATTACTTGTCGAATCTCTTAACTTCAATCTCCTATCCGTAGCTCAACTTTGTGATCTTGGATTTATATGTGTATTTTATCCAAAAGAAGTGATTATTACTAGTATTGATGATAATAGGTTGATTTTCAAAGGTTTTAGACATGGTAACCTCTATTTAGTTGATTTCAATTCAAATGATGCTAATCTTGGTACATACTTGTTCACTAAATCATCTAAAGGTTGGCTATGGCATATAAGGCTTCGACATGTTGGAATGAAACAACTAAATAGACTAGTTAAACATTATTTAGTTGTTGGATTAAAAGATGTAAAGTTTGAAAAAATAAATTATGTAGTGCTTGCCAAGCCGGAAAACAAGTTGCAAACTCTCATCCAACTAAAAGCACAATGTCAACTTCTAGTCCACTTGAATTATTGCATATGAATTTATTTGGACCAACTACTTTTGTGAGTATTGGTGGCAATAGTTATTGTCTTGTCATTGTAGATGATTTTTCTAGATATACATGGATATTCTTTTTACATGATAAGTCATTTTTTTAACACTTTCAAAAGCTTTGCTCAAAGGGCCGAAAATGAATTTAGTTTGAAGATCAAGAAAGTGAGAAGTGACAATGGCTCCGAATTCAAGAATACCAAGGTTGAAAATTGGTGTGATGATAAGGGAATCAAACATGAGTTTTCGGCCAAGTATACACCGGAGCAAAATGATGTAGTCGAACGAAAGAACCGGACATTGATAGACATGGCAAGATCTATGCTTTCGGAGTACAATGTTTCAGACACCTTTTGGGCCGAAGCAATCAACACCGCATGCCATGCCTCAAATCGTCTTTATTGTCATCGACTACTAAAGAAAACTCCTTATGAGCTTCTCATCGGAAGGAAGCCAAACATTTCCTACTTCCGAGTGTTTGGGTGTAAGTGTTATATCTTGCGAAAAGGTACACGCTTATCAAAATTTCAAAGTAAATGTGATGTAGGATTTTTATTAGGATACTCATCAAATAGCAAAGCATATCGTGTCTACAACCAAAACTCCGGTTTGGTTGAAGAGACACATGACGTTGAATTTGATGAGACTAACGGCTCTCAAGAGGAGCAAGACAACTTGGATGATGTAGGTAATGAAGGGTTGAGGGTGGCGATGAAGAACATGACCATTGGGGATATCAAGCCGAAAGAAGATAGTGATCAAGATGAAGAACCATCCACTCAAGTTATTCCCACCTCATCAACACCTCAACATGGAGATCAAATAATTGAAGTGGTCAATGTGGAAGACTCCTCTCAACAACAACCGGAAGTACCTTCTACCTCTACTTCACAAAACCCGGTTGATCATCCAAGAATTCATCACTCAATTTCCAAAGATCACCCCGTCGATCAAATTGTTGGTGACTTGCGTAAGGGTGTTCAAACTCGTTCGCGTCTTGCTTCATTTTGTGAAAATTACTCTTTTGTTTCCTCTTTTGAGCCCACACTTGTAGATGAAGCTTTAAAAGATCCGGATTGGGTAAATGCTATGCATGAAGAATTAAACAACTTCACCTGCAACAATGTTTGGGAATTGGTAGAAGAACCAAATCCGGATGAGCACAATGTAATTGGAACCAAATGGATTTTCAAAAATAAACAAGATGCAAATGGAGTGGTAGTAAGAAACAAAGCAAGATTGGTGGCTCAAGGATACACTCAAGTTGAAGGTTTGGACTTCGGTGAAACCTTTGCTCCCGTAGCTAGCCTTGAGGCTATTAGAATCTTGCTTGCTTTTGCTTCATCTCATAATATTAGACTTTATCAAATGGATGTCAAAAGTGCATTTTTAAATGGAAAAATTAATGAATTAGTATTTGTTAAACAACCTCCCGGATTTGAAGATCCTACAAAGCCAAATCATGTGTATAAACTCTCCAAGGCTCTTTATGGTCTTAAACAAGCACCTCGTGCTTGGTATGAAAGACTTAGAGACTTCTTAATTTCAAAGGGTTTTAAAATTGGGAAAGTTGATACTACTTTATTTACTAAGAAAATTGGAAATGATTTCTTTGTATGTCAAATTTATGTTGATGACATCATATTTGGATCTACTAACCAAGATTTTTGCGAGGAGTTTGGTAATATGATGTCCAGGGAATTTGAGATGTCCTTGATAGGTGAACTAAGCTTCTTCCTCGGACTACAAGTTAAACAACTCAAGGAAGGAACTTTCGTCTGCCAAAGCAAATATGTGAAGGACCTACTCAAGAAATTCGGACTTGAAGAAGCAAAGCCAATCAAGACACCAATGGCCACAAACGGTCACCTTGTCTCTGACGAAGGAGGTAAACCGGTAGACTCAAAGCTTTATAGATCTATGATTGGTAGTTTACTATATCTTACTGCTTCTAGGCCCGATATTATGTTTAGTGTTTGTATGTGTGCAAGATTTCAAGCCTCTCCTAAAGAAAGTCATTTAATGGCCGTTAAGCGCATTTTGAGGTATCTAAAATATTCATCTAGTATAGGGTTGTGGTATCCAAAAGGTGCTAAATTTGAATTAATTGGATATTCTGATTCCGATTATGTGGGATGTAAAGTGGATAGAAAAAGCACCTCTGGCAGTTGTCAACTTTTAGGAAGATCTTTAGTATCTTGGTCCTCCAAGAAACAAAACTCTGTAGCTTTATCAACCGCCGAAGCGGAATATGTTTCCGCGGGTAGTTGTTGTGCACAATTGCTTTGGATGAGGCAAACCTTGTTGGATTATGGAATAAAATTTGAAAAAGTGCCTCTTTTGTGTGATAATGAGAGTGCAGTAAAAATAGCCACAAATCCAGTTCAACACTCTCGGACCAAGCATATAGATATCCGACACCACTTCCTTAGAGATCATGTTAGTAAAGGTGATGTGGTGGTGGATAATGTGAGAACCGAAGATCAATTGGCGGATATATTCACTAAGCCCTTAGATGAAAGTCGTTTTTGTAAACTCCGAAATGAGCTTAACGTCATTGATATATCGAATGTGGCTTGAAATGTTGAACTCATATTGGTTGTGCTTGAATTGTTACTTGATGGCATGAACTTCTCATTTTAAGAGTATTTTTAGGCTCTTTATCGGCAATTGAGTAAAATTAACCAAAAATATGTTAAGTTGTAAGATAAATACTTCCCCTTTGGTGATATTGTCTATATCTTACTTATAGTTATCTTATATATATATTTTTCCCTATCCAAATCACTTATGAGCATCAAATCAAACAAGTTCCTCCAAGATTTTCAGTTCTTCTAGCGGTCTGACCGAACCAATTGCGGTCTGACCGATTGCATCTCCCGAGAACATCTTAAAATTCCTTCTTCCAGCGGTCTGACCGGTATCTCGCCCTCGGTCTGACCAAATTTTCATGTCCAGAGACCTTTTTATCCCGAATCTCTGTCCCTTTCACTTTCTTCCCCACTTGTCTCTTTCACGTGCGCCTCAAATTTTTTTTGAAATCTTCCTCTCCGGTCAAATCCTCGCAACGCACGGACTAACCGTTGATCAAGATCATCTCCAAACCATGTCTTCTAGGTATATTGCTCAGATCTCTCTTCTTTATCTTTTTGTTTCCTGTTCATCTCAGGGTTTAGGGCAATTATGGTGAATCTAGTTTAAATCCTTTCAATACCTAAAATCGATTCTTCCTATTGATGCACTGATTGCCTATACTCATTTATCTGTCCACATTGCATCTTAAATTCACCTAAATCCCTGGAATCTTGACAAACCCTAACTCTACGGTTGCGCCGGTCTGACCGCTCCAGTTTCGGTCTGACCGACATCAACAGCAGAGCCAGAGTTTGCTGATCTGTTGTCTTATTGATTCACTTCTTTCGTTCTTACCTCTTAGTATCTTATCTGCTTTATCTCTTGCAAATCTTCTAGTGGTCGAGGTCCTCAAGGAAATGTCTCCGTCCGGACCAATAAGAAGAAATTGGCAAAGCGGCCAAAAAGGGCTCAACCCTTGAGCAGTAGCGACTCTCAGGATGATGATTGGGTGCCCTTGGCCGGAGACTCAGAAACCGAACAGTCTTCTCACCGTGGCGGATCCGTGCACATGGGCATGGATATCGAGAGTGAGGACGATGAAATAAACGTCCATGCCTATCAAGGACCGAAGAAGAATTGGGCGTCAAACGACTATACAAAAGCTAGGACCACCTACGCCTACAATCATGAGAATGACGCCACTACTCCTCACTTCCACACGATGACACAGCAGGATGCCTTCTACGGACATTTGATCCACAAGAATATCTTCGAACACAAATGGATCGAATGGACTTATGTTGTGAATCAGCCCATCATGGCTCCTTTGGTTCAGATCTTCAAGGATATAAGGCTGTATGACTTTGTGGAGCACAAATGCCCATGGAACATCACTGCTATCAGAAAATTTTATGCTACGATCGAGATCAGATGGGCGGACCAGAAGATCATGTGGATGACAGGCTCTAGGCGGTATGAGGCCACCTTTGAGGAGTTTGCTACGGCAAAAAAGATAAATTATGAGGAAATGAAGGAGGGGATCAATATGGAGGATGAGGATTACCTCCATGAGGATGACTGGCTCCAGTTCTATGAGCAGCCGGGAGGTGGACAGCGGATTGTACCTGGCACCGTTACAGGTCTCAAAGTCCTCCCTGCTGTAGTCAACAAAATCATACGACCCACGATCCATCCAAAGAGTGGAAATCGAGAAGCGGTCCGAGATTACTATTGGAACTTCATCGACCACATCCTCAAGAGTCATCGGATCAACATTGTCTCTTTCATCCTGAAGACAATTGAGGATGTCTCGGTAACCACTCTGCCGAACCTATATTTTGCTCCTTATATCATGTCTTTGCTACTCCAGAAGACAAAGTTCCCTCGCGGATCTTGTGACATCAGACATCTCGGCTATAAGCCGTTTAGTGTCAACCCGCGTGTCTTGGCTCGAGGCCATGGAGCACAGCATCAGCAGCAACAGCAGCCGGCTCAGCCCATGCCTCCTCCTCCTCAGCCTCAGGCACAGCAGCCAGCACATTCTAGCCAAGCCCCCGCCTGGTTTACACAGTTCCAGCAGCAGTTCCATCAGCCGTTCCATCAGCCGATGATGGATCAGTTCGCTACTCTTCTACATGGGCTTGAGCTCGCTCGCTCGGACTTGGCGGCATTGAATGATCAGTTCCAGACTTTCTTGTCGCGCCAAGATCAGTTCGAGCAGCGCTTCGACGCCTTCTCCACTCACTTCTACACCCGTTTCCCTCAGACTCCTCCTTTCCATCCTCCAGATGATGATGCTCCCGCCGATTCCTAGATTTTTTGGCAATTGGTGCCAAAGGGGGGAGAGAGAGAAGAGAGTAGGAGAGAACTTTAGATGAAAGAACTTTTGCTGTAAAGTTTTTTACTTCTATGTGGATGATATTTATGTTGGATGACACTTTTGTGAGATTGTTACTTCATGATATATGAGTTGTGTTTATGTTATTTTCATATGACTTTTATGATGTTGATATCATGTGTTGAATTGAAGAACGTCTTATTTATGATCTATGTGATGTTTTGAATACTCTTGTGATACTCCATGATTATTTAGAGAATGAATTGAGATATCATCTTATATACATGTTTGAACTCCACCAAAATGCCAAATTCTTATGTTCATACATTTAGGGGGAGTGTGTCTTTCTCTACTATGCTTATTGTAAAATTCCTTTTATGCTCAAAATTCAATCATCTACTCTTTATGTTGTCATCAATTACCAAAAAGGGGGAGATTGTAGCGTCTAGGCCTCTAAAGAGTGTTTTAGTAATTAATGACAATTACAAATGTTGTTCTAATGATACCTGCTAAGTTGTGTCAAGAACAAACTCAAAAGACAGGTTAATGAAAGGCAAAGAAAGAGCCTCATGATGAAGAAAGGACATTGATCAAAGAGGCTAAGGTACGGGATATGATCTTTTTCCATTTTACCGATCTAAGGTGATTAGAGAAGAATTTTGACCGGATTTTAGGATAGTCGCCGTACTATTAAGAGGAGTATGTGGTGTATCACGAAATACTTCATCTATGTGCCACAAATCATAAAATCAACTTGCATTGCATACTAGAAGGCCATATACTTTGAAAATGCTTGTTTCAACTCATTTCTGCCAAACTCTATCTCAATCGGTCTGACCGTTTGTTAGACCGGTCTGACCGAATATACGGACTGACCGAATTAGGTTTCGGACTAACCGACGTAATGTCAAAGTGTAGTTTATTCCTTAAAAAGGTCGGTCTGTCCGTAGGTAAAAACCTAGGTCAGTCTCTTGGTACTTCATGACCTATCTTTCTGAATTATTGTGTTATGACGGTCTCACCGTTTGTTAGACCGGTCTGACCGAGAAATCGGTCTGACCGTGTTTTTGAACTACGGTCTGACCGTATGGCCGGTCTGTCCGTATTTATCGGCCTGACCGTATAAAGTGTCCAGAAACTATGTCGTCTCTGGACAGTTTCACGGTCTGACCGCATTTGGCTCCGGTCTGACCGTGAGTGTGCCTGACAAGGGCAGGTGAGCATTAATTGCGCCTGTTTTATGCCGTTGCAATTGCGGCGGTCTGACCGCCAAGTGATCTTTTTCTCCCAATGGCCTGTAACGGCTATATTTATTGTGGGGGGTATATATACTCCCATGCACGGCCCTATTCAGAACTTTTGGCATATTTGTGAACATTGTCATCATCCTTGAGAGCTTAAGCAAGTTATACACACTCTAGGGTTCTAATTCTTGAATTTGAGAGAGTGTACATTTGAGATCTTCTAGTGCATTGCATTTAGATCACTAAATCAATCTTGTGGCACTACAAGAAGGTTAAGTGATCATCACCGGCTTGTTACTCTTGGAGTTTGCCGGCTCCTAGATGGCTAGGAGGAAGGTTTTGGAGAGCTCTTCAAGGAAGATTGTGAAGAAGCCTCAAAACGTCTTGTGAAGGGTCGAGTACACCTTGCCGGAGCGGTAAAGTGCATCATTAGTGAAAACGAGGTTGGATAACTCATCACACTAATCCGGCTCGAGATCTAGGTCACTTCTCGAGAAAAGGTTGACTAGATAGAGGAGCGGTTAAAGATTTGAGTTTGCCTCAACGTGGATTAGGGGTGATCGGCAAATCACCGAGACCACGGGATATATCCTTGTGTTAAATTGTTCATTGTTCATCTTGTTTTAGTTATTTGCTCTCATTTTCTATTAATTGCTTGATTAATTGTTAATTTGTTAAAATCGCCTATTCACCCCCCTCTAGTCGATATCCTAGATCCCTTTCAATTGGTATCAGAGCAAGGACTCCATAGTTAGAGGATTTAACCATCCCGGAGTAGGATAAAGATGGCTAGTGAGGGTCGGATCAATATTGGCAAACCACCACTGTTTGATGGATCAAACTATACTTATTGGAAAACTAGAATGATGGTTTATCTTAAAGCCATGGGTGGAAAGATTTGGAAAGTGGTGGATGAGGGTTTAGCAATTCTTGATGATGAAGACATGGCTAACCTAGATAGAGATAATGCCTTAGCTAATGCTCAAGCCATGAATGTTTTTTATAGTCCTCTGCCGAACGGTGTATAGCTGCGAAGAATCCAGGGGACGCACGTAGTTCGCCTTGAAGTTCGCGCAGAACTCGTGCTTGAGCTGCGCGATGGACTTAATGGAGCCGGCCTTCAAATTGTAGAACCAGGAGCGGGCGATCCCTGTGAGGTAGAGGGGTGAAGACATTGCATTGCACCGTCTCGTCCCCCCCAGCCGCCGAGATGGCCGTGGAATATACCTGCAGAAATTCATAGGGGTCGGCCTCACCATTGTAGTGCATGATGTGCGGCGGGCGGTAAGGCCGTGGCCATCGAATGCACCGAAGTCTACAGCATAGCGGCTGATTAGCCCCCTACACTTCCCTAGGGGAATCCCGGTCGCTGTCCCCTTTGACAGGGGACGCGCCCTCGTTGTCGGAGTCAGGAAGTGGCCCAAGAGGCCCGCCGGCATGGCGATAACGACGCTTTTCTTCCGGGCCGGGACTGAGTTTGAAGATGTCCGGATTTTCCCCCGGAGAGGTTGGCTCTTCGGCGGGTCTCTTCCCCAGGACGATGCGGGAGCGAAGCTCTCCGCGTCCGCGACCCGGGGGAAGCTCTTCCCCGGATTTAGCCATGCGCATTCGCTCGACCTCCTCCCGAGAGAAACGGACCTGGTCCGCCGGAGGCACCCTCGGGGGCGGCCCCGGGGGAGGAGGCAGCTAATGCACTGTAGCTACCGGCCCAGGGACTACCGGGGCCGGCTGGGGGGAGCCCCAAGCGAAGACCCCTGGAACCAGAAAGGGGGAAGCCCCTGTATCATCCGGAACCGGGGAGGGGGCCCCCGCGGTGACCTTTGGAACCGGAAAGGTGGGAACCCCTGTATTATCCAGAACCGAAGAGGACGGAGCCCCCGCGGCGATGACCGGAACCAGAAAGGGGAAACCCCTGTATTATCCGGAACCGGCGAGGGGGGAACCTCCGCAGTGACGTCCGGAGCCGGGGCGCCGTTGCGGGGGGAGGTCCGTTGCGCACAGGAGCTGCTCTGTCGACCGCCCCCGGTGCGGTAAACACGACCGGTGGGACGGGACTGGCTCCCGGCGTAGGGAAAACCCCCGGCGTGTAATGGGCCCCCGGTGCCGGGAATGGGCCCGGAATAGGGTATCCCCCTGCACCGCGAAGGGCCCGGGCATGAAGTAACCCCCCGGCATCGGGAAGGCTCCCGGCGCCGGGAAGGTTTCGGACTGAGGACCCACCGGTGGAGGGTACCCCCCGGCGGGGTCGTACGGGGCGGCCGGGCCTCCGGAGACCGGAGGGGGCACCGGGTGACCCATAAACGGGGGCACAACCCCCGGGTATGGGTACTGCGGGTATATGGGGGCCGGTGGCCGCGCCAATACACAAAGCAGCTCATCCATAGAGCGCTGGGCGCGGAGCTGGTCCTCCACTAAAGCCTCAAGCAAGGTGTCCCGGGGGGCCGGGGGAGCCGTCGGGGGGAGACTGGCCCCGGCCGAGGCTACCGCAGTCAACAGGACTGACCCGAAGGTTGAACCACCAAAATTAAGAGGGAAGGTATGAGGTGGTACCTGGGTCTGGCCGCCTCCGGGCGGAAGCGCTGGGACGGTAGTGTCCCAGACAGGTGGCGCGGGCCCTCGTTCCTGGGGGAGCCATAGTGTCTCGTCACGAGTCCCCACGATCAGCGCCAACTGTCGTGGTATTGCGAATACCCCGGCAGGTTTTGTGGACGACCCTAGCGAAGAAAATACGGCGCGGGCTGACCGGGTGACCGGTCCTCCCCCGCCGGGCAAGCACAACAAATGACACAAGGGTTGATACAGGTTTGGGTCCCGGTGGGGGCCTAATCCTGTCGGCGTGCTCCCGACCGGAGTCGACTGGGGGAGCTCTCTCGGGGAGAGATGGCTCCGGAGCACACCTGTGAGATTGTCTATTCTAGCAATAATGAGCCAAATTGTCCTTTACAAGAGGTGTACAAGGGCTTTTATAGCCCCAAAAGAAGCAAAAAGACTAAACTACCCCGCCTGCTACTGTTGAATCGAAGGGTAGCAGCGTCCTTCTCCCGGCCAGGCACCTCGGATGCTTGACAGGTGTCCGCTGATTCCCGAAGCACTCCTCGCGTGACCTGCATGTGACTCGGGACCGAGGGCTCGTGGCCCCGGAAGGACGACGACGCCTGGGACAGGCACCGGGGGCCTTGTCCCCAGGCAAAAGGCGGCGCTCGGGATAGGCACCGGGGGCCTTGTCCCCGGGCAAATGGCGGTGCCCGGGACAAGCACCGGGGGCCTTTTCCCCGTGCTAGAGGCACAACTTCTTACCTGGACTTAGTCTCACAGAGATTTCCCCCAACACATACCTTAAAGAGCGGGGTGCAATCAACTTCCCTCCAACTTGCCCTGATCACCCTAGCAGTGTAGCTGCGAGCGTGGAACTTTCATCACAAACAGAGGGACACAGAGTGCAACAGAACAAAAGAGCAGCTCATCAATGGTTGAGTGGGGTTTTACTTATACTGGACCTTTTTCTAACGGTAAATACATGAAATACCCGTTAGACTAAGTGCGGGTAATTTTGCACTCACATATTCTTTCGGTAAAAACACACATATACCATTAGAGAATGTACTGGTGCATTGCTGAGCAAGTACAGGTCTTGATCTATCGGTAAATATGTGTATTTACCGTTAGAAGAGATACTGGTACATGGCTGAAACAAAATCAAACTGGGTAATGCATCACATAGCAAATACATGTGTTTTTCTATCGGTAAATATGTGTATTTACCATTAGATGATGCATGACTGATCAATTACGTGTGTTGTTCTATCGGTAAATATGTGTATTTACCGTTAGAGGAGATACTGGTACCAAACTGGGTAATGCATGACACACATGACACCAGTTCTCACATCCAAAGAATCATATCTAAACACAATGTAACATCAAACAGATCTTACATCAAACAGATCTTAACTAGAAGATAAAGCAATATTTCAAGAAATGCTAATTTGTAGATTAACTAGGAGACACAAAAATTCTTTTCTTAGGTACTTGGTACTTCATCTTGCCAAAGAAATTACACATGCCAGTTCACAAATTTAGGTACAAACATACACATGCCAGTTCACAAATTCAGGTACAAACATACACATGCCAGTTCACCAATACAAATTCAAGTACTAACATACACATGCCAGTTCACAAATTCAAGTGCATATCTGAAATAGCAGTACAAATACACACCTACCTACCAATACAATTAAATACACAAATACTCCCTACACATTCAAGTTCATGTCCCAAATAGCAATACATGATACACAAATATACAACAATATACAAATACAACAATTCACACATTCGATGTATATTAGAAAAGCCACGTCTGAAATTAACAATAGATCACGACGAGGACCCAGTGGCCCATACATTTTACATAAAAGAGAACCTTTGCAAGTTGCGACAATGCAACTACTGACTACAAGTTAGACCTGATACATCACAAATCCATTCATCCAAAACAGCAAATGTCTGAACCACATTGGACTTAACCATAGGAGTTCAGTTCGAAGACGCCCGAGGAGCTGGAACTGCCGTCGAGTTACATTTGTATTGGTGATTTCCTCGGACTCAAACTCGATCAACTCAACTCCATTAACAAAAAGAACCTACCTTCCAAGATGTTGTTCTGTGTAGTGGTGTAGAATGGCTGTGCAAATGACAACAATTCTTCTTCTCTAAGCAGGTAATCATCTGGACACAAGCTGGTGCATGCAAAAAAATATAAGATGCTTTCTATAGGTCCTGATTTGAGAAACACGCTGGGATTAAGGATCTTCTCGACCGAGCCAACCAAGATCTCGCCCTTCACGTCCTTCCAGCTCTCAACGGTGATCTTCACCGTTTCTTTCCAGCTCTCGATGGTGATCTTCACCGTTTCTTTCGCAAACAAGCCAACGTAGGCAGCGTACTGCGATGAAGAACCGTGAAATACGTTGCCCCTCATGAGCATCATCCAAGGACCTGATAGATCATAATCACATTGAAAAGAAGACACATCAAAATGAAGGATACAAAAATTGCAGAATAATTGCCATAATCGGATTAGAATAATCTAACAATATTGCCAAAAATTTACGTACCTTGCTTGCGATGCCGAAATCTAGAGGGCGTCAATGGAGGTGCGAGGTGCAGTGGTCGCCGGTAGAGGTGCGCCGACCGTCCATGGAGCTTACGGGTTAGGACTACGAACGCCAGATGAACTGTGAGAATGAAAGAGACATACCCGGGTATTTATAGTACTAGATAAGTTCTATCGGTACACAACCTCATACCATTAGTAATTTGATATATCTTCTAACGGTACAAATAGAAATTACCGATAGAATAAAAATATTTGTAGAAGGCGAACGGTTCTATCGGCACACTACATATTGCCGATAGGAACTTTTGTACATACTCTATCGGTATATACATACATTACCGATAGAATAAGACTAGTTGTAGAAGGCGAACAGTTCTAAGATATTGGTGCTATATTCTAACGGTATAAACATACATTACCGATAGAATAAAACTATTTGAAGACGAATAGTTCTAAGCAATTTTTGATATATTCTAATGGTACAAGCATCCATTACCGATAGAATAAAAATATTTGTAGAAGGCGAACGGTTCTATCGGCACACTACATATTGCCGATAGGAACTTTTGTACATACTCTATCGGTATATACATACATTACCGATAGAATAAGACTAGTTGTAGAAGGCGAACAGTTCTAAGATATTGGCGCTATATTCTAACGGTATAAACATACATTACCGATAGAATAAAACTATTTGAAGACGAACAGTTCTAAGCAATTTTTGATATATTCTAATGGTACAAGCATCCATTACCGATAGAATAAAAATATTTGTGAAGGCGAACGGTTCTATCGGCACACTACATATTGCCGATAGGAATTTTTGTAATATTATGTCGGTATATACATACATTACCGATAGAATAAGACTAGTTGTAGAAGTCGACTAGTCCTATCGGCGCACAACATTCTTCCGTCAGTACTTATGCATCTCTTCTAACGGCAAATATGTTCATCACCGCTAGAGTAAATCATACTGCTTCTTCTAACGGTAGGTTTCTTACCAACCGATAGGAAAAATACTTCTTATTGGCCTTTTATGACCACGAGGCACATTTTCTAAAGGTTTTCTACTAAATCTCTAATACCGATAGAAGATAGGGGTTAGTAGACTGCATTTCTGTACTAGTGTCTGGAGGTCATGCCCGGAGACGTTGTGCAACGGACACCATTTCATTCCTCCCTGCGGGTTAGTCAATTGTTCTGTTTGGTCATTGCTGCAACCACCAAAAGCAGGCTTATTATTTTTAAATGGAACTGTTTTACCTTTTCCAACGGTTGCTTATCCAGAATCGCGACCTCTCGAAATTGGCTTGCTCCATTCTTTTTGGACTTATTTGATTTTCCGCCCGCAAATGATTCAAATTTCTTTTTTGAATCATCCTTCTTCTCAGACTTGAGACCAGGTTGAGGAGGTAAGTTACCCTTGTCACCATCCTATTCCATTCCACAGTCTCAGCCGCGTCGGAATATCGATCAGCCATGTCGAAAAGTTTTGATACTGATCGTGGTGGATGGATACTTAGATCCTCCATAAATCTTTGGTATCAAACAACATGTTTAAAGGCCCTAATAACCGAATTAACAGAGATATTGGGAATGTTATTTCTCACTCCTGCAAATATCTTGACGGACTGTTGAAGAGTTTTGGTCGAAGTCTAGTGCAGTTGATCCGTTTGAGACCTAGCCTTGGTTTTCGCACTAGACTCGCCCAGATTCTAATATGTGGAATAACGGGATCTTACTCAGAAGTACCGAAACCCAAAGGATGACCGCAATACAGTTCAAAATAATTGCACAACTCTTTATTTCAAAGAGGGCTTTACACGTCGAACATTAGACACTTGCCTACGTCAAAGGAACTATGAGCTGGATATATGATCCAAGGCTGTAATAATATTCGATGATTTAAGCTAGACCTATTACAAGGTATTTATAGTCCAATCATATGAGTACGTATCAGACTCAACAACCTAAATGTATTAGACTTGGAAACTAACTAAACCTAATAGATAAGACGTAGTTATATATATTTGGATAAGATTATAATTCTGACCAGAGATCGAATCCTTCCCAAGGTCGCAAACCTTTCCAAAATCGCAAACCTTTTCATGGTCGCGAATCTGTTTCGAACTCGATCTGAGATCCTCCTGGATCATGACTCCCCTGTTGAGAAGGAGTCAACTCCCGTTGGCAACCAACTTTGAAGATGTAGAGAACGACTAGGAGTCTTGGAATGAACACACGATGAGCAACGCTACAATCGTCTGACCGAATGTACGGATAGGCGCTCATGGAGCTTGGCACCTCCGCCATGGATTGTGGCCTTGGCCACTCATGGATAGACTTCCTGTTGTTGAGGTTGATACCATCACCGATCCCAAAGCTAGGATAGCGAAGTTTGAACAATGGCGCCGTAGAGACAAGTTGCATGTCGTTTTCGACTAGTCGTTGTGGTGATCGACTATGTACCTTTGCGAACTGCGCGTTGTTTTCTTCGGGCAAGCTCGCTAAACAACCACCACTTTCCATACTCGACGCATCACATTCCTCTTGGCTAACTTGTCGTGGTATTGTGAATACCCCGGCAGGTTTTGAGAATGATTCTAGCGAAGATTACGCGGCGCGGGTTGACCGGATGACCGGTCCTCCCCCGCCGGACAAGCACAAGAAATGACACAGGGATTTATACAGATTCGGGTCCCGGTGGGGGCCCTAGTCCTGTCGACGCGCTCCCGACCGGAATCGGCTGGGGAGGCTCTCTCCGGGGGAGAGGCTTCCGGAGCACGTCTGTGAGTGTAGCTATTCCAATAAAAGAGAACCAATGCTTTACAACAGATGGGTACAAGGGCTATTTATAGCCCCAAAAAGAAGCAAAAAACCTAAACTACCCCGGAAGCCACCGTCGGATTGAAGGGTAGGACCGTCCTTCTTCCGGTCAAACGCCTTGGATGCTTGACAGGTGGTCGCTAGTTCCCGAGGCGCTCCTCGCGTGACCTGCACATGACAAACAACTCGAGACTTTACCTTTAGGAGGGCGATGAGGCCCGGGGAGGGACCGAAGGCCACATCCCTGGGCAAATGGCGGCGCCCAGGACGGCGCCGGAGGCCAGGTCCCGAGGGCCAAATGGCGGCGCCCGGGACTGCGCCGGAGGCCAGGTCCTGAGGGCCAAATGGCGGCGCCTGGGGAGGGGCCGGAGGCCACGTCTCCGGGTAAATGGCGGCGCCCGGGACGGCGACGAAGGCCAGGTCCCGGGGGCCAAATGGCGGCGCCCGGGACGGCGCCGGAGGCCAGGTCCCGGGGGCCAAATGGCGGCGCCCGGGGAGGGGCCGGAGGCCACGTCCCCGGGCGAATGGCGGCGCCCGGGACAGCGCCGGAGGCCAGGTCCCGGGGGCCAAATGGCGGCGCCCGGGGAGGGGCCGGAGGCCACGTCCCCGAGCGAATGGCGGCGCCCGGGAGGGCGCCGGAGGCTACGTCCCGGGGGCCAAATGGCGGCGCCCGGGGAGGGGCCGGAGGCCACGTCCCCGGGCGAATGGCGGCGCCCGGGACGGCGCCGGAGGCCAGGTCTCGGGGGCCAAATGGCGGCGCCCGGGAGGGCGCCGGAGGCCAGGTCCTGGGGGCCAAATGGCGGTGCCCGGGGAGGGGCCGGAGGCCACGTCCCCGAGCGAATGGCGGCGCCCGGGAGGGCGCCGGAGGCCAGGTCCCGGGGGCCAAATGGCAGCGCCTGGGGAGGGGCCGGAGGCCACGTCCCCGGGCGAATGGTGGCGCCCGGGACAGCGCCGGAGGCCAGGTCCCGGGGGCCAAATGGCGGCGCCCGGGGAGGGGCCGGAGGCCACGTCCCCGCGCGAACGTGGCACAACTTACCTGGACTTAGCCCCGCGGAGACTTCCCCCGACAGCAGCCCCCCAGGCATGCCGGGGACGATGCTCGAGTCCCCGGTGGGTATGGTACAGGTCACCGGGAAGATTTTCGGGCCAAGTCACCGGAGCCGCGGTGCTTCGGTTTCCGTGCCCCGCGCTTAAGGCCGCGCCGTTTTGCCATAAATGCGCGCGCGGTTCGAACCGGCGCCTCGATTCACGCGCCCGTCCCTTCGTTTTCCGCGCACGGTTTGAACTTCTGCGGTCTAGATTGCTCCGTGGGTCCCACGTGGCGCGCAAGACCACGTCCCACCCCTATAAATAGGGCCTTGGGGGGCCCGGGAGCTCATTCCAAACTTCCAGCCCTAGCAATCTTTGCTCTCCCGGTAGCCCTCTCCCGGTAGCTCTTTCTGGTAGGTCTTTCCCGGTAGCGGACGTCCGGAAATTTTAGCAGTAGCCTCCTGCAAGGTTAGCCACCGAGAAAGAAGAAGACTAACCTCATGGCACCCAAGGGTCGGGCGAAGACCACAGAAGTGCCCCCGGAGGAAATCCCTTCGGATTTCCTCTGGGCGTCAGAGTTCACGGCCGAGGACGCCGAGTCCTTGGTCGAAAGATGCATCGTCGCGGACGGGGACATCCGAGTCCCCGTGAAGAAGGACGGAGCCCCCCGCCCCAGGCCCGGAGAGGTCGTGGCCTTCGAGGCCTTCCTGGAGGCGGGGCTCCGGCTCCCGGTGCATCCCATTCTCCGGGAGTTTTTGAAGGAGTACGGGGTGGCACTCAACCATCTCACCCCGAACGCGCTCGTCCAGATGGGCCTCTTCATCTGGCTCTACGAGACAGCGACCGGGCGGGAGCTCACCCTTCGCGCCTTCCGGTACTTCTATGAACCGGCGGCGCAGACCTCCCACCTGGTGAATGGGGGCCCAAGTCCCCCTTCGGTTCGGTGATGGTCCAAATGTTGCCGTCCCGGGTGATCGACTACCCGGCGGCGGCCTCCCGAGACCACTGGGGCGACTGGTCCAGAGGTGGTTTTACCTCCGGGTCCAGGACGAGGCGGTGGTGTACGCCCCGGAGCCCCCCGCCTACAGCCGGTCGTCCGCGCCGAAGCCTCCGGTGTGGACGGACGAGGTGTTCGAGCTCCTCGACAAGGTGATCCTCTCCAAGAAGATCCGTTCAATGCGGGACGCGGCCGAGGAGATGGCTCTCCTCCGGATCTCCCCCTTCTCGCGCGGGAAGAGGGGAGTCGGCATGGGCCCGGAATAGCGGCCCCCAGTGAAGCCGGTGATGCGACGTAAGCTCCGGGAACCTGCTGCATTATATTTACGAATTTTTGAAATTTTAACTAACTCTTTACCTCTTGCAGTCCGGCCGTACCCGGCGACGCGGGAGAAGGCGGAGAACCTCCTGGGGAGGTACTTCGCCGATGAGCACGAGCGCGTCGTGCGTGCCGTGGGGGAGGGCCCTCCCAAGAACTTGGTAGCGGCAGTCTACGGGCTAAAGCTGCCGGAGAGGAAGCCTCTCCCCACCCCCGGGTCGCACAAACGGGGGAAGGAGGCGGCCGGGGGCTCGGAGCCCAAGAAGGCCCAGGTCCAAAAGACCCCCGGCCCGTCGACAACGCCGACGGCGACACCGGTGAAGCCCCGGGACGGGACCCCCGGGACCGAGCGTGCCCGGGCACCAGCCCGGAAGGGAGCAGCAACTCCTCCCCCGAAGAGCCCTGTCGAGGCCCGGGGGAAGGAGGCGGTCGCGGGCGGGGCGGTGTCCGACTCGGCGAATTACGCCCCGTCGCCGCTCTTTGGAGCCGGAGAGGCTGGAGGTGAGATTCGCGGAGGCCTCGCCTCCGCGGGTTTGGCCGGTGGACGAGGGGGGGAGCCCCTCGGTCTACGAGGTTCCTCCGGAGGAGGAGGCCCCGAGGACCTTTCGGCCCGGGGCGGGGAAGGGTCTGATGATCCCCCCCCCGGGCGGGGACCCCCACCCGAAGCTCCTCGGCCACGTCTTCGGAGGAGACCTCGGCCACGAAGACGCCGGTGATGCCGGCCGCGTTACTGGACTTGCAGGTCCGGGGACCCCCCACCGGCAGCGATGCCGGCGCCGGGCGAGAGGCCCCCCTGCTTCCCGCGGGGGAAGTCGCCCGCTACACGGAGGGCCTGCACACCCGGAGGGTGCAGGCCTTCGTCGCGGAGGGAACGCTCCATGAGCGTTCCGAGGGGCTTCAGTCCCTCGGGGCCCAGGTAACCCGAGTCGATGACGTCTTCATTCAACTCTTGCACTTTGAGATTTTTCTAACTCTATATATTTTGTAGGTGGCAGCTGTTACCTGGGGCCTTGAGCAGCGGGTCGCCCGGCTGCTGAAGGAAGCGGAGGGCCGGGCCGCGGCCTCCGTGGGGCAGCACGAGGAGGCCCTCCAGGAGCGCGATGAGGCCCTCGCCGAATTGACCCGGGTTCAGGCCCAGGTCCATATCTCCGAGGCTGTCAACGACCGCCTCTGGGAGGAGGCCAAGGCGAGGGAGGAGGCGCTCCGGGAGCTCGAGGGCTCGAGCGTCCGGGCGGTAGAGGACGCGGGCCGCTCCGTCCGGTCGGCCCTCGAGAGCCTTGGCGTAAGCCTAGGCTCCGGGAGCAGGGAGGTGCCGCCGGCGACCCTCGCGGAGGCTGTGCGTTTTCTCAACGCACAGGTCTCCGCCATCCCGGAGGCTGCCGACGTTCGGGCGCGCGGCCGGGCGGTCCCCGTTGTCGTTGCTGCTGCGGGGCTCGTCGAGTTCCGGGGGGTCGGCGCCCAGGCGATCGGGGGCCGCATCCCCCGAAGCTTCCCGGACTCCTTCGAGCCGTCGCGCAGGGAGATCGAGCAGCTCGCCGGAGGATTCTACGATCGGCTCATCCGGGTGAGGTTCCCGGCTCCGGCGCCTCCAGCGGGGGACGTCCCAGCCCCGGCCTTGGAAGAAGCCCCCCGGGGGGAGGACGCCAACGAACATGTATGAGCCTCCCCCCGGGCCTTAGCTAGGGCCCTTTTTTGTTTTGTTAGGACTTTTGATTCCGGTAGCTTCTTAGAAGAAGCCCCGGACACTTGTACAGAAACATTTTGAATGCAATGAAGTTAGAATTTTTTCTAAGTCTTTGAATTGAATATTGTTACCAGGGTTCCCGGGAGGTTACTCCCGAGCGAAGGTCCGGGAGGGGCTCCCCGGGGGACGCCCAAGCGGCTTTGATCTTGCTAAGCCTTGTCTCTGGGAATCGCGGCGGGGATAGTGTCCGGGAGCCGATCCGGTTGAGGTGGCGTCCGGAGTGGCACTTGGACAACTTTGATAATCATCGTGCCGAATTGTCCCCTCCGCGATCGGGGTTCCGGATGATACCTTCCCTCCGGATACTTCCACCGGCGGGATACGAGTTCTGGCCTGAAGATGTGCTCCGGGATGCTCGGCACCGCATACGGGCATTGTACCGGGACTTGACCCGGGAGCTAGCGGAGAGCCTTCGAGAGTATTAGGCGTAGGAGCCTTTAGGGCGTAGAGAATCCCCCGGGTTAGAACCCGGGTTGTACCGTTTCCGAAGCCCACCGGAGGGGGAAGATGTCCTCCGGGTTTGATAATCAATAAAGCTGTGTTGTTGCTTCTTCTTTCATTGTCTCTTTATTTTCTTCTTCTTGGATGGTCCGGACGACTCATCTTAACAAGGATGAGCTAAGTTTGCTCGTGGGTGGTGCGGTCGACACCCAGGGGTTCCTTATCCCCCCCGCCCACAGCGGGCCGGAGAATAGCTCCGCGCGCTGTGGGGGTAACAAGGCCCCCGGGATGGAAGTCACCTGTAGCATAGGAAATTTTCTAAGTTAGAAAATTTTAAAACGAGGTTTTCAAGGAGAAGACCTTCTGGGAGACAATCGTCCGGTCGCCGTGAGAACGGGGAGCCGGGAATAAGGCCTCATGTGGAAGAAACGTCCAAGAAAACCTGATGAGATTTCCGGAGGCGAGCTCCCTAGGAGACAATCATCCAGTCGCCGTGAGAACGGGGAGCCGGGAATAGGGTCTTCGGGGAAGAAAATGCCCAAGAAATCTGTGACTTCTCCGAGAGACAATCGTCCGGTCACCGTGAGAACGGGGAGCCGGGAATAGGGTCTCCGAGAGGCATTCATCCAGTCGCCGTGAGAACAGGGAGCCGGGGATAAGGTCGCTGGGGACCAATCGTCCGGTCGCCGTGAAAACGGGGAGCCAGGAATAACGTCGACTCCTGTAGGAGGAAGATAGATCCAATCAAGCCGCAAGGGGCCGATCATCCGGTCGCCGTGAAAACGGGGAGCCGGGAATAACGTCGACTCCCGGAGGAGGAAAAAGATAGATCCAAGAAGGCCATTAGACGTCCCACTGGGGAGAGCGTCTACTCCCGGAGGAGGAAGTGCCCGAAGACGGGTCTTGAGTGTTTGGGCAGGGGACTAGTCTCCCAAAGTGACTCGTTACTGCGGCCACTGTGACCGGGTTGCCGCTTACAACCTCAGTCCACGAGGGCTGATCGTAAGCCGCCCTACGGGAGTGGGACTCCCGTTGTAGGGACTTGTTGGGCCTGGCCCACTTCCTCGCGGGGAGGGCATCCTCACGAGGAGGGTATCCTCGCGGGGAGGGCATCCTCGCGGGGAGGGCATCGCCGCTAGGGGCGGTAATGAGAGAGACCTGCAATGAGACAGTTTGAAAAGCAAGACCTATGTATTGCTAATAAAATGAAGTACAAGGCCTCCCCCTGCGAAGCCGCGAAAGGGGAGGAAAATACAGTGTCCCTCCTCCCCCTCCGGCGTGAACGCTCCGGGGGAGGGGACAGGCCCGTAAGGCTAAACATAGAACTTGCGAAGTAAACGCAAGTTCCACGTGTGCTTTAGCTCCTGCTCTTGAAGGTTGGAGAGCTTGTAGGCCCCCGAGCCCAGGACCGCGGAGATCCTGTAGGGGCCCTCCCACTTGGGGGAGAGCTTACCCTGGGCCTGGGGGTCCGTCACGCGCTTGAGGACAAGGTCCCCAAGGAGGAAAGCCCTCTCGCGCACGCGCTGATTGTACGCGCGCGCCATTTCTTGCTCGTAGATGGCGTGGTGGAGGAGCGCTCGGTCGCGTTCCTCCTCCACGAGGTCGATCTCCAGACGCTGGTTGGCCTAGTTGGCCTGGTACGCTGCGGGCGTAGCTCCCTCCAGGAGCTCGACCCGCAGTGACCGGAAGCTGATCTCCGGGGGGAGGACTGCCTCCGCCCCGTAGACCAGGGAGAAGGGAGTACGCCCCGTCGCCTGGGACGGGGTCGTGCGCATGGAGCAGAGGATGCTAGGGAGCTCCTCCGCCCATGCGCCCCGCTTAGAAGCGGTTTGCTCGAGTCTCCGGCGCAACCCTTGTAGGATCACGCCGTTGACCCTCTCGACAGCCCCATTGCTCCGGGGATGGGCCACCGAGGCGAAGTGGATGACGAGCCCCAGGCCTTCACAGAATTCCCGGAAATAAGTCGAGTCGAATTGGGTCCCGTTGTCCACGGTGATTTCCCGAGGGACGCCAAAACGACATATGACGTTTTTCCAGAAAAACCGCTGAACGGCCCGGGACGTGATGCTGGCCAAAGGCTCCGCCTCAACCCACTTTGTAAAATAGTCGACTGCGACTACCGCATACTTGTATCCCCCGGGCGCTGGGGGGAAGGGCCCTAAGAGGTCCATTCCCCAGCGCACAAAGGGCCAAGTGATGGGGATCGTCTGCAGCGCTATAGGGGGGAGGTTCGAGCCCTTGGCCATCTTCTGGCATGCCTCGCATGCGGAGACAAGGTCTCGCGCATCGCGCATGACCGTGGGCCAGTAGAAGCCCTGCCGGAGGGCCTTGGCCGCGATGGCACGCGGGGCTAGGTGAGAACCACAGCTCCCCGCGTGGACGTCTTCGAGAAGTTGGAGTCCCTCCGGCCGGGGGAGGCAGCGCAGGAGGGCGGAAGCCCCCCGCTTGTAGAGCCTCCCCTCCAGCAGGAGATATGCCCGGGCCTTAGCCCGGAGGCGTTTAGCCTCGGTCTCACTAGGAGGGTCCCCCTCCCCCTTGATGAAGGAGATGAGGGGGTCCATCCAAGACAGAGTCCGGATGATCTCAGCGACCTCCGGGACATGAGGCTCATCGCCCGTGTCCGGGGAGGCCACCGAGGGCTTCGTGATGATCTCCAGGAAAGCCCCCTTGGGGAGCGATTCCCCGGCGCTTGCCTCCCGGTCCAAGGCATCGGCCTGGTCATTGTCCCTCCGTGGGATATGCCGGTCCTCGAGGCAATCGAAATGCCTCTCCATCTTTCGCACTTCCTGCAAATAAAGACTTAAGTTTGCGTCATGGCACAGGTAAGACTTGTCCATTTGGAAAACTACGAGCTGAGAATCTCCCTTGACTAGGAGGCGCCGGATCCCCAGGGAGCGCGCGAAGCGCATCCCGAGGAGCAAAGCCTCGTATTCGGCGACGTTGTTGGTTGCGGGGAACTCGAGTCGCGCAGCATTGGGGAGCTCGTGAGGTACTTCTTGAGGTCGTCGAACGCCTCCTGGGCCTCGGGGGTCCAGCGGAACGCCTCGAGCCCCCGGAGGATCTTGAAAAACTGGAGGCCCCGGTCCCCCGACCGGGAGACAAAGCGGCTGAGTGCGGCTAGGCGGCCGGAGAGCCGCTGGACATCCTTGACGGAGCGCGGCGGGGGCATGTCTAGGAACGCCCGGATCTTCTCGGGGTTTGCCTCAATGCCCCGCTGGGACACGAGGAAACCTAGGAGCTTCCCCCCGCGCACCCCGAAGGCGCACTTCTCCGGGATGAGTTTGAGCCCGAACGCGCGGAGGTTGCGGAAGGTTTCAGCCAGGTCGTCGACGTGAGAGGCTGCTCGGGGACTCTTGACGACCGCGTCGTCTACGTAGACTTCGACATTGCGGCCGACTTGGTTTCTGAAAACCAGAGTCATGAGGCGCTGGAAGGTTGCCCCCGCGTTCTTGAGCCTGAAGGGCATATGGACGTAGCAGAAGGTTCCGAGGGGAGTAATAAAACTCGTCTTTTCCTCGTCCCCTTCCGCCATCCGGACTTGATGGTAGCCCGAGTAGGCGTCTAGGAAGCTCATGAGCTCGCACCCCGCAGTGGAGTCGACGAGCTGATCAATCCGCAGGAGCGGGAAGTTGTCTTTGGGGCAGGCGCGGTTAAGGTCGGTGAAGTCCACGCACATCCGCCACCTGCCGATTGATTTCTTGACGAGGACGGGGTTCGCGAGCCACTCGGGGTGCAGGACCTCCCGAATGAACCCCGCCTCTCGGAGCCAGGTGATCTCTGCCTTGATTGCCTCTTGGCGCTCGAGGGAGAGTTTTCGCAGCTTCTGTTTGACCGGGGGGTGACCGGGGGCCACTGCGAGCTTGTGCTCAATGACCTCCCGGGCGACGCCCCGCATGTCCGAAGGTTTCCACGCAAAAACATCGGAGTTTTCGTGCAGAAAAGCCGCAAGTTGCGTTGCGTGCTCCTCGGGGAGCTCCGCCCCGATCCGGACGGTTTTATCTTCGTTGCCCGGGGACAGCAGGACCTTCCGGAGGCCCCCTTCCGGATGCGGCTTGAGGAGGAGCCTCCCGGGTGGTGGCGCAGCAGCGTCTAGTTCCGGGGGAGAAGCCTCCCCCCCGGGCGTCTGTATGAGGTTGACGCTTCCGATTGTGGCCGCAGCGCGCTCGTATAGAGCACGGGCCATTTCTTGGTCTCCCCGGACGTTGATCACACCATGCGGCCCGGGGATCTTCATGCAGAGATAGTTTTGATGGGTGGCAGCCCCCAGCCGGTTGATTGTCGTCCTCCCCATAATCGCGTTGTAGGAGGAGGGGAGGTCCACTACGTCGAAGCGGACCAGCTCGGTCCAGTAGTTCTCCGGGGTGCCGAAGGTCATTGGAAGATCTACCTTGCCCACGGGGTGGATCGCCTTCCCCGGGACAAAACCTTGCAGGGGCCCGGCAGCGGGCTGTAGGAGCTTCTCATCCACCTGCATTTCTTTGAAAGCCTTCAGGAATAGGACATCGGCGGAGCTCCCACCGTCCACCAGGATACGGGCCAGATGGCAGTTGTAGATGGTCGCGGAGGAAGTGAACCCCTCGCGCGTCTTCCGCCGTGAAGGTGAGGGGGACATCCGACCACTTAGGTGGCGGGGACGCGTGTAGCACCCCCACAACCCTGACCTCGCGCGCGTACTCCTTACGCTGGCGCTTAGAGTCCCGCCCGGAGGCAGATCCTCCCACGATGACGTTGATGTGCCGCTGCGAAGTTTGAAAGGGGAGAGCTTCTGAAGGCTCCCCCTCCTGCGTCTGCTGACCCCCCGCGGGAGCGGGAAGGGCCGGAACAGCTGGCCGAGGGGGCAAGGAGGCTGGAGTCCCCCCCCTGCCCGCGCTGGTCGAGGAAGTCCGCGAAGTGCTGCAGCAGCTGGCTACAATCTCGGGTAGCGTGGGTACTGGACCTGTGGATGCTGCACCACGGTCCTTCCCGCCTTCTCCCCGCGGGGCCTTCCCGGCCGAGCAAAGACTGTCCTCCCCCATGGCCCTTCGGTTTGGGGAAGGGGCGGTTGGCCCTCGAGGGGTCGCGCGAGCCGCCTCCGCCCTCGAGGACAAAGGTGTCCCGAGGCCGTGGCTCGCTACGCCCCCCTTGCCTGGGGCATTTGGGGGGATCCCTGGCCCCCCGGTCGAAGGGGTCGGGAGCCCCCTGGGTCTTCTTCTAGATGTCGTCTTCCTCCGCCCGAGCGTACTTTTCGAGCACGTTGAAGAGCTCATCGGCGGAAGAGGGGCAGCTCCGGGAGAGCCTTCGGTGGAGCTCCCCAGGGAAGATGCCGCTTTTGCAGGCTTCGATGACCGTAGAGTCGGGGACATGGGCCACTTTGCTTTTCACCTGAGCAAAGCGCTTGAAGAAGCTTCTGATGGTTTCCCCAGTCCTCTGCCGGACAGTGTACAGCTGCAAGGAGTCCAGGGGACGCACGTAGTTCCCTTGGAAGTTGGCACAGAACTCCCGCTTGAGCTGCGAGAAAGACTTGATGGAGCCCGCCTTCAGGTTGTAGAACCAGGAGCGGGCAATGCCGGAGAGGTAGAGGGGGAAGACGTTGCACTGTACCGTCTCGTCCCCCCCGGCCGCGGAGATGGCTGTGGAGTAGACCTGCACAAACTCGTAAGGGTCTGCCTCACTGTTATAGTGCTCGATGTGCGGAGGGCGGTAGGGCCGCGGCCACCTGATGCTGCGAAGTCTTCGGCACAGGGGCTGGTTGGCCCCCTGCACTTCCCGGGGAGAGCCCCGGTCGCTATCTTCTTTCACGGGACCTTCGTTGTCTGAGTCTGGAAGCGGTCCGAGAGGTCCGCCAGAATGGCGGTGGCGACGCTTTTCCTCCGGACCGGGACTGAGTTCCCGGACGTCCGGGCTCTCCGCCGGAGAGGTTGGCTCTTCAGCGGGTCTCTTCCCCCGGCCGGTGCGAGAGTGAGGCTCCCCGCGCCCGCGGCCGGGGGGAAGTTCTTCCCCGTGCTCTGGTGAACGCATTCGCTCGACCTCCCCCTGGGCGAAACGGACCTGTCCCGCCGAGGGAGGGAGCTCATGCGCTGTAGCTGCCGGCCCAGAGGCTTCCGGAGCCGGTTGGGGGGAGCCCCCTGCGACGACCCCCGGGACCAGAAAGGGGGAAGCCCCTGTATTATCCGGAACCGGGGAGGGGGCGCCCATGGCGACGCTTGGAATCGAAGTGGAGGGGGCCCCAGCGGCCACGACCGGAACCGGGAAGGGGGGAGCCCCTGTAACACCTGGAACCGGCGAGGGGGGAGCCCCCGCGGAGACGTCCGGAACCGGGGAGCCCATGCGGGGGGAAGTTCGCTGACGCACGGGAGCTGCTCTGTCAACCGCCCCCGGTGCGGTAAACGTGACGCGGGGGGCGGGACTGGCTCCCGGCGTAGGGAAAACCCCCGGCATGAAGTGGGCTCCCGTCCCCGGGAATAGGCCAGGGACAGGGTACCCGCTGGTGCCACGAAGGGCCCCGGCATGAAGTAACCTCCCGGCACCGGGACGGGCCCGGGTGCCGGGAAAGGTCCGGACATATATCCCGCAGGGGGAGGGAACCCCCCGGCAGGATCATACGGGGCGGACAACCCCCCGGAGGCCGGAGGGGCCGCCGGGTAACCCATAAACGGGGGCATGTTCCCCGGATACGGGTGTGACGCAAATGTGGGGGCCGGAGGCCGTGCCAACACGCTAAGGAGTTCATCCATAGAGCGCTGAGCGCGGAGCTGGCCTTCCACGAGAGCTTCGAGCAGGGCGTCCCGGGGAGCCGGGGGAGCCATCGGGGGGAGACTGGTCCAGGCCGAGGTCCCCGCGGTCACCGGGAACGACCTGGGGGTGGAAGCACCTAAGTTCAGAGGAAAAGAGGGAGGCGGTACCTGGGCCAGGTCGCCTCCGGGAGGGACCGCCGGGACAGCAGTGTCCCGGGCGGACGTCACCGGGTCTCCGAGACCCGGGTCACCGGGAAGGGTGCGAGCCCTTGTTCTTGAGGGAGCCATGGCGTCTTGTCACGAGTCCCCACGGTCGGCGCCAACTGTCGTGGTATTGCGAATACCCCGGCAGGTTTTGAGAATGATCCTAGCGAAGATTACGCGGCGCGGGTTGACCGGATGACCGGTCCTCCCCCGCCGGACAAGCACAAGAAATGACACAGGGATTTGTACAGGTTCGGGTCCCGGTGGGGGCCCTAGTCCTGTCGACGCGCTCCCGACCGGAATCGGCTGGGGAGGCTCTCTCCGGGGGAGAGGCTTCCGGAGCACGTCTGTGAGTGTAGCTATTCCAATAAAAGAGAACCGATGCTTTATAACAGAGGGGTACAAGGGCTATTTATAGCCCCAAAAAGAAGCAAAAAACCTAAACTACCCCGGAAGCCACCGTCGGATTGAAGGGTAGGACCGTCCTTCTTCCGGTCAAACGCCTTGGATGCTTGACAGGTGGTCGCTAGTTCCCGAGGCGCTCCTCGCGTGACCTGCACGTGACAAACAACTCGAGACTTCACCTTTAGGAGGGCGATGAGGCCCGGGGAGGGGCCGGAGGCCACATCCCCGGGCAAATGGCGGTGCCCGGGACGGTGCCGGAGGCCAGGTCCCGGGGACCAAATGGCGGCGCCCGGGGACGGCGACGGAGGCCAGGTCCCGGGGGCCAAATGGCGGCGCCCGGGGAGGGGCCGGGGGCCACGTCCTCGAGCGAATGGCGGCGCCCGGGAGGGCGCTGGAGGCTAGGTCCCGGGGGCCAAATGGCGGCGCCCGGGGAGGGGCCGGAGGCCACGTCCCCGGGCGAATGGCGACGCCCGGGACGGCGTCGGAGGCCAGGTCCCGGGGGCCAAATGGCGGCGCCCGGGAGGGCGCCGGAGGCCAGGTCCCGGGGGCCAAATGGCGGCGCCTGGGGAGGGGCCGGAGGCCACGTCCCCGGGAACTTACCTGGACTTAGCCCCGCGGAGACTTCCCCCGACATAACTAGACGCATCACGCTCAGCACACACTTTAAGCATGCATTGACAATCTGTTTCGCCTTATTTGCTGTCAACAAGTTCTTGGTGTCGACGTGGTTGTTTTTGCTGATGATGAATTTCGTCCCATCCTTTGTGATGTCGTACTCTTGAGCTCTTCGGTGGTAATGGGCGTCACTATCGTACAAGAATGGACTTCCAAAAATCACTTGGCAAATATCGATGGGGATGACATCGCATTGAACCTCATCAATGTAACAAGCAGATATTGTAAACTTTAGAGTACATTGACTCTCTATTTGTTGATTCACGTTGGAAGTGATCCATCCCAGACGATATGGTCGAGGATGATGAGTCGTCTGCAAACCAAGTCGTCAAACCAGCCCGGCGAAGACCAAATTCTTTTGGCTTTTGGGGTCGAAGATGGCTGCGACCACCTCGTGCTTCACTTGTATGTTAACAGTGAACAATTCCTCTATCGGGTTGTGATCAGTTGATGAACTCGAACCTTTCTCCTTTGGGATTTCCATTAGAGACAAGGTCGTATCCGCCTTTCAACCGAATCCAACTGGATGATTTCCTTTGCGGGTGGAATAGAAGTAACCATAGCTGTTCGTGTGCTTGGTTCATCCCTCCTTGTTCTTTCTGGTCGCAGTTCAGGATGAAGTTTATAACACTTCTCCTTTTTGTGCCCAGCAACATGACAATACTCACAAGTGTTACCCGTATCTTGGGTACCCTCTACGAAGCTCGTCGTGGTTGAAATCTCCCTCACGTTCTTTTCGTTGCGGGTCTTATTCTTCTTGTCAATCGCCAAAGCAGTCGTGCTCGCGGTCGAGATGTCTTGAATTATGAATAGGCTTAGCTCAGCACTGATTATCTTCTGAAGTCCAGACGTGTATTTTTTGAACGTATGAGTGTCAGAAAGTGAGATGCCAAGGACCATTGTTTGTCTCCGGAACTCCGTTGTGTAGTCCTGGATAGATTGGTCGCGCCGTTGGTACAATCGGTGCAAACGATCCCATCTCTCCTCGAGATAACCCATCGGGTAGAATTCTTGTCGTAGGAGTCGTTTGAAATGACCCCTCGTAAGGTCGTCAGCTTCACCACTGGTGATAAGGGCCTTCCACCAAGTCTTAGCGTGGTCCTTCATCTTCAAAGGTGCAAACTTCACCTTTTAAGCGCTACTAAACCCTTTCAAGTCAAAGTAGATCTCAAGTTGGTCGATCCAAGAATCCAATTTCTCGGCATCGATCACCCCATCATATATGGGTATATCAATCTTAGCGTCGACCTTAAAAGAACCGATAGCTAAGGAAGTGTTGGCGAGGTCGTCGGTCTTATGGTCGCCTTCGTCTTCATCTTCGTCTGCCCTGCGCAAGTCTTCACCAGTCTTCACACCCATAACCTTCCCTACTTCAGGAGGTACAATCATGGCCTGCTGCTTAATCCAAGCAAGCACAGTTCCATGTCGGTGGAGAGTTTAGCCACTTATTCGGCTAGGTTAGCTTGAACGGAGGTATCGTCAGACATTACCGAAGACGTGGTTGTAGGAACTGTCAATTGATCGCCTGGAGTTTCACCGGAGGTTTTGTAACCCTGGCGAGTCTTCACCATCCATAGGATAGGAAAGCTACTCTGATATTCCAACTTGATCCGTTTGAGACCTAGCCTTGATTTTCGCATTAGGCTCGCCCAGATTCTAATATGCGGAATAACAGGATCTTACTCGGAAGTACCAAAACCAAAGGATGACTGCAACACAGTTCAAAGTAATTGCACAACTCTTTATTTCAAAGAGGGCTTTACACGTCGAACGTTAGACACACTTGCCTACGTCGAAGGAACTATGAGCTGGATATATGATCCAAGACTGTAATAATATTCGATGATGTAAACTAGACTTATTACAAGGTATTTATAGTCCAATCGTATGAGTACGTATCAGACTCAATAACCTAAACGTATTAGACTTGGAAACTAACTAAACCTAATAGATAAGACGTAGTTATATATATTTGGATCAGATTACAATTCTGACCAGGGATCGAATCCTTCCCAAGGTCGCAAACCTTTCCAAAATCGCAAACCTTTTCGTGGTCGCGAATCTGTTCCGAACTCGATCTGAGATCCTCCCGGATCAGTAGTCGATGAAGATCATCTTCTTTGCCAGGCTTCTGATAGCAGTTTTGGAAATTGTTGAGGATTGCATTGCACAACATTTCACAATTGTATATTGATCCTTCTGGTTGATTCAACAACCAAGTCCGTGCTGGACCTTTAAGGACCGTTGGCAAATAATTTGCCATAATCCGGTCATTTCATCCTGCCGCCTGAATGGCAGTAATATAGATCTGGAGGAATTCAGACGGAATTTGAGTTCCATCAAATCTCTCGATCATACCAGGCTTAAACTTATCTAGCCAGACTACAGCACACAGCCCTGGCGAGAAAGCCTTACAACCCACATATGAAACAGATGGTTGTTGATCATCGCGACTATCACCTTGGTCATGGGAATTAATAGCTTGAGGAAACTCACAACATGGCCCCAAGTGCAAGTACACAGGTTCACGGTTACGATCATGAGAACTTCCAGCTCGTTGGGCTTTGTCGTACCGGGCAAATGTAGTGTGAGCACAATCACGTCTTCCTTGGATCTGGTAAGCACTATCCCTTTCCTGGGAGTAAGTTTCTGAGCGCGATGGTGTGGTTGGAGTCACATCTGATGCAACCTTGTCAAGGTTTTCTGCAAGTACCCTTGCGAATGTTACCCCATCATTGTTTGCGAATTCAGAGGGAGGATTACAGAGTGCCTCTGCGATTACATGGATGCAATCCTTGGTACCCCTTCTGGGAGCCCGAGGAGTTTTTGGTAGCGTCGTCTCAGCCGTCGGGGAGTACTCCGGGGCTAAAAGCGGCGTCTGATCACGCCTATGACCATCGTGATATCGTTGGTGAGAGGTTTCTGGACCAAAGTCGCGAGCGGTGGTATCTTGGCGAAATTGCGCAAGGCGCAGAGCTTCCTTTGTGGCCTTGCAAACTTCAGCCTCTCGCTGCTCACGAGTTTTGTCCCCTTCCTGTTTATGTTCTCCTTCTTCCCTAGCAACACGTTGCTCAAGGGTCTCCTCAGAAAGTGCAGCGACTTCCCGTGGAGTGGAGGTTGCAAACAGAGAGAGCATCTTCTCTTTGTCTGAATCAGATTCAAAATCAAAGAGGGAATTTAGGTTGTCTGGAGCAAATCTTTCTGGACCTAAATCAAGATCATCATCGCCCGAACTGTCTGGGACAATGGCTTGTGCACATACTCGCTCTCAGATGTGGCAAAAATCATAGAAGGCGAGCAGACTGCCTTATTAGGTTCCCAGTCGATAGACGTAACCAGAACCTGAGAGGAATCCTCCTCAGCACAAGATTCAAGGATGGCATCGATCTCTTCCATGGGAACAAGATCCTCATCCATAGGAACGTCGACATAGTCGGCAAGATCGAAGTCGTTCTCGGAATCATATGCACAAGGATCCATAGCTTACTGTGCTTCTTGGTGGAGAAGAAGAAATGTCTTGAAAGATCACCACAGACGGCGCCAGCTATCGACGATTGGAACCTGGGGTTCCTAGTCGAACTTGCACGAATTTAGTTTGTTTAGTATGGAGACAATCCACACAATCACCAAAGGGAATCACAGTATCTATGTATCCAAATGACACAGAGTTTATACAGGTTCTGGTCCTCGAAGTCTGAGTAATAGTCCTACTTCCTGTTGTGTTTTCACTATATGTAAGATGTAATACAAAGAGAATTTGCTGTAAAGCCTAACAAGTCTTCTCTGGGTGATCTATATTTGATCAAACCTTCGGATCTAATTTCTCATTCCCCCCTTTCTCCTTTGAAATGGTCCTCTTTTTATACTTGTCGAAAAGGTGCCAATAGAGGAAAGTTTTGATGGTTTGATAGTTGTTGTGTGCGGTTAGACAACTGCACATCTCTTCTTATCTTCTCAACGGTTGTAATGCACGGTTATGGGTAACTGCACATTCATCCTCATCTTCTTGACTGTTTATCATGCCAATAAGAAGAGAAGTTGTATTGTCCTGGTATCGTGGTTGGTAGATCTCAACCATGTCTCAGGTTTCACGCAACTCTTCAATAATCATGGTTGTGTATTAGCTACGACCAAGTATTGGTATTGCTATTCTCTCTACGACCAGGATGATCGTGGGTAGGTGTCTCCACAACTGGGATGATCGTAGGAATGTATCTCCACGACCAGGATGATCGCGTGTGAGCATATGAGATTATGTATTCTGTGACAATATGTGTATTGACCACATATTTCTACAACCATAAACGCTGAGGTCCTAGGCAAGAATACCCACAATTGGTTATGTCCAGAAGATCTTGAACTATCCCATAGTCTCTCTCCTTGGTCTCTTCGACTACGGAGAGGCATGTAAATAACTCAAATCTCGTTTTGTGGCCATTTCAACCATAGAACGGCATGGGCAACTAACTCGGGTAACAATCTCCGTCAACATCCACTACCCTTACCAACCATTTCATTCTCACCTCAAAGCACTTTAATTACAACAAAATATCAATTTTAAGTTGCTTGACGTAAGTTGCAAATCATATAAATAACTCTAAATTGTATGATAGAATTGCTATGTGAAGATATTGCTATAATTAACTCTAGGGCATCAATAGACAAGTATACGGCTTAACAAATCAAGAATGGTCAATCAAGTGTTGGTTGATTACTGCTCATGTTCATTTCCAATATAAGCCTTCATACCAAATTACCATGCATATAAGTTCAAATCAACATAATTAACATTTCATAAAATGTAAGTTTCAAGATGACCAAGGCACAGTGACTTGCCAGTTGGATCAGCGGCAAACTCCTCAAGGTCTGGAACAACTTCCTGTTCCTTTGGAACCAACTAATCAAACCCTAAATCACAATTGTCGTGGTATTAAGAATACCCCGGCAGGTTTTGAAGACGATCCTAGCGGAGATTACGCAGCGCGGGTTGACCGGGTGACCGGTCCTCCCCCGCCGGACAAACACAAGAATTGACACGTGGATTTATACAGGTTCGGGTCCCGGTGGGGGCCCTATTCCTGTCGACGCGCTCCCGACCGGAGCCGGCTGGGGAGGCTCTCTCCGGGGGAGAGGCTTCCGGAGCACGTCTGTGAGATTAGCTATTCCAAATAACAATGAGCTGATCTTTTACAACAGAGGGGTACAAGGGCTATTTATAGCCTCAAAAAGAAGCAAAAAGCCTAAACTACCCCGGAAGCCACCGTCGGATTGAAGGGTAGGACTGTCCTTCTTCCGGTCAAACGTCTTGGATGCTTGACAGGTGGTCGCTGATTCCCGAGGCGTCCCTCGTGTGACCTGCACGTGATAAACAAACAGGGACTTTACCTTTTAGAAGGGCGATGACGTCCGGGACCCTTTCCGGAGGGCAGGGTCCCGGGAGCCCGAGAGGCGGCGCCCGGGACCCGCCCGGGGGGCACGGTCCCGGGGGCCAAAAGGCGGCGCCCGGGACATGCGCCGGAGGCATCGTCCCGGGAGCCAAAAGGCGGCACCCGGGGCAGGCACCGGCGGCCACTGTCCCCAGGCGAATGGCGGCGCCCGGGACCGCCCTCGAGGGGTCCCGGGAGCCAAAAGGCGGCGCCCGGGACATGCCCCGGAGGCATCGTCCCGGGAGCCAAAAGGCGGCGCCCGGGGCAGGCACCGGAGGCCACTGTCCCCGGGCGAATGGCGGCGCCCGGGACCCGCCCGGGGGGCAAGGTCCCGGGGGCCAAAAGGCGGCGCCCGGGACATGCGCCGGAGGCATCGTCCCGGGAGCCAAAAGGCGGCGCCCGGGGCAGGCACCGGCGGCCACTGTCCCCGGGCGAATGGCGGCGCCCGGGACCCGCCCTCGAGGGGTCCCGGGAGCCAAAAGGCGGCACCCGAGACATGCCCCGGGAGCCAAAAGGCGGCACCCGGGGCAGGCACCGGAGGCCACTGTCCCCGGGCGAATGGCGGCGCCCGGGACCCACCCGGGGGGCAAGGTCCCGGGGGCCAAATTGTGACGCCCGGGACATGCCCCGAAGGCACGGTCCCGGGAGCCTAAAGGGCGGCGCCCGGGGCAGGCACCGGAGGCCACTGTCCCCGGGCGAATGGCGGCGCCCGGGACCCGCCCGGGGGGCAGGGTCCCGGGAGCCAAAAGGCGGCGCCCGGGACATGCCCTGGAGGCATTGTCCCGGGAGCCAAAAGGCGGCGCCCGGGGCAGGCACCGGAGGCCACTGTCCCCGGGCGAATGGCGGCGCCCGGGACCCGCCCGGGGGGCACGGTCCCGGGGGCCAAAAGGCGGCTCCCGGGGCAGGCACCGGAGGCCACTGTCCCCTGGCGAATAGCGGCGCCCGGGACATGCCCCGGAGGCACGGTCCCGGGAGCCTCAAAGGCGGCGCCCGGGGCAGGCACCGGAGGCCACTGTCCCCGGGCAATCATGAACTTACCTGGACTTGACCGCGTGGAGATTTCCCCCAACAGCAGCCCCCCATGCCCTCCGGGGACGAAGCTTGAGCCCCCGGAGGGAATGGTTACGGTACCGGGAAAATCTCCGGGCGAAACCTCCGGACGAAAATCACCGGACCCCCGGCGACGCTTCGGTTTCTGTGCTGGGCGCTTTATGGCCGCACCGTTTTCGCAATAAATGCACGCGCGGTTCGAACCGGTGTCTCGATTTACGCGCCCGTCCCTTCATTTCCCGCGCACGATTTGAATTTCAGTGGTCAGATTGCTCCGAGGGGGCCACGTGGCGCGCATCTAGATCTCGGCCAGCCTCTATAAATAGGGCCTTAGGGGGCCCCGGAAGCTCATTCCAAATCTTCAACTCTAACTTTAGCTCTCCCGGTAGCGCTCTTCTGGTAACTTCTCCGGTAGCCTTTTCCGGTAGTGAGCGTCCGGGAGTTGTAGACGTAGCCACCTGAAAACTTAGCCACCGAAAAACAAAGAACTGACCTAATGGCTCCCAAAGGTCGAGCGAAGACCACGGAGGTGCCCCCGGAGGAAATCCCCATGGATTTCCTCTAGGCCTCCGAGTTCTCGGCCTCGGACGCGGAGTCCCTGGTCAAGAAGGGCGTCGTTGAAGAGGGGGACATCCGGGTCCCCCTAAAGAAGGACGGAGCCCCCCGCCCCAGGCCCGGAGAGGTCGTGGCCTTCGAGGCCTTCCTCAAGGCGGGGCTCCGGCTCCCGGTGCATCCGATGCTCCGGGAGTTTCTCAAAGAGTACGGGGTGGCTCTCAACCACCTCACCCCGAACGCGCTCGTCCGTATGGGCCTTTTTATATGGCTCTACGAGACAGCGACCGGGCGGGAGCCCACCCTCCGCGCCTTCCGGTACTTCTATGAACTGGCGGCGCAGAGCTCCCACCTGGTGAAGGGAGGACCGAAGTCCCCCTTCGGCTCGGTGATGGTCCAAATGCTGCCCTCCCGGGTGGCGGACTACCCGGCGGCGGCCTCCCGGGACCACTGGGGGGACTGGCTCCGGAGGTGGTTCTACCTCCGGGTCCGGGACGAGGCGGTGGTCTACGCCCCGGAGCCTCCCACCTACAGCCGGTCATCCGCACCGAAGCCGCCGGTGTGGACGGACGATGAGTTCGAGCTCCTCGGGAAGGTGGTGCTGACGAAGAAGGCCCGCTCGATGCGGGACGCCGCGGAGGAGCTGGCGCTCCTGCGGCTTTCCCCCTTCTCACGCGGGGGAAGGGGGATCGGCATGGGCCCGGAGCAGCGGCCTCCGGTCAAGCCGGTGACGCGGCGTAAGTCCCCTGCATTTTTGTACTTGCAGTTTTTTATGAGAAATTGACTAACTTTTTACCTCTTGCAGTGCGCCCGTACCCGGCGGCGAGGGACAAGGCGGAGCACCTCCTGGGGAGGTACTTTGCCGACGAACACGAGCGCATCGTGCGCCTCGTGGGGGAGGGGCCTCCCCGGAACCTGGTGGCCGAGGCCTACGGGCTCAGGCTTCCGGAGAGGAAGCCCCTTCCCACCCCCGGGTGTCATAAGCGGGGGAAGGATGCGGCCGGGGGCTCGGAGCCCAAAAGGCCCCGGGTCCAAAAGACCCCCGCCCCGACGACGACGCCGGTGACGACGCCGGTGAGGGCCCGGGACGCGGCTCCCGGAGCCGAACGTGCCCGGGCGGCGCCCCGGGCAGAGGCGACGCCCCCGCCCCCGGAGGCCCCCGTCGAGGCCCGGGGGAAGGAGGTTGTTACTGGCGGGGCGGGGTCCGATTCCGTGGACTACGCCCCGTCGCCAGTTCGAGTGGCGCTCCTCTCGCCTCTCTCGGCGGCATTGGCGCCGGAGAGGATAGAGGTGAGGTTTTCGGAGGCGGCGCCTCCGTGCCTCTGGCCGGTTGATGAGGAGGGGGGGAGCCCCTCAGTCTTCGAGGTCCCCCCGGAGCAGGAGGCTCCGAGGGCCCTCCGGCCTGGGGCGGGGAAAGGCCCGATGATCCCCCCCCGGGCGGAGGTCCCCGCCCAATCCTCGTCTTCGTCGTCCTCGGAGGAAACTTCGTCGACGAAGACGCCGGCGACGCCGGCCGTTCTCCCGGACTCCGAGGTCCGGGGGCCCTCTCCAGGCCGCAACGGGGGCGCCGGGCAAGATACCTCTCTGCTCCCCGCGGGGGAGGTGGCCCGCTGCGCGGAGGGCCTGCACAGCCGGAAGGTGCAGGCCTTCGTAGCGCGGGGAAGACTCCACGAGCGTTTTGAGGGGCTCGAGTCCCTCGGAGCCCAGGTAACCCGAGCTCTTAATACTTCGGCTTTTTTCCTGCACTTGAAATTTTTCTAACTCTTTATGTATTTTGTAGGTAGTGACTGTTACCTGGGGCCTTGAGCAGCGGGTCACCCGGCTGCTCAAGGAGGCGGAGAGCCGGGCCGCGGCTTGCGTGGAGCAGCGGGAGGCGGCCCTCCGGAAGCAGGACGAAGCTCTTGATGAGCTGTCCCGGGCCCGGGCGCAGGTGCACCTTTCGGAGGGCGCCTACATCCGCCTCCGAGAGGAGGCCAAGGTGCGGGAGAAGGCGCTCCGGGAGCTCGAGAGCTCCAGCGTCCGGGCGCTGTCGGACGCGGGCCGCTCCGTCCGCTCGGCCTTGGAAAGCCTTGGCGTTAGCCTGGGCTCCGGGAGCGGCCCGGAGGTGCTCCCGGCGACCCTCGCGGAGGCTGTGTGTTTTCTTAACGCACAAGTCTCCGCCATCCCGGAGGCTGCGGACGTCCGGGCACGGGGCCGGGCGATCCCCGTCATCGTGCCCGCCGCAGGGCTCGTTGACTACCGTGGGGTCGGCGCCCGGGCGATCGGGGGGCGCATCCCCCGGAGCTTCCCGGAGGCCTTCGAGCCAACGCGCCGGGAGGTGGAGCTGCTGGCGGAGGGGTTCTACGACCGGATCATCCGGACGAGGTTCCCGACACCGGCGCCTCCGGCCGCGGATGTCCCTGCCCCGGCCACGGAGGAAGCTCCTCGGGGGGAGGACCCCAATGCTAAAGTATGAGCCTCCCCCGGGTCTTTAGCTAGGACCCCTTTTTATTTTGTTAGACATTTTGATTCCGGTAGCTTCTTAGGAGAAGCCCCGGGCACTTGTACAAAAATCATTTTGCAATGAAATACATTTGAAATTTTTTCTAAGTCTGCAATGAAATGTTACCAGGGTACCCGGGGGGTTACTCCCGGGCAACGGTCCGGGAGAGGCTCTCCGGGGGACGCCCAAGCGGCTTTGATTTTGCTGAGCCTTGTCTCCGGGAAGAGCGACGGGGGTACTGCCCGGGAGCCTGTCTGGTTGAGGTGGCGCCCGGAGTGGCACTTGGATAATTTTGACAACAGCCGTGCTGAATTAACTCCCCCGCGCCCGAAGGCCCAAATGATACCTCCTCTCCGGATACTTCCGCCGGCTGGGTACGAGTTTTGGCCCGAAGACGTACTTCGGGACTCTCAGCGTCGCGTCCGGGCGCTGTACCGGGACTTGGCCCGGGAGCTGAGGGAGCGCCTCCGGGAGCTTTAGGCGTAGGGGCCTTAGGCTCGTAGAAAATCCCCCGGGTTAGGACCCGGGTTGCATCATTTCCGAAACCCATCGGAGGGGGAAGATGTCCTCCGGGTTTGCTGATCAATAAAGCGCGTTGTTTCCTTTTATTGCGCCTCTTTATTTTCTTCTTCTTGGATGGTCTGGACGACTCATCTTAGCAGGGATGAGCTAAGTTTCTTCGTGGGTGGTGCGGTCGACACCCGGGGGTTCCTTATCCCCCCCCGCCCACAGCGGGCCAGAGAATAGCTCCGCGCGCTGTGGGGGTCACAAGGCCCCCGGGAAGGAAGACACCTGTAACATAGGAAATTTTCTAAGTTAGAAAATTTTAAAGCGAGGTTTTCAAGGAGAAGACCTTCCAGGAGATAATCATCCGGTCGCCGTGAGAACGGGGAGCCGGGAATAAGGCCTTAAGCGGAAGGACTGTCCAAGAGAACCCGATGGGATTTCCAGAGGCGAGCTTCCTGGGAGACACTCGTCCGGTCGCCGTAAGAACGGGGAGCCGGGAATAGGGTCTTCGGGGAACGAAATGCCCGAGAAATCCGACTTCTCCGAGAGACAATCGTCTGGTCGCCGTGAGAACGGGGAGCCGGGAATAGGGTCTTCGGGGAAGGAAATGCCCGAGAAATCCGACTTCTCCGAGAGACAATCGTCCGGTCGCCGTGAGAACGGGGAGCCGGGAATAAGGTCTCCGGGAGGCATTCATCCGGTCGCCGTGAGAACGGGGAGCCGGGAATAAGGTCGCTGGGGACCAATCATCCGGTCGTCGTGAAGACGGGGAGCCGGGAATAACGTCGACTCCCGGAGGAGGAAGATGGATCCAAATAAGCCGCAAGGGGCTGATCTTCCGGTCGCCGTGAGAACGGGGAGCCGGGAATAACGTCGACTCCCGGAGGAGGAAGAAAATCCAGAAAGCCATTAGACGTCCCGCTGAGGAGAGCGTCTACTCCCGGAGGAGGAAGTGCCCGAAGACGGGTCTTGAGTGTTTGGGTAGGGGACTAATCTCCCAAAGTGACTCGTTACCACGGCCACTGTGACCGGGTTGCCGCTTACACCCTCAGTCCACGAGGGCTGATCGTAAGCCGCCCTACGGGAGTGCAGGCTCCATTGTAGGGACTTGCTGGGGCTGGCCCACTTCCTCGCGGGGAGGGCATCCTCACGGGGAGGGCATCCTCGCGGGGAGGGCGCCCTACGGGAGTGCAGGCTCCGTTGTAGGGACTTGTTGGGGCTGGCCCACTTCCTCGCGGGGAGGGCATCCTCGCGGGGAGGGCGCCCTACGGGAGTGCAAGCTCCGTTGTAGGGACTTGTTGGGGCTGGCCCACTTCCTCGCGGGGAGGGCATCCTCACGGGGAGGGCATCCTTGCGAGGAGGGCATCGCCGCTAGGGGCGGTAATGAGAAAGACCTGCGATGAGACAGTTTGCAAAGCAAGACCTATGTATTGATTAACAAAATATACAAAGCCCCCCCGGCGAAGCCGCGAAGGGGGGAAAAAGGAAGCTACAGTGTCCCTCCTCCCCCTCCGGCGTGAACGCCCCGGGGGAGGGGACATGCCCGTAAGGCTAAACATAGAACTTGCGAAGTAAATGCAAGTTCCACGTGTGCTTCAGCTCCTGCTCTTAAAGGTTGGAGAGCTTGTAAGCCCCCGAGCCCAGGACTGCAGAGATCTTGCAGGGGCCCTCCCACTTGGGGGAGAGCCTACCCTGGGCTTGGGGGGCCTAATGCGCTTGAGGACAGGGTCCCTAAGGCGAAAGGCCCTCAAGTAGCGACGATCGGGGCCGGAAAGGGGGAAGCCCCTGTGGCGAAGACCGGAATCGAAGTGGAGGGGGCCCCAGTGGCCTCGACCGGAACCGGGAAGGGAGCAGGCCCTGTAGCACCCGGGATCGGTGAGGGGGGGGCCCCCGCGGCGACGTCCGGAACCAGGGAGCCCATGCGGGGGGAAGTCCACTGCGGCACGGGGGCTGCTCTGTCGACCGCCCCCGGTGCGGTACACGCGACGCGGGGGGCGGGACTGGCTCCCGGCGTAGGGTAAACCCCCGGCATGAAGTGGGCTCCCGGCCCCGGGAATAGGCCAGGAACGGGGCACCCCCTTGGTGCCATCGAAGTGCCTCTACATCTTTGCATCTGCAAATAAAAGACTAGAATTTGCGTTACGGCACAGGTAAGGCCCGTGCTCTTGGTGAAATATGGGCTGAGAATCTACCTTCAATTGGAGGCGTCGGATCCCCGGGGAACGCATGCGGTGCGACCTGAGGAGCAAAGCCTCGTACTTGGCGGCACTGCCGGCCCCGGGGACAGCAGGACCTTCCGGAGGCCCCCTTCCAGACGCGGCTTGAGGAGGGGCCTCCCGGGGGGTATTGCCGCGACGTCTGGTTCCAGGGGGGGGGAGGCCTCCCCCCTGGGCGCCTCAATAATGTTGACGCTTCCGATCGCGGCGGCTGCGCGCTCATACAGAGCACGGGCCATGTCTTGGTCTCCCCGGACGTTGATCACGCCATGCGGCCCGGGGATCTTCATGCAGAGGTAGTTTTGATGGGTGGCAGCCCCCAGCCGGTTGATGGTGGTCCTCCCCATAATCGCGTTGTAGGAGGAGGGGAGGTCCACTACGTCGAAGCGGACCAGCTCGGTCCGGTAGTTCTCCGGGGCGCCGAAGGTCACAGGAAGATTTACCTTGCCCACGGGGTGGATCGCGTTCCCTGGGACAAAACCTTGTAGGGGCCCGGCTGCGGGCTGCAGGAGCTTCTCATCCACCTGCATCTCTTTGAAAGCCTTCAGGAATAGGACGTCGGCGGAGCTCCCACTGTCCACAAGGATGCGTGCCAGGTGACAGTTGTAGATTGTCGCGGAGACGATGAGCGCGTCGTCGTGGGGGAAGCGAACCCCCCGTGCGTCTTCTGCCGTGAAGGTGAGGGGGACGTCCGACCACTTTGGTGGCGGGGACGTGTGTAGCACCCCCACAACCTTAACTTCACGCGCGTACTCCTTACGCTAGCGCTTGGAGTCCCGCCCGGAGGCAGACCCTCCCACGATGACGTTGATGCGGCGCTGGGAGGTCTGGAAGGGGAGAGCTTCTGAAGGCTCCCCCTCCTGTGCCTGCTCACCCCCCGTGGGAGCGGGAAGGGCCGGAACAGCTGGCCGAGGGAGCAAGGAGGCCGGAGTCTCCCCCCCTGCCCGCGTTGGTCGAGGAATGCCGCGAAGTGCTGCAGTAGTTGGTCGCAGTCTCGGGTAGCGTGGGTACTGGACCCGTGGAAGCTGCACCACGGTCCTTCCCGCCTTCTCCCCGCGTGGCCTTCCCGGCCGTGCGAAGACTGTCCTCCCCCATGGCCTGTCGGCTTGGGGAAGGGGCGGTTGCCCCTCGGGGGGTCGCGCGAGCCGCCTCCGCTCTCGAGGACAAAAGTGTCCCGAGGCCGTGGCTCGTTATGCCCCCCCTGTCTGGGGCGTTTGGGGGGATCCCTGGCCCCCCGGTTGACGGGGGCGGGAGCCCCCTGGGTCTTCTTCCAGATATCGTCTTCCTCCGCCCGAGCGTACTTTTCGAGCACGTTGAAGAGCTCGTCGGCGGAAGAAGGGCAGCTCCGGGAGAGCCTCCGGTGGAGCTCCCCCGGGAGGATCCCGCTTTTGCAGGCTTCGATCACTGTGGAGTCCGGGACGTGGGCCACTTTGCTTTTTACTTGGGCAAAGCGCTTGAAGAAGCTTCTGATGGTCTCCCCGGTCCTCTGGCGCACTGTGTATAGCTGTGGAGAATCCAGGGGACGCACGTAGTTCCCCTGGAAGTTGGCGCAAAACTCCCGCTTCAGCTGCGAGAAGGACTTGATGGAGCCCGCCTTCAGATTGTAAAACCAGGAGCGGGCAATGCCGGTGAGGTAGAGGGGGAAGACGTTGCATTGGACGCTCTCGTCCCCCCCCCCCCCCCGCCGCGGAGATGGCTGTGGAGTAGATCTGCACGAACTCGTAAGGGTCCGCCTCGCCATTATAATGTTCGATGTGCGGGGGACGGTAGGGCCGCGGCCATCGGATGCTGCGGAGTCTTCGACACAGAGGCTGGTTCGCCCCCTGCACTTCCCGGGGGGAGCCCCAGTCACTGTCTTTTTTAACGGGGGACGCCCCCTCGTTATCCGAGTCAGGTAGCGGCCCAAGAGGGCCGCCAGAGTGGTGGTGACGACGCTTCTCTTCCGGGCCGGGACTGATTTCCCGGACGTCCGGGCTTCCCTCCGGGGAGGATGGTTCTTCGGCTTGTCTCTTCCCCCGACCGGTGCGAGAGCGAGGCTCCCTGCGACAACGACCGGGGGGAAGTTCTTCCCCGCGGCTGGGAGAATGCATTCGCTCGACCTCCCCCCGGGAGAAGCGGACCTGCTTCGCCGGGGGAGGGAGCTCCTGCACTGTAGCAGCCGGCCCGGAAGCTACCGGGGCCTGCTGTGGGGAGCCCCCTGCGACGGCCCCCGGGACCGAAAAGGGGGGAGCCCCTGCACCATCCGGGACCGGGGAGGAGGCGCCCGGGGCGGCGTTTGGATCCGAAGAGGGGGCCCCTGCGGCAACGACCGGGACCGGAAAGGGGGAAGCCCCTGCGACATCCGGAACCAGTGGGGCGTGAGCCCCCTCGGCGACGTCCGGGGTTGGGGAGCCAATGCGGGGGGAAATTCGCTGAGGCACGGGAGCTGCTCTGTCGACCGGCCCCGGTGCGGTAAACGCAACGCGAGGGGCGGGACTGGCTCCCGGCGTAGGAATAACCCCCGGCATGAAATGACCCCCCAGCCCCGGAAGCGGGCCGGGGACGGGGTACCCCCCTGGTGCCACGAAGGGCCCGGGGATGAAATAACCTCCCGGCACCGGGACAGGCCCGGGTGCCGAGAAGTGTCCGGAAGTATATCCCGCGGGGGGAGGGAACCCCCCGGCGGGATCATACGGGGTAGACAGCCCCCCGGAGACCGGAGGGGCCGCCGGGTATCCCATAAACGGGGGCATGATCCCCGGATATGTGTGCGACGAAAATGTGGGGGCCGGGGGCCGCGCCAACACACTGAGGAGCTCGTCCATAGAGCATTGGGCGCGGAGCTGGCCCTCCACGAGGGCCTCCAGCAGGGCGTCCCGGGGAGCCGGGGGAGCCGTCGGGGGGAAACTTGTCCCGGCCGAAGCCCCCGCGGCCACCGGGAGCGACCCGGAGGTGGAGGCACCTAGATTGAGAGGAAAGGTGGGAGGCGGTACCTGGGAATGGTCGCCTCCGGACGGAAGCGCCGGAACAGCAGTGTCCCGGACGGGCGGCGCCAGGTCACCGGGACCGGCGTCACTGGGAAGGGCGCGGGCACTTGTTCTCGGAGGAGCCATGGCGATTCGTCACGAGTCCCCACGGTCGGCGCCAACTGTCGTGGTATTAAGAATACCCCGGCAGGTTTTGAAGACGATACTAGCGGAGATTACGCAGCGCGGGTTGACCGGGTGACCGGTCCTCCCCCGCCGGACAAACACAAGAATTGACACGTGGATTTATACAGGTTCGGGTCCCGGTGGGGGCCCTAGTCCTGTCGACGCGCTCCCGACCGGAGCCGGCTGGGGAGGCTCTCTCCGGGGGAGAGGCTTCCGGAGCACGTCTGTGAGATTAGCTATTCCAAATAACAATGAGCTGATCCTTTACAACAGAGGGGTACAAGGGCTATTTATAGCCTCAAAAAGAAGCAAAAAGCCTAAACTACCCCGGAAGCCACCGTCAGATTGAAGGGTAGGACCGTCCTTCTTCCGGTCAAACGTCTTGGATGCTTGACAGGTGGTCGCTGATTCCCGAGGCGTCCCTCGTGTGACCTGCACGTGATAAACAAACAGGGACTTTACCTTTTAGAAGGGCGATGACGTCCGGGACCCTTTTCGGAGGGCAGGGTCCCGGGAGCCCGAGAGGCGGCGCCCGGGACCCGCCCGGGGGCCACGGTCCCGGGGGCCAAAAGGCGGCGCCCGGGACATGCGCCGGAGGCATCGTCCCGGGAGCCAAAAGGCGGCGCCCGGGGCAGGCACCGGAGGCCACTGTCCCCGGGCGAATGGCGGCGCCCGGGACCCGCCCGGGGGGCACGGTCCCGGGGGCCAAAAGGCGGCGCCCGGGGCAGGCACCGGAGGCCACTGTCGCCGGGCGAATAGTGTCGCGCCCCGAAACTGGGACAACGACTACTCCTGTAGAGACCTAACTCGCTGCAGCTAGTCCCATTCTCACAAACCTTTGACTTCCCAGGATAAGTCAAACACAGGAGTATATTACATTGCAACAGAGTACTCACAAAATATTAAGCAGTGTGGCCTGCTGGCCTTAATATTACATAAAGAGGATTACAATGCCTACAAGGCATTCAGGGTTTAGCAAAATATTTAACTACGCAGCAGAAGATAGGTGACCCTCCCACAAAAGAAGTTGACGGCAGAACAACACACTTCAGGGCTCTGGCGGAACTGATTCTCCTCCTTCTGGATCCACGTAGTACTCCGTGCCATCATCTTGATCAAAGTAGGCTCCATCTATTGAGTTGAATGTTGCAAGGGTGAGCACTTACGTACTCAGCAAGTCATAGGTAAGAGTAGATACATATAGTAGTGATGATATGAACCTAGACTAGTCAAGAATTATGGATATTTGTAAAATAATCTTTTCCTTTCTCATCTCATCTTATGGCAGCACTTTTTATAATATAACATCATTATTCATGTTCACTAGATTATAGCACTACCGCGACACGTCGACACACGACAGCCCACGGCAGCACTCCTTATCATGACAACACATGTCATTTGGGTAATATTGATTAAACATATTTTATTTAGAAAATAGTACTTGTGTCACACCCCGTGGATTTAATCCACCGCAGCAGACTCCTATAAAACCCGGGAGCTCGGAGTATTCGAATACGTTTTTAACTCTGCAGAGAGGTACCAATTTACCCGCAAGATATTCCACTTTCAAACCTTTCCTATCATAACAAAATGATTGGACCCCTGACTCACTTCATATTGTGAGCGGCAAGGTGGAAATAACAAGAACTTTTGTTATGTATCACTTACAATTCACCCCCGACCCTGTGGCTCTCAGCGAGGCACAGTTGTGGCAGGTTGTATCCAAACCTCCACCCCTTTGCTTATTCCCATTACTGGGTCAGCGTGCTTGATCACCTTCAGTGATATGTGTGGGAGCCGCGCTCCGTGTTTATCGTGCATCACTACACATCTCATGCAGGGGTTTCATGTGCGATCCACATAATTACTTGTTCAGGCCTGTCCCATACCAGGCTTGCGGTTAGCACGTTGTTCATGCCACTAGACGCACAACACAAGGTTCTAGTCCTTATATGCCAATGACCAGACCATCCACAACCCTGCACCTTCAGTGCCTGCATTCCTTTGCAGTCTAGCACCTCCAGTGCTACAGCCATCCATACCATTTTTCTGGTCACGGCTAGGGGTTTTATTTCATGAATATAAGTATATAAATACATATAATAGTTCATGGCTCAAAACTTGTTTATTTCACATTTCACAGATAACCAGTCTAGTACTGCCAATTCATAAATCAACCATTCTCAATCTTTCACATGCAATATTGCCTATATTCAAGGTTATGTTTTAGCAACATTTAAAATATAGGTTCAAGATGATCAAGGATATGACTTGCCTTCCGCGTCGTAAAATACAGCAGTCGATGACGGGTCAACAGCAAAATCTTCAAAGTCAACTTCTGAATCTGCTCGACGACAAACAATCACACAATAATTACTTATAATATTTAAAATATTTTATAACTTATATGCAGAAATGCTCAACAAGAATGATTGAACTAAACTGGAGATAAGTTGAACTGCAACTGAACTGAGTCGAGATTCTAGGGTTTCAAGGAATTTGGGCTAAGGATGGTGATTAGATAATCTTAGGGTTTCAGGATTTCAATAGGAATAACAATTTTGTGGCTGGTTTAATCAAAACAGCGAATGTCAACAGATCGACATTCGGATCAAAGCTTGGACATAGCTTTAAGAAAAGCTAGGGTGCTTATCTCAAGTTGTGGTAGTAGAAGAAAATGTAGATCACAACTCTACAAATTCAGTGGACAAAGTGGTTTTCAAATTGCACAACTAGAAGTGGGTAAACAAGGTCAATGCCACTGGCTGGCAAGCTCTGGCATAGAGCTGACAATGCCAAAACTAGGGCTTAGCATAACTTTTGATATGGAGCTCCAAATGATGCACCACTTTGTCTGGGAGGTAGGCTTGAGTAACAGGAACAATTAAGTCAACAGGATCTAGGGCAAGAAATGGCTGGAAAGCAAGAAATTTGATGATGAACAGAGATGAACTGGCTGCACTGGAGCAGTTCTGGACACAAACTTGGCATGGCTATAACTTCCAATCTAGGCCGATCTAGGTGTCGGGCTAGAAGACAAAAGTGTTCAGGAGATCAAAGCACACATACTAGACAAAGTTTTGAGGGCTGAAATAGCTGGAACAAGCTTTCCGGTCATCGGCGCCGGAGAAGAAACTCTGGATTTGGGGGTTTTTGCTGTAGGAGGTTTGAACTTAATTCCAAGCTCAAGGAGTATCTGTGGAGTATAAGGAAGCTACTAGGATAGTCAATTTGGTCAGAGGATGGCTGGAGAAGCCTGGCGACGATCACCGGCGACTGGTAGAGCTTGAATTTGGGGATACCTTCGATTCGAGCTCAACCTAGGGATCTGGATGCTTAGGCTGGCTAATTAGAGCTCACAGATCAATTTGCTTCACAGGTTCGAGGGCTAATTCGAAGTGATTTGGTCTGCATTGCCGGAACAGGGCAATCGGGAATTCCGGCGATCACCGGCGACTGGATGCAATATAACTCAATTAGATGGTACAGCACAATGAGGGAGATTAGGGAAACTTATTGGATGCGGTTAATTTGACAGAAGGTGCTGCGTAGTGTGCTGGCACCGTGAAGCTCTTCGACAGCTCGCCGGAGAAGACGACGACAGTGAAGAAGTTTGAGAATTTGGTTAAGTCCTGGGGAAGAGGAGATGACACAGGGTACTGGTGGCTTAAATAGAGCAGTGGGCAAAGCTTTCAAGGATTAAACAGCATTGAATTGGTGTCAGTTGACATGAGTTGCCGGGCGCAGATGCAACAACGGCGAGCGGTGACACGACTGTGCACGGGCAAGACAAAGCTGTGCTACATTGGGACTCAACCATGTCGGGCGGTGCAAGGTGGTGGCGACAACGACTGGCAAGGAAAGCTACGTGGCAAGAAGATGCTGACAACAGTCACTGCTGGTCACGCACAGGGCAAGCTTTAGTCGTCGACGCCGCCACGGTGTTGCCACGGCGATGGCTGAGACACTGACGCGTGCGCAACAGGAAGAGCAAGCATGCACGAGCACAAATGCAAGCGGAACTTGGCCGGCGGCGAGCGTGCACGGCGCATGGCAACCACGGCAATCTCTGGTCGTGCGCACAGGAGCTAGCCTGGTCGAAAATGGACTGAACTGCAGTTTCAATTCTTTGAGTTTTGGACTGAAATGTAAATCTGGAATTTTGGGAGGTTTAAACTGAAATTGATTTCACTAATCTGGTAGATTATATTCAACAAGGTATTTGGCAAAGGTAATTGATAAAATTTGATACATTTAAATAGTTTTTGATACAAACGGAAAATAGGGTAATTTAGGGTAAAACAAGATTTAAGTTTTGTTGATTTCGAATTCTGGCATTTAGGGTTCGATTTTGATATCTGCACAGAAGAGAGACTTGTGGTAAATAGCATTTTGAGAAGATTTGCCGAAGAAATTCTGAATTTGGAGTTAATCTGGAGATTTTAGCCTTTTTGGGTTTTCAGATATCAGATAAGGACTAATTTGCGATAACCCTTGGACTGATTTGTGAAAAGAGTCTAGATGATAGAATCTGGCTGTCAACTTTTTATATTAAGGTATTGACATACCCATGATCATATTCCAGGAATAATCTGGTCTGAACTTGGTCAAGATTTTGATTAAATCTGTATTTCTGAAACTTAGGGTATTTGGGTAATATAAGGTATTTCTGTTTTCGAAAACAGAAGAAGTTGATAAATCTGGAATTTAGAGATAGAATTGGATCTGGGTTCTGAAGGCTTTTAGATTCAGGATAACTAATAGATCACATCTGAACAATCTGATCTTGATTTGAGGTCACAGGATAGATTTTGGAGATTTTAGGGCTTAGAATAGATACTGATCTGGCTCATACTACAGATACAAGCATGCATGCTATTGATGAAAAAGGAAGTTTTCACCCCTAACTCAGGGTGTTACAAATAGCGGCGCCCGGGACATGCCCCGGAGGCACGGTCCCGGGAGCCTCAAAGGCGGCGCCCGGGGCAAGCACCGGAGGCCACTGTCCCCGGGCAATCATGAACTTACCTGGACTTGACCGCGTGGAGATTTCCCCCAACAACAATAAAATAAGACGATCAGCCAAACAAGCATAAAATAATTTAATAATACAGAATATACACCTGCATGGAAGCTTAGGTCACAAAAGGAGAGAAACTGAGCGAAATTAAGTCGAATGGAAGGGCCGCGGCGTCAAACTTAGGTCGAAAAATAGAGAAAATGCTCACTAGAGCTTAGATATTTTAACAGAATACATGGTTAGGTTACATACGAGAAGATGAATAAAGTAATGTGAATGGATTTTCGATCGAAGGTCTCTAGGACACTTTTTGACACAAGGAATGTCAACGGTTGACACTAGACGCGCACCAGGTTGCATTGGACATGCACTGGGTGGCACTGGATGATGGATACGTCGATGGTGGGGCCCAACGGCATGCCTGAAATGATAGCAAAGCAAGGAAACAAAGAACCACTGTGACAAATACTTCCATGCGGCGGCCGACGCGGTGGATTTGGGCGCAGATTGGCGATCAATGATCAGCACACTCTGGCGACGACCATGGTGGTGCCCTGTAGCAAAAAGGTCGAAAACAAGCTAAGGATTTTTGAGGGGGACAATGCTTACAACTGGCGTGGCGGCAACGATGAGGACGATGGCAAGGATCACACTAGCTGCAATAAGGAACCTGTAGTCTGTCGCAGTTGAGAAAAAACACTACCATAGTTGGAGAAAATCATTGCTGCGGCTAGGACGCGACAGGGAAAAACCTGAATCCGAGCTGCTACTGCTGCTACTTAAAAAAATGCATTTGATGAGTTTTTTTTAGTGTATCTGCAATGGATGAACTATAAACAACATGAGTTGAGGTAGAAGAAGGGCAAACTTCGTTCTAAGTATGAAAAAGAGTGGTGAAACCTCCAAGGAAATGGGTATATATACATTTATGTTGGTCAAGGGGTATTTTAGGCATTCCACCATTGCTCAAGTGGCAAAATTGTGGGTATTTTGATTTTTTCTCATGGTGGTAGATGGCACTATATATAAAAATTGTTTACTCTCTTGGATTTGATAGTAAAGGATTGTTTTATAATCATTTATGATGTTTGGAGGGGTTATTTGCAAATGTACCAAGTGTATGGTGACTATGAGGGTTTAAAATGCAATTTTGGTCAACATGCTAGGGTTTTAAATGGAAAATTGATTTTTCATGGTTCATTTATATGTGGGCCCTAAAAGAAAAAATGCATTTTTCCAAATACATGAATTTTTCCATGTGATACTTTGAAAATGGGTAATTTTTGAGAAAATTTTCATGGATGCATGATTTTAAAATATTAGTAGCCTGGGATGGCTAATTTGGAATTGGACAGACTCAAATACATGTTGGAAAAAGTTAAGGCTATGACTAGAGATTGAAGATGTTTACACACCATCTACGGTGCCTTCTCACTGGTGCCACTGCGGCACGCTCTACGCACATGGGCCACACACTGACAACCTCCTCCACTGCCACGCCATTAGCGCCACCGTGCCTGACATGACACCCTTGCCGCCATGAATTTCCCGCCCAACTAATTTGGTCTTCGGCGCCATCAGTCGCCAACGCCAATGTCACGTGCTCTACGAATGCAGCGTACGTGTCACTGAGTCACTTTCCGGCCACCATCGGACAATTGCTGCCAACAACACCATCTACCCACTCCGGTGAACTCGTTGGACAAGCTCACCAGCCTTGTTGCCTCCCCCAGCACTTCCACACTGGTGCACTAGTGCTATTCCCCTATTTCCAAGGCCTGCACACCAACAGTTGTTTTCCGTTACTGTTGGCCACCGCCCTACCATTGTCAGCATCACTCCGATCTGGCGACCTCACCGGACATGATCATCGGTCATCTCTCTAGCCCCACCTCTCCAACACCGTAAGCCCCTATGTTTTGTTGCACGCCAGTGTATATCACCGCACCCAATCTCTGTTCCTCCCCCTCCATCACTGTCATTACCATACTCAACCTTCACCCATTGACCACTGTAGACTACCGTCGTCGTCACCGACTCCCTTGATAGCACTGCTGCACCCCATCCACTTGCTTGCTGCCACAGGTAGTTCTCCTTGCTACGGCACTACTTTGATGGAGCCCATCACACACACAACCACCCCCTTGGCGCGCCTATGCCACCACCTAGTATTTTGTTTTGCCACAAACTTAGCTCAGCCCTTGTTGCAACCAGCTCCAAGTTCTTGCCGCGGCCAACGCTTTTCCCTACCGCACCTGATAGTTTTTGGTTGTTTTTAATCCAAGTTAGTTTCCCATGCGTGACCCATTACAATCCCTACCGCAGCTCACATTTTCTCCAACCGTGTTGTTGTCAGTTGTCCATGTCAAGTGCTAGCCACCGGCATCCAATGCCAGCTGTGACATAGCTCAATTTTAGCTGTGACCTACCCAGGTGCCAGCCACTGTCTATCCAAAGCCAGATACGACCGCGCCTAACATCAGCCTTGGTGTATTCCAGTGCAAGCCACATTTGTTTAGTGTGAGCCTTGCCACCCCTCGTCACTTACGCCCCAACCCTTCACCGTGCTCATCCTTGCATGCATGACCCCACTCCATGCCTTGTTAGGGTACAGTTGTTCTCACAAACACAACACGTACGGCGGGCCAGTGTAAACTGAAAAACTACTAGAAAAACTTGTTTTGCTAGTGGTTCTATAGATGAAAATATAATTTTGATTTTTCACTAATGTATCAGTTGGGAAAATTTATTATTTTTAGCAGATCTACAGCTAGAAATAAATAATATACAACAAGCTATAGATTAGTTTGAAAAAAGATTTATAGGAATGTGGGATAGTTGGGAATTTTTTTGGCACAAAATCTAAAATTTTCAGTGGGACAATAAATTTTTGGATTATTATTTTCAAAGGGACAATAAATTAGAGTAATTATTTTCAGCGAGAAATTAAATTTTTGGAGCATCAAAACCTCCTTCAATCGCTCCCTCAATCCAAAACCTCCTCACTGCACCATCTCCCTCACCAACGGCCAACACCCCCACCTTTAGTCTCCCCCAATCCAAAATCTCCTCATTGCACCCTCTCTCCCACCGACAACTGACACCGCCACCTCTGGTCTCTCAAGGATCCCCATTGCACCCCCACCTCTAGTCTTGAAACTTTAGTAGCAGCGGAGCAGGCACGCGGCTATGTTAAATTCAACAAATAGTTTTAGTAGAAAATATATTGAAGGTAATAACTATTAAGAAACCAGTGAAAACTTATAAAAGATAAAATATAAAAATATATTCATTAAAGATACCATAAAATTATAAAGTATATTAAAAAAACTAACTTCAATGTATTTATAGAAAATTACAAATCTCTTATTAGTTTTGATATCAAGGAAAAATTATATTATACTGCAAAGTATATTAGAGAAATAAAAATAATTTTATTTTAAGTTTTGAGCTTTTGAATTTTTCTTATTAAGAATTCTATAGTCATTGTTTTTGTTATTTTTAGTACCATTTCCTTTTTTTTAACTATTTGGTTTTAAAGTTTTTTAGTTTTGATGATCTATATATTTGTTTTACAAGTATATGTTTTTTGTTTTCTGTATGTTTTTTGCTACTTTCAATTTTATAGTTTTTTTACATACTTTGCAATTTTTTTATAGTCTTGTCTATGCTGCAAATGGTGTCCTAGAATTCTTTTCCATGTTTGATAATGTTGCAGTTCGCCAAAAGGTTCAAATTTCGACACATTTTCAATTTTTAGTGTATTGATGCTTCATTCAAGAAATAGCTCCGAGTTTCTAGCATTATTTTTTTTCCTATCATAAATTTGAGAAAATATACTGATTTTTTCAAAAAAAAAAATATGTAGAGTCTTTTGCCCCTATTCCCATTGCTCTATTTAGAATGTTTTATTTTGTAGTTATGATGAGTCTTGGATTCTTTGCATCCTCTTAACTATATTTTATTTTAGTTGATTGTTGTAGAATGAGCTTGCATATGTGTTATATGTCATTCGCCATATATTGTTTGAAATGGAGTGTGTATAATATTCCATACTTACTATAGAATGAGCTTGCAATTCAACATGCCTGGCTTGAATTTTGTTGGGCTATAGCCCTTGTAACTTTGGTTTTTGATGATGAGCCCAACAAAGTATGATAGGTTTAGTTTTAGTGCAGATTTATGTGACAGTTTTTAGTTATAATGAATAATGCCCTAATCCCAATTAGATCGAATTTTGGTTCAGCTTAGGATAAGTTTTCATATTTGATTCACTTTTTTAGATGTTGGTTCAGATTGGTGCTATAAAAAGCAATGTTTCAAATGTTTATTCAGTTTCTGAATTTTGTTTCAGTTATTGCTCTATTTTTCAAATTAAATTTTGGTGTTTAGGCTCAGATTTTTTTTTGCTGTGGTCCAAATCTTTATATTTTGGTTCAGATCTTCAGATTTTTACAAACCTGCAATCAAATTAGACTTTTGTTTAGACTTCACCATGCCTATATTTCAATTTTAGATATAGTAGTTTAACCACTTCAATGATTCATATATTAGGTTCAACTTTGTTCAAGTTTTGTACATATTTCCGTTTGAGTTTTTAGTTATGTTGCACATGCCTAAACCATAAGTTCATATAGGATTTTGGTTCATTTTGCATTTGGTTTACCTTTTTAGATTTTTGTTCTGTTTGGACCAGTTTGTGATTAATTTGGATGAGAAGTTGCTTCAGCCCGATCCCTTGGAGTACTGAAATTCCATTCCTGCAGTTTAGTTTTAGTTTAGTAGAGCCCCATTCTCTATTTTATTTCTTTTGTAAGCCGATAAGGACGGCAACTTCAATTCTCAAGCAATCAAGTAAGTTTTTTTTTATTTCTTATTATTATTTCTGCATTCTTATGGCTTTTTGCGAGTAGATCCCTTCTAAGGTTATGGATGACCTAATCCGGAAGGCGTGATTCCTGGTTTTGATCTCAAGTTTTGGAGTTATTTTCTAATATTTTCTTCCTCTAAACCCTAAATTCTCATTTCGACAACAGACGTAACAGTTGAGCCTTACCTAGAATTTAGGGGAGTTATTGAGTCCTTAGCACTTTGACGCGGGACCCTAAACAGGAGAGAGGCTCTCGCCAAATGTGACAGTGGAAGCGATCCTCTGACTGTTGACCCAGCGCTACGAACTAGAAACTTAATTTGTCTTGAAAAACAATGGAAATTAATTCACAATCCTCGGACCTTGAATAAAATTACACCGGATGGTTATGGAATTCCTGAAACCCTAGGTTTTAATTCCTGCTTTGTAAAACCAGATTTCAAACATTCAATGTACTACTTTAAAACCCTAGATTGATAGCTTTAGTAGTAGAATTAGTTATAGAAAAACAACCCCAAAACTCGTTTAGACTTAATTAGTGATCCATTAAACTAGAAAGACGAATACGCTTGTTTCTCTTGGAATTCGACCCTCAAGTGCTCAACGTTCAATCGTCCACTTGAGGTTTATTACTTCGCAAATCACGCTCGACCCTCTCGGGCACGATCAAGTTTTTGGCGCCATGTCAGGGGTTGAACATTGAACGTTGGAGTTTCAAGGTGTCTTTCTTCATCAGGAATTTCAGTAAGCCATGTCAGGGGTTTACGATTCCGAAAATGATTTTGATCTTGCAGATTATACTGATGTTAACATGGCGAATGAGACTCTCTGCATGAAGAAAATGAAATTCCCTCAAAGTTTGCTCCTAAGGAGTATCCTCAGGGATTGATTCATGATCAAGAACCTAAACAAGCAGTACGTTCACCTCCTGTGAGTCCTACCACATCAAATGGTGAATATGTGCCAGAACCCATCGTCTCAGATGATACGGGAGATGAGAACCTTGAGTTCAGTCTGGAAGGTTTTGCTCTAGAAAACTTGAATTCTATCTTCGACTTCGAGTCTGAATCTGATGAGGAGATGCTCTCCTCGTCTGCAAACTCAGCTCCCCGGGAGGTTGCTATACTTTCTGAGGAGACCCCTGAACAACATGCTGCTACGAAGGAAGAAGAACGCAAGTGGTAAGAAGATGCAGCTCGTGAGCAGCAAGAGGATAAGGTTCGTAGGGTCACAGAGCTGTTGCTTCTAGGCCCTTAATCTTGATTTTGATGATAAATAACAAAAAGTGTCTTGGACTAATCTATTTGCTTTGAGTATAATCAATAAAATTAGGTGAAAAGAAAAAACATCAAATGGGAGTTGCAAGCGCAAGGTCGCAGTGTGGCCCAGATCTGCAGGTCGCAAGCCAAGGTCGCCCGTGGTCGTGAGCTAAGATCGCAAGCGCAAGGTCGTCAAGAAGGAAGCAGCAAAGACCTAAGGTAAGTGCTTGTTTATTGTACCGGTCTCGGAGTTTGGAGTTTGACCGGATTTTATAGAAATTCTTTTTAGTTTATAACTGTACTATTAAGAGGGGTTGCGAAATCTCTTTTAGTTTCAGCAAAAAGTGAGAAACTCTTAGGTCATTTGTTGCATTCGCATCCATTCATATTCTTGGTCAAAATTTGTGAAATATATAGATTTCAAAGAGGGACTAAAACTGGTCTTTTGAGTACTGTTTATTTGACCAGATACTGTTTATTTGACCAGGTACTGTTCATTCGACCAGAGGTCACACGAATACTGTTCATTTGACCAGACATTGTTCATACGACCAGTAAGACTGTTCATTGGATCAGACATTCCAACGGCTATTTACTAGCCGTTAGAGTTCGTAGCTGGCTGTTAGCTGTACTGATTTTGTTCCTTTTCAACCACAACTGCTAGCTAAGAGGTTGGGCTATAAATATATGTGTTTTGAGCAGTATTCTCATCCATCTCAAGCCATATTCTCATATACACCTTCAAGCATCATTTCTCTACTCTTTTGAGCAGTTTTTAGAAGAAGTTTTGAACACTTTTGAGTATATTTTCGTTACTATTTTTGAGCAGTTTTTAAAACACTTTTAGCAGATTTTCTCTACTATTTTTGAGAAGTTTTTAAAACATTTTTGAGCAGTTTCTGTTCACATTTTCGAGCAGTTTTTAAACAACTTTTTGAGCAGATTTCTCTACTGTTGTGATCAGTTTTATAAACACTTTTCGAGCAGATTTTTGATCAGTTTTATAAACAATTTTGGAACTGATTTTTGATCAATTTTACAAACACTTTTGAGCATATCTTTGAGCAGTGTTTGAGTAGATTTTTGAGAAGTTTATGTTCACATTTTTGATCAGTTTTATAAACACTTTTGGGTAGAATTTGATCAGTGTTTATAAACATTTTTTTGAGCAGTTTTTCTAAAGAACCAAGAGATATATTTTTTTTATATACACTTGAGCCCAAGTGCCAAAGTATTGATCTTTTGATCAAGTATCATTCATTATGATTGAGAGAGATCTTTTGAGAACATTCATTTGCATCCTTAGAAGTTTCTCGGTATTTGTTGTGGGTCAAGAGAAGATCTTACAACTTGTTACTCTTGGTGAACGCCCTCACCTAGAGGTTTGGAGGTGTGGCCGTTGACCTCTCCATTAACGGAGGTTGTCGGAGAGACTCGGCATATTTTGTGAAAGGTATTGGTGCTCGCCTATCCGGAGTGGAGAAGGAGCAACCTTAGTGAAAAATATCCTTCGTGGATATTGAAGTAAGACTCAGTCATTTGAGTGCTTCAACGAGGAGTAGAGGAGACCGGGCGAGTCTCCGAGACCTCGGGATAAATCACTGTGTTTACTTTTCTTACTCTTTCTTAGTGCAAAATTTATTAAATTGTTTTAGTTTATTTGCTCTTTTTCTTTTCCTTGCAAAAATTGTTTTTAGTCGAAAGGTTTTAAAGCCTCCTATTCACCCCCTCTAGTTGGCATCCTCGATGAGGTAGCAACGGTTGTCACTCCAATGTCATCCTCACGATCAGCAACTCGCTCTCGAGAGCGGGATAGTTATCACTCAAGCTAGGGACATTCCTGTGGACATACTCCATCGGCCCGGTATCGCAAAACCAGGCGTATAGGCAATTCTAGTGACCTTCGATGTGAGCAAGTACATTCACGATTAGGATCGCGAGTAGATTCTTCTCGCGATCGTAATCGTGAACCGGTGCGTTCGCGCTTGGGGCCACAGGTTAGTTCATTCCGCGACCTTGATAGAGGTCGTGAGGAACAGCAGTCACGTCCTTCATATGTAGGTTGTAAGTCTTTCTCGCCAGGATTACGTGCAGTAATCTGGCTAGATAAGTTTAAACTCAGAACAATCGAGTGATTCGACGGGGCCAAAAATCCTTCTGAATTTCTACAGATTTACATTACCGCCATCCAAGCAGCTGGTGGTGATGAACGAGTTATGGCAAATTATTTGCCAACTGTTATGGAAGGTCCGGCACTGACCTGGCTGTTTAATCAGCCTGAAGGATCCATTTATAATTGGGAAATGTTGTGTGATTCAATCCTCAACAATTTCCAAAATTGTTATCAAAAGCCTAGCAAGGAAGATGATCTCCGTCGCTTGCGCCAGCCTTTTACTGAAACTCTTCGCCAATTTGTCAAGAGATTTGTTGGAGTAAGAAATACTATTCCCAACATATCCGACACTCCGTCATCACGGCATTTAAACATGCCGTTCGATATCGGAGGTTTACCGAAGATCTGCTTATTCATCCACCACGATTAGTCATGGATCTCTTTGACATGGCTGATCGTTATTCTGACATGGCTGAGGCTGTTGAATGGAATAAGATGGTGGATAAGGGAAATTTGCCGCCTCAACCAGGTCTTGAGGCCGACAAGAAGGATGATTCATGCAAGAAGTCTGAGACATCTACGAGCAAGAAATAATAAAAGGTGAAGAAAACCAGAACCAACCAATTCCGAGGGGTCACCATCATTGACAAATAGCCTCAAGGGAAAGGTAAGAAGGTTCCTTTTAAAACTAACAAGGTTTCTCCTGCTGGTCGCAGCGACCAAGTAGAAAACCAAGTAAAATGCAGGGATCGAAGAAATGGTGTCTGTTCCACAACGTTTCATCACATGATCTTTAGAATTGTCGGAGTTGGTTAAAGAAGCTAGATAATTTTTATCAAGGTAAAACTCCTATGCCTACAGTACTAGGTCAAAGACGTACTAGCAGAGACAAAGGCGCTAATGCGGATGAGGACATGCCATATCAGGTACCTAACAATCATGTTAATGTTATTTTTTGTGGTTCTTCATCTTATTTTTCTAAGTGTCAGTATAAAAACATTTGCCGTGAGGTAAAGAGTACTGAGGTTCCTTTGGGCAAGCCTCAGTTTCCCTGATGGTTGGAGGTTTTCCTGACCTTTAGCCGGGAAGATTGTCCAAAGAGGTTGATGCGACCTCAGCGCCTCCCTTTGGTGATATCCCCTATCATTAGTAATGCTAAGGTAGGGAGAGTATTAGTTGATGGAGGGAGTTCGCTCGATCTCTTTTTTGCCAAGGCTCTCGACAAGATGCAAATTCCTTGTTCGAAGATGAAGTTAGTGGCTCAACCATTTTTTGGGATAATTCCGGGTTCCTCTTTGTTACCAATTGGACATATTGTGCTGCCGGTTACACTTGGGAAGCCAGCGAATTTTCGAACGGAATTAATTACTTTTAATGTAATTGATTTTGATTCAGCTTATAATGCCATTTTTGGCAGGCCTTCTCTCGCTAAGTTCATGACGCTGACGCATTATGCCTATCCATGCGTTAAGGTCCCAGGTCCTCGTGGCATGATCATAGTGAGGGGCAGTCAGCATACAGCCCTAACCTGTGATTAAATTTCCATGGAACTAGTCGATCAACTTCCTTTATGAGATGTTAAGGTTGCGACCTCAGCACCAGATGCGGTCAAGGGATCCCCCTGGCTAGAAGAAAAACTCAAGCAGATTCCTTTATTCCTAGATGATCTATCTAGAACTGTTCGGATTGGATCAAACCTGGATGATAAATAGGAACTAGAGCTCATTGCTTCCTCCAGGCTAATGTGAATGTGTTTGCGCGGAAAACCTCAGACATGCCTGGAGTCCCAAGGGAAGTAATTGAGCACAGGCTAGCCATTCGGCCTGAACAACGACCAATAAAGCAAAAACTCAGACGTTTTGCTCCTGATCGGCAAGAAGCTATATGTTCGGAGTTAGAAAAACTCCAGCAGGCTGGCTTCATTTGTAAGGTTGATCACCCCGAGTGGCTCGTGAATCCGGTCATGGTCCTGAAATCAAACAGTAAGTGGCACATGTGTGTCGATTACACCAGTTTGAACAGTGCTTGCCCAAAGGACAACTTTCCCCTTCCCCGTATCGATCAGTTGATTGATTCAACAGCGGGTTGTGAAATGATGAGCTTCCTGGATGCTTACTCAGGCTACCATCAAATTAGCATGGCAGAAGAAGATGAAGAGAAGACTGCCTTCATCACCCCATTTGGTACTTACTGCTACATCAGAATGCCATTTGGGCTCAAGAATGCTAGTTCCACGTATCAGCGCTTGATGCAAAAGACCTTTATTTCTCAGATAGGGCGTAATTTAAAAGCTTATGTTGATGATTTGGTTGTAAAGAGTCTTAAGAGCTCTAGTCATATAGATGATCTTACTAAAACTTTTTGTAATTTGAATAAACATGGAATAAAGTTGAATCCTGAAAAGTGCTCTTTTGGGGTTTCTTCAGGTAAGCTTTTGGGTTTCTTTGTTTTTTCAAGAGGCATTGAGGTTAATCCCAAAAAATTCGGGCCATTGAGCAAATGCGATCCCATTCGACCATGAAGGAAGTGCAAAGTCTAATTGGTCGAATGGCGGCTTTGAGTTGTTTCATTTTGAAGTTAGGCGAACGTGGTTTACCTTTCTTTAAGGTTCTACGTAAGCACAATGGTTTTTTATGGTCGGATGAAGCCGAAAAAGCCTTTCAAGAAGTGAAAGCATACCTCACCAGTGTTCCAGTGTTGGTTTTCCCTATTAAGGGAGAATCATTAATTATCTATTTGGCTGCTACCCCTCATGCAGTCAGCACAGTGTTGGTCGCAGAACGGGAGGGAGTACAACGACCAGTTTATTACATAAGTGAAGTGCTTAATGGACCAAAGGAGCGTTACCCTGAAGTCCAAAAGCTCCTTTATGCTCTTTTAATGGCTTCTAGAAAGCTTCCACATTACTTTCAAGAACACACAATTTTTGTGCCATTGTCTTTTCCTTTAGGGGGCATTCACCAGAACCCGGAAGTTTCTAGTCGAATTGCGATGTGGGCAGTTGAACTTGGAGCATTCGATCTCCGTTTTACTGCTCGAGTAGCAATCAAATCCCAAGTTCTTGCCGATTTCGTGGTCGAATTGACTAATCCCGAACCATAGGAATAAGACACGATGGATTTGGATAATTCTGACTGTTGGACGATTTCTTTTGATGGCTCTCGCAGTTATCAACACTCGGGGGCTGGAGTAGTTTTAATAACACCTCAAGGAAATTACACTTTGCTACTACCAACAATGCAGCAAAGTATGAAGGTCTTCTTGCTGGGCTTCGAGCAGCCAAATCCCTTGGAGTCCGTCGATTAGTGGTGAGGGGGGACTCACAGCTAGTTGTAAACTAGGTAAACAAGGAATACAGCATCTCCAATGAGACAATGGGTCATTACCTGGACAAGGTGAGGAAATTGGAAAAATACTTCAGTAATTTGGAAGTCCAAATCATTCTGCGAAGAGACAATATTCTCGCAAACCACACTACCACAGAAACAGACATCCTGGACGGCACATCACAGACGGGTATGAACTGTTCAATGGAAAACCGTCTGTGAAGGCCTGGCGGGAGAATATGTTCAGATATCACATCACAGACGGTTCTGACGTCAAAAACAACTGTGAGAGTAAACCAGACGGTTCTGAACACAAAACCGTCTGTGATAGTATACTTATCACAGACGGCTCTAACCTAAAAACCGACTGTGATATATACAATCGGTTCCCAGCTAAGAACCGTCTGTGATAGTCTAATTATCACAGACGGTTCTAACCTAAAACCCGACTGTGATATATACAGACGGTTCTGAGTTCCGAATCGTCTGTGATAATTAGACTATCACAGACGGTTCGGAACGCAGAACCGACTGTGATTTATACAGTCGGTTGTAAACCACGAAGCGTCTGTGATAGTGTAGTTATCACAGACGGTTCTGATGTATGAACCGACTGGAAAAGTACCGGCGCTTCGAATTCTCAACTGTGATCATTTCTGTCTCCGATCTTCGCGCACGGCGCCTAGGAGAACACGAAGCATCGCTTTGGAAGTTCTATAAATTGACAGTGGAAAAATTGTCATTTACTTTACAAGTTTTTATAGTTCTCAGACTGTTTGACTCCTTAGCTTCTCTGCGCCAATGGCATCCTCGATGGCATCGTCAGCCTCGCCCTCCCCGGTATGAACTCTCAATCTTTTGGACTTACCCCTGTATTGTTAATCCATGTTCAATACATTCTTGACCTGTTGATTTGCACAGGGAAGGGGAGCCGTGGAAGACACTGCCAAAGTCAAGGCCGAGCTGAGGGCCCTCCAGGAGGAGCACAAGCTCCTCACGGAGAAGCACACTCGGCTACGGCTTGACCTTGACGATCTCTTCCAGCGCATTCAGCGCATGAAGACGGATGGTGACAATGCTAGTGCGAGGACGAGGCGTCTTCGCGAGGAGAAGAAAGCCGCGGATATGACCATCGCTGGCTGCGGTTTGACAATGAAGGATACCATCGCGAAGCTGAGGGAGGTCGCAGGCCTTCTCGACGCTAAAGTAGTTGATCCTGAGAAGGACAACTTGTCGCTGGAGGAGTCCTGCGTCCTGGCTGCAAGTCAAACTGACTTTATTCTAGATGCAGCCAGGGCTAAGACCACTCCTTGACCTAGCATTCTGTATTTTTACTTTTTTTTGTAAGTGATGAAACAAATTATTGAAAACTTTGTTCTTATGTCAACTTTCTAATTTTCCAGCACATTTTTGGACTGCATGCAATCTTCCCTCTTTCTTTATCTTTCGTTAGCTTTTGTCGAACATTCGACCATACAAAGGTATGTACACTGTGTGCGATCAAGGAACGACTATCGCGATCTTTGGCTTGTGATCGGAGCCCTTGAAATAATATAGAAACAATATAGAGGTCGCAGGTCCCATGCAAATAATATAAAAAGAATATAGAAGTTATATATCAACGTGCTTTGAAATATCACAAACGGCTCTGAGGTAAAAAACATCTGTGATAGTCACATTAGAGACGGTTTTTACGTAAGGCCCGACTGTGATGGTCCCAACAGTGTCCTCGAGTCGACTCGAATTCTTAACCTCTATCAATATCACAGACGGTTTTTAACTCCAAACCATCTGTGATAGTAAACGGACATATTAAAGACGGTTCGGACATCAGAACCGTCTGTAATATTAAAGCAGACGGTTTTGATCTCCCAACCGTCTGTGATAGTCCCAATAGTGCAATTCTCTACATGCAATTGTTGATAACCGCACATAATAACTGAGCAGATGAAGAGACTTAATTATTTACTTCAAATTTAATTTACATCGAATTATGTAATCTGACTCTTCAACTTCCTCGCCTCGAATTCTCGACCTCTATCAATATCACAGACGGTTTTTAACTCCAAACCGTCTGTGATAGTAAACAGACATATTAAAGACGGTTCGGACATCAGTACCGTCTGTAGTAGTAAAGCAGACGGTTTTGATCTCCCAACCGTCTGTGATAGTCCCAACAGTGCAATTCTCTACATGCAATTGTTGATAACCGCACATAATAACTGAGCAGATGAAGAGACTTAATTATTTACTTCAAATTTATTTTGCATCGAATTATGTAATCTGACTCTTCAACTTCCTTTGCCGTGTTGCAGTTTATCTCCCGAGAAGTTGTATATCATGAATTTATTGGCCTTGAAAACCAGTACTAGTGCGCTTTTTAGAACTCGAGGCACCCGCGCATATGAACCGTCACCTTCTGTTTCTATAAATAGCGAGGCTCCTAAATCCCTGTCTTTATTCCCTCCTCAACTCCCACCTTGATGGCGAGCCGAGATTCCAGTGAGGTTATTGAAATTGAGAGTGATGAGGAAGAGATAAGGAATGAACTCGATCAGGATCTTCAGAAAGTAAGTCCTCTCTGAAACTCTAATGCAGATCTTTCTTTTATGACTTGATTACCTCGAAACAAATGCATTTCGAAATCCACAGGTGGTTGAGGAAATGATCCCTCCAAAGAAGAGACTTAGAAATGATGAAAGATCGTACAGTGGAGCTGCAGCGAAGACTCTAGAGGGTGCTGAGGCCTGTGTTGCCACATTGCCCCTTGCAACCCCTCCAGTTGCATCGACTCCACCTTTGGAGATCCACAATAATCCTTCCAATATCCCCTCTCCAACACCTTTGTATCATCAGCTTTTCTGGGGTAAGGCTCACACTTCCACGTCCAAATCCACTCCGAAGCTTGGCAATCATCTTCACCCTCCCAGCATACGCCCCTAGGAGAAGCTGGAGAAGCATATGTGCAGGAGGAGAAAGCTGCCTTGTGCAGAACTCTCCAAAAAAAAAAAGAGGCGCTGGAGAAGCATTCTGAGGGGATGTCTTTTGCCATTCTGCACTTGGCAGAGTGCATGCTTTGAGTTGCAGCTTCATCTCCACCTTGGTTGTATCAACTTTAATTTCTTGGATGATCCTACGGATGCCAAATCCACTCCTTTGGTGAGAGATGATGTTGATAGTCTTAGAGCCATTGGTAGTTCTTCTGGGGCGGCCAGTGTAGATCCTACTAATGCCAATACGTCCCTAGGAGAACTTTGTAAATTACTTTCGGAACAGGTCGACACTAATCAATTGGTCGCTTAATTAATAGTATCTCTTATGTATGGAAAGATTGTAAGAAATAAGAAATTTTTTTTCCTTATATATCTGGCTTTCGATTGATTATGTAACTGATAATCACCAAATGATGTTCTGTGTAAAAATGTTAACAAGAAAATACTGCTGCGATCAAGACGGTTTTTAACTCAAAACCGTCTCTGCTTGAAAGATTACAGACGGTTTTAATTTCAGACATATATATAAAACAAATATGAAAAACAAGATAAAACCAAACAGTCTGAACGTTCATTTTTGTAAATACTAACATTGAAATAAGATAGAACCAAATATGAAAAACATGTGGAGCAACTGATGACCAGTAGTCGAATGCAAACAAAAAAACCGGGATATTAAAGACGGTTCGGACTTTAAAACCGTCTGTGTTATCACAGACGGTGCTGAGGTAAAAACCGACTGTGATAACAACATACACAGACGGTTCTGAGGTAAAAACCGACTGTGATAATAACGTAGACGGTCGGATGTGATAACACAGACGGTTCAGATGTGAGAACCGACTGTCATAATCAAATACACAGACGGTTCTGATGTAAAGCGGACGGTTTGGAGTTCATAACCGTCTGTGATATTTCTTTCATACTTACACAAATTGCAGCGATATTACCGACGGTTGATAGATTGAAAACCGTCAGTAATATTCTTTTCTTCAATAATGCACCGATATTACCGACGGTATTATATAGAACCGTCTGTACTGAACCTGGTATAAAAGGTCTTTTGGCGGATGTTTTGAGCTAGTCGTACTCTCTTGCTCGACCTACACTGTCCAGTTCGAAGAGATTTGGGGCAAGGAAGAGCGAAATCTCGAAAGGCAGGGGGAGCATTTGGGGGCAAAAATTTGAGGATCGAACCAAGGTTGGTTACTTGCTCCCAAGGCGTACACATTACTTGATTTCATCATCAATATCGATCTCCATTGATTTACTAATTAGCATGTGTATGAATTTGATTTATTGCAGATGGTCCGAGACTGGATGTATAATGACAACCGAGTGGGTGAGGAATACATGAAAGGTGTTTTTGATTTTGAAAAGGTTGCTGTGCAAGACATGGCGAAGAAGGGTTTACCATATATGTACTGTCCTTGTGTAGACTGCCAGAATATTAAGATGTTCACCAACTCATCTCAAATTGTCGCCCACTTGATCCGACGTGGTTTCAAAAAGGGGTACACGTGTTGGGTCCACCATGGAGAAGAGCCAACTGCAGAAACAACTGCCACTCAGGTTGAGGAACAGGACATACCGGATCCAAACAACGACTTCGACGAGGATATGCCAGAGGATGACCATTTAGATGACATGTTGCGTGATGTCGAAGGAAATTACAGTGAAAGGGGGTTTGGCAAATTCAAGCGCTTGATTGAGGACTCAGAGAGGCCGTTGTTCCCTGGTTGCAAGTCGAAATACACAAAGTTGGCCTTTGTGCTTGAACTGTTAAAATTGAAGGCAAGCAACAGATGGACCGACAAGAGTTTCACAGCACTGTTAGATCTTTTGGCGGACATGCTCCCGGAAGGAAACGAGTTGCCAAAAAACACCTACCAAGCGAAAAAGCTGTTGTGTCCTTTGGGAATGGAAGTAGAAAGGATACACGCATGCCCTAATGATTGCATCCTTTACCGTAACGACTACAAAAATATGCATGTTTGTCCGGTGTGCGGCGCATCCCGCTATAAGCGTACTAAGGACCGAACAGACGACAGCGACTGCACGGAGATAAAGGAAGGACCTCCTGCTAAGGTGTTGTGGTATTTGCCAGTCATTCCCCGCTTGCAGCGTTTGTTTGCAAACCGTAAAAAGGCAAAATTACTGCGTTGGCACTCGGAAGACCGGAAGAAGGATGGAAAGTTGAGACACCCCGCTGATTCTTCGCAGTGGAGAAACATCGACAGGGAATTTGTTAACTTCGGAGCAGAATTGAGGAATATAAGGTTCGGGTTGAGTACCGATGGAATTAATCCTTTTGGTAACATGAGCAGTCGGCATAGCACTTGGCCGGTTCTTTTGTGTATCTACAACCTTCCTCCTTGGTTGTGTATGAAGCGCAAGTACATCATGATGTCTCTACTTATCTCAGGACCAAAACAACCCGGAAACGATATTGATGTGTACCTAGCACCATTGATAGAGGATCTCCTAACAATGTGGAACGAAGGGGTGCAGGTATGGGACGCATACAAACGAGAGAACTTCATCCTACGTGCTATGATATTCTGCACCATCAACGATTTCCCTGCCCTTGGAAATTTGTCGGGCCGTACTACGAAAGGAGCCAAAGCCTGCCCCCACTGCGAAGATGACACTGAGAGCGTGTGGCTGAAGAATTGCAGGAAAACAGTGTACATGCGTCACCGTAGGTTTCTTCCGAAGAATGACGCGTACCGTAAGAGGAAGAGGGAATTTGATGGCCACAACGAAGATGGTTCAGCCCCGAAGCCTACGCGCAGGAAAGATGTTTACTCACGGGTGAAGGACATAGACGTTGTGTTTGGAAAGGGTGGTAAATTGAAACCCCGCACGAAGAACACTTGGAAGAAGAGATCGATATTTTGAGACTTACCGTATTGGGAGCATTTAGAGGTTCGTCATTGCATTGATGTCATGCATGTAGAGAAGAATGTTTGTGACAGTTTAATCGGCCTATTGCTGAACATTCCAGGGAAGACAAAGGATGGCATCAATGTGCGGCGTGACATGATCGAAATGAGAATCAGGCCCGAGCTAGCACCGAGAGAGGACGATAAAGGCCGTATATACCTCCCCCCCGCATGCTACACTTTGTGCAAGGCTGAGAGGACAGAACTCTGTAAGTGTCTCCATGGTGTTAAAGTTCCATCGGGTTACTCCGCAAATATGAAAAAGCTTGTGTCCATGGGCGATTTGAAATTGCTGGGTATGAAGTCTCATGATTGTCACGTGTTGATGACACAAATGCTTCCTGTTGCCATCCGGAGTATTCTGCCGCATAAGGTCAGAGAGACGATCACGAGGCTATGTTTTTTCTTCAATGCAATTTCTTCCAAGGTCATTGATCCCGATGGACTGGATTCTTTGCAGAGCGAGGTGGTTCGAACTCTCTGTCAACTTGAGATGTATTTTCCTCCATCGTTTTTTGATATCATGGTCCATCTCACCGTCCACCTTGTCAGAGAAATCAAGATATGTGGACCCGTGTTCCTACGTTATATGTATCCATTCGAGAGGTACATGGGTGTACTTAAGGCCTACGTGAGGAATCGGTCCCGGCCCGAGGGTAGCATTGCCGAAGGTTATGCAGCGGAAGAGGTTGTTGAGTTCTGCGTCGATTACATGGCCGAGGTAGAAGCAATAGGAGTTCCTGTGTCTCGTCACGAGGGGAGGCTTGATGGTGTTGGCACTATCGGACGGAGAGCCATCACTCCTGATTTCGATATGTACTCGAAAGCTCATTTTTGGGTCTTGCAACACATGACGGAGGTGTCTCCGTACATCGACGAGCACAAGGAGATGCTACGACAAGACAATCCTCGCCGATCCGAGGTTTGGATCACGGGACAACATAATAGTCGATTCAACGCGTGGATGAAGGTGCGAATCACCGGAGAGTCCGCAAGTGAGAACCTTAAATGGTTGGCAAAAGGGCCCACGTTTACTGTACAGACATGGCAGGGATACGACATCAATGGGTACACATTTTACACGAAAGCTCAAGATCGAAAGAGCACTGTGCAAAATAGTGGAGTGAGCGTAGAAGCTTTCCATGAGGGGTTCACCAAGACAGGCCCAACAAGGGTAGTACGTGGATTGAACTCGTACTACGGGTTCATTGAAGAAATTTGGGAGCTCGATTACGTACTGTTCAAGATTCCCCTGTTTCGATGCCGATGGGTCCAAATCCCACAGGGTGTGAAGGTTGACAGTTACGGTTTCACTTCTGTGGACCTGGATCGCGTTGCTTATAAAGATGAGCCATTCATACTTGCAAATCAAGCCATTCAGGTCATTTATGTCACTGACCCGGCCAATAAGAAGTGGCACATCGTCCTTCATGGCAAGAGAAGGATTGTTGGAGTTGAAAATGTCGTAGACGAGGAGGAATACAATCAATTTGATGAGATTCCTCCATTTGGAGATGGCGTACAAGTCGATACTGAAGACACCGACGAAACCAGTTACGTGCGTATGGATCACCAGGAAGGGTTATACTTTAAAGGTAATCAACTGTACGTCTTATCTCTCTGTTTCCATCGGTATAGCTTATATCTCCTGTAATTCTCGTATTTGCAGGGCCGCGGCAAGTGGAAAGTTGAGGATAACATGGCTGTGTACGTGCAAATTGTCGGTGAAAGTTCCCATTTGTAAATTTAACATACAGTTTACGTGGAGCATGCTCAAGTTACAGAGCATTTGGACTACATTGTAACCAATTATCGGATATACGTACATAGTAACCAATTTACAGAGTATTTGGACTACATTTGAAATATCTGAGTGTTCATTTAAAACATGTTTTCGAGCATTCAGAGTTGAAAGCTACAGATCAGTTTCAATTTGTAAAACTAACGTTCAATAGAGAGATTATCAAGGACGGTTTTGACCTAGCACAAACGGTGCACAGTCGGTTCTCAACTCACAACCGTCTGTGATAATCTCTCACTATGTAGATTACCACAGACGGTGTTTATTTGAGAACCGACTGTGATAATATTATCACAGACGGTTATATATATAAAACCGTCTGTGATATTTTCAACAGAGTCCGACTCTTCGAGTTCTTAACGTGCACCGTCGGTTCTCAATTCCAAACCGTCTGTGATAATCTCAGGCACAGTCGGCTCTCAACTCAAAACCGTCTGTGATAATCTCTCTAGTGACTACGATTATTATAGACGGTTTCGATGTGAGAACTGACTGTGATATATACTATTATAGACGGTTCAGATGTGAGAACCGACTGTGATAATACCGACGCGGTACATAGTTCAAGGCGGGCTTTATCCCGCTCATTCTACTTCGCCCTAGCTCTGTTTGCCCTAGCTCTCTCCGCCCTCGCACCGTCCGTCGCGATCACCTCCATCGCCTCCCACCTTCTCCTCTCCGTCCGTCGCGATCACCTGCATCGCCTTTCCACCGTCAGGCGCGATCACCTCCATCGCCCTCCCGCCTCCGACGCGATCACCTCCATCGCCTCCCCACCGTTTCTGTCATTCTTGTATGGGTTTTGTTATAGAATTATTAGTTGCATATTTACTTAAACTGTTCTCTCTTTCACTTATGTTAGGAACTATGTCTGGTGACGAAATGCACCACTCGGGGACTCAGGGTGACCTCGCTGGCGATGAGACGCCTGGGCCGGAGGTCGCCTCGTCCGCCGTGACCCCGCAGAAGAAGGGAAAGGGGCGAGGCCGGACGACATGCGCGCGTCTGAACAAGGGGGAAAAGCAGCACGTCCAGTTCGACGACAATGGTGTGCCGGAAGCTCCGCCCAAACTTGTCGGTCAGTACCGCTCACTATGCGGCAAAGTGGCAAGGGAGCGGGTGCCCATCACCACCTCCGACTGGGGTCAAGTGCCCCCAGAGTGCAAGGATGCGCTGTGGGAAGAAGTGCAGGCGGCGTTTCACATTCCGGAGGATCGCCACTTCACCGTCCGCCGGAGGACACTTATGTCAATAAACAAGGCGTGGAGGAACTTCAAGAGCGAACTTGTCAGGCACTATGTGAAGGAGTCGACGACCCCCTTCAATGACTACCCTTTCGTGACTCCCGAGGCATGGCAGCAGTTCGTAGAGATGAAGGGCAAGCCTGAGTTCCAGGAGCTTAGTGCGAAGGCCCAGGCTAACCAGGCCAAGAACACCCACCCACACAGACTAGGCACCGGTGGGTATGTTGGGAAGAAGGCACTGTGGAGGAAGCAGGACGAGGAAGCTTCACAGTCTTCGGCCGGCAGTCCTTATGCGGGCATAACGGACGTGCGCGCCCGCAATTGGTGCCGAGCTAGATCGACGATGGACTCCTCCGGAAGCGTCTCCGTGAATAACCCTGCGGACAGGGAAGTGATCGACGGACTGGTAAGATTGTCCGATCACGTACTATCCTCATAACACGCATGCAATGGGCTGTATTGCTAAGTTGTCCTGTTGCAGGTGACGCTGAGTGCGCAGGCGGCATCCGGAGAGTTCAACCCGAGGAGGGACAGGGATATCCTCACAGCGGCGCTAGGAAACAAGGAGCATCCAGGCCGCGTGCGCGGCCTCGGCGCCACTGTGCCTTGGAGGCATGGTTTCCCCGATGATGAGGAGGCGGCTAAGAGGAGAAAGAGATCCCACCAAGCCCGCGATGAACGGCTCAAGGAGGAGATGCGATCGGAGTTCGCTGTTCGGGACAAAGCACTCCTGCAGCAGTTGTCGGAGATGCGGTCCATGTACGAAGAGCTAAGAAAGGCGACCCAGGGCACCCCTGTTCTAGCAGCTGGCGCAGACCTAGCGGAAGTACCGACCCCCATTCTTGGCCACCGTAGTAGCTGCGTGTCTGCGCCGGGGTCTTCGCAGACGGAGCCCTCTCCAAAGTATCTGGTGGACTCTCTGCAGGTAATGACCGTTAATGCGCACTGTTTGTCTATGTTAATTCATTCGAAAGTGAGAAGCGGTGAAATTCAACATGTTAATGCACACTGTTTGTAGGAACCCACCTCCTGCAAGCTTATGGTGCTGGCCGGTGTCTTCCCGATCGAGGCTGCCCGTGGGATGGCGCAACCATGCACGGCGGGGGCCACAATCCATGGTGCCCCTCTATGTGAGGGTTTTGCACGTGTCCAAATGGACAGTGTCTTTGACCATTGCAAGGGTTTTCCATTGGAGAAGCCGCCGAACGACGAGATTACCACTCTCGGGGATGCGGTGCACACGTTCGTGCAATGGCCCAAGAAAGACATCGTCCTGTATGAGGTAATTCCCCCACCAGTTTCATAATTTGTACTGTAATAATAGCCCTCAGAGTTAGTGTCCTAATACGTAGGTTCTTACGTCGCAGACATCACAGACCGAGACGCGGCCTACTAGCCAGCATACCCCTTCGACGACGAAGCTGACTCCGAGTAAGAGGCAACCATTCAAGAAGCTGGCTATGAGGGGAAAAGCAAAGAAGAGCCCGTCGAAGGAGAGCGAGAAGAGTGCGCCAGCTCTCATGCCGTTCTCTCTGGGGATGCCCATGGCCTCCGATACCGCAATTTCGAGCATGGGGTTAGCATGCCAGAGCCTGCATGCATGGTACATGAGGAGGACAAACCAGACCAGGACGCAGCGTCCGACGCACATCATGGTCAAGTACACCGTGGCAGAGTTCCATCACGACGTTGGGACCTACTCGGTGACCTTCGAAGACCTGCACAATTTGCTAAACAAAGATGCGCTCGACTTGTCAATCCTACGGTCTTGGGTGCTGTAAGTATCCTACTATCCGTGCATATACGGATATATGTCATTTATTAATTGGTTACTTCCGTGCAGCTGCATGGCCAACTATGCCAAATCCAAGGGCATACCTATTGGTTTTTTGGACCCCCAGATGGTAGCCGAGGTGATGTTTAGGACCGACACAGACTTCGTTGTCGACTACATCAAAAGAGGGTTGCTTGCTCAGGTCGACAAGGAGTATATACTTGTACCCTACAACCAGAGGTGAGTGCTTTCATCAGTACTTCACCCGTAGATTAGTGTCTCCATGTGCACACCCCCAAATTTAGATTAAATTTTTAATTCTCTACGTGTAATATGTAGCTACCACTGGATCCTGCTGCTACTTGTTCCGAAAAGCAACAAGGTGTTCTACCTTGACTCATTGCAGAGGAAAGGGTACTCGTATTGCGGCGCACGAGATGTATTCGGAAGGTGATGTGGACCTGTCTTGCATGCATCTAGATTTACTGTCCTCAAATTGTCAATTTCGGCTATCCTCAAACTGTCAATTTTGACTATCTACAGGGCTTTCACGAAGTACTTTGCCGAGGTAGGGAGACAACACGAGCGGCGAGCCGATAAGTTTCAGTGGTTACAATTTTCGGTACAAATTTCAACTGGCATCTGTTTTATTTTATAACTTGTCCCCACCTAACTCTCGGTCTGTAAATTGGCAGTGCCATCAGCAGCCGGACGACAATACATGTGGGTTCTACGTGATGCGCCACATGTATGACCTGATCATCACCCCTCATCGGCCCGATTTCCCCGAGGTATTACAACTGCTCCCCTTAATTTGTCTCGATTTGACAGAATTTACAACTTAATTCAGCTAATTTTTTATGTACCAACTCTTGCTGCAGGGGGTCGACTTCCCTTCAGAAAGCCTTGACCCTCGGCAGATTGGTAATGTCCGAGGGATGCTCGCTGAGTTTTTCCTTTCGGAGGTCATATCACCCAAGGGGAAGTTTAGGGACCCGCAAGGTTCGTATTAGTGCGGCCTTACATTTATTTGTACATCTAACACACTTTAATTGTCGATTACATTTATTTGTTCAATTGTACATATTTCTGAGTTCTGTGCTGTATATATGAAATGCTATACAGAGAGGGGTGCAAATATATTTGAGTACTGCATGTGCATATGAAACTGTATATATTTGAGTACTGTACAAATATAATTCTGAGTTCAATTGTACAAATATATATGCATGAGACTGTATATATTTGAGTACTATGCATGTATGAAATTCATGAACTGTATATATGAAAATGCAATTTGTACAGAGGACATCTGTGAATGTTATAATCTCAGACGGTTTGTAAGATCAAAACCGTCTGTGTATGCACAGACGGTTTTGATCTTACAAACCGTCTGAGATTATAACAGTCACAGATAATAACACATCGCAGATGGTTTTGACCTCAGATCCGCCTGTGATATCAGACTATCACAGACGGTTCTGAGATTATAACACTATCACAGACGATTTCAATATTAACACCGTCGCTGATATCGCAGATTGGTTTAACCTCCAAGCCGTCGGTAATAATATGAGTATCACAGACGGTTGTGAGATCAAAGCCGTCTGTGAATTATGAGTATCACAGTCTGTTATAAACATCAAAGCCGTCTGTGATACTCATACTAACATAGACGGTTCTGATGTCAAAACCGTCTGTATATACTAAAGTATCACAGACGGTTCTGTTCTCACACCCGTCTGTGATAGTACAAGTATCACAGATGGTTCTGATGTCAAAACCGTCTGTGTATACTCAAATATCACAGACGGTTCTGAGAACAGAACCGTTTGTGATAGTGTGACTATCACAGACGGTTCTGACATCAAAGCCGTCTGTGATACTCATACTAACACAGACGGTTCTGATGTTAAAACCGTCTGTATATACTAAAGTATCACAGACGGTTCTGTTCTCACACCCGTCTGTGATAGTACAAGTATCACAGATGGTTCTGATGTCAAAACCGTCTGTGTATACTCAAATATCACAGACGGTTCTGAGAACAGAACCGTCTGTGATAGTGTGACTATCACAGACGGTTCTGACCTTATAACTGTCTGTGAAATATGAGTATCACAGACGGTTCTGACCTTATCACAGACGGTTCTGACCTTATATCAGTCTGTGAATGGATATATCACAGACGGTTGAAAACATCAAAAACCGTCTGTGATAGTACATGATTATCACTGACTCGAATATCACTGACGGGTAAGAACCGTCTGTGATGTCTGTTTTGACCCGACTGTGATGATGAATTCTGTAGTAGTGCCAATTGTCAAAAATTGGGTCCTCACATACATCCGCTCCGACAGGAGTGTACATTGAGCACTTAAAATCCCCTTCTATCAAAGAAGGGTCAGAAGCGATAACTGACGTCGCGACCTTAGAGCAAGAAGCAGATTGGATTCATTCATTGAGAATCTATCTTGCGCATGGGACCTTGCAAGAGGATGAAACCAACAGTGATCAGTTAGTTAGAAAAGCACGCATGTATAGACTCATTGAGGGAACTTTATATAGAAAGGGCACTCAAGGGGTACTTATGCAGTGTATTTCTCAAGAAGATGAAAAATCCCTTCTAAGAGAAATACATGGAGGCATATGTGGAACACATGCTTCTTATTGAACACTGGTTGGAAAAGCTTTTCGACAGGGTTATTACTGGCCTACGACACTTAATGATGCTATGAAATTGGTCAAGACATGCCCACAGTGTCAATTCCATGCTCGGCAAGTTCATCAGTCAGCATATGCTTTGCAAGCCATTCCTTTAATTTGGCCATTCGCTGTTTGGGGAATAGATATTGTAGGGCCAATGCCTCAAGCTGTCAATGGGTACAACTTTTTATTCATAGCCATTAATACATTCACTAAGTGGATTGAAGCTGAGCCAGTTCGCAATATTACTGCTTCCGCTGCAAAGAAATTCTTTCATAAGAACATAGTGACACGATTTGGGGGTTCCAAGTCGTCTCATTACTGACAACGGTTCACAATTTGTTAGCGGTCTTTTCTTAGATTATTGCGACGACATTGGAACCAAGGTCTGTTTCGCATCAATAGCTCATCCGCAGAGCAATGGTGCAGTACAACGTGCCAACAGGCAGATAATACAGGGTGTCAAGAAACGTGTTTTCGACCGCCTTAAGTTGCGCTCGGGGGCTTAGGTAGATGAGCTCTACTCAGTTTTATTGGCATTACGTACCACATCCAGTCGAGCTATGGGTGACACGCCTTTCCAACTGGTTTTTGGTGCCGAAGCTGTCTTACCAGTTGAAGTTCAACTTGATAATCAAAGTGATGCTCGAGAAGATGAACTTTCTCTTCTCGAGGAAAAGTGTAATCGAGCATTGATTAGGTCTGCTGCATATTTACAAGCTTTGCGTAAATATCACCATAAGTGTCGATGATTCGGATTCAGAGTCCTCTGTTGATCGTACGCAGATTAGTGAGTTGTATGTGAGACCTTTCAGGGTGCCCTCAGGTAAATTAAGATAAGCAATGAAATAGAGATACCAGGATTTATACAGGTTCGGGCCTTCGATGGTGGGAGTAATAGCCCTACGTCCTATAGTGATTTCACTATGTATAAAAGAGTTTACAGGGAAGAGAGATCGTCACAGGCGATAGTCTCTCCTTTACACTTCTGTCTATTAACTATATCTAAGTCTTCATCCGTTGTTGGCCGTCCCTTGATCCAGTACATCTGTCATCCTTTTATACTGAATGAAAGGATGCCATTGCAAGGCAGTTCTGGACGGTTGCCATAATGTAGTTCGTATAATCGCACCAATCTTTTTTGCCGGTTAAGCACGTGCAATTATAGATAACCGCACTTACTAACCTCCTGGCGGTTGTCTTCACACGTGGGAGAAGTTATCTTGATCCTGGGAACGTGTCCGGTAAAGACTCAAACACTCCCAAGTTATCTTGGTCACGCGTAGCTTGCGACCTCATGACCGCGTAAGTACTGCGATCATAAATTGACTCTGTGTCCGCAACCCTCTGGTATTCAGGAAAACTGTCCGTCTGTGACCAGAGTGGCTGCTAAGACATAGGGATATATATATCATATCCAAACTTGACTTGAACGTGAAGAGGCACGCACGTTCCGGCTGGAGAGAGATCATGCTCGAGAGCAGTGAGACCTCTCCAATACCATTAGGGACAGCTGCTCCTTAATAATAAGGGATGACGTCGATAGGTTGAGAGACGTCGTGAGTTCTCTTGGGGTGGCCAGTGTTGATTCCACTGATGCCAAGATGTCCCTAGGAGAACTTCGTAAATTATTTTCGGATCAGGTCGATGCTTTGGTCACCTGTATCCCTTTCTTATGTAATGACTGCAAGAAATAAAGTTTCTTTTCTTTACATATTGACTCTTTTAAATGATTACGTATAATCTATAATCATCAATTGGAGTTCTTTAAATCCTCTGTGTGAAAAATGGTTACAGGTAAATATCTCTGCGACCAAAACATACATGGGTAATAAGTCTTCTGTCCGAAATCAACTTCGGCCAATACTTAGGTCTCAGAACAGCATTGAGGCCATAAAGAATAACGCGATCACAGAACAGCATTGAGACCACGTGTAACATTGAGGTCACAAAATAGTATTCAGAGAACACACAGTACCGAGATCACATAATAGCATTGCGATCACATGTGATACTGCAATCACCAAATTTTTTCTTTTGAGATTGTAACAGTGCTGAAAATGTGAGGTTACCATAGAATCATAAGGTATTAATGTCTCAAATAATTCTCATATAATTATTTGTACCATAGCCCCTGAATGTGAAATAAAATGATCTATTAAATTCAAACATATACATTTTGTTTCAGATTCAAACAAGGTTAATGATATGATACCGGGTTCCAACTGAGAAGACACTCGTTATGAGAAATTATTAAAATAATGAACCTGGCGAGTAGTGGTCTCGGACATATAAAAGGAAGAAGTAGCTTGCTTGAGAAGCTTCAGAACAAAACCCTCTTTTGCCTTAGGCATTTTTGCCGCAAAAAACCCACTTTTTGCACCTTGCTCTCATCGCCTCCAAAGCCGTTGTTTTTCCACGGATCTCATCAGCAATGGCATCCTGGAGCCGATCAATCCACCACACTGAGGAGAGCTTGATGGTGCTTGAGAAAGAAGAGATTATTCCCCCGTGGCTACTAATCAACTGGTGGCCGGTGGAGAAAATGAGGAAACCCCAGTCGTTCATGAGAATGAACTGGCAATCTTTGAAGAGTTCCTTCAAGACATCCTGGCGCACTATGGGTTGGAATTGGTCAACCTTCATCCCAACGCCATTTTGATCCTGGCTATCTTCCAGCACCTGTGCGAAGCCTTCGTAGGAGTGCTACCAAGCGTAGATCTCTTTCGACGATTCTACTTCTCGGCCTGGTCGAAGAGCTAGTGCCAGTGCCGCAGGATACATTTACTTCCGCATAAGGGAGAAGAAATATTATCCCTTTCTTTCTTTGTGGGATTCTATGCACAGGTGGCACCAAAAATGGTTCTACTACACCCATCCATCGGAAAGTAGCCCCTGGTTTGAGAATCATCGACCAGAGAAGAGCAGTGAAATGGACACTGTTCCTGCTTTAAATCAAGAATTGAAGAAGCAGGCCCAAGCCATTCTTCACTTAGTTCATCAAGGATTAACTGCATGGGATATCACCCGTGACTTCGTGAAGAATAGGATGAGTCCCCTACGAAAAAGGGAACATCCTGCTTGGGAGGTGGAATCCATGGCGGACACAATTTTACTGATGAAAAATGTCATACCAAGTAATTGGCCTTTTGTGATGCAGTTCTATACTTCTCCGAGATTGAGAAACGAACAAATAACCTTCTTAGGCCATACAATGCGGCAACAGAAGGAGCTCAAGGATCACCCCGGCCTTAGAGCTTGATCAACAGCGGCGATGATCTCAAACAAGAACATCAAAAGGTAACACTTCTTTCGAGGAACATGTCCAAGAACACATGTTGATTTTAATCATCAAATCGAAATTTTTGAAATGATGTAGCTATTGAAGGGGCCAACCGCCGAAACAAAGCATCTTGGTGATGATGCTGGACCTTCTGGGAGGTCAGTGTCGAAGAGGGTAAAGAGAACCTCTTCTAAGTCAAAGAAAGCGAAGGAGCTGAGTCCTGAACCATCTAAGAAGAAGATCACAGGAGGGGCTTCTTCAAAAAAGAAGAAAACAACCGCAAAAAATATAGCGGTAAGATTTTCTCTTCCCCCTGTTATGCCAAGTATGAATAGAAGTGAATTCTTAGTCGTACAGGGTGAGGGGAGCGAGGATGAGGAAGACGACTTTCCTCTCATCCGTCGTAAGAGGAAAGCGACATGCCCTCTGGAGATTGACGTTCCAGAGAGGCCATCCTCCCCCATTGTCACTGATATCTTTTCCTCTATGGCGGAGGAAACCCGACGGCGGTGGATCCTGTGATCGCAGAAGAACTTGCAGTCAGGGAAGAAGACCCCAACCCTGAGGTTGCAGTTTCAACTACCTCAGGATTGGTAACACCTCCTTCAAATGCTGAAGGGATCGATGTGGTAAGTGTAGGATCAAGGATGCCGACTAGGGGGGGTGAATAGGAGGCTTTTAAAAACTTTAATTTAAAACAACTTTTGCAAAGAAAATAATCAAATGCAGTTCAATATATTAATAAGAAAAGATTGAGAGAATGAACACAACAATTTTTACCGAGGTCTCGGAGACTCGCCCAGTCTCCCCTAATCCTCGTTGAAGCACTCAAATAAATTGAGTCTTGCTTCAATATCCATGAAGGATATTATCCACTAGTGGTTTCTCCTTGTCCACTCTGGAAAGCGAGCACCGTTGCCTTTTACAACACGCCGAGTCTCTCCGACAAACTCCAAACTGGAGAGATCACGACCACTCCTCCAAACCGTCTAGGTGAGGGCACTCACCAAGAGTAATAAGCAGCAAGGTCTTCTCTAGACCTCTAACAATCACCGAGAAACTAATAGGATGCAAATGATGCGAACAGAAAGCACTCAGTGGATCTGAAAAACACTCGACCTGATCAAAAGATCAAGATTTTGTATAAGAACTAAAGCTCAAGAGTGTATAAGGTTGTGAGGATGTTGGATATCTAAAACCAATGCTCAAAGCACCTATTTATAGCCTCAACAATTAAAAGAACCATTGGAGCTCGAGCTGAAAATCAGCAGCTCAAACTGACAGTCAGTTTGTGTCACGACCAGAAAGAAGTAAAATCCAGAGAAAACACAGCTAGCTGTTTGAGGTCAAAAATGGAAACAAATCAGTGCAAACTGACAGTCAGTATTAGGAACTAACTGTCAGTTCCAAACTCAACGACTGACAAAAATTACGGATAAAACTTTACTAGCCGTTTGTGGTCGTATATGGAAACTGATAACACAAACTGACAGTCAGTTATCCAAACAGACAGTCAGTTCGACCACAAAAGCGACTAGATCAAATAGAAACACAAACAAATCAGTTTGAGGTCGAAATACAAACTGACAGTCAGCATGAGCATACTGACAGTCAGTTTAGTAAAAAAATATCAGCTCAAAAAACACACTCTCTGGACAACTGTCAGTTTAACTGAATTGACATTGAAACTGACAGTTAGCATGAACAAAAACAATCATAACTTTAAAACCAGAAATCCAAATTGAGAGTTTAACAGCTCGTTTGAAAGATAATTTTACACTGTTAGCCATGGAGGATGGCCGAATCCCGTCCAATACATGGAACATCGATCAACTACGCAAGTTCTATGTGTAAGTACTCAATCCTTTTTTGTAACATCCCTATTTTTGGCTATCTTTTCTGCTTACGAGTCAGCATATCTTCTTTGGAATCCCTGTTGTCTCAACCCTATCTTGATCTTGGGTATGCCACTACCTTAACCTAAAAAGTTGGCAGCTAAACTTCATCTCCCAGATCGTTTTTACAATTCAGTCCAAAAGTGATTTAGTTTAGTCCTTTTAGAAAACCCAAAAAGGCTAAAAGTCCCAGATCATCTCCAAATCTAGATCTGATCAAGTGATTACCTTTCTTTCATTTTTCTGAACATTTTTCCCTCCTGGAAGAATTCCAGAATCTCGATCGAAACCTTAGTTTCAGCCTCGACAAAAGTTTCAAACCCTAATTACCCTTTTTACCCTAATTACCCTGTTTTCGATTTTTGTCAAAACCACCAAATCTTATCGAATTTTACCATTTTTCCTGCTGGATGAGTCTAAGACATTTTGTAGCACTTAGCTGGAAAGTCAAAGTTCAAATCAGCCCTTCAGTTCTTCAGAATTGCAACTAGGCCCAAATTCCCGAGCCAAAACCTTCACAGTTCAGTCCAAATCGTCACATTTCAGTCCAAAACCTTGCAAACAAGCCCCTGGCCTTTTCTTCGACCACGACCAGGAGACCGCGTGCACAACCGCGACCAGTGTTCGTTCGACCAGCGCCCCGCCACTTTGCCTCACCATTGAACTCGCCGCCGGCGAAGTTCCTCGCGCTGCCACCTTCACGGCCACGTAGCTATCAACCGCGCACAGCTGTACCGCCACCGTGGAACGCTTCAACCACACCGTGCCGTGTTCTTCCCCGCGCGCGCGCGTGCCTGCTACTGCCAGAAGCCTCACGCCACATGGCTGCCATCCCGGAGATCATCGTCTCGCCTCCCTGACGAAACCCCGATTTCGCGCGATGCTCCGCCTCTGGCAGAGCCCCGCCGTGTCCCCAAGTACCTCGATGACCGCCCCAGCACCAGAAGGAAAATCTCCCCGGCGATTGCTGCAACTCCCGAGAGCTCAATCCCGGGGCTATATAAGCCCCCCCCTTGCCCAGCGTTTCTTCACACACCACCGCAGTTGTAAGCCTTAGCTTCCACCACCAGAGAGCAGCTGAGTTCTCCAGCGCCGCCGCGAAGACCTTCTTCCCCGGCAAGCAGTTCCTGAAGCTCACGGCGCCAGCTTCGCCCGAAGCTTCCCCCTTCAAGCCAACACCACCAGTAAGGTCCCCTTGTCCCCCTGTACGTTTCATAGCCATTAATTGATCCCCGGCGAACCTCAACGCCGGCAATCACCGGAAAGCCGTGATCCCCTGTTCCCGTAATGCCGAGTGATTCAAGACAAATTGATCCTCGTGCCAGTAGGGAATATTGACCAGTGAGCTAGGAGGAACGAGCCTGTAAATTTAGAATCGCCAATTTTGCCCCGAGCTTCGAAATTCCATGTTCGAGCCTCGGCAGTTCGCCGGAGAACGCCGTCGTGCTTCTCCAGCCATTCGCTGGCAAAATTGAGTGCGCCAATAGCTTCGTGATAGCCCCTAGATGCTTCCCGAGCGTGGGATTAAGTTCAAACACCCTGGAGCGAAAACGCCCAAATCGGTGCCTTCGTCTTCAGCCCCGATCGCCGGAGTTCATTTTTCGGCCAAACCAGCCGATGAAACTTTGTCAGTTAGCTAGGCCTCAACCCCTGAGCAATTTACTCTACTAGCCCGAACCCTGAACGACCTGGATCAAAAGTTATGATCATGCCAAGATTGCTGTCCAGTGGTTCAGTTCATGTCCAGGCCACCGTGTTTGCTCACCGGATTCGGCCACCTTCCGGCCACCTTCTGCCCTTGAGCCTATGAGAGTTTTGTAGCTGTTATCAATGCCTAAACCCCAGACAAAGTTGTGCATCAATTGGAGTCCTGAGTCAAAAGTTATCCAATGCCCTAGTTTCTGGCCATGTCTAGCACTATGTCAGTGCATGTCCACCAGTGGCATTAGATGATTTAGACTTTTTATATTTGAGAAATTGAAATGCCACTTTATCCACTAAGCCTTTTGAACCATGCTCTACAATATTTCCTATTGCCACATCTCCAGAAAACAGACCTAGGACCAATTTAGGGCAATGTCAAGCCATGAGCCGAATGTCAGCCTTTCGACATTCAAGTCCTTTTGAGCCCATCTCTTCGATCAATGTCAAGTGACCTTGTCCAAACCCTTACCCCTGCATGCATGATGTATTTACGTATTATTTTCTAGTACTTGTATGCTTATATAGTGTGTATGTGTTGTTTGTATCCGCCGTGGAACCAGACGTTGAAGGAACCGAGGAGATCTTCGAGGATTCATCTGAGCAGCTAGACCCATCACTGCAAGGCAAGTCTCAAACCCTTGATCATGTCTAGCCTATTATTTTGGAATGAAGTATGTTATCTGTTTTCGAGTATATACATGCCTTAGATTCAAATAAGGATTATGTTTCAATAAAATGATTAGATATGACCTAAATGATTGTAAGGCCCTTTTGACATTGAATACCCCTGCACCCTTGTTATCCTAGATTATCATGTTTAGGCTATACTATGCTTAAATATTATATGATAAATGTTGAATGGTCACATATGAGAAAAGCATGTTCAAAACCCCTTTTGTGAAAGAAAATGTGATTGGAATCGATAGTGAGGATGGTTTGATTGGATGGTGCTGTGTGCGCACTGGGAATGTGAAAGACTCCTCACTAGAGATTCATAAGGACTAGAACCTTGTGCTGTGCTTCTATGCGGCATGAAAAACGTACCAACCACTTGCCTGTTTATGGGATGGGGGCAACTTAGTAGCCTTCTTTAGTGTTAGCTTTTCCCTGCAATGGTTGTCGGTCCAGTTTCTTGCGAGAACTGGTGGGCTGCAGAAGGCTATGAGTGATGCGAGTTCAGAAAAATCATGAGAGGAAAAGGTGGAAAGAAGGAAGACGCCCTATGCCAGATTAAGTCGTGCGCGACTGTAATCAAGAGAGGCTATGTGTCTTGCGAGAACATAGACCCAGGCTAGGAAGTAAGGCAGTGGGGAGGACCCACAACGGTACTTGAGACTTGACTGTCTATTTACCGGGCAGGGAATAGTTAATGGTAGGACTGTAAACTGTTGTGTCATCTCGGCCTTGTCACATGCGTAAGAGTCACATGGAGAGGTACCGACTTGAAAGCCGAATGATCGGTGGATTAAGGTGGTACACCTTTGCAAAGTTTAAAAAGTATCGGATACTCTGAGCTCCCAGGTTATGGAGTCTGCGCGCTGTGAATTCTATTCACGTCGATGCAGCACAAGTAGCTTTTAGAAAGTTTTCACAAAATCAGAATAAAGTGGTGACTCATGAAAGACCGCCACACACAACATTTTCTGAGAATTTAGCTTAGGGTTTTAAAAGCACCGCTTTAGAAAATAAAGGTCTTTTCTCCAAAGACTAAGTGTGAAAATCTATTCTATACACATATGTGAAGCCAAGGAGCTATTCTTTGAGAAATTTCCCCCTCATCTATATATACACTTGCATTCTTATTTGGGACTTGTTGAGCACCATGTGGACAATGTGCTCACCCTTGCTTTTACAAACGAATTTAGAAGAAGGATTCGTCGACCCTGAATCTTACGGTCTTGAACCCAATGCGGAACAAGAAGAAGAAACTGAAGACCAAGCTTGATAGAGGGTTATGCACCAAGGTGGAGTCAGATGTGGAGAAGGCCCGTACACCGCTGCTGCACACGAAGAAGACTGATGAAGTCTTTTCGTTTGTTATTGTTGTTTTATTTTGTGCCGACCTTTGTGTCGAAAACTCCTTAATTTGTATCAACTTTTAAATGCGTCATTTTGGCGCTAAATTATTGTAATGTTGGTCGTTATGATCAGCACTTGTTTTTAATTACTCGCATTTTTATATAATGCATCTTGTTGTTGTGAGCTGCAATGTACCCTTTTCTGAGTGCAACCCACCTGGGCGGTTGCCACCGGATTCCTCAAATGAGGGTCCCACAGAATCTGGTATCAGAGCAAAAGACTCAACTGTAGGTCGTAACCCTTAGATAGACTTTGACGTCCCAAGAAGAAAAGTTCGCTAGTTCTTTGTCAAAAATTTGTTTACGAAAACCTATTTTCCTTAAGAAAAATTTTATTTTTGATTTTTGGAAAAAGGCTTTAGACTCCTCTTTAAACTCATAGATGCCTTTCGTTCTGTCTTCAGATGGCTTCCGACAGGAGGTACCTTCACGGAGATGAGCTCGGATCGTGGGCACTGTTGCTGTGGATGATGCTGCAATTTCTTGGAGCACGGGACAGTCAGAGGCCGGTATATTGTGTCTGGCAAGATGAGATCAACGGACGACCCATTGGTTGTCGGGCTTCAGTGATTGTCTATGAGATTCCCGAGCACGGGAGAGGCTCAGTAAGACGTCAAGCCCGCAGAGAAGAAGAGGAGGATGCTATCTTAGACGCTGCCCATCGTGCTGTAGGTTCCGTCCGGCAGATGTACAGCGACTACCTTTCTGATTCCCCCTACCGCTTCGTACCTTACCAGGTCCCCGGATCAGAGTACCGAGTTGTTCTTCCGTCCAGCGACCAGGAGAACACTATTTTGACGAAGACTCGAGATGTCGTTCGTGCTTCGGAGATCGGATACACCCGCCTACTTCGAGACTACGAGCGTGTTCGCGATGATCGCCACTACCTTGAGGGCATGCTTATTAGGGCTCGTGCGAGTCTCCAAGAAAAGGAAAGACAAATTCAAGAATTGGCTGAATCAAGTGGAGAGAAGGACCTCGAAGCTGCAGAGTCAGTAGTTAAGAAGAGTCGCCCAAAGCTGAAGATCACCGCCCACAAGAAGGTAGGAAACTTGAAGGAGTATCTCAGCGGTTTCATGCCTGCGTCGCGTGGCATAGTCATCAACGGTCAGACGATCGAGCTTCCCTGCACTGCAAAGAAGGAGAAGACCCCTGAGGGAAAAGGGAAGGAGATTGTCAACATCAACGACAACAAAGAAGATGACCCGATGGATGCAGATGACGATGAGGAGGAGGATCCCGAGGAGGTAGAGCCTTGTGATTCTTCTGATGATGCTGAGGAGTGACTGCAGGCTTCCTTTCGACCTTTTGTGCCTAACCCAACAGACGCTAGATTTCCTTTTGTTGTAGTAGTTATTTTAGTATGGTTGATGTATGCTGGATGTTAGATGAGCTCTGTAAGCCGATGAGGCTAGAAGCTTTGTATCTTTTGAAAAGCTGATTAATGAAAAGGTCATTTTGCATATCTTATTCTTACTTCTTGAGTTAATGCCAACATTCTGCTAGCACCTGTGTAAATGATTCTTTCCGAATCAATGTCTCTATTCTTAACCTCCTGTTTGGGTAGGATGGTTAACACGCGAGCAAGACCCCAGGAAGGAGAGCTAGAGGGAAACCCTAGCAATGCAAGGGCTACACCCGGAGCGAGGAGCCGCACCAACCCAGATAGACCAGGATCTTCGACGATGCCACAAGGAGGCAACATCAATGATGTACTGCTGTGGATGGAGCAAAACCGACAGGAATCAGCAACTATACAGAACCAAATTTTGGGACAGTTGATGCAACATATCGCATCCGGACAAACTGAAGGATCCGCAACGGTGCAAAGTTAACTGACTTTCAGAAAACACGGCCCCCAACCTTTTCGAGTACAGAAGACCCTATAGTAGCCGACGATTGGCTGAGAGACGTGGAAAGGAAATTGAATACTGTTAGGAGCAACGACGAAGAGAAGCTTCTGTATGGATCAAATCAATTAGCTGGACCCGCTGCTGCTTGGTGGGAGAATTACCAGACTGTGCACACCAATAGAGATTCGATCACTTGGAACGAGTTCAAAGAGGAATTCCGTAGATACCACGTCCCTAAAGGCGTTGTCCAAACAAAACGCCGAGAGTTTGTGAATCTGCGACAAGGGAGCAAGACCGTTAAACAGTACCTGCATGAATTTATTCAGCTGGCAAGGTATGCCCCTGAAGATATTGCGACAGAGGAAAGGAAGATCGACAGGTTTTGCGAAGGACTACAAAACTCCTTGCAATACCAGCTATCATCTCATGAATTCACGGACTTCCACGTCCTGATAAACCGGCTGCTTAAGATGGAGGAAAAAAGGGGAATAATTGAAGAAGACCGAAAGAGGAAGGCTTTGCCCAACTCTTACCAAGGAAGTGCTAGTCGAGGGAGACCAATGCCTACTTATCGACCAGCCTTCAGACCGCCTCAAAGACCCCAAAGGCCTGCGCCTACTGCAATAGCACAATGCACCGGATGTAGAGGAAACCACTTCTTGAAGGATTGTCCCCTGAAGAATGAAGAGTGTTTTCACTGTGGAAGAAAGGGACATCATAGGAACACCTGTCCGCTACAACACCTACCATCAAATGTTGCCCGAGCACAAGCTGCAAGACCCCCTGTTCCAACCCAAGGCTTCGCCAGAAATGCTCCACCCTCCAGAGGAGGAAGGTTCCAGAATGGCCGAGGAAGAGGAATGCCTGCTGCAGGTCGCGGAAGACTCAACTACGCATCTGCTGTTGAAGCAGGAGAAGCATCAGACATCGTGATCGGTAGGATCTTTATCCACTCTGAACTTTCAGTTGCATTATTTGACCCTGGTGCTACTCATTCATTTGTGTCAAGACCTTTCGTGCTCAGAAATAAGTTGCCAGTATCCGCATTAGAGTTCCCTATTCTAATTCAATCCCCTGGAGCTCGAATGCCTGTCAACTCTATCTATAGAAATATCGCCTTTAGTATTGGCAATCTAGGATTCCTAGCAAACCTGCTAGTTTTGGACCTTCAAGGATTAGATGTTATCCTTGGAATGGATTGGTTAGCCAAGCATAAAGGTCAGGTGGACTGTGAAAAGAAAGCAATAACCCTGACGAATGCTGAAGGAAAACAAGTCACATTCCACGCAGAGAGATCAATGGTGAACAACCAAGTGTGTAGTTTGAACAGCTTAGAAGGAGTTGAGTTCGAAGGAGTTCCAATGGTAAACGAATATCCAGAAGTTTTTCCTGAAGAGCTTCCTGGAATGCCACCAGACCGGGACATTGAGTTCTCAATCGAATTAAAACCCGGATCTGCCCCTTATGCAAGAAAGCTTGCGCGTATGACAAGTGAAGAACAAGAAGAATTAAGAAAGCAAGTGGAAGAATTGGAAAGAAAGGGATTTGTTAGAACAAGTTCCTCACCTTGGGGAGCCCCTGTGCTTTTTGCTAAGAAGAAAGACGGCAGTCTACGACTTTGTGTCGACTACCGGAAACTGAATGATATGACGATCAAGAACAAGTACCCTTTGCCAAGGATCGATGATCTCTTTGACCAACTAAGAGGAGCAAAGATATTTTCAAGGATCGACCTGAGGTCCAGATACCACCAACTGAAGATTCGAGAACAAGACATTCCAAAAACTGCATTCATAACGAGATATGGATTGCATGAGTTTACCGTGGTGCCATTTGGTTTAACGAATGCACCAGCAGTGTTCATGAATTTAATGAACAAGGTTCTCATGGAATTTCTGGACAAGTTTGTCATTGTGTTTGTCGATGACATTCTCATCTTTTCAGAGTCAGAGGAAAAATACGCACAACATCTTAGGATGGTGTTGGAAAAGTTAGTAGAACATCGACTGTATGCCAAATTCGATAAGTGTGCCTTTTGGTTAAAAGAAATCTCATTCTTAGGCCACATCATCTCTGGCAAAGGAATCTCAATGGATCCATCAAAAATTCAGGCTATCTTGGAATGGAAACAACCGGAGACAGTGACTGAAGTAAGAAGTTTCCTAGGATTAGCCGGATATTACCGGAGATTTGTCAAAGGATTCTCCAAGATCACAAAGCCACTCACCAGACTACTGAAGAAAGATGTTTCATTCGACTGGACAGAAGGATGTGAAAAGAGCTTTGATGAGTTGAAGAAGATATTAACAACCGCACATGTCCTTACGTTACCAAATAACAAAAAGGATTTTGAAGTCTACTGCGATGCGTCAAAGCAAGGACTAGGCTGTGTCCTTATGCAAGAAGGGAGAGTCGTAGCTTACGCATCGAGACAATTGCGACCACATGAGGAGAATTATCCAACTCATGATTTGGAATTAGCCGCCGTTGTTCATGCGCTAAAGATTTGGCGACACTATCTACTTGGAAATAGATGTGAAATCTACACGGACCACAAGAGTTTGAAATACATCTTCACCCAACAAGACTTGAACATGAGACAACGAAGATGGCTAGAACTGATTAAAGATTATGACCTTGGAATACACTACCACCCTGGAAAAGCAAATGTAGTAGCAGACGCCTTGAGCAGAAAATCTTACTGCAATCAGGCACGGACATTAGGAATACCACCCCAATTGCTTAGAGATTTCGAGAAGTTGAATTTGGAGTTTGTTGAACAAGGAACCGTCGCCGCGTTAACAATGAATTGCGAGCTGAAGGACCAAATCCGAAGGGCTCAGGAAGTAGATCAGAGTATTCGAAAGATGAAAGAGGACATGAAACACGAAGATGCAATTGACCTTCGTGAAGACGAGGAAGGAATTTTGTGGTATCATAACCGAATCTGTGTCCCAGAAGACAAGGAAATCAAGAACACGATACTGCAAGAAGCCCATTGTACCCCATACTCTATTCACCCGGGCAGTACAAAGATGTACCAAGATCTAAAGGATCGGTTTTGGTGGAAAGGAATGAAAAAGGAAATTGCCGAGTTTATAGCTTCTTGTGATACCTGTCAAAGAGTGAAAGCAGAACACCAGAAACCTACAGGACCACTGCAACCCCTACCAACCCCGGAGTGGAAATGGGACGAGATTGGAATGAATTTCGTAGTTGGTTTACCAAGAACCCAGCAAGGATACGATTCTATATGGGTTATAGTCGATAGATTGACGAAAGTGGCTCATTTTCTACCTGTAAGAACGCAATACACGACGAAAAAGCTTGCAGAACTATATCTTACCAGGATTGTCACGCTACATGGAGTACCAAAAACAATCGTCTCAGACAGAGGAGCCCAATTTGTATCAAGATTTTGGGGAGAACTACAAAAGTCCCTGGGAACGAAGTTGAAGTTCAGTACAGCTTACCACCCACAAACTGGAGGTCAAACGGAAAGAGTGTACCAGATTTTAGAAGACATGTTGAGAGCGTGTGCTTTGGACTATGGAAATTCTTGGGAACAATTTCTACCATACGCGGAATTTACCTACAACAATAGTTATCAAGTGAGTCTACAGATGGCTCCTTATGAAGCGCTTTATGGAAGAAAGTGCCGCACGCCACTATATTGGACCGAAGTTGGACAGAAACAATTTTTAGGACCGCAATTAGTGGAGGATGCCACAGCCCACGTGAAGATCATACAAGAGAGATTGAAAACGGCCCAGTCTCGACAGAAAAGTTACGCTGACAGAAGAAGGAGAGAATTATCCTTCGAGATAGGTGATTACGTATATCTCAAAGTAACACCCTACAAGGGAGTTCGACGATTCCAAATAAAAGGAAGCTAAGTCCGAGATACGTAGGACCATACAAGATTTTGGAAAGACGAGGAGAAGTGGCATACAAACTGGAGCTACCGCCTGAATTAGCAGGAGTTCATGATGTCTTTCACGTATCCCAACTAAGGAAATGCTTGAGGGAACCAACGGAGCAAGTGTCTCCAACAGAAACAGAGGTTCAACCAGATCTGACATATCAAGAGTACCCAGTCAAGGTGTTAGAGGTCAGTGAAAGGAGGTTAAAATCAAGGGCCATAAAATAATGCAGAGTCCAATGGAATAACCACACCGAAGAAGAATCGACTTGGGAAAGAGAAGAAGAACTGCGTCAGAATTTTCCCTACCTATTCTCAGACTCATTGGAATCTCGAGGACGAGATTATTCCTAAGGAGGGTAGGTTATAACATCCCTATTTTTGGCTATCTTTTCTGCTTACGAGTCAGCATATCTTCTTTGGAATCCCTGTTGTCTCAACCCTATCTTGATCTTGGGTATGCCACTACCTTAACCTAAAAAGTTGGCAGCTAAACTTCATCTCCCAGATCGTTTTTACAATTCAGTCCAAAAGTGCTTTAGTTTAGTCCTTTTAGAAAACCCAAAAAGGCTAAAAGTCCCAGATCATCTCCAAATCCAGATCTGATCAAGTGATTACCTTTCTTTCATTTTTCTGAACATTTTTCCCTTCTGGAAGAATTCCAGAATCTCGATCGAAACCCTAGTTTCAGCATCGACAAAAGTTTCAAACCCTAATTATCCTGTTTACCCTAATTACCCTGTTTTTGATTTTTGTCAAAACCACCAAATCTTATCGAATTTTACCATTTTTCCTGCTGGATGAGTCTAAGACATTTTGTAGCACTTAGCTGCAAAGTCAAAGTTCAAATCAGCCCTTCAGTTCTTCAGAATTGCAAATAGGCCCAAATTCCCAAGCCAAAACCTTCATAGTTCAGTCCAAATCGTCACATTTCAGTCCAAAACCTTGCAAACAAGCCCCTGGCCTTTTCTGCGACCACGATCAGGAGACCGCGTGCACGACCGCGACCAGTGTTCGTTCGACCAGCGCCCCGCCGCTTTGCCTCACCATTTGAACTCGCCGCCGGCGAAGTTTCTCGCGCTGCCACCTTCACGGCCACGTAGCTATCAACCGCGCACAGCTGTACCGCCACCGTGGAACGCTTCAACCACACCGTGCCGTGTTCTTCCCCGCGCACGCGTGGCTGCTGCTGCCAGAAGCCTCACGCCACATGGCTGCCATCCCGGAGATCATCGCCTCACCTCCCTGACGAAACCCCGATTTCGCGCGATGCTCCGCCTCTGGCAGAGCCCCGCCGTGTCCCCAAGTACCTCGATGACCGCCCCAGCGCCAGAAGGAAAATCTCCCCGGCGATTGCTGTAGCTCCCGAGAGCTCAATCCCGCGGCTATATAAGCCCCCCCCCTTGCCCAGCGTTTCTTCACACACCACCGCAGTTGTAAGCCTTAGCTTCCACCACCAGAGAGCAGCTGAGTTCTCCAGCGCCGCCGCAAAGACCTTCTTCCCCGGCGAGCAGTTCCTGAAGCTCACGGCGCCAGCTTCGCCCGAAGCTTCCCCCTTCAAGCCAACACCACCAGTAAGGTCCCCTTGTCCCCCTGTACGTTTCATAGCCATTAATTGATCCCCGGTGAACCTCCACGCCGGCAATCACCGGAAAGCCGTGATCCCCTATTCCCGTAATGCCGAGTGATTCAAGACAAATTGATCCTCGTGCCAGTAGGGAATATTGACCAGTGAGCTAGGAGGAATGAGCCTGTAAATTTAGAATCGCCAATTTTGCCCCGAGCTTCGAAATTCCATGTTCGAGCCTCGGCAGATCGCCGGAGAACGCCGTCGTGCTTCTCCAGCCATTCTCTGGCAAAATTGAGTGCGCCAATAGCTTCGTGACAGCCCCTAGATGCTTCCCGAGAGTGGGATTAAGTTCAAACACCCTGGAGCGAAAACGCCCAAATCGGCGCCTTCGTCTTCGGCCCCGATCGCCGGAGTTCGTTTTCCGGCCAAACCAGCCAATGAAACTTTGTCAGCTAGCTAGGCCTCAACCCCCTGAGCAATTTACTCTACTAGCTCGAACCCTGAATCGACCTGGATCAAAAGTTATGATCATGCCAAGATTGCTGTCCAGTGGTTCAGTTCATGTCCAGGCCACCGTGTTTGCTCACCGGATTTGGCCACCTTCCGGCCACCTTCTGCCCTTGAGCCTATTGAGAGTTTTGTAGCTGTTATCAATGCCTAAAACCCAGATAAAGTTGTGCATCAATTGGAGTCCTGAGTCAAAAGTTATCCAATGCCCTATTTTCTGGCCATGTCTAGCACTATGTCAGTGCATGTCCACCAGTGTCATTAGATGATTTAAACTTGTTATATTTGAGCAATTGAAATGCCACTTTGTCGACTAAGCCTTTTGAACCATGCTCTACAATATTTCCTATTGCCACATCTCCAGAAAACAGACCTAGGACCAATTTAGGGCAATGTCAAGCCATGAGCCGAATGTCAGCCTTTCGACATTCAAGTCCTTTTGAGCCCATCTCTTCGATCAATGTCAAGTGACCTTGTCCAAACCCTTACCCCTGCATGCATGATGTATTTACGTATTATTTTCTAGTACTTGTATGCTTATATAGTGTGTATGTGTTGTTTGTATCCGCCGTGGAACCAGACGTTGAAGGATCCGAGGAGATCTTCGAGGATTCATCTGAGCAGCTAGACCCATCACTGAAAGGCAAGTGTCAAACCCTTGATCATGTCTAGCCTATTATTTTGGAATGAAGTATGTTATCTGTTTTCGAGTATATGCATGCCTTAGATTCAAATAAGAATTATGTTTCAATAAAATGATTAGATATGACCTAAATGATTGTAAGGCCCTTTTGACATTGAATACCCCTGCACCCTTGTTACCCTAGATTATCATGCTTAGGCTATACTATGCTTAAAGATTATATGATAAATGTTGAATGGTCACATATGAGAAAAGCATGTTCAAAACCCCTTTTGTGAAAGAAAATGTGATTGGAATCGATAGTGAGGATGGTTTGATTGGATGGTGCTGTGTGTGCACTGGGAATGTGAAAGACTCCTCACTAGAGATTCATAAGGACTAGAACCTTGTGCTGTGCTTCTGTGCGGCATGAAAAACGTACCAACCACTTGCCTGTTTATGGGACGGGCGCAACTTAGTAGCTTTCTTTAGTGTTAGCTTTTCCCTGCAATGGTTGTCGGTCCAGTTTCTTGCGAGAACTGGTGGGCCACAGAAGGCCATGAGTGATGCGAGTTCAGAAAAATCATGAGAGGAAAAGGTGGAAAGAAGGAAGACGCCCTATGCCAGATTAAGTCGTGCGCGACTGTAATCAAGAGAGGCTATGTGTCTTGCGAGAACATAGACCCAGGCTAGGAAGTAAGGCAGTGGGGAGGACCCACAACGGTACTTGAGACTTGACTGTCTATTTACCAGGCAGGGAATAGTTAATGCTAGGACTGTAAACTGTTGTGTCATCTCGGCCTTATCACATGCGTAAGAGTCGCATGGAGAGGTACTGACTTGAAAGCCGAATGATCGGTGGATTAAGGTGGTACACCTTTGCAAAGTTTAAAAAGTATCGGATACTCTGAGCTCCCAGGTTATGGAGTCTGCGCGCTGTGAATTCTATTCACGTCGATGCAGCACAAGTAGATTTTGGAAAGTTTTCACAAAATCAGAATAAAGTGGTGACTCATGAAAGACCGCCACACACAACATTTTCTGAGAATTTAGCTTAGGGTTTTAAAAGCACCGCTTTTGAAAATAAAGGTGTTTTCTCCAAAGACTAAGTGTGAAAATCTATTCTATACACATATGTGAAGCCAAGGAGCTATTCTTTGAGAAATTTCCCCCTCATCTATATATACACTTGCATTCTTATTTGGGACTTGTTGAGCACCATGTGGACAATGTGCTCACCCTTACTTTTACAAACGAATTTAGAAGAAGGATTCGTCGACCTTGAATCTTACGGTCTTGTACCCAATGCGGAACAAGAAGAAGAAACTGAAGACCAAGCTTGATAGAGGGTTATGCACCAAGGTGGAGTCAGATGTGGAGAAGGCCCGTACACCGCTGCTACAAAAGAAGAAGACTGATGAAGTCTTTTCGTTTGTTATTGTTGTTTTATTTTGTGCCGACCTTTGTGTCGAAAAGTCCTTAATTTGTATCATTTTTTAAATGCGTCATTTTGGCGCTAAGTTATTGTAATGTTGGTCCTTATGTGCAGCACTTATTTTTAATTACTCGCATTTTTATATAATGCATCTTGTTGTTGTGAGTTGCAATGTACCCTTTTCTGAGTGCAACCCACCTGGGCGGTTGCCACCGGATTCCTCAAATGAGGGTCCCACATTTTTCCTGTTCAATTAGCATTTTTTTCATAAAAACAAAAAAGTGTTTTGGTTTCATACGATGAACATTTCCCTTCATCCCCACCCGTGTGTTACGAATTTGACTTGGGGGCTGGTCGCCCGCAGTTTGATCTTTACAACGTTCTAGTCAGATTCGCTGGCCAATCTCATGACCACTTCCAGACAAGTCACTCCTAAATAAGCCATTCCTCAATGCATACGGGGCTTTCTGGTAAGTCTTTGGTCACTTGAGTGGCTGCCGGTTTGCAACAAGGTTAGATGTTACATTGATCATAATTGTTGGTCCGAGCACACATCCCTGGTCGCTATATTCATATTTCACCTGTGTTGATAATACTAAGCCTTCAGTATCTACAATCACAGGCGGGGGCTAGGGGGATATGTTTATAATATGAAACAACAAAAAATATGAATATATTTACTTTCTTTCAAAAACAATTTGTACATACATTTGCATTCTATATGTTATTTCTGTATAGATATAGGGATTACTCAATCCCGAGCTCAGTCAGGAGCTTATTTACAAGAGGGGTGACCTCCTCCATGATCGCGTCTAATTGTTCCTCACTCTCGATCTCAACCGGTCCCACCAGTAAATTCAGATCCGCATCTGGGCCATGGTGGAGATGAAACCGACTGAGAATGGCGGAAGCTGCTGATCGAACTCTCGTTCTGATCGCTTCTTCTCGTCACCATGTATCTTCAGGAAGATACTCAAGAAGTGACTCCGCCTGGGCTATGACTAGCGTAGACCAGTCATCTGGACTGAGGTTGTCCTTCGTGGATTCTACCACATCAGCCCTCAGGAGACGAGCCACCATCTTTAGTTTTTCGAAGATGGACCGAGTCAGGTCTCTGTTCGCCTTTTGGGAGGAGTCCATGGAGCGCTGGAGGATCATCTTGTCCTGACTGAGTTGCTTTATTTGACCTGCTTGCGCTGCAGTAAAAGGAAGTGTTACTCACATATTAAGAACTTAAGTCTTCCTAGTCGGGAATTGACTTACCAGAAAGTTCTGACCGCAGCCGGTTAAGCTCGATCTCTTGATTTGAAAGCACGGAAATCAAATGGAGCTTGACCGCGGCCACTTCCTTCTTCAGAAACGCAACCTCTCTGTGACAGAACAAGAGAAGTGGTCATAACAAATTTGTATCTCTACAAGTTGAAGAGTAATGATCCTTACCTGCGCAAGCTGTCTCGTTCTTTTTGTATGGCCTCAATGCTCGCTACCATAGCGAGCGACCTGGCCGTCATCCGGGATAGCTCCTGTGATGCAAAGAGAAGTTAAAGGTGCCCTATGTACATTTCAGGCACCAAAAGAGAATTTTATCATACCTTTGTGAACTCCCGGAACGAGACGTCTTCCGGGATGACAGGAGGTCTCGTCGAAGGACCCGTTGCGGCCACGATGGAGGCAGCCGGAGGATGTGCCTGCTGGGCATTATCCCCAATCGCTGTTACTTGCGACTGGGTCTCCGCGCCTGTTCTCCCCTCGCGGTCCGAACTACTTCCTGGACCAAGGGGGCGGAGCGCTCTTCACTGGAGGCTCCGGCACTGGCAGCCACTTCAACCCTCCCCGGAGCGGTTGAAGGGTTTGGTGCTGCTTCTTTTCGCCTGCCAAGAAAGAATGAACCAACAATCATGATTGGTAATCATCACAACTCAATTCAATATAACCAGGATAAGGTTCTTACCTTATCTGAAATCCCATCAGCCTTTGGGATTTCAGGGAAGGCACTCCCTAAGAAAGGGGATAGTCGCTGTCTGTCCTAGTCTTCCTCTTGGTGAACAAGGTTTTTTCCCCCTATGTGTGTTCTCCTGTAAGTACATTCATAAGGGAAGATGAAGACGGATAGTGAGGGTTCATACCTGTGCAACCTGTCCGGTTGGCAGGGTTATGTCCCCAGGCCTGGATGGCTCCTGGACTTCTGGAGCCGGCACCACGTCCGCAACTCCCACAGGGCCTTGTTCGGTCACCTCCTCTCCTGCCCACTGGAGTGGAGGATTTTCCTCCCTAGGACTCACAGGAGTCATAGGGGGAAGCTCTTCTCCCTGAATAAGCGTTAACTCAACGAACGAGTATACAGAGGGAATTGAAGAAAACAAGACCATCAAAGAATCTTACCATGGTCACCCCTTCCTTCGATCGGGGAGGCAGAGGCAACTGACCCTAAAGCCTCGGGGGCTTCGGGAGCAGGGATGTCGCCCGCGACCACGGGACTTTCGGTGGCCGCGGAGTCCGCTACAGTCGCTTCTGCGAGAGCAGTTATTTCTGCGAGACAAGCTGGAGCGTCGTCGGATGGAGAGCCCGCTATCTTCCTCCTCCGGCGGATTAGGGAGACATCATCTTCCTCCTCCTCCTCGCTCCTCTCCCCCTGTACGACGAAGAAGTGATTCTAGTCTGCACCTGGAAAGACAGGAGGAACGTGATATCTTACCGCAGTCTTTCTTGCAGTAGGAGGGACGCTCCGTGAAGACCCCTCTCCAAGGTTTTTCCTGGCTTTCTTGGGGGCGAGATTCCTCGTCCTGGGCTTTGAGGAAATCTTCTTCACGTGCTTCGTCGTCGGCTTTCCCAGGGAACCGACATTCTCGCTCGGGAACGTCACCTCGGCGAACCTCCCTAAGAGCTGTTTTCGTCCCAATGGAATCGTTAGTGCTGGACATACATAAGACCTGCAAACAGAAGCTAAGAGAAAGATGACATACCTTTCGGCGCTCCTGTTTAAGGTCGTCGCCAGCGTGAACCAAGCTCTGTGGGCGAGGCGATCCCTTGGGGCCCTCTACCTCGGCATTATAAGCCCTGAGGAGGTAGTTAGTCCGCCTCTCGATCTCGGATGAGGGCAGGACTGTTCCAGAATGCAAGTTAACCAATGCATTTCAAAAATAACAAATTTCAGTACCAGAGACAGATACCTTCATTGTAGTCCAAGGTGTTGTCTGCCATGGACTTGATCTCCCAAGCCGGATGAGCCCTTTCACGCAGGGGGCTCACCCGGTTCTTCGCAAAGTCTCAGATGACATCGCGAGTTGTCAATCCCTGTTCAACTAAGTGAAGGATTACCTCGGCGTGTTTCATGAACTCCGAGTTCATCGCCGGGAGAGAGTCCAACTCGCTCGGCTTCTCCGGCCGCGAGTTCTCGAACCACAACCCGCTTTCGGTTGGAGGGTGCAGTAGAACCACTTCTGGTGCCACCCGTGCATCGAGTCTCGCAGCGGCGGGAAGGGATACTCCTTTTTCTCCCTTAGCCGGAAGTAGATGCATCCAGTGGCGTTGGCGCTCTTCGACCACGCCGAGTAATAAAAGCGCCGGAAGAGATCCACACTGGGATACACTCCGACGTATGCCTCGCACAGATGCTGAAACACCGCCAAGATCAGCATTGCATTTGGGTGGAGATTGATCAGTTCCAACCCATAATGCTCGAGGACGTCCTTCAGGAACCGACTCTCAAGGAATCGGAACCCGCAGCGCAGATATTCCTCAAAAACCACCAACTCGCCCTCTCCGACGATTGGGGTTTCTTGGTCCTTCTCCACGGGCCGCCATTTGATTAGCAGCCGCGGAGGAAGAATCTCCTCCTTCTCCAGTGCCAATAAGCTCTCCTCAGAGTGGTGGATCGATCGGCTCCAGGACGCCATTCTTTGTGAGGAATTGGGGGAAAAGTTGGCAACTTTGGGAAGATGGAAGCTGAGAAGAACGAGGGTTTTTGTGCGGAGGAAATGGCAAGGGTTTTGGTTGTGTGGATTCCTCAAGAAGCTACCTGCTCCTTTTATAGACCCAAGGAGGCGCACTTCTGTGAGTAACGTTCCACTGAATATTTTATTTATTTCCCATAATGGATACTATCTCTGGCGGACCCGTTAAAGTGTTCCTGGCATCGAATCTAAATCAAAAGGACTTCTTTGTTTCAGAGTTTGAAGGTACAAAAGCCTGAAAAGTTTTTTAGGGGTTTTCGGAGGACGTTTTCCTTCATGTGCCTTGTAAATTTTCATGAAAAAATCCTATGGCCTAATTTTTGGACGTACGGATATATTTTGATCGGGTTATGGTATGATCGGGACCATGTTTTCGACTAAGCTCCGATTCTAATCGAAGTGACGGTTTGACCGAGTCTTGGTTCTGATCGCCGTGAGCTTCGGCTCTAACCGCGGCTTCAAGTCTGATCGCGGTATCAGTGTTGGTCGCGATACTTTTATGAAAGCGCGATTTTGGTGGCAGAACTGAAGTTTGCCTGTGTATGAATGGTCATAAAAATATTACTTATGGCATGTTTTCGCACAGAAGATGTAAAGAATATTTATATAAAGAAAAAGATTTTATTTCTTGCATTCTTTACATACAAAAGGGATACCGGTGACTAAAGCGTCGACCTGATCCGAGAGAAGTTTGCAAAGTTCTCCAAGGGACATGTTGTTGTCAGTAGGATCTACACTGACAACCCCCAGAGAACTAGCAACTAATCTAAGCCTATCTACATCGTCCCTAACAAGAGACGCACTACTATTCCTAATCAAATCGGAGAGTTCCCGCTATTGCTGAGCGAGGTCCCTCTCTCGACAGAACTGGTGCGCCTCTTCACGGGATTGTTCAAAACATTCTGCCAGATACAGAATCACCGAAGACATCTCTTCGGTCTTTTTCTCCAGGGCCTTCTTCTCTTCTTGAAGAATCTGTCTGAGGGGAAGAGGCAGAATCGTAGCAGGCTGATCACCAGGGCCTCCAATCTCCTACATTTGCAAAAGTTAGTTGCACTAACTATAACTATCAGCAAAAGGAGATGAGGATTATTACCTGTCCCTGCTCGTGACAGGTTGATATAGGCATCCTGGAAAGTAGATCATCCGATAAAAGCGGATGATCACCAAATGATGGAAGTGCAACCTTCCCACCAGGTGATTGCTTCTCCAACACAAGTTGAGGATCTTCTGGTCGGGTAGTCACCGCTTGCCGACCAGAAAATCGATCATCCAAACAAAAGCAGGGAGTGTTGGAGTGAAGAACAGAAGGAGGAAATAATGATGATGTGTCTTCTACCTTTGCTTTGCTGGAGGATCCTTCGTCAACCTTGGGTTTCTTCCTTGAAGGAGATGGATCTTCGGGAATCTGAGGCTCCTGCTTGAAAACTTCCTCTTCATCACTTTCAATCTCGATGATGTTGTGATCTGCCATTGGGGAGTGTATGAAGAGAAGAATGAAGGTAACTTTGGAAAAGACTTAATCGTGAGAAGAAATTGTGGAGCTTTGCAATTCGAAGGTTTCGGTATTTATAGCCGCCAAGGTGACGGTTCACTTTCCGAACGCCTTGGGTTTTTAAAGCATTTACAATTTCACCTCGGGTTAAAAAACATTTCAATGGCGCCATCATTACCCATCACATAATACCCAGAGCCCGTCTCGGGGAACCAACCGTCCCATTTAGTGCGCCACTAAGTGGGGGATTTGAAGAGTCGGGTTAAAAATCCGATGCATGTCTTTAAAAATTTGAAATCAACACATCTCTTCGTTTTCTTCGAATTTGGGGGCTAGCTGGCGAGGATTGACACCCGAGTCAATTCAAATAAATGCACTGTTGGTTCAGGACAGATTCGAGCCAGACATGTGCCCGGCAGTGTGAACTCAAGTCATTTCTGGGAAGCATCAATCCGAGGTCGCAGGCTTTGCGCGATCAGATCGCAGCTAGTGCGCGGCCAGAAGTTCGTGTGCTGTGCGCAGACAGAAGGTCGAAGATGTTGCGTGGTCAGCCAACATCGCACGGTCAGAGCACCTTCGACCAGGGAACGTAGGAATATCCCAAGTATCCCGAAGATTCTTCCACGTGGGGATCAACCGTCAGGAGGTTAATACGTACAGTTATCCACAAATAACACATGTTAAACCTACGTGGGAGTTAAGAGCGGTTCTCCAAACCGCATCCAAGCAACTGTTTGGTGCAGTTACGATTTGGCGCCCTTTCGGCCAGTATAAAAGGGCGGCATGATGTATCAAACAGAAGGGGGATCGATCAAGAGATCAAGACACAACTCAAACAGTCAAGGCTACGGCTTAGACTAGATAGTTTCCATAAGCCTTCTAGGCTTCATTTGGTACACTTGTATAGGGAAAACCTTCGCCTATGAAGGTCTTCTCCCGCCACTTTGTAACTCTTTACTACACATAGTGCAATCCCAACAAGACGTAGGGCTTTTACTCCCACCATCGAGGGCCCGAACCTGTATAAATTTCTCTGTGCTCTAGTTCTCCATAGTTCTACGTACCTTCCCGGAGGGTCACCCTGAAAGGTCTCACTATTATAAATTTTGCATAAGTTCGACTGAGGATCCCGAGTCCGAATTGTCGACACCTACACATAGTGAAATCCCAACAGAACGTAGGGCTATTACTCCCACCATCGAGGACCCAAACCTATATAAATCTCTCTGTGTTCCAACTGACTTTGGTTCATCATCCCTTCCCAGTGGGACACCCTGAAAGGTCTCACAACTCACAAATTCTGCATAAGTTCGACTAAGGACCCCGAGTCCGAATCGTCGACATCTTGCACAAAGGCAATTTACTTTGCATACCTCGTGGAGCACCTCGAATTAAATGGTTGCAAGAAGCGCACACATCAAAGGTAGCTGGTCACTTTCGGGTTACAAAGACGTTGCAAAATCTTCACCGACATGTGTTCTGGCCGCGTATGCAACAAGATGTGGCTAGTTTTGTTCGAGGTTGTGGTCTCTGCAGCATCTCGAAACTGGCAAATCAAAAATTAGGTTTGTATACTCCTTTGCCAGTTCCATCGCGACCATGGGAGAGCATATCCATGGATTTCTTGGGAGGATTGCCTAAGACCCGATGTGGCAACAACTATCTATTCGTGGTCGTTGATCGGTTCTCCAAAATGATTATTCTTATACCTTGTCGAAAGACTATCATGGGAGAAGAAGCAGCTCGGGTATTCTTTCAACACGTTTGGACACACTTCGGACTGCCGACTTCTATTGTGTCTGATCGCGATACCCGGTTCCTTAGTCACTTTTGGCGATCACTCTGGACGATGATGGACACAAAGCTAAAGAGGAGTACTGCCTTTCATCCGCAAACTGACAGTCAAACCGAGGTGGTAAATCACACAGTCGTTCATCTCTTGAGAGGATATAACTCGAAGCACCCGAAGACCTAAGATGAAAGCATACCGTACCTGCAGTTTGCTTTTAATCGAGCAGTGCATGGTTCGACTGGAAAGTCGCCGTTTGAGGTCTGTTTAGGATTTCTACCACAGAGTCCATTCAACATGGAGTTTGTGATTCCTACCTCAGCACAGAACAGCAAGGAAGCATCTGATCAGGATCGAGCACAAAAGTTCCTGGAAGGTATTCAACGACTCCATCGTGAGGTTGAACAGAACTTGCTGAAAGCTCAACTCAAGTACAAGGTGCGACATGATCGACACCGAGTTGATGCGCAATTTCAAGAAGGTAATATGGTATGGTTACATCTGAGTAAGGAGAGACTTAAAGGTGAAGGTAAGAAATTGAAACCCATTTGTTATGGTCCTTTTCGGATTTTGCGGAAAGTGGGTAATAATGCTTGTCAGCTCAAGTTACCTCCATACATGGATATTTACTCGGTTGTCAATGTTGAGCACCTCAAACTCTTCGAGCCTTCAATGTTGGATGATGAGCCAGATACTATAGTACCATCTGTTGAAGGCTTGGTCTATCAACGAGACAAACCTCTACGTGAAGATGTGATTCTGGAGAAAAAGGTGACTACCACCAGCAGTGGCACAAAGGAGACTTTTCGAATCGGTCGGAAAGGTCAACGAGTACGTGCGGCAAAGTGGTACACCAGAGAAGATGGACAAGCCCAATTTCCACATCTCCAGTTTGATCGAGAGGTCGCAACAGGGGTTGGCTCCTTCTCAACAAGGGAGTAATGATCCGGGAGGATCTTCAAGTCCTGATCGCATACAGCTTCGCGACCATAACCGTGTTCAGAAAGGTTTCGCGACCATGGGTTGGTTCGCGACCAGGAAAAGGAATTTGTTCCCTGTTTGGAATTGTAATCCGATCCGTATATATATAACTAAGCTTATCCGTTTAGGATTAGTTAGTTAGTTAGTTATATGAGTCTAATACATTTAGGTTACTGAGTCTGATACGTACTCATACGATTGGACTATAAATACCTTGTAATAGGTCTAGTTTAGATCATCGAATATTATTATAGCCTTGGATCATATATCCAGCTTATAGTTCCTTCAACGTAGGCAAGTGTTTCTAACGTTCGACGTGTAAAGCCCTCTTTGAAATAAAGAGTTGTGCAATTACTTGAACTCTGTTTTTGATCAACCTTTGGGTTTCGGTATTTCTGAGTAAGATCCCATTATTCCGCATATTAGAATCTGGGCGAGCCTAGTGCGAAAACCAAGGTTAGGTCTCAAACGGATCAGCTTACAAAGAAATGTCTTATCTAGATATGATCATGAGATTGGCCAGTGAATCCGCTTAATCATCATAGAGTAGTGCGTATTTCGATCAGCCCCCGGGCGTGGCTCTAAGGGGGTAGAATGGGTTTTGGACAGATGTTCCATGTATCGACAATAGGGGAAGAGTATCAAGAATTAATTACAGATAGAACTTGCGTAATTCTTCGATGTTCCATGTATTGGATAGAACTATGCCATCCTTTAGAGCCAATCTCGCCGATCCAGGTCGCGGAATAGAAACAACAGTATAAAGGCCTTCCCATAGTGGGGAGAATTTGTGGCGATTAAACTAATTTTGGATCTTTCTCAAAACTAAGTCGCCTGCGTGTAGGCTATGTGGTCGCACCCTTTTGCTGTGATATTTATGCAAGGCTTGTAAATATTTTGTGGACTTGAACAATGCGTGATTGCGCTTTTCTTCTAGAAGGGTGAGTTCATCGTCGCATGCTTCAGTTGAATTTGTAGTGTCAACGTTTGTCACACAACGGGAGCCAAGTTGTATTTCACTTGGCAACATCGCTTTGCACCAAAAACAAGTTGGAAAAGCATGTCACCCGTGGCTCTACTAGGTGTGGTATGAAGTGTCCATAGAACGGAGCAGAGTTCGTCTACCCAAGCCCCTGAGTGTATTTTAAGGTGGTCAAAAACACGTTTCTTAACCCCTTGAATGATTTGCCCGTTGGCACGTTCAACTGCCCCGTTGCTTTGTGGATGGGCAACGTGATGAGGACATCACCAACACGAATACGAACGCCGCTCCTTCCACTCCTTCCACTCTATCGCCCGAAGACCATGGAGAACATCAAGTCGGCATGAACCCACATGTCAAGCCTTTCAAGCCATATACACTGAAGGTCCAGTGTACCATGATGCTCCAAGAAGAAGCCCAAGTCTTCCACGCTCCAAGACAAGCCCAATATGAAGCCTAAGATGAAGCCCAAGTTATCCGCGAGCCCAATTCGGCCATCCAAGAGCATGCCAACTTCGAACGGACATCCAGGCCATGTATAGAGTCTGTTTAGGGTGAATGAGCACTTTACGGAGAAGCCCACGACGCAAAATTTCCAACGGATCTGGCCCCACTGCCATATTCTGTCTAGATCGCCCGGAATCGACGAAACCATTCATGGACAGATTCTGTCGGGTGCTGTACCACCTCTACTTTGGGCCCAAGGCCCGTGTATTCCTAGGGTTACATGGGGGTGGGTTCTCTGGCCATCATACTCTTGCTACATATGGCCGCCACCCCCTATCCTTTTTCGGTAGGTTATTTGTTACGTTGTTCCCTGTTGTGTGAGAGACAAGTGTTCATCGGAGTAGTGTCCCTGGACCTGCTTTGATGAAAGATAACCTCAATTTGTTATTCTGAAATTCAGATTTCTTTGCATCTTGTTCTTGCTCGTTTCTTCTACTGCGTGTAGGAATTAACCTTTGTGGTAAGGTCATCCGGGTGTGAGCACGATTGATAACGACAGGTGCATGGGTGTAGCGATTGAAATTTAGGTACAAACATACACATGCCAGTTCACAAATTCAAGTGCATGTCTGAAACAGCAGTACAAACACACACCTACCTACCAATACAATTAAATACACAAATACTCCCATGTACACATTCAAGTTCATGTCCCAAATAGCAATACATGATACACAAATATACAACAATATACAAATACAACAATTCACACATTCGATCATTTCCCGTTGGGCGGCCTCGATATACTTCGCAACAGCTATCGACTTGGTCGCCACACGGGTTAAGTCCTATGACATGGAAGGAGATCAGTTTTAGAGCCTGGATATTCCTATGCAAGTGCGAACTTAAAAATAGTAAGAGGTGTTCTGCATACCTCGATATATTCGCTGAACGAGCTGCTTTCAGATTCAGCCAAAGGCTGAGTCTCTAGACTCTCCTTAATCCCAGCTCGAACGGTAGATGATTTTTCCTGCTGAGCCTCCTCCACAGCTGGGGTTTCAGATTCCAATCTCTGTGATTGTACCTCTGTGGCCATCCCCTCCACAATGGCATGGACAACTTCCTCGACCGTGGGGATGGGACTTTGCTCGCCCGTGATCTCCGTGGCAGGAGGAGCATCAAGACTCATAGAGGTCACTGGGGCGCTTGGCGCTGCATCTCTGCGCCTAGCATAAGCAAACAAGTGAATCGCCAGTTAGAATGTCTTTAGTCAATCGCTTCGATATGACAACAGGAGATATTCTTACCTTACTCGAAACCCTGTCCATTTTTGGGACTTCAAGGATGATCTCCCGGGAAAAAGAGGACAGTCATCATCTGTCCTGGTCTTTCTTTTCCTGAATAGGGCATTATCCTTTTCTCCCTGTGTGTATGCAAGTCTATAAGAATACACCTGAGGGACGATGAAAAACAAGACTGTAAGGGTCCTTACCGGAGTAGCTTCTTCCGTTGGTAAGGATGAAGCCATCAGTCCGGGAGCTTCATGAATTGCAGGCACTAGGACTTCATCCGCGACCACGAGATTAGTAGTGGTCGCGAGACCCTGTTCGGTCATTCCCACTCATGTCGTCAGGAGTGGAGTACTCGCCGCCCCAGGACTGGCAGGAGTCCTTTTGCAGTGGATAAGACGAACACTAGTACAAAAAAGCTTTCTTCTATCGGTAAAAAAACCCTTCTACTATCGGTTTTTGTACCGATAGAGATAGACACGATAGAACAAGACAGAACATTTTCTATCGGTAAATAACCGACAGAAAAAATTAACAATTCTATCGGCATAGTAGGAGTGTACCGATAGAAAACCCGTCGTAGTCTGACGATTAACGGTGGGAAAAGTACCACTATTCCAACGGTTAATTACATGATTACCGACAGGAAAATATTACTATTCTATCGGCACCTTATGATTGTACCGATAGAAAACCCGTCGTCGTCTGACGTTTAGCGTTGGGAAAAATACCCATATTCTAACGTTTAATTATAAGTTTACCGACAGAAAAAAGTGTAGCACTCTCTCGGTTGGAAATGACATTATCGATAGAAAAAATCTTAGTACTCTCTCGGTTGTGTATGAGTTCACCGGCAGGAAAAATCACACTCTTCTAACGGTTAATTATAGGTTTACCGATAGAAAAAACCACAGTAGTCTCTCGGTTGTGGATGAGTTCACCGGCAAGAAAAGTCACACTATTCTGACGTTTAATTTCAAGTTTACCGATAGAAAAATGGGTAGTCGTCTCTCGGTTGTGGATGAGTTTACCGATAGAAAATTTGTAGTGGTCTGTCGGCTATGAATGAATTTACCGATAGAACATTCACATATACAGTACGTTTACATTTACAATATAGTACATTCACATATACAGTACAGATGCAATACATTATAGATTGGATACACAATACAGTACAGATGCAAAGAAGGGTAAATTCACAGAACAGATTGACACATTAGACAGTTATTCACATTTATTCATATATATATGGACAAATACAAATTTCAATCCAATGTGGACATTTATTGACATATATATTTATTCACATGTATATAAACAGTCTATGCACAGAGTACACGAAAAAGAGAAAATTATCATGGCGGATGGTTGGGCGCAACTTCCTCTATGACATATTGAGCCCAGATTTGTCGAAGATCTCTAATCTTTGCATTTTCGTATAAGTCTTTCGACATGGCGATTTGCAAGCATGTGTGAATACTTAGTAACTAACTTCCTAATTTAGAACGTGACACCCAATTTTCAAATTTAAGTTAGCTATCGATGCTTACCTGGGGGAATTGGGCAAAGTTTGTCTGCACTAGGTCGTACATGTAGCGCAACACATAAAACCCGCATTCCCACGATTGCGGCTGCTGATGGCACTGAGATAATTGCATATGCGAAGACATGTTAGCTATTGTTTCCATAAACTAATTAAGCATAAACAAAAAGTCTCGTGAGTACCTCATATTCTTTCCAAGCTAGTAGGGAGCCCTGCGGTGCGGCATGCCTCCCTCCAGCGGACGCATATTTATCAAAAGCCCTGCATTTCACTTAGTATTGCCCGTTAATGTATTATCATTAGCTAGTGAGGTGAAAATTTAAATCAAACATATAAGTTACTTACGCCTCCATATTCCCCTTGACCACATATTCGATCGATAATTTGTCACGCATCGAATCGAGGTAGTACACCTCGTTCCTCGGCGGACAGATCACGATGAGGATCCAGTGGCCCCTGCATTGTACGTAAAAGAGGACCGCTAGCTCAAAGTATATCTCAGGTGTAACATACAAGATCGAGTTAAATTAGTACGAAATGCATTAACCTTTGGTGGTACGGCACCAGAATGAACTCCCTGTCCTGCTGCGCCATCAGCGCCTTGGATATGTACAGCTCAGCGTGCGCGGCGTTGTGCTCTAGCATCGTGAGGCTTATTTTCTCTGGGTCGAGGAAACCCACCTTGTCACATGCAGCCTCCGATGCTAGCCTGTACATGCACCTGCATGCAAAGGACGACATTAGTATTGCACAGAAAGTTACTACATTTCAAATGAACTACAACAATGCAGAGTTAGCAAACAGAGTTAGAAAACAGCAATACATAGCATCAGCAAACTCACAGGACTCCAGTCCGTATGCTGGACATATCGAGCTCCCGCCAGTTGTAGAGGTCGAACAGATCCTCGTGTACCACGGATATAATCCCGGGCTCACGGTGGAACTGCCCAGGCCTGTAGGGAACTAAGAAGTTCAGATTGCGCCGAGCTCGGTGTAGGTACCACTCGTGAAGGTCTCTGGTTGATCGATCCAATTTGCGCAAAGCTGCCTCCGACATGAGTGGGAACCCGTTCTTGAACCTCTCCGGCTGTCCCTGTCGCCCTTTTCCCTTGCCTTTGCCCTTGCCTTTTGCCGGGGACTGAGCGCGTACCTTCGAAGGCAAGGGCGAGGTGATGGCAGCTTTCTTCCGAGGTGAAGGCGTGGATGCGCTGGGTGGGGTCGAGGCCGTCTTTGATGTGTCCAAGGTCGCACGAGATCGGGCCTCATGCCCCGAGCTGGGGGCGCAGTCCCCTGGTAGCCCAGCGGCAGGCCACTTCAATTAATGAGCACGTATGTTAGATTATGCAAGTTGAGTGTACTGAGTAGGATGTAATCTAAAATGTGTAAGATTTACCGGTTGTATTACAAGACACTTCTTGGGCCACTGTACGTAGGAGCCCAACCGCAGAGGTACACAGTGGACCCAGACATCCGGCGCAGACGGATATACGAAGCCGTGTCCAACCACTTCCTGCCCGGCGCCTACGTGATTCTGTAGGATGCAGCCCTCCGGCCTCTGCAAATTTGTAACAATTAAAATAGGTTAGCGAAACAACTCTAACAGAATGGGAGTGGCATCAACTTAAGTGCACAGATGAAGGCTTGCAGTACCTCAAGTAGATCCACTGGATCCGCGAGTACCTTCGAAGCGCAACTGCTTATCCGACCCCGCGGGGTACCGTCGTCCTGGGGATCCGCATCTGCACTCTTGGCCAGCAATGCTTCTCTCAACCGTGCAAACTCTTCCCTCATTTGTGCGACCTCGGACTGCACCTCAGACTGTACCTCAGCCCGTATCTCAGCCCGCATCTCCGCCCGTATCTCCTCCCGTACCTCAGCCCGTATCTTATCGGAGAGGTCAGCTTCCTTTTCCTTCCAGGAGCGGGCCTTCTTCCTCGGTGGAGCCGGATCTACGAAACCGGACTTCCACGACACAATGGCTCCCACGGCCCGTGTCCGCCCGGGATGCTCCTTATTTCCTAGAGCCCGGGTGAGGATATCGTTCTCCCTCTGTGGGGTAAACAATCCCTCCGCTGCCTCCTTCTCAAAAGAGATCTGTTACATTTAAAGGTACCTTGTGAGACAAATTGCCTAATATACACTTGTGCGCACACAGTTTACGAGGTTAGCCAACTTACCATTCGCCTCACAACGTCGGCGTCCCCAGGGGTTGCGAACTGCACAGACCCCGTGGACGACACGGACCCCCTCCCCCTCCACCATCGCTTGCACCTCTCATCCCGGATCTCGGAGAGCGGCAACTCAGGGGTGTCGATGATAGGATTTTGCTCGTCTTCCTTCTTCCACTACTCCTCCTTCCCCGCCCCGGGATCCGAGCCGATGCGGGTGGTCGTTCCTCTTCTGGATCGCCCTATTCTTCTCACTAAGGGCCTTGAACTCCTCAGTCCCCTTCTGCTTGGTGAATTCCTCCCATACCTCCTCCGATATGAAGGGGTACTTCTCGCAAGGAGATTTCCCCGCAGCGAGGAAGTTACTGACGAGCCAGCTCTTAAAGGTTTTCCATGTTCCGTTCATGTCCTTCAAGCAGGCAGTCCTAGGTGTATCGTCGGGGATGTTCCACTCAGCCTGTTTCTGAAAAATGCATACAATTAATCACGAGTTAGTTAAACTTTAGTATAAGCCAAGAGAACGTGATTACGAAAGAGTTCAGTGATTTCAGTTAATTTAACCTTCACTTCCGCCCACAACCTATCCCTCTCGTCCGCCGTCATGTCCTTCCAGCTCTGGACGGTGATCTTCACCCTTTCTTTCGCCAACAGCCCAACGTAGGCCGCGTACCTCCTAGCATTCTTTCCAATCGGCCTCCCAAATTGGTTGAACTCACAAGAAAGATCCGTGCGTTTGGCCAAACGCCCCAACGTCGTCGCGCGTCGCCCCACCCTCTTGCGCTGGGATGTAACAGCTGCATCTTCAGTAGTTATGATGGAGTTGGCCCTAGTCGAACCACTAGTATCATCCGATGAAGACGACGACATGTCTTCCCCTACAAAACCTTCAACATACCATATATATGGCAATTAATTCGCCTTGGAGTTCCATAACTCGGCCCAGGACTGGAGACTAACTAGGGCGGCAAAAGGGAAAATAATACAAAAAGAAAGACATGCATAAATTACTTCCTGAACTCTTCAGAAATATTTTCTATCGGTAAACACATGAGCTACCGATAGACCATAACCTCCACAGAAGACAATTTTTCTATCGGCAAACCCGTGAGATACCGATAGAACATAACAATGTTCTCTACATATGGAATTTTGTTGACAAGCCACCATTCACTGTCATCACATAACATTCTCGATGATTTGCTATACTAATATTCATGGGCCAGCATTATTATTTCACACGTAAATATGCACACAAGCATCTAAGTGCCACTGTGCATAATCTTTAGCCTAGCCTGTATGTGAGTCATCAGGACTTCACATCTATTAGATTGGGAAAAGTCATGTATAGGCATTTGAAACATATACATCGAAGACCCATCCACATTGCCATATATTCATACGAAGTGAGTAAAAATTCCCAACCAAACTAGTACATTGCATGGCTCATGTCCTTCCAGATCCAAATTAAGTTTTACTACTTGTGCAGAAATATTTTATATCGGTAAACACATGAGCTGCCGATAGAATATGTGTAAGAACACCTCCAACATATAATGTGCATTACATGGCAGTTGGATACAATTGATCACACATACAGCAGTATAGATAAGTTAAAATCTCAAAACAGGTTCATTACAGCATTGGAACATATTATGTAAACACTAATTTAAATCAACATTGCCTGCGGAATGTACATAATCCAACACACTAGGGAACCCTAGTGTAATTCCAAAACTCGAAGAATTAGTACGTGCAAAACACTAGGATCAAATAAGGAAGATGCTGGAAATAGAACGACGAATTAGGGTATTTACGGCGGCGATCAGTTCTGGTGATGGAGAGGCAGTGTAGAACGCAGTGGCGGCCGGCAAAGGACGAAAATAAGAACCAGTGGCAGTGGCGAACCAGTGTCCAGCCGGCGATCGTCGTGTGGGAGAGAGGAAGTGAGTGGTCACGGCGGAGGTTGTGGTTTTCTTCGCTCTCGAAGAGACGCAGTGCTCTAAGGTGGAACTGTTCGAGTAGAGGGAAACCCAAGGGCCGTGTACGAGTAATAAAGCAGTGGAGGAAATTTTCTATCAGTACAAAAAATTGATACCGATAGAATTATGTCCGTTTTTATCGGTACAAAAAAAAAGTACCGATAGAAAAAGTAAATTTCCCGGAAAAATATTTGAAGTAGTGGATGCTTTTTTCTATCGGTATAAACAATAAAATCCCGTGAGACCAATTTTCCCCAGAAAAATTTTTTAATTAAGTTCTTGAGATTATAGTATTGGGTGCCCTTTTTCTATCGGTAAAAACAACAAAATACCGTCAGAGTAATGAAAAGGTACACACAATTTAACATCAAACAGACCGTGGTTGAAAGCTGCAGAATGATAAAGAAAGAGGGAAAATAGCCGAAAAATTGGAAAATTGACATAAAAAGAAATTGTTCATTCATTGTTGTTTTATCACTTACAAAAAAAATAAAACCCAAAATGCTAGGTCAAGGGGTGGTCTTAGCCCTGGCTGCATGTAGAATAGAGTCAGTTAGACTTGCAGCCAAGACGCAGGACTCCTCTAGCGACAAGTTGTCCCTAGGACCAACTACTACCGCGTCGAGAAGGCCTGCGACCTCCCTCAGCTTCACTATGGTATCCTTCATAGTCAAACCGCAGCCAACGATGGTCATATTCGCGGCTTTCTTCCCCTCGCGAAGACGCCTCGTCCTCGCCCTAGCATTGTCACCATCCGTCTTCATGCGCTTAATGCGCTGGAAGAGATCGTCAAGGTCAAGCCGTAGCTGAGTGTGCTTGTCTGTAAGGAGCTTGTGCTCCTCCTGGAGGGCCCTCAGGTAGGCCTTCACTTTGGCAGTGTCTTCCACGGCTCCCATTCCCTGTGCAAATCAACAGGTCAAGAATGAACTGAACATGGATTAACAATACAGGGGTAAACCGAGGAGATTTAGAGTTCTTACCGGGGAGGGTGTGGCTGACGATCCCATGGAGGTTGCCATTGTGAAAGAGAAGATGAGGAGTCGAACCGTTCGAGAATTAGAAAAACAACAAAATACCGCGACGCATGGCGAGGTACTTATAGAGTTCCCAAGGCGACGCATGGCGACACGGTTGAGAATTCAAAGCGGCAGAGTATTCTTCTATCGGTAAAAACAGGAAAAAACCGTCAGACAACAAATACCGTGAGACTAAAGAATTTATTCTAACGGTAAAATAGAACAATATCGATAGAAAACGTTTTGAAGTGCCTAAGAGAAGTGCCTGAGACACATGAAAGTAGCGGATGTCCTTTTCTATCAGTATAAATAACAAAATACCGTCAGAAAAAAGGGATTTTTGCAGAACTTAATTTGAAGAAGCAAGAGGCTGCGATGAGATTTTTGCAAGTGCTATTTGAAGGGAAGAATTAAGTATTTACAGGATAAAGGTACTGTACATGTTAGAACTCATGCTGTGGAGTAAAATTGAGATATATTAATGCTGTGAACTAGCTTACCATTAAGTTCTAAAGAAAAATGTACTGCCTGATGTATTAATGATAAGTTCCTCACCTTGCTGCAGAACTTGTGGGCTGTTTGCTTGGCATTTATCCCTGAAATAGAAATTAATCATCAATGGTTCTCAACCCATAATCCTTCTTCGTGGTCATCTCGCAGATACGTTGTTTCATCGATATCTTCAGTACGGATAGATTGAATGTCCTCTAAAAATGGAGGTATTTCATCGAATTGGTTATACTCCTCTTCGTCGACAACATCTTCGACCCCAACAATACGTCTCTTGTTGTGGAGGACAACATGCAAGTTTGGATTGGCCGGGTCAACGATGTAGAATACTGTGTGGCTTGCTTTGCAAGTATGAATGGATCGTCTTGGTGTCTGACTCTACCAAGATCGACGAGAGTAAACCCGTAACTATCAACTTGAACACCTCGAGGGATTTTTACCCATTGGCATCGAAACAGGGGAATCTTAAGTAATCCGTAATCGAGCTCCCATATTTCGTCAATAGCACCGTAATATGAGTTCAGCGCCCTTACTGACCTGGCATCCTCGGAAATAGCAAACAGTGTCACTCCGCTACATTGCGTGCTACTCTTGGCGTCTTGAGCTCTTGTATAAAATGAATACCCATTGATGTCGTACCCCTGCCAAGTCCCTACAGTGAATTTTGGGCCTCTAGCCAACCATGTCACAGTTTCACTTACGGAACCCTCGGCAGCTCGCGTGACTCTTTCTTGGATCCACTCAGCAAATTTCCTGTTATGTTCTCTGCTGACCCAAACGTCTAACTTCGAAGGATTCTGTGACCGTAACATTACCTTGTGCTCGTGTATGTATGGCTCGACCTCCGTCATGTGTTGTAAGACCCAAAAATGTGATGTTGCGTACACATCACGAGCGGGGACGATAGCTTTAAATCCAATCGTTCTGATTCCCTGAAGCCTACCCTCGTGTCGGGACCTAGGAACGCCAATTGGGTCAACCCCGGCCATATAATCTGTGCAAAATTCAATCACCTCCTCGGTGGCATAACCTTCCATGTACTCCCCTCGGGTCGACGACGAGTCCTTACGTATCCCTTCAATACACCCATAAATCTCTCAAATGGATACATGTAGCGCAGGCACACGGGTCCACAAAACTTAATTTCTCTGATAAGGTGAACAATCAGATGGACCATAACATCAAAAAAGGATGGAGGGAAATACATCTCGAGCTGACAAAGAGTTGTAACCACGTCGCGTTGCAAAGCGTCCAGTCCATCGGGATCAATTACCTACGAGGACACAGTTGCGCCAAATATTCATATCAGAAAAATCTTCTAATTAAGCTCCACAAATGGAGGTAATGAACTTATAGTACGAGTTTTCCGTCTTGTTTCTGGGCTTCAGCATGCCAACGCAAGTGCTTCGCGACTTTCGGATTTGCAAACAGCCGCTTCAATTTAGGTATCACAGGCAAGTACCACACAGTTTTTGCCGGGGGTCCTTTCCTTACCTCGTGACGTTCACTGTCAATCCGGTCCCTACGCGTATACCTCGATGCACCGCATCTTGGACAAACATACAAACTGGAGTACTCGTTACAGTACAACACACAATCATTTGGGCATGCGTGTATTCTTTCGATTTCCATTCCCAACGGACACAACAGTTTTTTGGCTTGGTAAGTAGATCTTGGCAACTCATTTCCCTCTGGAAGCATGTCCGCTAGAAGATCTAATAGTGCCGTGAAACTCTTATCACTCCAACCGTTTCCTGCCTTCAAGTTATATAATCTCAGCACAGAAGACAGTTTTGTAAATGTTGCACATCCAGGGAACAGAGGCTTCTCAGAGTCAGCAATCAGTTTCTCAAATTCACAGAAGTCATTTTCGTTGTAATCTTCCTCTACATCACGTAACATCTCATCTAGATTGTCATCATCATCATCTACGTGCACATCCGAATGAACATTACCAAAATTGGGATGATCATCGATATTATTGCAATCCACATCCGAGTCGTGCTGATTGGTAGTAGTGGTGCTTGTTTCCTCAAGATCTTGCCATGCCATATCCAACGGGTGTATCACGCGTTAAAACCACGATGAATCAAATGACTCTTAATTTGATCAAAGTTGCTAAACCTCTTCAAGTTCATACAATCTGTACAAGGACAGAGCATATTTTTCTCTCCCTTCCTCTCCTTTTGTTGCTCAGCAAATTTAATAAACTCATTCACACCATCCAAATATTCAAGAATAGTACGTTTTATTCCATACATCCAATATTTCCTGTCCATCTACAATTAACAAAATTTAACGAGTAAGCCATGCATGAAACCTGCCCGATTAAGTTATGTATATGTAGATGTACAGCCTCTTACAACAGATACATGTGTTGAACCCTAGCCTGACGAAATTAACACTAATTAACCTAGCTAACTACACAATACAAGCTAGTTAGCTCCTAAAACATGACGCATTTCCAGCTACCAAGCTCCCAAGCTTAGAGCTACAAACTTGGAACTACACAATACAGCTAGCTTGCAAGTAGAGAGGAAGGGAGATCTAGAGGGAGAGAGAGATAAGTGTCGACGATTAAGCGTACCTTAAAGAGAGGGGCGCAATCAACTTCCCTCCAGCCTGCGCTGATCACCCTAGCAGTGTAGCTGGAACTTTCGTCACAAACAGAGGGACACAGAGTGCAACAGAACATATTAAAGAGCAGCACAGCAATGCACGAGTGGGGTTTTCCTTATAATGGACATTTTTCTAACGGTAAATACATGAAATAACCGTTAGACTAACTTAGGTAATTTGCCGCTCACATATTCTATCGGTAAAAACACACACATACTGTTAGAGAATGTGCATTACCGAGCAAGTATAGGACTTCTTCTTTCAGTAAATATGTGTATTGACCGTTAGATCATGCATGACACAGCACGCACATGAGTTTTTCTATCGGTAGATATGTGTACGAACCGTTAGATGATGCATGACAACGAGCAAAAGTTTTTCTATCGGTAAATATGTGTATTTACCGTTAGAATATGCATGACTGAGCAAATATATGTGTTTTCCTATCGGTAAATATGTGTACTTACCGTTAGAGGAGGTACTGGTACCAAACTGGGACAAACATGCACATGCCATTTCTCACATTCAAGGAATCATATCAATGTAACATCAAACAGATCTTACATCAAACAGATCTTACATCAAACGGATCTTAACTAGAAGATAAAGCAATATATTTCAAGAAATGCTAATTTGTGGATTAACTAGGAGACACAAAAATACTTTTCTTAGGTACTTGGGACTTCATCTTGCCAAAGAAATTACACATGCCAGTTCACAAATTCAGGTACAAACATACACATGCCAGTTCACCAATACAAATTCAGGTACAAACATACACATGCCAGTTCACAAATTCAAGTGCATGTCTGAAACAGTAGTACAAATACACACCTACCTACCAATACAATTAAATACACAAATACCCCCTGCACATTCAAGTTCATGTCCCAATTAGCAATACATGATACACAAATATACAACAATATACAAATACAACAATTCACACATTCGATGTATATTAAAAAAGCCACGTCTGAAATTAACAACAGATCACGACGAGGACCCAGTGGCCCATACATTTTACATAAAAGAGAACCTTTGCAGGTTGCCACAATGCAACTACCGACTACAAGTTAGACCTGATATATCACAAATCCATTCATCCAAAACAGCAAATGTCTGAACCACATTGGACTTAACCATAGGAGTTCAGTTCGAAGACGCCCGAGGAGCTGGAACTGCCGTCGACATACATTTGTACGTATTGGTGATTTCCTCGGACTCAAACTCGATCAACTCAACTCAACTCCATTAACAAAAAGAACCTACCTTCCAAGATGTTGTTCTGTGTAGTGATGGTGTAGAATGGCTGTGCAAATAACAACAATTCTTCTTCTCCAAGCAAGTAAGCATCTGGCCACAAGCTGGTGCGTGCAAAAAAATGTAAGATGCTTTCTATAGGTCCTGATTTGAGAAACACGCCGGGCTAAAGCATCTTCTCGACCGAGCCAACCAAGATCTCGCCCTTCACGTCCTTCCAGCTCTCGACAGTGATCTTCACCATTTCTTTCGCCAACAAGCCAACGTAGGCAGCGTACTGCGATGAAGAACCGTGAAATACGTTGCCCCTCATGAGCATCATCCAAGGACCTGAACAGATCATAATCATATTGAAAAGAAGACACATCAAAATGAAGGATACAAAAAAAGCAGAATTATTGCCATAATTGGATTAGAATAATCTAACAATATTGCAGAAATTTTACATACCTTCCTTGGGATGCCGACGTCTAGAGGGCGTCGATGGAGGTGCGGAGGTGCAGCGGTCCCCTGTAGAGGTGCGCCGGCCGTCCATGGAGCTTACGGGTTAGGACTACGAGCCCCAGATGAACTGTGAGAATGAAAGAGACATACCCGTGTATTTATACAAATATATATTTTCTATCGGTACGAAAACAGAATACCGTTAGTAATAAAAACATCTATAGAAGGCGAATGGTTCTATCGGCACAATAAATATTACCGATAGGAATTTTTGTACATACTCTATCGGTGTGTACGTACATTGCCGATAGAATATTATTAGTTGTAGAAGGCCAACAGTTCTAAGATATTTTTTGCAATATTCTACCGGTATAAACATTCATTACCGATAGAATAAAACTATTTGAAGACGAACAGTTCTAAGCAATTTTCTATATATTCTAACGGTAAAAGAATCCATTACCGATAGAATAAAAATATTTGTAGAAGGCCAACGATTCTATCGGTGCACTACATATTGCCGATAGGAATTTTTAATATACTCTGTCAGTATATTCATACAATACCGATAGAATAAGTCTAGTTGTAGAAGTCGACCAGTCCTATCGGCGCACAACATTCTCCCATCAGTACTTATGCATCTCTTCTAACGGCAAATATGTTCATCACCGCTAGAGTAAATCATACTATTTATTCTATCGGTAAGTTTCTTATAAACCGATAGGAAAAATACACCCGTCGCCCTTTTATGACCGCGAGGCACATTTTCTATCGGTTTTCAACTAAATCGCTAATAACCGATAGAAGATAGTGGTTAGTAGACTGCATTTCTGTACTAGTGGGACGTCGTCTTCCTCGACTTCGCTCCCCTCACCCTGTACAACCAAGAAGTAATTTCCACTCGTGCTTGGAAAAGTGGGGGGTACGGAATATCTTACCACCGTCTTCTTCGCAGTTGTGGGTTTCTTTTGCAAGGCCCCTCGCCCCTCCCAAGATTTTCTTGGGTTTTCCGGGAGCGAGTTCCTTTGTCTTCGGCCTCGTGGGGGTTCTTTTCGCCTTCTTCTTGGCGACTTCCCCTGAAGATCCATCATCGCTCGGACGCTTTGTTCCGATCGTCCTTTCCAACAGCTGTGTAATATGCCTTGGAATGACATAATCCCAAACAGACAATTCATACTTAGTCTAGTTGGGAGAAAAATATACCTTTTGGCGCTCTTGTTTAAGTTCATCGCCGGCATTTATCAAGCTCTGGGGGCAAATGGATCCTTTAACTCCCTCCACTTCTGCGTTGTATGGCCGCAGAAGGTAGTTTGTCCGCCTCTCAATCTCAAACAAAGAAAGGACTGTGTCACATACAAGCCAAATTACTTGACATGGCAGTTTTTCGTCAGTAAGCATGCGCAGTTTGTGCACAAGAGGACACACATGTATTGTAGTCCAATGTGCTGTCCACCATTGAATCCACCTCCCAGGCCAGATGTGCCCTTTCGTGCAAAGGACTCATCCTGTTCTTCACGAAGTCGCGGATGATATCATGCGCTGTGAGTCCTTGCTGGACTAAATGAAGAATCGCCTTGGCCTGTTTCTTCAACTCCGCGTTGAGAACAGGGAGGGAGTCCATCTCGCTATCCTTCTCTGGTTGGATGTTTGAAAACCAGAGCCCGCTCTCTGATGGAGGAGAGCAGTAGAACCACTTCTGGTGCCATCCATGCACTAAGTCTCGCAGAGGAAGGGATAGATACTCTTTCTTCTCCCTTACGCGGAAGTAGATGCACCCAACGGCGCTGGTATTCTTTGACCATGCCGAGAAGTAAAAGCGCCGGAAAAGATCCACGCTTGGCAACACTCCAACAAATGCTTCATAGAGATGTTGAAAGATCGCGAGAATCAACATAGCATTTGGATGGAGATTGATGAGTTCTAACCCGTAGTGGTTGAGGATTTCTTTTAGAAGCACGCTTTCTGGGAATCGGAACCCGCAACGCAAATACTCCTCAAAGATCACCAGTTCGCCTTCACGAACTGTTGGGGTTTCCTCATCTTTCCCCACTGGCCGCCAGTTAATCAACAGCCGCGGGGGGAGTATCTCTTCCTTCTCCAAAGCCATCAACCTCTCCTCGACATGGTAAATGGACCGGCTCAAGGATGCCATTTCGGAAGAGGATGTGAAAAAGTTGGTGTTTTTGGGAAGACGAAGGAGAGGGAAGCAAAAGAGAGTTTTTGTGCGGCGAGAGATTCTAAGGCAGACGGAGGGTTTTTGGTTGTGAAGCTTCCCCAAGAAGCTACCTTCTCCTTTTATATGCCCGAGACAACCCTTAGTCGAATATTTTATTAATTTCCCATAATAGGTGCTTTCTCTCTGGAAACCCATTATGCACTTCCTACAGTGAATCCGAAACAAAATATATTTTAATTATTTTTTTGTTTCGAATTCGAGGGCTAGGGTGCACATAAAAACATGAAAAATTTGCAAAGATTATTGAGAAAATAATCCCTCATGACTTTGTAGATTAATTTTTCTGTATTGATCACAATGCAGTTCTGTGATTGTCTCGAGATTTGCATGTTGATCGCAATGCAATTCTGTGATCGCTGCGAATGGGTAATCGCTGCAAATGGGTAATCGCAACACACACGATTGTCACTCGATCAAGGTATTATGTTCTGATCGCGGTTTCAGTTCTGATCGCAATACCAGTTCTGGTTACGGTATAGCACATCAATGTACCTCTGATCGAAAAAGTTGTCGCGAACCCATACTTCGGATAGGGATTTACCTGTGTATGTTTGGTAGCAAAGGCATTTTTTGTGACCATGTTTTCGCACAGAGATTGTGAAGAGCTTTAACTCGGGATTATAAGTCTTACATGATCCTTTTGAGGAATCAAGGTGTGTAAGGAAAAGAAAATTCTTATTTCTAGCAATCTTTACATACAAAAGGGATACAGGTGACCAAGGCATGGACCTGATCCGAGAGAAGTTTACAAAGTTCTCATAAGGACATATTGGCGTCAATAGGATCTACACTGACCGCCCCAAGAGAACTAGCAACTACTCTAAGCCTATCTACATCATCCCAAAGCAAAGAAGCACTACTACTCCTGATCGTATCGGAGAGTTCTCGCTGCTGCCGAGCCTGGTCTCTTTCTAGGCGAAGTTGTTGTGCCTCTTTGTGAGAATTGTCAAAACATTCTGCCAGATGCAGGATGGCCGAGGACATCTCCTCAGAATGCTTCTCCAATGCCTCTTTTTCTTCTTGGAGAGTTCGCTCGAAGGCTGCACCCTGACCAAGAACTTGAACATTTGCAAGCTGGTCGCTGGGGGCTCTGGAAATTTTCGTCTCCTGCATACACTTATGTTAGCTTTGAAGACAGAACGACTCATAGGGAGAATAGAAATAATCACCAATTCTTGCATTAGAGTCGAACGGGGAGATGCAGAACTTCCTCCAAAACGCAAATCACCCGACAAAAGCCAAGGACCACCTGGTCGCGAAAGTGCAACCTTCCCACAAGAAAGCTAATCATCCTGTGAAGTCTGATCAAGAGCAGCTGCATTGTTCGTTCGCGATAATGTAGGGGTCCCTCCGGGATTATCATGGATCCCCAAAGCTAGAATTGATGTTCCAACCTGTGGAGTTGCATGCACAGGAAGAACTATAGGGGTCAAAGGAAGAGAGAGCAATGATGCATCCCTAACCTTTGCACCTACAGCTGCAACACCACTGGAGGATCCTTCAACTTTTGCTTTTTTCTTTGGGGGAATTTGTTCCTCGTCTACCTGAAAAAGTTCCAAAGTACACTACTTTGAGAACGACCGAGACAAGAATTGGAACTAGATCTTTTGAAGGTACGTACCTTCTGGTTGAAGTGATGAGGACATCACCCCAAACGATGCGTCCATTCTTCCAACACCTGTTGTGCAAGAACCAATAACAAGGGCACGTGCACGTCAACTAAATCACCAGGTGAGCTCATTTCTTAGTACACGAGAGAATATTGACAAGAGCGAGTTACTACCTAATAATATTGTGCTTGTGCTCAGGAATCATGGTGTTGATCAGCGAGGGTGTCACTTTGCGCCAAGACGGGTCGGGAATCAAGTCTACCGCGAGCTGGAGTCCGGGTCGGCCACGGCGGAGCAGCCTGTCTTCAAACGGGCGTAGCAGATGCATACGAACTCCGTTTGGGGCGTTCAAGTACATTACAGAGAAGCCCTCGACGAGACCTTTCCAACAGATCTGGTCCCACATCCAAAATCCTTCTGAGTCAATCACAATCATCGAAACAAGTGGAGACCAGATTCTGTTGGGCCGTGCAGTGCTGCATCACCTGTCTATTGGGCCTCGGCCCGTGTATCCCGCATGGGGGGGTGCGCCCCAAACCGTAGACGCCACCCCTCTCACATATTAAAACCTCATAGCCGTCATTGTTAGACTCGGGTTTTGCTTAGAATTTTCTGTTGTCGCAGTTCGCCATCTTTCGGTTTGTGGAACCCCAACACTTCGTGATCTTAATACATACTTGCAATTCGAGATTGCTTCTTCTGTGTTCTTGCATGTGTTTTTCGATTCGCTTGCAGGAACAGGCCTTCGTGGCTAGGTCAACCGCGCCTCAGTACGGTTGATAACGAACGGAGCAGTGGTGTAGCGATTGCAGGCCTAGATCGGTTCTGGTCGAAAGTCTAATCGTCAATGTCGAGTCTCCACCAATCGAACTATCCCCTACCTGTCGGAAGATCGGGACCCCGTTCCTCATCAAGTGGTATCAGAGCTCCGGTTGCCCGTCAGGTATCTTGTATCCCATCTGTTCATTGTTCATTGTTTTACCCATCGTCCAGAAAAAAAGCCAAAAAAAAAATTAGGTCATAGTGTTCCGCTGTCCAAACCACTTCGAGCCTTCGCAATCTTTGCTTTCAGTTAGCGTTGTTGAATTTGTGTCCTTAGTTCGTCGTCTGGTTGCTGGTTTAGATTGTGTTCGTAGTTCTGTCCATCACCTCCCCGTTGCATCGTCCCGCCAACCCACCATCACGTTCCCTACTTGCGAAACCGAAAGTTCGCATTGCCCAGAAACCCTGATCTGGAGCACATTCACTAAAATGGCCATAACTTTTGCATCCGAACTCCGTTTGAGCTCCACGACCACTCGTTTCGAAGCTAACGAAAAGTTACACGTGAATTTCACCAACTTTGTTGGTTTCGGAAAAATTTCGGAGGCCAAAATCCCTCTGGAAGATCGAGTATCCGGCCCCGGAAGTTTTAGCACAGTTTTCAGAGCAAGCACCAGAATTTATATCGGCCACCCCTTACCTCCAAATTGAGGGGAACCTGCTTTGTTTCCATATTTCTGTGTTGCTGAACTTGAAAAAAATATCAGAAAAATCAAAAAAAATAAAAAAAATTATCAAAAAAGAGGCAGCGCACAGAAAAGAGCCGCGCAGTGAAAAAAAAATCCGGGGGTTTGTACTTGCCATACTTGCTATCTTTGGGATCAGAATTGCTTCAATATTGATTGTCCTTGCTATCATCTTGCTGTTTCCATTTGTTACCTTGTTGTCTTTGCTTGCTTGAACAGTTCTAGGGGCGCATTTAGACCAGCAACACTAGTGGCTTCTTTGGACACTTATTCAACTTAGCATTCTGATTTCAATTATTGCTAATCTTTGCTACCATAACTGCCTTCCAAGCTCCACATACTTTCTATGAGAACAGGATTCAACCTTGCAATCATTACACTTAAGCTCGTCACGATATCACGAACCAGATACCAGTTGTACCTTCTGCAGCGTTGGTAAGAACCTTACAAGAGCGTGGTAAGACGCTTGAGAGGGTGTGAATCCACTTGTCTGAACCTGGTAGTTTGTAGGGATAATACTTCTTGTGTTTCTTCTACTTTCTACTAATCATGGCAGGATCTGATAAAGAGGACAACGAGTGTGTCCTTCATGCTGAGCTGAAAACCATGATGGAAGAGATAACCAAAGGTATTGAAAGATTGGAACGACGTGTTGCCCAGCTTGATGACAGGGTTCAAGTGATCGAGAACCACCCACCTGTTGTCCAACAACAGCAAAACGATGCAGCCCAGGAGCACGATGATGATGTAGAGGGACATGTGGCACCTCGCAATGAACCCGCTATGCGACGGGCGGCACATGACTTAGAGCGCTTCAACCGAAATCGTCAAGAAAAAGAATTGCAGGGACGACAACAGCGGCCACGGAGCAACTTTGGTAATACCTTCACCCCAAGACAGGCGTCAACCAAATCAGAGCCACCTCCTGCTGTTCGGTCTACTGCCCCCTCGACCAGTAGGGCGCGTTCAATAGCACTGTTACCACCGCCACGTACACCCGAGGTAAGCCAAACTTCTAATGTGCAGGCACCAGCGAAGTCGTTTTCATCTGTTGCCTCCACGGGACGTACAACAGGTATCATATGCCACCGTTGCAAGGGAATGGGCCATGTCATGAAGGACTGCCCAAGTCAGCGAGCTTACATTGCGACAGACGATGGTGGCTACGTTAGTGCTTCTGATGTTGAAGATGAATATGCTCTTGCAGCTAACCTTGCAGGTAATGTTGATGACGAATCCGAACATGATGATGATGGGGAAGCTTTAGGTACGGTAGCCACACAAGAATACCGAACCATCATTGTCCAGCGGGTCCTTAGTACTCAAATGAAGCAAGCCGAGCGAGCCCAACGCCACAACTTGTTTCAAATATTCCTCGTCGTCAATGACCGGCGCGTCCGAACAATCATTGATGGTGGGAGCTGCAACAACTTGGTGAGTTCTGATCTGGTCAAGAAGCTTGTCTTGACCACACAACCACATCCCCAACCATATCATGTTCAATGGTTCAACAACAATGGTAAGGTTAAGGTAACGCAAACCGCAAGAGTACCATTTTTCATTGGCTCATACCATGATGTTGCTGATTTTGATGTAGTGCCTATGCAAGCATGTTCATTTTTATTAGGCCGACCTTGGGAATATGACACTAATGCAACTCATCATGGTAGAAATAATTGGTACACTTTCATGCACAAAGGAAAGAAAACAACCTTGCTTCCCATGACTCCATCTGAAATTGTGCATTTTGATAGGGAAAGACTTGAAAATGAGAAGAAAGAGAACACCACAGAATCTGAAAATCAGCAAGTAGCTAAAACTGTTTTTCCGCATAAGAAAGATAAGAATGTACCTGCTTCTAAGATTGAGGGAATTAAATTGAAGGGTCGTGTTTTGCTTGCTACAAAATATGATTTTGCTGAACCGTCATGCTTTGCTTTGATATGTAAAGAGACCTTTTTTTCATTTGATGATATGCCTGTCTCTTTTTCACCTGCTGTTACTAAACTTTTGCAGGAGTATGACGATGTGTTCCCCGCTGAGGTGCCCCCGGGACTACCACCTATTCGAGGTATTGAGCATCAAATTGACTTGATCCCAGGAGTGACGTTGCCAAACCGTAATGCATATAGGACCAATCCAGAGGAGACTAAGGAAATTCAACGACAAGTCCAAGAGCTTTTGGACCATGGGTACATGCGACAAAGCCTTAGTCCTTGTGCTGTTCCTATTCTTTTGGTTCCTAAGATAGACGGTAGTTGGCGCATGTGTGTGGATTGTAGAGCCATTAACAATATCACAATAAGGTATCGTCATCCTATTCCTAGGTTAGACGACATGCTTGATAAGTTAAGTGGTTCTATTATCTTCTCAAAAGTTGACTGCGTAGTGGGTACCACCAAATTCGAATGAAATTGGGAGACGAATGGAAAACTGCTTTTAAGACCAAGTTTGGTTTATATGAGTGGTTAGTTATGCCTTTTGGATTGACTAATGCACCTAGTACTTTCATGCGCTTGATGAACGAGGTCTTACGTCCTTTCATTGGTAAATTTGTGGTGGTCTATTTTGATGATATCTTGATCAATAGCAAGTCACTTTCTGAACATCTCGAACATTTACGTGCTGTTTTTAATGCTTTGAGAGAGGCACGTTTGTTTGGTAACCTCGAGAAGTGCACTTTTTGCACCGATCGAGTCTCGTTTCTTGGCTATGTTGTGACTCCGCAGGGAATTGAGGTTGATGAAGCTAAGATCGAAGCTATCAAGAGTTGGCCGACTCCTAAAATGGTCACACAGGTGAGAAGCTTTCATGGACTTGCTGGTTTCTACCGCCGTTTCGTGAAGGACTTCAGCACCATTGCCGCACCATTGAATGAATTGACAAAGAAGGGCGTTGCATTCCATTGGGGACAACCACAAGAGGACGCCTTCAACCTTTTGAAAGAAAAGCTAACAAATGCACCATTACTCCAACTTCCAGATTTTGGTAAGACTTTCGAACTTGAATGTGATGCTAGTGGAGTTGGAATTGGTGGTGTGCTCATGCAAGAAGGTAAGCCTGTTGCATATTTCAGCGAGAAATTAAGTGGGCCTGCTTTAAATTACTCCACGTATGATAAAGAGTTGTACGCTCTTGTGCGAACTTTAGAGACGTGGCAACATTATTTATGGCCTAAGGAATTTGTTATTCACTCTGGTCATGAGTCGCTGAAACATATTCGCAGTCAAAACAAATTGAACCGTAGACATGCCAAGTGGGTAGAATTTATTGAATCTTTTCCTTACATCATTAAACACAAGAAAGGGAAAGATAATGTAATTGCTGATGCTTTGTCTCGGAGATATGCTATGTTGTCTCAACTTGACTATCGAATTTTTGGACTTGAAACTATTAAAGAACAATATGCTCAAGATGCTGATTTCAAAGATGCTTTGATTAATTGCAAGGATGGGAGGGCTTGGAATAAATTTGTACTCAATGATGGGTTCTTGTTTAGAACTAACCGCCTATGCATTCCAGTTGGATCCGTTCGTCTTTTGTTGTTGCAGGAAGCTCATGGAGGCGGCCTGATGGGACATTTTGGTGTCAAAAAGACGGAGGATGTTTTGGCCACGCACTTCTATTGGCCAAAGATGAGGCGTGATGTTGAGCGCTTTGTGGCACGCTGCACCACGTGTCAAAGGGCAAAGTCACGGTTAAATCCACACAGTTTGTATATGCCTCTTCCTACTCCTAGTGTCCCGTGGGAGGATATCTCGATGGATTTTGTTCTAGGTTTGCCTAGGACAAAGAGGGGGAGGGATAGTATATTTGTTGTTGTGGATCGATTCTCCAAAATAGCACATTTTATTCCTTGCCACAAAAGTGATGATGCCACTCACATTGCCGACTTATTTTTCAAAGAAATTGTTCGTTTGTATGGTATGCCTTCCACTATTGTTTCAGATCGTGACACAAAATTTTTGGGTCATTTCTGGAGGACATTATGGAATAAATTGGGGACAAAGTTACTGTTTTCTACTACTTGTCATCCCCAAACTGATGGCCAAACAGAGGTGGTAAATCGCACCTTGTCCACAATGTTGGTAGCTGTTTTGAAGAAGAACTTAAAGATGTGGGAGGAGTGCCTTCCTCATGTGGAGTTTGCCTACAACCGTGCGCTACACTCGACTACCAAGGTAAGTCCTTTCCAGGTAGTGTATGGTTTCAACCCTCGTGCTCCTATAGACCTATTGCCTCTTCCATCATCTGAAAAGGTCAATCTTGATGCTAAGAAACGTGCTGAGTTTATTTTAAAACTACATGAAACAACAAAAGAAAATATTGAGCGAATGAATGAAAAATATCGCATTGTTGGTAGTCATGGTAGAAAGGAATTGATATTTACTCCTGGAGATCTTGTATGGCTACGCTTACGTAAAGAGCATTTTCCTGAGTTAAGAAAGTCAAAATTAATGTCTCGTGCGGATGGTCCATTTAAGGTGTTAGAGCGAATAAACGATAATGCCTACAAACTTGAGTTGCCTGCAGATTTCGGGGTTAGCCCCATTTTTAACATTTCAGATTTGCGGCCATATTTGGGAGAAGAAGATGAGCTTGAGTCAAGGACGACTCCAATTCAAGAGGGGGAGGATGATGAGGACATCACCCCTAACGATGCGTCCATTCTTCCAACACCCGTTGTACAAGGACCAATAACAAGGGCACGTGCACGTCAACTAAATCACCAGGTGAGCTCGTTTCTTAGTACACGAGAGAATATTGACAAGAGCGAGTTACTACCTAATAATATTGTGCTTGTACTCAGGAATCATGGTGTTGATCAACGAGGGTGTCACTTTGCGCCAAGACGGGTCGGGAATCAAGTCTATCGCGAGCTGGAGTCCGGGTCGGCCACGGCGGAGCAGCCTGTCTTCAAACGGGCGTAGCAGATGCATACGAACTCCGTTTGGGGCATTCAAGTACATTACGGAGAAGCCCTCGACGAGACCTTTCCAACAGATCTGGTCCCACATCCAAAATCCTTCTGAGTCAATCACAATCATCGAAACAAGTGGAGACCAGATTCGGTTGGGCCGTGCGGTGCTGCGTCACCTGTCTATTGGGCCTCGGCCCGTGTATCCCGCGTGGGGGGTGCGCCCCAAACCCTAGACGCCACCCCTCTCACATATTAAAACCTCGTAGCCGTCATTGTTAGACTCGGGTTTTGCTTAGAATTTTCTGCTGTCATAGTTCACCGTCTTTCGGTTTGTGGAACCCCAACACTTTGTGATCTTAATATATACTTGCAATTCGAGATTGCTTCTTCTATGTTCTTGCACGTGTTCTTTGATTCGCTTGCAGGAACAAGCCTTCGTGGCTAGGTCAACCGCGCCTCGGTACGGTTGATAACGAACGGAGCAGTGATGTAGCGATTGCAGGCCTAGGTCGGTTCTGGTCAAAAGTCAGATGGTCAACGTCGAGTCTCCACCAATCGAACTATCCCCTACCTGTCGGAAGATCGGGACCCTGTTCCTCATCACAAAGTCAAGTTCCAGTGATTCCTCATCACTTTCAATCTCAATGATTTTCTTGGAGTCCTGATCTACCATTGAGATGAAAACAGAAAAGAAGAGGAGATAGCTCTGGAATGACTTAGCCAAGAAAAAAACTTGTGAAGTTTTAGGACTAAGGGGCTTCGGTATTTATAGCACGCAGGGGTGACAGTTCGTATTTGCGAACACCTTGAATTCTTAAAACATATTTACATTTTTATCTCTGGTTAAAAAACAAGTTCAGCAGTGCTATCATTACCTGTCAAGAACAACCTGGAACCCGTCTCGGGGAATAACCCGTCGCACGTAGTGCGCCACTAAGTGTAGAAGTTAAAGCGTCAGGTCACTTATCCGATGCAGGGTTAAAATTTGAAGTAAATATGTCTCTTCATTTTTCTTCAAATTTGGGGGCTAACTGACGAGGATTGTTACCCGAGCTAGTTCAAAATAATGCACATCTGGTTCAAGACGGATTCGAACCAGACAAGTGTCTGAAGGTCCGTTGTTATGGTCTCAGACGACCTGAGAAGCGCGGACACAGGAGTAATATATGGTCGCAGGCTTTGCGCGATCATGAGGTCGCGGATGCTACGCGGTCAAGAGGCCGCAAATGATGCGCAGTCAGAAGGTCGTTGATTACCCTCGACCAGAGTAACTTAGAATTGCTTAGCCCTCTAACAAGCATATCCTCAGGATCGTGATGATTCGTCCACGTATGAAGACAACTGCCAAGAGGTTAACATGTGCGGTTATCCCTTAATGGCACGTGTTAAGCCTGCTTGGAAGTTAAGTGTGGTTATCAAAACTACACCCAAGCAACCGTCCAAGGCCATTTTGCATTGGCGCCCTTTTGACCGGTATAAAAGGTGAGCAAATGTAGAAGACGAAGAGAGATCAAGCACAAGCTTTCATAAGCTAGTTTAGTCGGTTTTAGACAACAACACAGAAAAGATCTTCGCCTGTGATGATCTTTTCTTCAACTTTGTAAGCATTTTTCATACATAGTAAATGTTGGATCAAGGATGCCGACTAGAGGGGGGGTGAATAGGAGGCTTTAAAAACTTTAAAACTTAAAGCAAATAAAGAACGAATTATGTAAATAAGAGAAAGAGAACGAACACGATGATTTTTACCGAGGTATCGGAGACTCGCCCACTCTCCACTAATCCTCGTTGAAGCACTCAAATCTCTTGAGTCTCGCTTCAATATCCACAAAGGATATTATCACTAATGGTTGCTCCTTGTCCACTCCGGAAAGGCGAGCACCGATGCCTTGTACACACTCGCCGAGCCTCTCCGACAATCTCCGAACGGAGAGATCAACGGCCACGCCTCCGAACCGTCTAGGTGAGGGCGCTCACCAAGAGTAACAGGCAGCGAGGTCTTCTCTAGACCTCCAAACACGCACCGAGAAGCTAAGTATATGCAAATGCAAAAGAACTGAAACTCTCGGTGGATCGGAAAGCACTCGACTTGATCAAAAGATCAAGATTTTATATAAGAAACTAATGCTCAAGAGTGTATATGAAATGCTGTTGCTTGTTATATAAAACTTATGCCCAAAGCCCCTTTTTATAGCCTCAAGAATCAAATGAACCGTTGGAAGTAGGGCTGAAAATCAGCAACTCAAACTGACAGTCAGTTTGACTAACTGACAGTCAGTTTGACTAACTGACAGTCAGTTCAGTGCACAACGGCCGACAAAATTTACGGACGAAAACTTTGCTAGCCGTTTGCAGCCAAAACAGGAAAGCTGGAACACGAAACTGACAGTCAGTTACACAAACTGATAGTCAGTTTGTGTACTAGCTCGACCAGAATCAAATAGAAACACAGTAAAACACTCTCTGGTCGAAACCCCAACTGACAGTCAGTATGGACAAACTGACAGTCAGTTTAGTACAAAAAATCTGAGACCAAAAAACACCCTCTCTGGTCAATTGTCAGTTACACTAAACTGACATTCAAACTGACAGTCAGTTATGCAAACTGACAGTCAGTTATGCAAACTGACAGTCAGCATGAACAAAAACAGCTATAACTTTAAATCCAGAAATCCAAAAGAGGTGTTTAATAGCTCGTTGGAAAGATAATTTCAAGGGCTACATTTTTGTCAACAGAAGAAAAAGCCAGATCTACCTAGATCTTTCTGAAAAAAGTAAATACTCTTCTACTGTCAAAAACTGAACTGAAAAACAGATTTTTCAAAATAAGACCAAAAGCAAATCCACATAAAAATGATGCGATGCAAAGACCTAACATTCTCGGTTTGTGCTGGAGATAGAAAGAGGACTTTCGCTACCCCTCTTTATAGTACGGTGAAAACTAAAAAAGAATTTCCTAACCGATCATCTCCAAACGCCAAGATCGGTAAAAAACTTGTAATACCTGAGGTCTTTTGCATCTTCAAGATTTGCGTCTTGTCTCTTGCTCTTTTGCGTCTCGTGCTTCACTTTAAGTTGGGTTCATCTTGATCAACTTGCATTTCTTCCCAACTAATCCTGTAACAATCAATCTCAAAAAGCACGATTAGTCCGGAACACTTTGTTTTCATTAATCATCAAAATCAGGGTTAGGCATGAAGGCCTAGATGCAACAGTAAAATCACAATAGGACGTAGGGCTGTTACTCCCACCATCGAGGGCCCGAACCTGTATAAATTTCTTTGTGCCCCAACAAACATTGCTCATCATCCCTTTCTGGAGGAACACTTTGAAAGGCCTCACAACTCACAAAATCTGCATAAGATCGACTAAGGACCCCGAGTCCGAATCGTCGACAGAAATAAAATCAAAAATCAGCACAAAATAGCCAAAACAGGTGAGCCAACCGAGCTCAGCATGACCATGGGCACGGATCATGCTCGGCTCTGGGTTTTTTTTTTTCTTCTACTAGGTTTTTTCTGACCAGATTTTTTTTTGAAACGAACAAATAGAGCAAACCGAGCCCAGCGCAACCATGAACAAGTCATGCCACTGGTCGTGCTCGATTCGGTTGGTTTTGGAATATTTTTATTTTTATTTTTTGCTTTTTTCAAAAGTTTCAGCCCTAGTTAGAGAAGGTTTTTGAAAAATAGGTTTTGAAAGGTCAAACGACATCGGAATTGAGTGATTCTTGCGCCGTTGTGTTCATAAAAGAGAAAACTACGTGTTAGTATATAGGGTTGCCTCCCGGCTAGCATTGGTTTAATGTCCCACTCAATGAAACATTCTCCATCATTCAGAAATAGACAGAATTGAAGGAATTGATCGAGTTCAGTGCACTTATCTAGTCTCCCACATTGTATAACTTGATGCGATGCATGTTTACCTTGAAAGTGGTACCGTCGTGCGCCTAAAACTCTACGGCACCATATGGGAAGACTTTTTGTAACACCCTAGTTTTGGGAGGGTGAAAAGTTTTGCATAAAACCCTGCATGCATGTATCTCTGTAGTAGTAGCCAGATCAGCTGAACTCTAATCTCTCCCAAACCCAAAAAAAATCTCCAAAATCCACCCTTTGGATTCAGACTAAGATCTGCCTATCCAGATCGAACCTACCAATTACTCTGAAGATAAAAGTTTTCAGGAGCCAGATCAAATTCGGACCCTAACTCTCAGTATCTAAGCCTCTCTCTGTTTTCGAAAACAGGAAAATTCAGATTTACCCTAAGTACCCCAGTTTCCAGATAACTGAGTTATCTTGATTTAACCCTATCCAGACTCAAGTGTCTCTTGGATTATGTTTCCAATTATATCCTCAACTTACTCCAAAAAGTTGGGAACCAGATTAATTCATCTAAACACTTTTCTCAAATTAGTCCAAATTTTACTGCGAATAGGTCCTTTTCTGTCTACCTGGAAGCCTGAAAAGGCTAAAATCTACGAATCAACTCAAACTCCAGAATTTCTTCAGGGAACACCTCCCAAATGCTATTTGATACAGGTCTCCTTTTTTATCAGACTTCAAAAGCTCTCTCCAATCACCAGAATTCGAGATCGACAAAATCCAGATCTATTTTACCCTAATTTTACCCTATTTTCGAAAATAGGTGAAATCTCCCAAACCTTATCAAACTTTCTCCAAATTTAAGCTAAATGAGTATTAATGGAAATATTATACTCAGCCATGGAATCAAATCTCAAATTAATCCTCTTTAAGACCAGATTTACAATTTAGTCCAAAGCCCAGCAAAAATCATCACAATCAGGCCCCTGGTTCGACCACAGGCTACTGTTCACGACCAGATCACTCAGTTCGACTTCGACCACACCTCCTGTTCACGACCAGGCCGTTCAATCGACCACAGCTCCAGGTTTTGACCGCAGCAACTGTCTTCGACCGCGCCTGTTGAATCGATCACGAGCACTGTAGCATAGACCTGTTACTGTTCACTTGACTAGCTGTTGTCGTTGCTTCGACCTCCAGCTACAGTACTTCATCCAATCGCTTGCCGCCACGTGTGTGCTCGATGATTGGCACTGTGGATCTTCTCGGGCTCACCTCACGGCCAACTGATCCTCCCCGATTGTGCACGCCATCGGCAACGTTTCAGACAGAAAAACCCGGCCACGTGGAGTCCATGCCGAAGCCCAACATCAATTCGCCTTCACCTCCACCAGAGCAGCAGGTTAAAGCCCCTAATCCAGCTGCAGGCCGTCACTTCGCCGGGATTCAGCCGAGTTGTCACATCCAGCCGCTTCACTTCCCCGTGAATTTCCAGCTGTTGCAACACCCCCCCAAATCGCCTATAAATACCACTCGAGACTTAGCCAACTCCACCACACAGCAAAACACCAGAAATCGCCACCCTTCATCGTGTCTTCTTCTTCTCCGGTGAGCAGCAAGGAGGAGCTCCGGTGCCAAGCCTCTCCACTGCTTCCTTCTTCGATCCAGCACCCCCAGTGAGCTTCTCTCATCTCCCTCTTCTCAAGCTTGGAATTAAGTTTAAATGCCTTCTGTCACCGGCAATCGCCGTATTTCATCTAGAACTCCGGTGAGAAATTAATCCTCAACCAGATCGATCCAACCTTCGAGCTAGTAATAAAATATGCTCACTAGACCTTGCTTAACATCCCTAAGCAACCAAAATTGACAGATTTGCTGAAATATGAAAAACCCCAAATTTCAACCTTGTATGTTCACTGTGCTTGCTGGTTTAGCTTATCTGTTGAATGTTTAGCTAATCCAACTTCACCAGTATGTTTCTAGTACCCTGAGGACCATACAAAAGCAAGGAATTAAGTTCATTTGCCCTAGAACAGAAATGCCCAATTTCTGTGGCTTCTTCCCTAGCTCCGGTCGCCGGATTTTGTTTCCGGCCGTTTCAACCCTAACCACCTTGTCTAGTAGATGTGCCTTGACCCTATGAGTATTTTTGTCTTCTAGCTCGACACCTGGATCGGCCCAGGTGAAGAGGTATCGCCATGTCAAAGTTTTGTCCAGAGACTGTTTGGAACAGTTCGGCCACCGTGTTCTTCGCCGAATTTCCTTGCCTTCCGGCCATCTCCTGCCCAAGACCTTGTTGAATAGATTGTTCCTGTTGCAAATGCCTAACCGCCAGACAAAGTGGTGCATCATTTAGAGCCTTGAATCAAAAGATATGGCTAACCCTAGTTTCTGGCCATGTCGACCCTATGCCAGGCTGTGTCAGCCAGTGGCATTAGCCCTGTTCACCCACCTCTGGTCATGTAAAACAGAAACTACCTTGTCAAATAGTTGTCTCACTACCTTGTGCACCATATGCTTGAATCAAAACCTACTTTGGCCACTAGAAACTATTCAAACAATGTCAATGCCATTCTTGGGCACTGTCAGCCTATGTCAGCCAGTGGCATTGAGCCTTTTCACCCACTTCCAGCCATGAACTTTGGAAATAACTTTGTCCCTTAGACTCCTGACGTTGTGATCTACACTTTTCCCTACTGTCACAACTTGAGTTGAGCCCTCTATCACCCATTGACCTTATGTCAATGCCTTGAACCGAATGCCAACCTAAAGACGTTCGCTGTTTTTGGGCAAACCAGTCACAACCTTGATATTACCCTGATATTTTGGAACCTTGTAAACCTTGACAACTAATCTTAACCCTGGTTTCCATAGTTTAACTCTAATCGCTTCCAAATCTTGTAACACCAGAGTATTTCACCTTGCATTATTGCATGTAGTGGATTAGTAAGAATAGGATTGATTGTAATGCCTGTTTGCTTGTTTGATCTTGTTCAGAGCAAGAGCCCGAGGTTGAAGACCTTGTCACTGAACCATCATCAACTGCTGATACTTACGACGCGGGAGGCAAGTCATATTTTGATCATATTGAACCTATATTTTATGAATTGCTATGCTATTCCATGAGTAGATATCTCATTAATATTGCATGTGTTGAGATCAATGATATTATGGCTGTGATAGATTGAATACTTGAGAAATGTGAACTTGTTAAGATAGCAAGCCATAAACTAATAAAAGTATATACATATACATTTATATTCATGAAATAGAACCCTTAGCCGTGACCAGTATTTTGGTGTGGAATGGTGGTAGCACTAGAGGTGCTTGGCTGCACTGGATGTGCAGGCACTGAAGGTGCATGGTCTGTGGAATGATCTGGTCACTGGCATATAAGGACTAGAACCTTGTGTCGTGCGTCTAGTGGCATGAAAAACGTACCAACCACTTACCTGGTATGGGACAGGCACAATGTAGTAGCTTTCTTAGTATTAGCAGTTCCCTGCATGGCTTGTCGATCCGGTTTCTCGCGTGGTGTCGTGGTATTGCGAATACCCCGGTAGGTTTTGAGAATGTTCCTAGTGAAGATTACGCGGCGCGGGTTGACCGGATGACCGGTCCTCCCCCGCCGGACAAGCACAAAGAAAGACACACAGGTTTATACAGGTTCGGGTCCCGGTGGGGGCCCTAGTCCTGTCGACGCACTCCCGCCCGGGAGTCGGCTGGGGAGGCTCTCTCCGGGGGAGAGGCTTCCGGAGCGCGCCTGTGAGTTTAGCTATTCCAATAAAATGAATCGATCCCTTACAACGGAGGGGTACAAGGGCTATTTATAGCCCCAAAAAGCAGCAAAAAACCTAAACTACCCCGGAAGCCACCGTCGGATTGAAGGGCAGGACCGTCCTTCTCCCGGTCAAACGCCTTGGATGCTTGACAGGTGGTCGCTAGTTCCCGAGGCGCTCCTCGCGTGACCTGCACGTGATAAACAGTTCGAGCCTTTACCTTTAGGAGGGCGATGAGGCCCGGGACGGCACCGGAGGCCAAGTCCCGGGAGCCAAAAGGCGGCGCCCGGGGAGGCCCCGGAGGCCGCGTCCCCGGGCAAATGGCGGCGCCCGGGAGGGCACCGGAGGCCGCGTCCCGGGAGCCAAAAGGCGGCGCCCGGGGAGGCCCCGGAGGCCACGTCCCCGGGCGAATGGCGGCGCCCGGGGAGGGCACCGGAGGCCCGGTCCCGGGAGCCAAAAGGCGATGCCCGGGGAGGCCCCGGAGGCCGCGTCTCCGGGCAAATGGCGGCACCCGGGAGGGCGCCGGAGGCCACGTCCCGGGAGCCAAAAGGCGATGCCCGGGGAGGCCCCGGAGGCCGCGTCTCCGGGCAAATGGCGGCACCCGGGAGGGCGCCGGAGGCCACGTCCCGGGAGCCAAAAGGCGGCGCCCGGGGAGGCCCCGGAGGCCACGTCCCCGGGCAAATGGCGGCGCCCGGGAGGGCACCGGAGGCCACGTCCCGGGAGCCAAAAGGCGACGCCCGGGGAGGCCCCGGAGGCCACGTCCCCGGGCAAATGGCGGCGCCCGGGAGGGCCCCGGAGGCCGCGTCCCGGGAGCCAAAAGGCGGCGCCCGGGGAGGCCCCAGAGGCCACGTCCCCGGGCGAATGGCGGCGCCCGGGGAGGGCACCGGAGGCCACGTCCCGGGAGCCAAAAGGCGGCGCCCTGGGAGGCCCCGGAGGCCACGTCCCCGGGCAAATGGCGACGCCCGGGAGGGCGCCGGAGGCCACGTCCCGGGAGCCAAAAGGCGGCGCCCAGGGAGGCCCCGGAGGCCACGTCCCCGGGCAAATGGCGGCGCCCGGGAGGGCCCCGGAGGCCGCGTCCCGGGAGCCAAAAGGCGGCACCCGGGGAGGTCCCGGAGGACACGTCCCCGGGTAATCGTGATACATCTTACCTGGACTTAGTCCCGCGGAGATTTCCCCCGACACGTGGAAACTGGTGGGACGCAGTTCGTCCATGAGTGATGTGAGATCAGAAAAATTATGAGAGGATAAGGTGTAAAGAAGGAAGATGCCCTACGCCAGATTAAGTCGTGCGCGACTGTAATCAAAAGAGGCTATGTGTCCTGTGGGAACATAGACCCAGGCTAGGAAGTAAGGCAGTGGGGAGGACCCACAACGGTACTTGGGACTGGATTGTCCATTTACCGGGCAGGGATACTGTTAATACTAGACTGCGAAAACATTGTGTGAGCTCGGCCTTGTCACGTGCGTATAAGTCGCATGGAGTTGGCCCGACTTGAAAGTCGAGTGAAGAAGTGGATTTAAAAAGAGGTACACCTCTGTAGAGTTAAAAATGTATTCGAATACTTCGTACTCCCGAGTTCTAGGAGTATGCCGCGGTGGATTAAATCCACGGGGTGTAACACAAGTATTGTTTTATAAACTAAAATTTGTTAGTTCAAGATTACCCAAGTGGCATGTGTTGCCACGATAAGGGGTGTTGCCGTGGACTGTCATGTGTTGACGTGTCGCGGTAATACCATAATATAGAGATCATGTGATAACTAAGAGGCATGTGGCTTATGCCCTAAAGTATATGAGATACTGCTATGAGTATAAGATTGAAAGGCTTGAATGAAAATTATGTGATATGAGGATATATCGCCTTGGATATGGGATATATGTATCACCATCAATATGATTTATTTACTGCCATGAGTATGATCGGAAGTTGAATAAGAAAAGAGAAAGAAATGTATTTTGAAAAACCCTTCACTCTTTCCCCAATAGCATAGGTTCATGTCATTTATACTATATGTATCTCTACCTTCCCTATGACTTGCTGAGTACGTAAGTACTCACCCTTGCAACAACTCATCAATAGATGGAGCGCTCTACCCCCTTGGTGAATATCCTGAAGATGTTGCAGACGCAGGAGAAGATGAGCAGTTCCCTCCGGAGCCCTGATGTGGTGCTGTCTTGCTGTCAACCTCTGTTTCCTGTGGATTGCTTTTGGCCCTAGCTTCCGCCGATTAGATGTTTTATTTTGTTGTACCTTTGTGCCTTGTAAGGCACTGTACCCCATGTTGTACTAAGGCCTGATGGCCATACAATTATGACTACTGTAATATTTTGCTGCTTCAATATATTCCTGTGTTTGACTCATCCTGGGAAGTCAAGCGGTTTATGGGACCAGCTGCACCGAGCTGGGCTCCTCACAGGTGATGTCACAGTCGTGGCAGACACGACACTTTTCCTATCGCGTAACGTGGGGGACCACCCATCCCGTATTGAACTCCATGGAACAAAACAGATTTGCCTTGTCGCAACTTCCCAGGATTCAATTTCAAACCAGAAATGAATACCACAACCAGAAAGGTACATGATTAATTTACAAAACATCACAAGTTCACAGTCGATAATGGCATTAGTGCCTTACATAAGTTAGCAGCAAACAGGTCCAAAACATCCTTTCAACTTTTTAGCAAAACGCGGAAGGAGCGGAACTCTACCCTTCTCCCACAGTCGCTCGACCGGGGTACGCAACACCTAGAAATTTGGATCATAATCGAAATCTTCAAAGGGCTCAAGCTCATACTCATGTGAGCCCAAGTCACTTGGCTCTTCAACCTCTAATGGAGTAATACAGTCACGGGTGAGTACAAGGTACTCAGCAAATCACCACTTAACAAATGCAAGTATATATATAACATGACAGGGAATTTAGAGAAGGTATTCATGGTTCTTTTCCAAACCTTATTCACAACCTAACAGTTAATCAGTATGAAAAGTATTTAAAACAATCTTTGAAAACTCACTTTACATAATAGTTCGAGAGTGAAGAAACTTATACCAATTGATAAAACAACTCATTCAAAACTACTTGTGCCTTGCAACATGGATTAAATCCATTGACCATAACATACTCCTAGAACTAGGAGTATGGATTATACAAATACATTTTAAAGTTTGCAGAGGGGTACCGCTTTACCCACAAGACTTTTCAACTTATTACTGTTGACCACGACTATAGGCTTTAGCTCAACCACACTGCTTTAAGCATATGAGACTCCTATGCCAAGTTCGATCACGCTACTTTAAGCGTGCAACTGAGTTGAGAATAACACGCTTTTCACCCTACCTTGCTATTGCACTAGCTCTGCCCTGCAAGAGTTCACCACTGGTTGATGCCTTAACAATTTCACCTCCGATTGGGGTTCCTAATATAGTTGTGAAGCATTGTAGTGATCTTCCCTCTCAAACCTTCACCCTAAACCTCACTCAGTATTGGCCCGCGGTGGGAGGGATCTTCCCTCTCCTCCAATAGTGAGCGAACATGAGGGTTGTGTGCACGGGAAGGATCTCCTCCTCCAGCACGAATCTCAGACAAATCCGATGGGATTTTCCCAAACTGTCAGTGTACAGTGCTGTCAAGAGGGATCTCCCCTCACCGACCTTGTGCATGATTAGTGCTTCTTTGTCAAATTATCATTAATACTATGTAGAGCTAGGATAATAGTTCGACAAGAATACTTGGTCATGCCCGTCTCATACCAGGCTTGTGGAGGTATGTTAACATGCTACTGGATGTTCAGTACAAATTGGTTAGTCCTTAACTATCTATGAGAGGAGGAGTTCACTTTACTTCTCTTTATACATAATGATCAACACCATTATCATTTTACCAAATTTATCGACTCACATGATTTACCTCTCCTGTCTGGAATAGATATTTTTAAAAGTCATCCATAGTTTCTGAAAACTATTTTACTTTTTCATGTGGATGATTCATACTACTATTATAGCCTAACCTTGGGCATCAAGGATGTTATACATGGCTTGAGAATCAAGGATGGCTTTTCAATTTGGGACAGTAATTAAGAAGGTGTATTCAAACATACACAAATTTACTCAAATAACATGCATAATATTTACACAAAAAAATACTTAACTAATTTGAAAGCATAGGATCAACATGTTCAAGGAGATGGTGACTTGCCTTGTACTCCCATGACAGAATCTTCTTCAACATCTTCGATCGGCTGCTCCTCGAGCTCGGAATGAGTAATTTCTAAACGCGATAAACACATCGAATCAATCAATCAATCAAAACATGCATAAGTATGAGACTATAAGATGCAGGTACTAAATCCTAATAAGTCTAGGTACTACAGCCCAAGAAGTGGGGTTGATTAAGGTTGAAACATTGAACTTTCGAAAATAGGGTATTTAGGGTAAAAATGAATAGTAACCGTTTTCGAAAATAGCTAAGAGTGTTGAAACATGGTTTTAGGATTGGAATTTGAATTAGTGGCAGAAGGAGAATATGTATTAGGGTTAATTAATGGTAGGATGGTCTAGACAGATTTAGGTTTGGAGCTCGGATGAAGAAAACTCAGATTTGGTGAGGTTTTAGGGTAAAACAAGGTAAGAACTTGATCCAAAAATGATGAAAATGAGATCCGAGATTTGGATCTGAAAGGAAATTACATTTCTGAAAGGTTTAGTTTGAGACGAACCTAATGGCGCAGATAGATCTTCAATCAGAAATCCCTATGCTGGATTTGATAAGATCAAATCGATTGCACAACACTACCTAATACAGCAAAACTGAGATCTGGAGATCGGATAGAAAATCAGATCAATAGATCCTTGAAGGAAACATTGAGATGAACAAAATGACACAGTTGGATTTTCAATCAGAGCATCCTAAGGCTGAGAATGACATTGCATGTCAGTGGGACAAACACACAAACACACAAATACACATTGTAGTAGTGTCAGAGGCTGGCATTGGACGCGGCTGTTGGCACAGGCGGCACACAAGCTCGCCAGTGGCTAGCTGGACCATGGCCAGGGCTAGGCTTCAGTGGCTATGGGGCTTGGACAGCAGTGAAGATGATGGACAAGGTTGGCGAAGGCGGCGCTCGTCCGACGAACACCAGATCAGCGATGAAGTCCACACAGGCGACGACCGGCGATGAAAATGATGATGAAGTGACTAACAACGGCAGAGAGAATGTCTATGAGCATGCTGGAGATGGGGAAGACAATGGTGGCGATGGTTTGGCCGGAGAAGTGGTCAAGATGGCTCTCCACGACGAGGTAGCATGGCACAATGCATGTCGCAACCAAGACGACGACGGCGACGCTCTGGGGGTGATGAGATGGTCGGGATGGCTTGGAATGGTGATGAGGACACACTGGAGATGGTGAAAAAGAAGGAAATCAAGAAATGGTAGCCGGAATCAATGAGACTTCCACGGCGGCAGGAAATAGGGAAGAAAAGGAGGTCGACGGCGAAACTCCGTCGAACAACCACGAGATGGGCTGAAACCTAATAGGAATGGGATTAGAAGTAATGTGCATCTAGTGACGTGCATAGATTTGGGAACGCACGGCTTGATCGACGGTGCGACAACGGCGACCGACGGCGACAAAACTTGCATGCACTGAAAACGATGCTCGGGCGACCAAATGGCCGGACTCCAATTGTGAAAGATACTCAGTGAGGTGAGGCGAACACAAATGACATACCAGGACAAGTAGACGATGGCCGGAGCTAGGCGAACAACGATGAACACGTGGCTGCTGGCGCTAGAGCGCGCTCTAGCCTACTGACTTGAGTGGCAGAGAACTTCAAGTTGTCATTTTATGTGTGAAAAATGTATGAAATGCAAAAATTTCAATGGCTAAAGTTTTCTAAGTGTATGAACTACAATCCTATTGCTTTACCTGATGAAGATGAACTAAAATGAGGTGCTACACTCTATGTCTTTGTTTATATGCAACGGCTTGGGGGTGTAGTTTGTTGGAGAAGTTTTGGTCTGAGGTGTAATGCATCTAACAGGGGTAATTTTGTCTCTACACTATAGTGGCTGTGCAAATGGTGAGGTTAGAAGTGTAAATGTACATAAATAATATTAAAGTCTCGTCTAGGGGCTCATTTGTGATTTTAAAAAGTTGTGGGGGTTGATTTGCAAAAAGTGCTGGGTTGAAAAGCCGCATTTCTGGTTACTTGTGCCAATTAAAATATTATAAAAATTTTTATAAGAATTTTCTATGTATTTTGGATATTAAAACAAATCCTAATTGCATTTAGATAAGATGGAGCATATGAGTAGGAGTCTGACAGATGGATAGGAACAAACGGATAGAGAAGAGATAAAGAAATTAGCTGAGTTGAAATTGGAATCAGTTGAATTTTGAGAAAGATTAACTTGAGGAAAAATTTTAAGGGGGGGGGGGGTAAAGTAAGGTTTTTGGGCTATTACACGTAAGGCCTAGTCCATCGCGATTTCAATTTTCCTTTCGAGAAAGATGATGTGATGTGGAGCCAAATGTCTTAATCTGAATTTGGTTGGCCCTAAAAAAGAAAAAGAAAAAAAGAAAAGAAAGAGAAAGAGAAAGAGAAAGAAGAAAAGAAAAATAAAAGAAAGAAAAAGCACCGGGTTACCTGCCAACAAGCGCTGGTTTAACGTCCCGCTCGACATAGAGTCTAGCATGATCTTTATGGAGGCTCCCAATAGTGATTTTGAATGTTTGGTGCAGTGGGAGAACTTAGCCTATTGTCTACACTAGTACAGAAAAACTTTCTTCTATCGGTAAAAAAAACCCTTCTACTATCGATTTTCGTACCGATAGAGATAGACACGATAGAACAAGACAGAACATTTTCTATCGGTAAATAACCGACAGAAGAAATTAACAATTCTATCGGCATATTAGGAGTGTACCGATAGCAAACCCGTCGTAGTCTGACGATTAACGGTGAGAACAGTACCACTATTCTAACGGTTAATTACATGATTACCGACAAGAAAATATTACTATTCTATCGGCACCTTATGATTGTACCGATAGAAAACCCGTCGTCGTCTGACATTTAGCGTTGGGAAAAATACCCATATTCTAACGGTTAATTACAAGTTTACCGACAGAAAAAAGTGTAGCACTCCCTCGGTTGGAAATGAGACTATTGATAGAAAAAATCTTAGTACTCTCTCGGTTGTGTATGAGTTCACTGGCAGGAAAAATCACACTCTTCTAACGGTTAATTATAAGTTTACCGATAGAAAAAACTACAGTAGTCTCTCGGTTGTGGATGAGTTCACCGGCAGGAAAAGTCACACTATTCTGACGGTTAATTTCAAGTTTACCGATAAAAAAAACTACAGTAGTATCTCGGTTGTGGATGAGTTCACCGGCAGGAAAAGTCACACTATTCTGACGGTTAATTTCAAGTTTACCGATAGAAAATGGGTAGTAGTCTCTCGGTTGTGGATGAGTTTACCGATAGAAAATTTGTAGTAGTCTGTCGGCTGTGAATGAATTTACCGATAGAACATTCACATATACAGTACGTTATTTACATTTATAATACAGTACATTCACATATACAGTACAGATGCAATACATTATAGATTGGATACACAATACAGTACAAATGCAAAGAAGGGTAAATTCACAGAACATATTGACACATTAGACAGTTATTCACATTTATTCACATATATATGGACAAATACAAATTGCAATCCAATATAGACATTTATTGACATATATATTTATTCACATGTATATAAACAGTCTATGCACAGAGTACACGAAAAAGAGAAAATTATCATGGCGGATGGTTGGGCGCAACTTCCTCCATGACATATTGAGCCCAGATTTGTCGAAGATCTCTAATCTTTGCATTTTCGTATGAGTCTTTCGACATGGCGATCTGCAAGCATGTGTGAATACTTAGTAACTAACTTCCTAATTTAGAACGTGACACCCAATTTCAAATTTGAGTTAGCTATCGATGCTTACCTGGGGGAATTGGGCAAAGTTTGTCTGCACTAGGTCGTACATGTAGCGCAACACATAAAACCCGCATTCCCACGATTGCGGCTGCTGATGGCACTGAGATAATTGCATATGCGAAGACATGTTAGCTATTGTTTCCATAAACTAATTAAGCATAAACAAAAAGTCTCGTGAGTACCTCATATTCTTTCCAAGCTAGTAGGGAGCCCTGCGGTGCGGCATGCCTCCCTCCAGCGGACACATATTTATCAAAAGCCCTGCATTTCAGTTAGTATTGCCCGTTAATGTATTATCATTAGCTAGTGAGGTGAAAATTTAAATCAAACATATAAGTTACTTACGCCTCCATATTCCCCTTGACCACATATTCGATCGATAATCTGTCACGCATCGAATCGAGGTAGTACACCTCGTTCCTCGGCGGACAGATCACGACGAGGATCTAATGGCCCCTGCATTGTACGTAAAAGAGGACCGCTAGCTCAAAGTATATCTCAGGTGTAACATACAAGATCGAGTTAAATTAGTACGAAATGCACTAACCTTTGGTGGTACGGCACCAGAATGAACTCACTGTCCTGCTGCGCCATCAGCGCCTTGGATATGTACAGCTCAGCGTACACGGCGTCGTGCTCTAGCATCGTGAGACTTATTTTCTCTGGGTCGAGGAAACCCACCTTGTCACACGCAGCCTCCGATGCTAGCCTGTACATGCACCTGCATGCAAAGGACGACATTAGTATTGCACAGAAAGTTACTACATTTCAAATGAACTACAACAATGCAGAGTTAGCAAACAGAGTTAGAAAACAGCAATACATAGCATCAGCAAACTCACAGGACTCCAGTCCGTATGATGGACATATCGAGCTCCCGCCAGTTGTAGAGGTCGAACAGATCCTCGTGTGCCACGGATATACTCCCGGGCTCACGGTGGAACTGCCCAGGCCTATAGGGAACTAAGAAGTTCAGATTGCGCCGAGCTCGGTGTAGGTACCACTCGTGGAGCTCTCTGGTTGATTGATCCAATTTGCGCAAAGCTGCCTCCGACATGAGTGGGAACCCGTTCTTGAACCTCTCCGGCTGTCCCTGTCGCCCTTTTCCCTTGCCTTTGCCCTTGCCTTTTGCCGGGGACTGAGCGCGTACCTTCGAAGGCAAGGGCGAGGTGATGGCAGCTTTCTTCCGAGGTGAAGGCGTGGATGCGCTGGGTGGGGTCGAGGCCATCTTTGATCTGTCCAGGGTCGCACGAGATCGGGCCTCATGCCCCAAGCTGGGGGCGCAGTCCCCTGGTAGCCCAGCGGCAGGCCACTTCAATTAATGAGCACGTATGTTAGATTATGCAGGTTGAGTGTACTGAGTAGGATGTAATCTAAAATGTGTAGGATTTACCAGTTGTATTACAAGACACTTCTTGGGCCACTGTACGTAGGAGCCCACTGCCTCAGCAAGTGTCTGCAGTTCCTCTGTTGGGACTAGCAACGGAGAATCGTTGTAGCCCGACATGGCCATGTCCACCTGTACCTTTGCTAAACCCAACCGCAGAGGTACACAGTGGACCCGGACATCCGGCCCAGACGGATATACGAAGCCGTGTCCAACCACTTCCTGCCTGGCGCCTACGTGATTCTGTAGGATGCAGCCCTCCGGCTTCTGCAAATTTGTAACAATTAAAACAGGTTAGCGAAACAACTCTAACAGAATGGGAGTGGCATCAACTTAAGTGTATAGATGAAGGCTTGCAGTACCTCAAGTAGATCCACTGGATCCGCGAGTACCTTCGAAGCGCAACTGCTTATCCGACCCCGTGGGGTACCGTCGTCCTGGGGATCCGCATCTACACTCTTGGCCAGCAATGCTTCTCTCAACCATGCAAACTCTTCCCTCATTTGTGCGACCTCGGACTGCACCTCAGCCCGTATCTCAGCCGCATCTCCGCCCGTATCTCCGCCCGTACCTCAGCCTGTATCTTATCGGAGAGGTCAACTTCCTTTTCCTTCCAGGAGCGGGCCTTCTTCCTCGGTGGAGCCGGATCTACGAAACCGGCCTTCCACGACACAATGGCTCCCACGACCCATGTCCGCCCAGGATGCCCCTTATTTCCTAGAGCCCGGGTGAGGATGTCGTTCTCCCTCTGCGGGGTAAACAATCCCTCCGCTGCCTCCTTCTCAAAAGAGATCTGTTACATTTAAAGGTACCTTGTGAGACAAATTGCCTTATATACACTTGTGCGCACACAGTTTACGAGGTTAGCCAACTTACCATTCGCCTCACAACGTCGGCGTCCCCAGGGGTTGCGAACTGCACAGACCCCGTGGACGACACGGACCCCCTCCCCCTCCACCATCGCTTGCACCTCTCATCCCGGATCTCGGAGAGCGGCAACTCAGGGGTGTCGATGACAGGATTTTGCTCGTCTTCCTTCTTCCACTGCTCCTCCTTCCCCGCATAGCCCCGGGATCCGAGCCGATGCGGGTGGTCGTTCCTCTTCTGGATCGCCCTATTCTTCTCGCTAAGGGCCTTGAACTCCTCAGTCCCCTTCTGCTTGGTGAATTCCTCCCATACCTCCTCCGATATGAAGGGGTACTTCTCGCAAGGAGATTTCCACGCAGCGAGGAAGTTACTGACGAGCAAGCTCTTAAAGGTTTTCCATGTTCCGTTCATGTCCTTCAAGCAGGCAGTCCTAGGTGTATCGTCGGGGATGTTCCACTTAGCCTGTTTCCGAAAAATGCATACAATTAATCACGAGTTAGTTAAACTTTAGTATAAGCCAAGAGAACGTGATTACGAAAGAGTTCAGCGATTTCAGTTAATTTAACCTTCACTTCCGCCGACAACCTATCCCTCTCGTCCGCCGTCACGTCCTTCCAGCTCTGGACGGTGATCTTCACCCTTTCTTTCGCCAACAGCCCAACGTAGGCCGCGTACCTCCCAGCATTCTTTCCAATCGGCCTCCCAAATTGGTTGAACTCGCAAGAAAGATCCGTGCGTTTGGCCAAACGCCCCAACGTCGTCGCGCCTCGCCCCACCCTCTTGCGCTGGGATGTAACAGCTGCATCTTCAGTAGTTACGATGGGGTTGGCCCTAGTCGAACCACTAGTACCATCCGATGAAGACGACGACATGTCTTCCCCTACAAAACCATCAACAAACCATATGGCAATTAATTCGCCTTGGAGTTCCATAACTCAGCTCAGGACTGGAGACTAACTAGGGCGGCAAAAGGGAAAATAATACAAAAAGAAAGACATGCATAAATTACTTCCTGAACTGTTCAGAAATATTTTCTATCGGTAAACACATGAGCTGCCGATAGACCATAACAATTACCTCCACAAAAGACAATTTTTCTATCGGCAAACCCGTGAGATACCGATAGAACATAACAATGTTCTCTACATATGGAATTTTGTTGACAAGCCACCATTCACTGTCATCACATAACATTCTCGATGATTTGCTATACTAATACTCATGGGCCAGCATTATTATTTCACACGTAAATATGCACACAAGCATCTAAGTGCCACTGTGCATAATCTTTAGCCTGTATGTGAGTCATCAGGACTTCACATCTATTAGGTTGGGAAAAGTCATGTATAGGCATTTGAAACATATACATCGAAGACCCATCCACATTGCCATATATTCATACCAAGTGAGTAAAAATTCCCAACCAAACTAGTACATTGCATGACTCATGTCCTTCCAGATCCAAATTAAGTTTTACTACTTGTGCAGAAATATTTTCTATCGGTAAACACATGAGCTGCCGATAGAATATGTGTAAGAACACCTCCAACATATAATGTGCATTATATGGCAGTTGGATACAATTGATCACACATACAGCAGTATAGATAAGTTAAAATCTCAAAACAGGTTCATTACAGCACTGGAACATATTATGTAAACCCTAATTTAAATCAACATTGCCTGCGAAATGTACAAAATCCAACACAATAGGGAACCCTAGTGTAATTGTAAAACTCAAAGAATTAGTACGTGCAAAACACTAGCATCAAATAAGGAAGATGCTGGAAATAGAACGACGAATTAGGGTATTTACGGCGGCGATCAGTTCTGGTGATGGAGAGGCAGTGTAGAACGCAGCGGCGGCCGGCGAAGGACGAAAATAAGAACTGGTGGCAATGGCGAACCAATGTCCAGCCGGCGATCGTCGTGTGGGAGAGAGGAAGTGAGTGGTCACGGCGGAGGTTGTGGTTTTCTTCGCTCACGAAGAGACGCAGTGCTCTAAGGTGGAACTGTTCGAGTGGATGGAAACTAAAGGGCCGTGTACGAGTAATAAAGTAGTGGAGGAAACTTTTCTATCGGTACAACAAAATGATACCGATAGAATTATGTACTTTTCTATCAGTACAACAAAATAGTACTGATAGAACAAGTAAATTTCCCGGAAAAATATTTGAAGTAGTGGATGCCTTTTTCTATCGGTATAAACAATAAAATCCCGTGAGACCAATTATCCCCAGAAAATTTTTTTAATTAAGTGCTTGAGATTATAGTATTGTGTGCCCTTTTTCTATCGGTAAAAACAACAAAATACCGTCAGAGTAATGAAAAGGTACACACAATTTAACATCAAACAGACCATGGTTGAAAACTGCAGAATGATAAAGAAAGAGGGAAGATAGCCGGAAAATTGGAAAATTGACATAAAAAGAAATTGTTCATTCATTGTTGTTTTATCACTTACAAAAAAAAAATAAAACCCAAAATGCTAGGTCAAGGGGTGGTCTTAGCCCTGGCTGCATGTAGAATAGAGTCAGTTAGACTTGCAGCCAGGACGCAGAACTCCTCTAGCGACAAGTTGTCCCTAGGATCAACTACTACCGCGTCGAGAAGGCCTGCGACCTCCCTCAGCTTCGCTATGGTATCCTTCATAGTCAAACCGCAGCCAGCGATGGTCATATCCGCGGCTTTCTTCTCCTCGCGAAGACGCCTCGTCCTCGCCCTAACATTGTCACCATCCGTCTTCATGCGCTTAATGCGCTAGAAGAGATTGTCAAGGTCAAGCCGTAGCTGAGTGTGCTTGTCTGTAAGGAGCTTGTGCTCCTCCTGGAGGGCCCTCAGGTCGGCCTTCACTTTGGCAGTGTCTTCCACGGCTCCCATTCCCTGTGCAAATCAACAGGTCAAGAATGAACTGAACATGGATTAACAATACAGGGGCAAACCGAGGAGATTTAGAGTTCTTACCGGGGAGGGCGTGGCTGACGATCCCATGAAGGTTGCCATTGTGAAAGAGAAGATGAGGAGTCGAACCGTTCGAGAATTAGAAAAACAACAAAATACCGCGACGCATGGCGAGGTACTTATAGAGTTTCCAAGGCGACGCATGGCGACACGGTTGAGAATTCAAAGCGCCAGAGTATTCTTCTATCGGTTAAAACAGGAAAAAACCGTCAGACAACAACTACCGTAAGACTAACGAATTTATTCTAACGGTAAAATAGAACAATACCGATAGAACAAGTAAACTTTTCGAAAAGTTTTGAAGTGCCTGAGACACATGAAAGTAGCGGATGTCCTTTTCTATCGGTAGAAATAACAAAATACCATCAGAAAAAAGGGATTTTTGCAGAGCTTAATTTGAAGAAGCAAGAGGCTGCGATGAGATTTTTGCAAGTGCTATTTGAAGGGAAGAATTAAGTATTTACAGGATAAAGGTACTGTACATGTTAGAACTCATGCTGTGGAGTAAAATTGAGATATATTAATGCTGTGAACTAGCTTATCATTAAGTTCTAAAGAAAAATGTACTGCCTGATGTATTAATGATAAGTTCCTCACCTTGCTGCAGAACTTGTGGGCTGTTTGCTTGGCATTTATCCCTGAAATAGAAATTAATCATCAATGGTTCTCAACCCATAATCCTTCTTCGTGGTCATCTCGCAGATACGTTGTTTCGTCGATATCTTCAGTACGGATAGATTGAATGTCCTCTAAAAATGGAGGTATTTCATCGAATTGGTTATACTCCTCTTCGTTGACAACATCTTCGACCCCAACAATACGTCTCTTGCTGTGGAGGACAACATGCAAGTTTGGATTGGCCGGGTCAACGATGTAGAATACCTATGTGGCTTGCTTTGCAAGTATGAATGGATCGTCTTGGTGTCCGACTCTACCAAGATCGACGAGAGTAAACCCGTAACTATCAACTTGAACACCTCGAGGGATTTCGACCCATTGGCATCGAAACAGGGGAATCTTAAGTAATCCGTAATCGAGCTCCCATATTTCGTCAATAGCACCGTAATATGAGTTCAGCGCCCTTACTGACCTGGCATCCTCGAAAATAGCAAACAGTGTCACTCCGCTACATTGCGTGCTACTCTTGGCGTCTTGAGCTCTTGTGTAAAATGAGTACCCATTGATGTCGTACCCCTGCCAAGTCCCTACAGTGAATCTTGGGCCTTTAGCCAACCATGTCACAGTTTCACTTACGGAGCCCTCGGCAGCTCGCGTGACTCTTTCTTGGATCCACTCAGCAAATTTCCTGTTATGTTCTCTGCTGACCAAAACGTCTGACTTCGAAGGATTCTGTGACCTTAACATTACCTTGTGCTCGTGTATGTATGGCTCGACCTCCGTCATGTGTTGTAAGACCCAAAAATGTGATTTTGCGTACACATCACGAGCGGGAACGATAGCTTTGAATCCAATCGTTCCGATTCCCTGAAGCCTACCCTCGTGTCGGGACCTAGGAACGCCAATTGGGTCAACCCCGGCCATATGATCTGTGCAAAATTCAATCACCTCCTCGGCGGCATAACCTTCCATGATACTCCCCTCGGGTCGACGACGAGTCCTTACGTATCCCTTCAATACACCCATAAATCTCTCAAATGGATACATGTAGCGTAGGCACACGGGTCCACAAAACTTAATTTCTCTGATAAGGTGAACAATCAGATGGACCATAACATCAAAAAAGGATGGAGGGAAATACATCTCGAGCTGACAAAGAGTTGTAACCATGTCGCGTTGCAAAGCGTCCAATCCATCCGGATCAATTACCTACGAGGACACAGTTGCGCCAAATATTCATATCAGAAAAATCTTCTAATTAAACTCCACAGATGGAGGTAATGAACTGATAGTACGAGTGCACGTACTTACCTTGCAAGATATTGTGTTGAAGAAATAACATAAGTTTGTGATTGTCTCTCTGACTTTAACTGGGAGAATGCCTTTGATAGCAATGGGAAGCATTTGTGACATCAGGACATGACAGTCGTGGGACTTCGTGCCAACCAGTCTTAGGTCCTTCATGGACACAAGTTTTTTCAAGTTCGCGGAGTACCCATATGGAACTTTAACACCGTGCAGGCACCGACAGAGATTTGTTTTTTCGCTCTTGGACAACGTATAGCAGGCCGGAGGGAGGTATGTACGCTTTCCATTCTCTAAAGGTGCAAGCTCAGTCCTTATCCCCATTTCCACCATGTCACGACGAGCTTTCACACCATCCTTTGTCTTTCCCGGAATGTTCAACAACAAACCAATCAAACTGTCACAGACATTTTTCTCTACATGCATGACGTCAATGCAATGTCGAACTTGTAAGTGCTCCCAGTACGGTAGATTCCAGAGAATCGATCTCTTCTTCCAAACATTTTTTCTCGAGGTTTAGAATGCTTACCGAACTCAACTTTGATGTCCTTCACGCGCGAGTAAATCTCCTTACCGGTCAGAAACACTGGAGCTGATCCCTTCTCAGGCTTCCCGTTAAATGATTTCCTCTTCTTACGGTACGTGTGATGCACCGGAAGAAACCTGCTGTGACCCATGTACACTGTTTTCCGGCAGTTTCGCAACCACATGCTCTCAGTTTCATCTAGGCAAATAGGGCAAGCCTTGGCTCCTTTCGTACTATACCCCGACAAATTGCAGTAGGCCAGAAAATCATTTATGGTGCAAAATATCAGGGCCTGCAAGATAAAATTCTCTTTCTTGTATGCATCCCACACCTGCACACCCTCGCTCCACAATTTCTGTAAGTCCTCGATTAAAGGCGCTAGAAACATGTCAATATCATTTCCGGGTTGTCTGGGTCCTGAGATTAGTAACGCCATCATGATGTACTTGCGCTTCATGCATAACCAAGGAGGAAGATTGTAGATGCATAAAAGAACCGGCCAAGTGCTATGCCGACTGCTCATATTACCATGTGGGTTCATACCATCTGTACTCAGCCCGAACCTTACATTCCTAAGTTCGCCGCCGAACTCAGCAAATGTTCTGTTGATGTTTCTCCATTGAATAGAATCAGCTGGGTGTCTCAGTTTTCCGTCTTGTTTCCGAGCTTCAGCATGCCAACGCAAGTGCTTCGCGACTTTCAGATTTGCAAACAGCCGCTTCAATCTAGGTATCACAGGCAAGTACCACACAGTTTTTACCGGGGGGTCCTTTCTTTACCTCGTGACGTTCACTGTCAATCCGGTCCCTACGCGTATACCTCGATGCGCCGCATCTTGGACAAACATGCAAACTGGAGTACTCGTTACGGTACAACACACAATCATTTGGGCATGCGTGTATTCTTTCGATTTCCATTCCCAACGGACACAACAGTTTTTTGGCTTGGTAAGTAGATCTTGGCAACTCATTTCCCTCTGGAAGCATGTCCACTAGAAGATCTAATAGTGCCGTGAAACTCTTATCACTCCAACCGTTTCCTGCCTTCAAGTTATATAATCTCAGCACAGAAGACAGTTTTGTAAATGTTGCACATCCAGGGAACAAAGGCTTCTCAGAGTCAGCAATCAGTTTCTCAAATTCACAGAAGTCATTTTCGTTGTAATCTTCCTCTACATCACGTAACATCTCATCTAGATTGTCATCATCATCATCTACGTGCACATCGGAATGAACATTACCAAAATTTGGATGATCATCGATATTATTGCAATCCACATCCGAGTCGTGCTGATTGGTAGTAGTGGTGCTTGTTTCCTCAAGATCTTCGCCATGCCATATCCAACGGGTGTATCGCGCGTTAAAACCATGACGAATCAAATGTCTCTTAATTTGATCAGAGTTGCTAAACCTCTTCAAGTTCATACAATCTGTACAAGGACAGAGCATATTTTTCTCTCCCTTCCTCTCCTTTTGTTGCTCAGCAAATTTAATAAACTCATTCACACCATCCAAATATTCAAGAGTTGTACGTTTTATTCCATACATCCAATATTTCCTGTCCATCTACAATTAACAAAATTTAACGAGTAAGCCATGCATGAAACCTGCCCGATTAAGTTATGTATATGTACATGTACAGCCTCTTACAACAGATACATGTGTTGAACCCTAGCCTGACAAAATTAACACTAATTAACCTAGCTAACTACACAATACAAGCTAGTTAGCTCCTAAAACATGACGCATTTCCAGCTATCAAGCTCCCAAGCTTAGACCTACAAACTTGGAACTACACAATACAGCTAGATTGCAAGTAGAGAGGAAGGGAGATCTAGAGGGAGAGAGAGATAAGTGTTGACAATTAAGCGTACCTTAAAGAGAGGGGCGCAATCAACTTCCCTCCAGCCTGCGCTGATCACCCTAGCAGTGTAGCTGCGGGCGTGGAACTTTCGTCACAAACAGAGGGACACAGAGTGCAACAGAACAATTAAAGAGCAGCTCAGCAATGGTCGAGTGGGATTTTCCTTATAATGGACATTTTTCTAACGGTAAATACATGAAATAACCGTTAGACTAACTTAGGTAATTTGCCACTCACATATGCTATCAGTAAAAACACACACATACCGTTAGAGAATGTACATTACCGAGCAAGTATAGGACTTCTTCTTTCGGTAAATATGTGTATTGACCGTTAGATCATGCATGACACAGCACGTACATGAGTTTTTCTATCGGTAGATATATGTACGAACCGTTAGATGATGCATGACACACGAGCAAGAGTTTTTCTATCTGTAAATATGTGTATTTACCGTTAGAATATGCATGACTGAGCAAATATATGTGTTTTCCTATCGATAAATATGTGTACTTACCGTTAGAGGAGGTACTGGTACCAAACTGGGACAAACATGCACATGCCATTTTTCACATTCAAGGAATCATATCAATGTAACATCAAACAGATCTTACATCAAACAGATCTTACATCAAACGGATCTTAACTAGAAGATAAAGCAATATATTTCAAGAAATGCTAATTTGTGGATTAACTAGGAGACACAAAAACACTTTTCTTAGGTACTTGGGACTTCATCTTGCCAAAGAAATTACACATGCCAGTTCACCAATACAAATTCAGGTACAAACATACACATGCCAGTTCACAAATTCAAGTGCATGTCTGAAACAGCAGTACAAATACACACCTACCTACCAATACAATTAAATACACAAATACTCCCTGCACATTCAAGTTCATGTCCCAATTAGCAATACATGATACACAAATATACAACAATATAAAAATACAACAATTCACACATTCGATGTATATTACAAAAGCCACGTCTGAAATTAACAAGAGATCACGACGAGGACCCAGTGGCCCATACATTTTACATAAAAGAGAACCTTTGCAGATTTCCACAATGCAACTACCGACTACAAGTTAGACCTGATACATCACAAATCCATTCATCCAAAACAGCAAATGTCTGAACCACATTGGAGTTAACCATAGGAGTTCAGTTCGAAGACTCCCGAGGAGCTGGAACTGCCGTCGACATACATTTGTACGTATTGGTGATTTCCTCGGACTCAAACTCGATCAACTCAACTCAACTCCATTAACAAAAAGAACCTACCTTCCAAGATGTTGTTCTGTGTAGTGATGGTGTAGAATGGCTGTGCAAATAACAACAATTCTTCTTCTCCAAGCAGGTAAGCATCTGGCCACAAGCTGGTGCATGCAAAAAAATGTAAGATGCTTTCTATAGGTCCTGATTTGAGAAACACGCCGGGCTTAAGGATCTTCTCGACCGAGCCAACCAAGATCTCGCCCTTCACGTCCTTCCAGCTCTCGACGGTGATCTTCACCGTTTCTTTCGCCAACAAGCCAACGTAGGCAGCGTACTGCGATGAAGAACCGTGAAATACGTTGCCCCTCATGAGCATCATCCAAGGACCTGAACAGATCATAATCATATTGAAAAGAAGACACATCAAAATGAAGGATACAAAAAAAAAGCAGAATTATTACCATAATCGGATTAGAATAATCTAACAATATTGCAGAAATTTTACGTACCTTCCTTGGGATGCCGAAGTCTAGAGGGCGTCGATGGAGGTGCGGAGGTGCAGCGGTCCCCGGTAGAGGTGCGCCGGCCGTCCATGGAGCTTACGGGTTAGGACTACGAGCCCCAGATGAACTGTGAGAATGAAAGAGACATACCCGTGTATTTATACAACTATATATTTTCTATCGGTTCAAAAACAGCATACCGTTAGTAATAAAAACATCTGTAGAAGGCGAATGGTTCTATCGGCACAATACATATTACCGATAGGAATTTTTGTACATACTCTATCAGTGTGTACGTACATTCCCGATAGAATATTACAAGTTGTAGAAGGCCAACAGTTATAAGATATTTTTTCTATATTCTAACGGTATAAACATTCATTACCGATAGAATATTACTATTTGAGACGAACAGTTCTAAGCAATTTTCTATATATTCTAACGGTACAAGAATCCATTACCGATAGAATAAAAATATTTGTAAAAGGCCAACGGTTCTATCGGCGCACTACATATTGCCGATAGGAATTTTTAATATACTCTGTCGGTATATTCATGCAGTACCGATAGAATAAGTCTAATTGTAGAAGTCGACCAGTCCTATCGGCGCACAATATTCTCCCGTCAGTACTTATGCATCTCTTCTAACGGCAAATTTGTTCATCACCGCTAGAGTAAATCATGCTGCTTCTTCTATCGGTAAGTTTCTTACAAACCGATAGGAAAAATACACCCGATGGCCTTTTATGACCTCGAGGCACATTTTCTATCGGTTTTCAACTAAATCGCTAATAACCGATAGAAAATAGGGGTTAGTAGACTGCATTTCTGTACTAGTGCTAGCAGTTCAGATTTTTCAGTTTTCATCACAGATATGTTTAATCGATGTTGGGGCTCAATACCAATTAGATCATCAATAGAATATTCTAATGTCTTGCAACGCAGTGTTAATGTATTGATCAATGTGCTTGATGGTTTATCATTTATATTGGCATTTGCAAGCATAGGATTATATTTATCTTCATCAAGAAGAATATATTTCACCGATGAAGGAAGAGGTGTGAGAATTGGTACCTTGTTCACGCAAGAATTGTCAGGGTTTTTTATCGTTAAGAGTCGATTGGACAATGATGATGTGTAGCAATAACTGCAAGCGAACAGTTGAACGTTGAGCACTTGAGGGTCAAATTTCACAAGGAACAAGCATATTTGTCTTTTAGATTAATGGATCACTGATTAAGTCTAAACGATTTGAGGGTTTTGTGAGCTACAACTAAAACTACAACTAAGTCTATCAATCTAGAGTTTAAAGCAGAAAGGAAAACCTAGGGTTTTGGGAATTTCATAACCGTTAGGCGTAATTCTATCCAAGGTCTAAGAATTGCAAGTTAATTTCAATTGTTTTACAAGACAGGTTAAGTTGTGATAAGTCTTAATTTGGTAGAATTTTACGTTAGGTTTAGTATCAAAAATGTGTAAAAATGATGCTTAAAATTCCTTTGATACGTCATTTTATGTGACTTTCTAAAACATTTTTACAATCCGCTTTTATGAGTGTGTTCATCATGTTTCAAGAAAAAAATGTACCAAATTTGGAGTTATTTCAACATCATTTGGATAGGAAAGGAAGTGGAGAAAGAAGATGCTGGAAATCTGAAGAAAAAAAATAGGAATCTGACCCAAAATTGGACCCGAATCCGACCCGAAACCCGATTTTTGAATCCAAAACAGACCTGTTAGTCGGTTTAAAGTCCACTCTGAGACAATTTCCTTCCTAAATAAGTCTTGAGTTATAATTGATTAATTCTAGGACTTATGTATTATAAATAGAGCAGTTTTTGGCTCAATTAGACATGTTTTTTTACATACTAACCATTAGGGTTTAGTTTAGTTTTAGTTTAGTATAGCTCCCTTCTCTATTTTATTGCTTTTATAAGCCGGCAAGGATGGCAACTTCAATTCTCAAGCAATCAAGTAAGTTTTTATTCATTTCTTATTATTATTTCTGCATTCTTATGGCTTTTTGCGAGTAGATCCCCTCTAGGGTTAAGAATGACCTAATCCAGGAAGCGTGATTCTTCCTTGGTTTTGATCTTAAGTTTTTGAGTTATTTTCTAATGTTTTCGTCCTTTAAACCCTAAATTCTCGTTTCGGCAATAGACGTAACAGTTGATCCTTAGCTAGAATTTAGGGGAGTTCTTGAGTCCTTAACGCTTTGACACGGGACCCTGAACAGGAGAGAGGCTCTCGCCAAACGTGAAAGTAGAAGTGATCCTTTGACTGTTGACCCAGCGCCTTGAACTAGAAACTTAATTTGTCTTGGAAAAAATGGAAATTAACTCACATTCCTCGGACCTTAGATAGAATTATGCCGGATGGTTATGGAATTCCCGAAGCCCTAGGTTTCAATTTCTGCTTTATAAATCCATATTTCATACCTGCAATTTACTGCTTTAAAATCCTAGATTGATAGTTTTAGTAGTAGAATTAGTTATAGGAAAATAACCCCAAAACTTGTTTAGACTTAATCAGTGATCCATTAAGCTAGAAAGATGAATACGTTTGTTCCTCGTGGAATTCGACCCTCAAGTGCTCAACGTTCAACCGTCCACTTGCGGTTTATTACTTCACAAAACGCGCTCGACCCTCTTGGGCGCGATCAAGCTTTTGGCTCCGTTGCCAGGGAACAACGATAATTCATCTTTTTAGATTAATTTTTGCTGATATAAGTCAATCTCACTTCTCAATCTTTCTTCTATTTTTCTATTTTTCTTTTTGTGCACAACTAATCCCTGCAGGTTGGAAGTGCATCTGATACGATCAAGAACGAGCCAAATTGGCTAATCAAACACCGAAGGAAGGCGAATCACCAAAGATGGGTGAACAAAAGAAATTGAAGGATTATGGAATCCCGTTCAGCATGGGGTTTCAGTCAGGTATTCTTAGACCAGCAATCGAAACAAATAACTTTGAAATTAATCCTACACTATTAAATCTGATACAACAAAATCAATTTAGTGGTTTTGCCACTGAAGATCCTTCACTTCATCTCCATATTTTACTTGAATATTGTGATACTTTTAAAATTAATGGAGTTTCGCAGGATGCGCTACTACGTCGTCTCTTTCCTTTCTCTCTTTGAGATAAGGTGAGAGCATGGTTGTACACTCTACCGCCCACTTCAATAGCAATGTGGGATGAACTCTCACGAATTTTTCTCAATAAATTTTTTCCTCCATCTAAAACTGCATATATTCGAAACCAGATTGTTTGTTTTACTCAGCAGGGAGAAGAATCACTCTACGAAGCATGGGATCGGTACAAGGAACTTTTGAGGTCATGTCCACACCATAGCCTGGAAAAGTGGCTTATAGTTCAAACACTACCACAGAAACAGACATCCTGGACGGCACATCACAGACGGTTATGAACTGTTCAATGTAAAACCGTCTGTGAAGGCCTGTCGGGAGAATATGTTCAGATATCACAGACGGTTCTGACGTCAAAAACAACTGTGACAGTAAACAAGACGGCTCTGAACACAAAACCGTCTGTGATAGTATACTTATCACAGACGGCTCTAACCTAAAAACCGACTGTGATATATACAATCGGTTCCCAGCTAAGAACCGTCTGTGATAGTCTAATTATCACAGACGGTTCTAACCTAAAACCCGACTATGATATATACAGACGGTTCTGAGTTATGAACCGTCTGTGATAATTAGACTATCACAGACAGTTCGGAACTCAGAACCGACTGTGATTTATACAGTCAGTTGTAAACCACGAAGCGTCTGTGATAGTGTAGTTATCACAGACGGTTCTGATGTATTAACCGACTGGAAAAGTACCGGCGCTTCGAATTCTCAACTGTGATCATTTCTGTCTCCGATCTTCGCGCGCGGCGCCTAGGAGAACACGAAGCATCGCTTTGGAAGTTCTATAAATTGACAAATGGAAAAATTGTCATTTACTTTACAAGTTTTTATAGTTCTCAGACTGTTTGACTCCTTAGCTTCTCTGCGCCAATGGCATCCTCGATGGCATCGTCAGCCTCGCCCTCCCCGGTATGAGCTCTCAATCTTTTGGACTTACCCCTGTATTGTTAATCCATGTTCAATACATTCTTGACCTGTTGATTTGCACAGGGAAGGGAAGCCGTGGAAGACACTGCCAAAGTCAAGGCCGAGCTGAGGGCCCTCCAGGAGGAGCACAAGCTCCTCACGGAGAAGCACACTCGGCTACGGCTTGACCTTGACGATCTCTTCCAGCGCATTCAGCGCATGAAGACGGATGGTGACAATGCTAGGGCGAGGACGAGGCGTCTTCGCGAGGAGAAGAAAGCCGCGGATATGACCATCGCTGGCTGCGGTTTGACAATGAAGGATACCATCGCGAAGCTGAGGGAGGTCGCAGGCCTTCTCGACGCTGAAGTAGTTGATCCTGAGAAGGACAACTTGTCGCTGGAGGAGTCCTGCGTCCTGGCTGCAAGTCAAACTGACTTTATTCTAGATGCAGCCAGGGCTAAGACCACTCCTTGACCTAGCATTCTGTATTTTTACTTTTTTTTTGTAAGTGATGAAACAAATTATTGAAAACTTTGTTCTTATATCAACTTTCTAATTTTCCAGCACATTCTTGGACTGCATGCAATTAATCTTCCCTCTTTCTTTATCTTTCGTTGGCTTTTGTCGAACATTCGACCATACAAAGGTATGTACACTGTGTGCGATCAAGGAACGACTATCGCGATCTTTGGTTTGTGATCGGAGCCCTTGAAATAATATAGAAACAATATAGAGGTCGCAGGTCCCATGCAAATAATATAAAAAGAATATAGAAGTTATATATCAACGTGCTTTGAAATATCACAAATGGTTCTGAGGTAAAAAACATCTGTGATAGTCACATTAGAGACGGTTTTTACGTAAGGCCCGACTGTGATGGTCCCAACAGTGTCCTCGAGTCGACTCGAATTCTTAACCTCTATCAATATCACAGACGGTTCTTAACTCCCAACCGTCTGTGATAGTCCCAACAGTGCAATTCTCTACATGCAATTGTTGATAACCGCACATAATAACTGAGCAGATGAAGAGACTTAATTATTTACTTCAAATTTATTTTGCATCGAATTATGTAATCTGACTCTTCAACTTCCTCTTCTCGAATTCTCGACCTCTATCAATATCACAGACGGTTTTTAACTCCAAACCGTCTGTGATAGTAAGACATATTAAAGACGGTTCGGACATCAAAACCGTCTGTAATATTAAAGCAGACGGTTTTGATCTCCCAACCGTCTGTGATAGTCCCAACAGTGCAATTCTCTACAAGCAATTGTTGATAACCGCACATAATAACTGAGCAGATGAAGAGACTTAATTATTTACTTCAAATTTAATTTGCATCGAATTATGTAATCTGACTCTTCAACTTCCTCTCCTCGAATTCTCGACCTCTATCAATATCACAGACGGTTTTTAACTCCAAACCGTCTGTGATAGTAAGACATATTAAAGACGGTTCGGACATCATAACCGTCTGTAATATTAAAGCAGACGGTTTTGATCTCCCAACCGTCTGTGATAGTCCCAACAGTGCAATTCTCTACATGCAATTGTTGATAACCGCACATAATAACTGAGCAGATGAAGAGACTTAATTATTTACTTCAAATTTAATTTGCATCGAATTATGTAATCTGACTCTTCAACTTCCTCTCCTCGAATTCTCGACCTCTATCAATATCACAGACGGTTTTTAACTCCAAACCGTCTGTGATAGTAAGACATATTAAAGACGGTTCGGACATCAGAACCGTCTGTAATATTAAAGCAGACGGTTTTGATCTCCCAACCGTCTGTGATAGTCCCAACAGTGCAATTCTCTACATGAAATTGTTGATAACCGCACATAATAACTGAGCAGATGAAGAGACTTAATTATTTACTTCAAATTTATTTTGCATCGAATTATGTAATCTGACTCTTCAACTTCCTTTGCCGTGTTGCAGTTTATCTCCCGAGAAGTTGTATATCATGAATTTATTGGCCTTGAAAACCAGTACTAGTGCGCTTTTTAGAACTCGAGGCACCCGCGCATATGAACCGTCACCTTCTGTTTCTATAAATAGCGAAGCTCCTAAATCCCTGTCTTTATTCCCTCCTCAACTCCCACCTTGATGGCGAGCCGAGATTCCAGTGAGGTTATTGAAATTGAGAGTGATGAGGAAGAGATAAGGAATGAACTCGATCAGGATCTTCAGAAAGTAAGTCCTCTCTGAAACTCTAATGCAGATCTTTCTTTTATGACTTGATTACCTCGAAACAAATGCATTTCGAAATCCACAGGTGGTTGAGGAAATGATCCCTCCAAAGAAGAGACTTAGAAATGATGAAAGATCGTACAGTGGAGCTGCAGCGAAGACTCTAGAGGGTGCTGAGGCCTGTGTTGCCACATTGCCCCTTGCAACCCCTCCAGTTGCATCGACTCCACCTTTGGAGATCCACAATAATCCTTCCAATATCCCCTCTCCAACACCTTTGTATCATCAGCTTTTCTGGGGTAAGGCTCACACTTCCACGTCCAAATCCACTCCGAAGCTGGAGAAGCAATATGTGCAGGAGGAGAAAGCTGCCTTGTGCAGAACTCTCCAAAAAAAAAAAGAGGCGCTGGAGAAGCATTCTGAGGGGATGTCTTTTGCCATTCTGCACTTGGCAGAGTGCATGCTTTGAGTTGCAGCTTCATCTCCACCTTGGTTGTATCAACTTTAATTTCTTGGATGATCCTACTGATGCCAAATCCACTCCTTTGGTGAGAGATGATGTTGATAGTCTTAGAGCCATTGGTAGTTCTCCTGGGGCGGCCAGTGTAGATCCTACTGATGCCAATACGTCCCTAGGAGAACTTTGTAAATTACTTTCGGAACAGGTCGACACTAATCAATTGGTCGCTTAATTAATAGTATCTCTTATGTATGGAAAGATTGTAAGAAATAAGAAATTTCTTTTCCTTATATATCTGGCTTTCGATTGATTATGTAACTGATAATCACCAAATGATGTTCTGTGTAAAAATGTTAACAAGAAAATACTGCTGCGATCAAGACGGTTTTTAACTCAAAACCGTCTCTGCTTGAAAGATTACAGACGGTTTTAATTTCAGACATATATATAAAACAAATATGAAAAACAAGATAAAACCAAACAGTCTGAACGTTCATTTTTGTAAATACTAACATTGAAATAAGATAGAACCAAATATGAAAAACATGTGGAACAACTGATCGATGACCAGTAGTCGAATGCAAACAAAAAAACCGGGATATTAAAGACGGTTCGGACTTTAAAACCGTCTGTGTTATCACAGACGGTGCTGAGGTAAAAACCGACTGTGATAACAACATACACAGACGGTTCTGAGGTAAAAACCGACTGTGATAATAACGTAGACGGTCGGATGTGATAACACAGACGGTTCAGATGTGAGAACCGACTGTCATAATCAAATACACAGACGGTTCTGATGTAAAGCGGACGGTTTGGAGTTCATAAGCGTCTGTGATATTTCTTTTCTTCAATAATGCACCGATATTACCGACGGTATTATATAGAACCGTCTGTACTGAACCTGGTATAAAAGGTCTTTTGGCGGATGTTTTGAGCTAGTCGTACTCTCTTGCTCGACCTACACTGTCCAGTTCGAAGAGATTTGGGGCAAGGAAGAGCGAAATCTCGAAAGGCAGGGGGAGCATTTGGGGGCAAAAATTTGAGGATCGAACCAAGGTTGGTTACTTGCTCCCAAGGCGTACACATTACTTGATTTCATCATCAATATCGATCTCCATTGATTTACTAATTAGCATGTGTATGAATTTGATTTATTGCAGATGGTCCGAGACTGGATGTATAATGACAACCGAGTGGGTGAGGAATACATGAAAGGTGTTTTTGATTTTGAAAAGGTTGCTGTGCAAGACATGGCGAAGAAGGGTTTACCATATATGTACTGTCCTTGTGTAGACTGCCAGAATATTAAGATGTTCACCAACTCATCTCAAATTGTCGCCCACTTGATCCGACGTGGTTTCAAAAAGGGGTACACGTGTTGGGTCCACCATGGAGAAGAGCCAACTGCAGAAACAACTGCCACTCAGGTTGAGGAACAGGACATGCCGGATCCAAACAACGACTTCGACGAGGATATGCCAGAGGATGACCATTTAGATGACATGTTGCGTGATGTCGAAGGAAATTACAGTGAAAGGGGGTTTGGCAAATTCAAGCGCTTGATTGAGGACTCAGAGAGGCCGTTGTTCCCTGGTTACAAGTCGAAATACACAAAGTTGGCCTCTGTGCTTGAACTGTTAAAATTGAAGGCAAGCAACAGCTGGACCGACAAGAGTTTCACAGCACTGTTAGATCTTTTGGCGGACATGCTCCCGGAAGGAAACGAGTTGCCAAAAAACACCTACCAAGCGAAAAAGCTGTTGTGTCCTTTGGGAATGGAAGTAGAAAGGATACACGCATGCCCTAATGATTGCATCCTTTACCGTAACGACTACAAAAATATGCATGTTTGTCCGGTGTGCGGCGCATCCCGCTATAAGCGTACTAAGGACCGAACAGACGATGGCGACTGCACGGAGATAAAGGAAGGACCTCCTGCTAAGGTGTTGTGGTATTTGCCAGTCATTCCCCGCTTGTAGCGTTTGTTTGCAAACCGTAAAGAGGCAAAATTACTGCGTTGGCACTCGGAAGACCGGAAGAAGGATGGAAAGTTGAGACACCCCGCTGATTCTTCGCAGTGGAGAAACATCGACAGGGAATTTGTTAACTTCAGAGCAGAATTGAGGAATATAAGGTTCGGGTTGAGTACCGATGGAATTAATCCTTTTGGTAACATGAGCAGTCGGCATAGCACTTGGCCGGTTCTTTTGTGTATCTACAACCTTCCTCCTTGGTTGTGTATGAAGCGCAAGTACATCATGATGTCTCTACTTATCTCAGGACCAAAACAACCCGGAAACGATATTGATGTGTACCTAGCACCATTGATAGAGGATCTCCTAACAATGTGGAACGAAGGGGTGCAGGTATGGGACGCATACAAACGAGAGAACTTCATCCTACGTGCTATGATATTCTGCACCATCAACGATTTCCCAGCCCTTGGAAATTTGTCGGGCCGTACTACGAAAGGAGCCAAAGCCTGCCCCCACTGCGAAGATGACACTGAGAGCGTGTGGCTGAAGAATTGCAGGAAAACAGTGTACATGCGTCACCGTAGGTTTCTTCCGAAGAATGACGCGTACCGTAAGAGGAAGAGGGAATTTGACGGCCACAACGAAGATGGTTCAGCCCCGAAGCCTACGCGCGGGAAAGATGTTTACTCACGGGTGAAGGACATAGACGTTGTGTTTGGAAAGGGTGGTAAATTGAAACCCCGCACGAAGAACACTTGGAAGAAGAGATCGATATTTTGGGACTTACCGTATTGGGAGCATTTAGAGGTTCGTCATTGCATTGATTTCATGCATGTAGAGAAGAATGTTTGTGACAGTTTAATCGGCCTATTGCTGAACATTCCAGCGAAGACAAAGGATGGCATCAATGTGCGGCGTGACATGATCGAAATGAGAATCAGGCCCGAGCTAGCACCGAGAGAGGACGATAAAGGCCGTATATACCTCCCCCCCGCATGCTACACTTTGTGCAAGGCTGAGAGGACAGAACTCTGTAAGTGTCTCTATGGTGTTAAAGTTCCATCAGGTTACTCCGCAAATATGAAAAAGCTTGTGTCCATGGGCGATTTGAAATTGCTGGGTATGAAGTCTCATGATTGTCACGTGTTGATGACACAAATGCTTCCTGTTGCCATCCGGAGTATTCTGCCGCATAAGGTCAGAGAGACGATCACGAGGCTATGTTTTTTCTTCAATGCAATTTCTTCCAAGGTCATTGATCCCGATGGACTAGATTCTTTGCAGAGCGAGGTGGTTCGAACTCTCTGTCAACTTGAGATGTATTTTCCTCCATCGTTTTTTGATATCATGGTCCATCTCACCGTCCACCTTGTCAGAGAAATCAAGATATGTGGACCCGTGTTCCTACGTTATATGTATCCATTCGAGAGGTACATGGGTGTACTTAAGGCCTACGTGAGGAATCGGTCCCGGCCCGAGGGTAGCATTGCCGAAGGTTATGCAGCGGAAGAGGTTGTTGAGTTCTGCGTCGATTACATGGCCGAGGTAGAAGCAATAGGAGTTCCTGTGTCTCGTCACGAGGGGAGGCTTGATGGTGTTGGCACTATCGGACGGAGAGCCATCACTCCTGATTTCGATATGTACTCGAAAGCTCATTTTTGGGTCTTGCAACACATGACGGAGGTGTCTCCGTACATCGACGAGCACAAGGAGATGCTACGACAAGACAATCCTCGCCGATCCGAGGTTTGGATCACGGGACAACATAACAGTCGATTCAACGCGTGGATGAAGGTGCGAATCACCGGAGAGTCCGCAAGTGAGAACCTTAAATGGTTGGCAAAAGGGCCCACGTTTACTGTACGGACTTGGCAGGGATACGACATCAATGGGTACACATTTTACACGAAAGCTCAAGATCGAAAGAGCACTGTGCAAAATAGTGGAGTGAGCGTAGAAGCTTTCCATGAGGGGTTCACCAAGACAGGCCCAACAAGGGTAGTACGTGGATTGAACTCGTACTACGGGTTCATTGAAGAAATTTGGGAGCTCGATTACGTACTGTTCAAGATTCCCCTGTTTCGATGCCGATGGGTCCAAATCCCACAGGGTGTGAAGGTTGACAGTTACGGTTTCACTTCTGTGGACCTGGATCGCGTTGCTTATAAAGATGAGCCATTCATACTTGCAAATCAAGCCATTCAGGTCATTTATGTCACTGACCCGGCCAATAAGAAGTGGCACATCGTCCTTCATGGCAAGAGAAGGATTGTTGGAGTTGAAAATGTCGTAGACGAGGAGGAATACAATCAATTTGATGAGATTCCTCCATTTGGAGATGGCGTACAGGTCGATACTGAAGACACTGACAAAACCAGTTACGTGCGTATGGATCACCAGGAAGGGTTATACTTTAAAGGTAATCAACTGTACGTCTTATCTCTCTGTTTCCATCGGCATAGCTTATATCTCCTGTAATTCTCGTATTTGCAGGGCCGCGGCAAGTGGAAAGTTGAGGATAACATGGCTGTGTACGTGCAAATTGTCGGTGAAAGTTCCCATTTGTAAATTTAACATACAATATTACGTGGAGAATGCTCAAGTTACAGAGCATTTGGACTACATTGTAACCAATTATCGGATATACGTACATAGTAACCAATTTACAGAGTATTGGGACTACATTTGAAATATCTGAGTGTTCATTTAAAACATGTTTTCGAGCATTCAGAGTTGAAAGCTACAGATCAGTTTCAATTTGTAAAACTAACGTTCAATAGAGAGATTATCAAGGACGGTTTTGACCTAGCACAGACGGTGCACAGTCGGTTCTAACCTCACAACCGTCTGTGATAATCTCTCACTATGTAGATTACCACAGACGGTCTTTATTTTAGAACCGACTGTGATAATATTATCACAGACGGTTATATATATAAAACCGTCTGTGATATTTTCAACAGTGTCCGACTCTTCGAGTTCTTAACGTGCACCGTCGGTTCTCAATTCCAAACCGTCTGTGATAATCTCAGGCACAGTCGGCTCTCAACTCAAAACCGGCTGTGATAATCTCTCTGGTGACTACGATTATTATAGACGGTTTCGATGTGAGAACCGACTGTGATATATACTATTATAGACGGTTCGTATGTGAGAACCGACTGTGATAATACCGATGCGGTACATAGTTCAAGGCGGGCTTTATCCCGCTCATTCTACTTCGCCCTAGCTCTGTTTGCCCTAGCTCTCTCCGCCCTCGCACCGTCCGTCGCGATCACCTCCATCGCCTCCCACCTTCTCCTCTCCGTCCGTCGCGATCACCTGCATCGCCTTTCCACCGTCAGGCGCGATCACCTCCATCGCCCTCCCGCCTCCGACGCGATCACCTCCATCGCCTCCCCACCGTTTCTGTCATTCTTGTATGGGTTTTGTTATAGAATTATTAGTTGCATATTTACTTAAACTGTTCTCTCTTTCACTTATGTTAGGAACTATGTCTGGTGACGAAATGCACCACTCGGGGACTCAGGGTGACCTCGCTGGCGATGAGACGCCTGGGCCGGAGGTCGCCTCGTCCGCCGTGACCCCGCAGAAGAAGGGAAAGGGGCGAGGCCGGACGACATGCGCGCGTCTGAACAAGGGGGAAAAGCAGCACGTCCAGTTCGACGACAATGGTGTGCCGGAAGCTCCGCCCAAACTTGTCGGTCAGTACCGCTCACTATGCGGCAAAGTGGCAAGGGAGCGGGTGCCCATCACCACCTCCGACTGGGGTCAAGTGCCCCCAGAGTGCAAGGATGCGCTGTGGGAAGAAGTGCAGGCGGCGTTTCACATTCCGGAGGATCGCCACTTCACCGTCCGCCGGAGGACACTTATGTCAATAAACAAGGCGTGGAGGAACTTCAAGAGTGAACTTGTCAGGCACTATGTGAAGGAGTCGACGACCCCCTTCAATGACTACCCTTTCGTGACTCCCGAGGCATGGCAGCAGTTCGTAGAGATGAAGGGCAAGCCTGAGTTCCAGGAGCTTAGTGCGAAGGCCCAGGCTAACCAGGCCAAGAACACCCACCCACACAGACTAGGCACCGGTGGGTATGTGGGGAAGAAGGCGCTGTGGAGGAAGCAGGACGAGGAAGCTTCACAGTCTTCGGCCGGCAGTCCTTATGCGGGCATAACGGACGTGCGCGCCCGCAATTGGTGCCGAGCTAGATTGACGATGGACTCCTCCGGAAGCGTCTCCGTGAATAACCCTGCGGACAGGGAAGTGATCGACCGACTGGTAAGATTGTCCGATCACGTACTATCCTCATAACACGCATGCAATGGGCTGTATTGCTAAGTTGTCCTGTTGCAGGTGACGCTGAGTGCGCAGGCGGCATCCGGAGAGTTCAACCCGAGGAGGGACAGGGATATCCTCACAGCGGCGCTAGGAAACAAGGAGCATCCAGGCCGCGTGCGCGGCCTCGGCGCCACTGTGCCTTGGAGGCATGGTTTCCCCGATGATGAGGAGGCGGCTAAGAGGAGAAAGAGATCCCACCAAGCCCGCGATGAACGGCTGAAGGAGGAGATGCGATCGGAGTTCACTGTTCGGGACAAAGCACTCCTGCAGCAGTTGTCGGAGATGCGGTCCATGTACGAAGAGCTAAGAAAGGCGACCCAGGGCACCCCTGTTCTAGCAGCTGGCGCAGACCCAGCGGAAGTACCGACCCCCATTGGCCACCGTAGTAGCTGCGCGTCTGCGCCGGGGTCTTCGCAGACGGAGCCCTCTCCTCCAAAGTATCCGGTGGACTCTCTGCAGGTAATGACCGTTAATGCGCACTGTTTGTCTATGTTAATTCATTCGAAAGTGAGAAGCGGTGAAATTCAACATGTTAATGCGCACTGTTTGTAGGAACCCGCCTCCTGCAAGCTTATGGTCCTGGCCGGTGTCTTCCCGATCGAGGCTGCCCGTGGGATGGCGCAACCATGCACGGCCGGGGCCACAATCCATGGTGCCCCTCTATGTGAGGGTTTTGCACGTGTCCAAGTGGACAGTGTCTTTGACCATTGCAAGGGTTTTCCATTGGAGAAGCCGCCAAACGACGAGATTACCACTCTCGGGGATGCGGTGCACACGTTCTTGCAATGGCCCAAGAAAGACATCGTCCTGTATGAGGTAATTCCCCCACCAGTTTCATAATTTGTACTGTAATAATAGCCCTCAGAGTTAGTGTCCTAATACGTAGGTTCTTACATCGCAGACATCACAGACCGAGACGCGGCCTACTAGCCAGCATACCCCTTCGACGACGAAGCTGACTCCGAGTAAGAGGCAACCATTCAAGAAGCTGGCTATGAGGGGAAAAGCAAAGAAGAGCCCGTCGAAGGAGAGCGAGAAGAGTGCTCCAGCTCTCATGCCGTTCTCTCTGGGGATGCCCATGGCCTCCGATACCGCAATTTCGAGCATGGGGTTAGCATGCCAGAGCCTGCATGCATGGTACATGAGGAGGACAAACCAGACCAGGACGCAGCGTCCGACGCACATCATGGTCAAGTACACCGTGGCAGAGTTCCATCACGACGTTGGGACCTACTCGGTGACCTTCGAAGACCTGCACAATTTGCTAAACAAAGATGCGCTCGACTTGTCAATCCTACGGTCTTGGGTGCTGTAAGTATCCTACTATCCGTGCATATATGGATATATGTCATTTATTAATTGGTTACTTCCGTGCAGCTGCATGGCCAACTATGCCAAATCCAAGGGCATACCTGTTGGTTTTTTGGACCCCCAGATGGTAGCCGAGGTGATGTTTAGGACTGACACAGACTTCGTTGTCGACTACATCAAAAGAGGGTTGCTTGCTCAGGTCGACAAGGAGTATATACTTGTACCCTACAACCAGAGGTGAGTGCTTTCATCAGTACTTCACCCGTAGATTAGTGTCTCCATGTGCACACCCCCAAATTTAGATTAAATTTTTAATTCTCTACGTGTAATATGTAGCTACCACTGGATCCTGCTGCTACTTATTCCGAAAAGCAACAAGGTGTTCTACCTTGACTCATTGCAGAGGAAAGGGTACTCGTATTCCGGCGCACGAGATGTATTCGGAAGGTGATCTGGACCTGTCTTGCATGCATCTAGATTTACTGTCCTCAAATTGTCAATTTCGGCTATCCTCAAACTGTCAATTTTGACTATCTACAGGGCTTTCACGAAGTACTTTGCCGAGGTAGGGACACAAAACGAGCGGCGAGCCGATAAGTTTCAGTGGTTACAATTTTCGGTACAAATTTCAACTGAATCTGTTTTATTTTATAACTTGTCCCCACCTAACTCTCGGTCTGTAAATTGGCAGTGCCATCAGCAGCCGGACGACAATACATGTGGGTTCTACGTGATGCGCCACATGTATGACCTGATCATCACCCCTCACCGGCCCGATTTCCCCGAGGTATTACAACTGCTCCCCTTAATTTGTCTCCATTTGACAGAATTTACAACTTAATTCAGCTAATTTTTTATGTACCAACTCTTGCTGCAGGGGGTCGACTTCCCTTCAGAAAGCCTTGACCCTCGGCAGATTAGTAATGTCCGAGGGATGCTCGCTGAGTTTTTCCTTTCGGAGGTCATATCACCCAAGGGGAAGTTTAGGGACCCGCAAGGTTCATATTAGTGCGGCCTTACATTTATTTGTACATCTAACACACTTTAATTGTCGATTACATTTATTTGTTCAATTGTACATATTTCTGAGTTCTGTGCTGTATATATGAAATGCTATACAGAGAGGGGTGCAAATATATTTGAGTACTGCATGTGCATATGAAACTGTATATATTTGAGTACTGTACAAATATAATTCTGAGTTCAATTGTACAAATATATATGCATGAGACTGTATATATTTGAGTACTATGCATGTATGAAATTCATGAACTGTATATATGAAAATGCAATTTGTACAGAGGACATCTGTGAATGTTATAATCTCAGACGGTTTGTAAGATCAAAACCGTCTGTGCATGCACAGACGGTTTTGATCTTACAAACCGTCTGAGATTATAACAGTCACAGATAATAACACATCGCAGATGGTTTTGACCTCAGATCCGCCTGTGATATCAGACTATCACAGACGGTTCTGAGATAATAACACTATCACAGACGGTTTCAATATTAACACCGTCGCTGATATCGCAGATTGGTTTAACCTCCAAGCCGTCGGTAATAATATGAGTATCACAGACGGTTGTGAGATCAAAGCCGTCTATGAATTATGACTATCACAGTCTGTTATAACATCAAAGCCGTCTGTGATACTCATACTAACACAGACGGTTCTGATGTCAAAGCCGTCTGTGTATACTCAAATATCACAGACGGTCGAGAACAGAACCGTCTGTGATACTCATACTAACACAGACGGTTCTGATGTCAAAGCCGTCTGTGTATACTCAAATATCACAGACGGTTTTGTTCTCACGTCTGTGATAGTATGAGTATCACAGACGGTTCTGATGTCAAAGCCGTCTGTATATCACAGATGGTTCTGATGTCAAAACCGTCTGTGTATACTCAAATATCACAGACGGCTCTGAGAACAGAACCGTCTGTGATAGTGTGACTATCACAGACGGTTCTTACCTTATAACTGTCTGTGAAATATGAGTATCACAGACGGTTCTGACCTTATCACAGACGGTTCTGACCTTATCACAGACGGTTCTGACCTTATATCAGTCTGTGAATGGATATATCACAGACGGTTGAAAACATCAAAAACCGTCTGTGATAGTGCGTGATTATCACTGACTCGAATATCACTGACGGGTAAGAACCGTCTGTGATGTCTGTTTTGACCCGACTGTGATGATGAATTCTGTAGTAGTGAAACGTTTTATAACGCTTTGAATTACATAGCACGGATGAACGTTGAAGCCACAGCTGGCGATGCATTCATGAACAAAAGCGTTGATGAAGCGTACGATCTAATTGAAGGTATGACACAAAACTACATGCAATGGGGGAATGAACACACTGCATCAAGACTGATCCAACCGCAACACCAACTCCCTCAACAACAACAATCGTACCAAGCACCATGGCCATCGTTTCAGCAACAACAACAACAACCACCGTACCGGCCACCACATCAATGACAAAATCAACTTGAACAATCCAACATCGAGCGCATGCTAGAAGCTTTTCTAGCAAATCCAGAGAAGGAAAAAGTTGCACTGAACCAGAAGATCGACTCCATCTCTACACAAGTTCGCATGCTTGAGACTCAATTTGTGCAAATGGCCAATCATGCACCAATGATTTATAACTCTCTTCCTTCTCAACCTATCAACCCTCGTAATTATGAACATATTAATGTTATATCTTGTGTTGATACTGTTGATTTGAAAGGTGCAGGAACTTTCCAAAAAGAGAAGGTGCAACTGGAACCAACGAAGATGCCCACCAAGGATTTGACGCCGACTACTGAACTTAAGCACGATGATCCACCTGCGCCAGCAGATGACCTCGGAAAGGATGAACAATGAAAAGAAACAGAATCAGGTAATAATGAGGTAACACATGTTCCTAAACCGACTCCATCTTTTCTAGGTTGTTACCTCCAGTCTAACTCCTCACGCCTCCACACAAACGGGGCACATCTCCACAACCACCATAACCACCTCCAACGTGTGATCTCCAAGTTACTGATAATTGACATATTTGTGCATATTTTCCTTATGTTTACCCCCCCTGATCATGCACACTTAGTCACATAAGGTGGTATTTGCGTTAATCATACATATCTTTATCATTAAATCGACCATATTATTTGTTTTATGATTTTATTGCAGGTCGATGCGATTTGGGTGGATTTCGGCTGATGGAGCGCGTCTCTTTGAATTTACCTGACCCTCAGTCAATTCCTAATGGAAGCACATGTTTCTATGGACGCGTAGGAACTGACCGTGCTAAAATTGGGGTCTCCGGGGGCCCGAAATCTCAAATCCCATTAGCCTAGGGCCTTCTCTGTAAATTTCCTAAAACTCGAGCCCTAAAATGCAATTTTGTCTTAGACTCAGAAATCCCAAAACCCTAAGTGGGAGTACTTAAATGTAATTTTCCAAAACCCCGAGGGCCTGATTGCAAAAATGCCAAAACATGGCATAAACCCAGCCGCCGGCCACAGTTCCTCTTTGAGTCTGTTTTTCCTTTGTTATCTTCTTCTTCTGCCTCCCTCCTCGCGATCCACACCTCCTACCACCACGTCGGCGACAACCAAGCCGTACACCACCGGCGGAGCTTCTTTTCTGCCTCCCTCCAAAGCCATCCACACCTCCGTCCACCCCCGACCCTAGCCGGTTTCTTATTCCCTTCCTCTTTCTCTGCTTCCTAGCTTCTTGTTCCTCCTTCATCCCGCGTGCGCCATCACAGCATCACGCGCCACGCCACTGAGCTCGCACTAGATCCACTCCACCTTGAGCCACCATCGCCATTTGTGCCGCTACTTCACACACCCACACATCCAACGCCGCCCCTCACTACTACAGAAATGCAATCCACTAACCCATATCTTCTAACGTATAAGCAATCTGGGAAAAATCCGATAGGGTACGACGACAGCGGTGGAGAAGAGGCTTTGTACTATCGGTTATGTTCTGGTGTACCGTTAGTGAATAGCAAACAATTATTACTATCGGTTATTACTGTACCAACCGATATAATAGAGGAAATTGTACTATCGGTTTGTCTTTCGTAACTGATAGTGAAATTACGGAATTTTTACTATTGGTTACTACTATACCAACCAATATAACAAGTGCAAAATGATTTACTGAAACACACCTGTAACTGTTCTTAAGAAAAACCCTAAGTACTAGTGCCATTGTATTGTACTATCAGTTTTAATTGCCAAACTGATAGGTAATTGATAACTTATATCGGTTTCTTTTTTCCAACCGATAGTACTAGACTGCCATTGTGTTGTTTATGCATGATGCTTTATCTTCCATGACTGGTCATTACTGTTAATTTACTATCGGTTTATATTAACAATCTGATAGGAATTTTAATATCTAATATGGGTTACTTAATTTTAACCAATAGGAATATCAATACTCTGATATCGGTTACTTTACTTTCGGTTTTAGCTGCAAACCGATAGGAACCTTAGTGTCTTATATCGGTTTCTTATTTTTAACTGATAGTACATACCTCTATACTAGGTTAAACCCACGGGATTTTCCCTCCAGTCCAACCGAACGCATTTCCAAATAAGTGTGTACTCACGCGGAAAACCCTAGCGCCTCCCCAACGTTTCCTTTTTCGCTCCTGCACCACCATTGCCGCTCGCATTTGGGTTCTCCACCGCCGCCGGCCACTGCATCACGCCATCGTAGGCCACTCTACGAACTGTAAGTGTTCTTGACCAACCCGATTAGAATTGATCTTGCCGCTCGCGTCAATTTCTTAAATTGATATCGAATTGCTCATATGTGATTCAATATATAACAAATATATAACTAGATAAAAAGTGCATGAATTACAAACTTGATAGATATGAGAATTACAGAGTTGATGAATATCACTAAGAATATTTCGTTACATAGTCGTCCACTATCAGTTTTAATTGTCGAACCGATAGGAAAATCATATCTTTGAGTGCACGATCCCTATATCGGTTGCTTATTTTGAACCGATAGTACAAGACCCTAATCAGCCACAAAACCATGAGAAGTCTGAATTTTCTGTTAATTATTTCCCATTTTCTAATTGTCATCTGAAATTTTGGTTCATTTAAATTTCCTAAAAAATTCTTTATTTTTCTTGGCTATGACATTAGATTTGCTTAGAGTCTTAAGAGATTTGCCTGAATGTTAAAGATTGACTTGTTTAGTTTGTGATGAGCTAATAAGACATTGATGCTTATAAAAACTTATAAAAAACTTGCAAAACAATGATCAGTAATTCCCCAGGCTCAATCCTACCATTGATGCTTATCTAAAACCTATCTACTTCTGAACTGCACCATCGATTGTATGGGTTTTGCATAAAGAAACATTTATGCATAGTGTTGCTCATTACAGTGGTGCATTCATGGGCGCCCCTCCTGCAGAGAGACTAGCATAGTTTGCACTGCTAATCTTATCTATTATCCAATTTTGTGTAAAAAATAGTGGCTCTTTCTTATTTTTATTAGGTACTCTGTAGCATGCTAGGAGTTTTTGTTGTATGAACTTTAACCCAGTATACCCCTTTTTCTTTCAATGAAAATATGCAATTCTACTTCATGTTCGAAAAAAAATTTCTATTATCCAATCTATGCAAGTATGGCTTTGTGAAAGAGCCAAATGTTTTTCGGGTCAAAGCAAGTTTTCCGGTGAGATTCAAACACCCATAAGTTTCAAATTGAAACTCTTTTGAGAAAGTTTTCAATTTCGAACTTCTTCGGGGTAATAATATTTAGGACTTTTGTAAAAACAAGTTTTGGCACAATTCAAATAGATTTGATTAGCACTCGAAACTGATTTGGTTAAAAAACCAGATAGTCGAAAGCCTCTAAAAACCTTTTAAATACATTTTGAAGACCATGTTGATAGGAATTGATGATTTTTGGCCTTTTGAATGAAAATTTGACATTTTAACAAAAAGAGGTGGTTCATCATTGCTATTCCATTTTAGTTATGAACTTTGTCATGTACCTTTCTTCATATCAATTGATGGTTTGTTCATGGAATTTTAGGTAAAGCAGTGTCGGCATATTCCTCGTCTGATAGTAGTGATTCGAGGAGAGCCAACGTAGATGACGCTGCTTCGTCCCAGCGCAAGAGGAAGGCGCGAGGCGTGATGACGTTGTGCCGTTTGGCCAAACGTGCGGATCTTTCATGTGAGTTCAACCAGTTCAGGAGACCGATTGAGAAAAACGCCGGCCAGTACGCTGCCTATGTTGGTTTGTTGGTGAAGGAAAGGGTGAAGATCACCGTCCAAAGCTGGAAGGACATTAAGGCCAACAAGAGGGATAGGTTGTGGGTGGAGGTGAAGGTAAAATTAATCAAAATCCCTTAACTCTTGAGTAATCAGATTCGCTTGGTTTATCCCAGAGATTAAGTAAGTCCTGCTTATATGCACCATTTGAAACAGGCCAAGTGGAACATCCCCAACGATGATCCCAAGATAGCTTGCTTGAAGGACATGAACAACACATGGAAAACCTTCAAGAGCGTCCTCATCAGTACCTTCCTCACTAAAGGCAAATCTCCATGCGAGAAGTACCCCTTCATAACGAAGGAAGTATAGGAGCAATTCACCCAATAGAAGGGGAGCCCTGAGTTCAAGGTATGTATGCTTCCTTTGATTGGTTACACCGTTGTATGGAGTAACCAACGGTGCATTAATTTTCTTATTTCTGGTATGAAGGCCCTTAGCGAGAAGAACAAGGCAATCCAAAGGAGGAACGACCACCCGCACCGGCTCGGCTCTCGCGGCTATGCGGGGAAGGAGGAGCAGTGGAAAAAAGCTGAAGACGAGGCATCGAATTTTGTCGACTCCCCTGACCTGCTACTCTCCGAGATCCGCAATCCACGATGCAAGCGCTGGTGGCTGGCCAAAGGGACCGTGTCGTCCACGGGACTGTGGAGTTCCCAAACCCCAGGGATGTCGAGGTCTTGTAGCGAATCGTAAGTTAGCTAACTTCCTGGTTGGAATCATAGAGTGTGGTAGAAAAAATTATGATCACTCGTGTGTGCACAAGTTTGTATATATTTTTTCTTACAATGTAGAGCTTTGAATGTAACAGATCTCTTGCTCGAAGGAGGCGACCCAGGGAATGTTCACTCCCCATAGGGAGAACGACATCCTAACCCAGGCTCTAGGGAACAAGGAGCATCCAAGGCGGACACAAACCGTGGGGGGTGTGGTGCCATCGAAGGAAGGCTTCTCGGAGCCCGGGCAAAAGGCGAAGAAGGCTCGCAGCTAGAAGGAAAGGGAATCGGAGCTTTTTGAGAAGATACGGTCAGATGTGACTGCACAATTCGCAGACATGTTCGCTCAACTGAACGAGAAGTATGAACACCTCAACCGAATTGTGCAGTCCAAGGGTTTAGATCCAGCTGCCAAGGTCGACGCTAGTAGGCCGAGTAGTTGTGGCTCGAAGGTTCACGTGGATCTGGTGGACCTGATTGAGGTATTGCAACTCTTGAGCTATATATATATGCAGTTCGGTTGATGTCACTCCTGTTACGTTAGAACTATTTCGCTAACATGTTATAATTGTTGCAAATTGCAGAAGCCGGAGAGCTGTAGCCTATTGATCAACATAGGCGACAACCCTGTAGTGGTTGCACACGGGGTCGTATATCAGTCTTGGGAGGATGTCCGGATCCACTGCGTACCTCTGAAGCCTGGGTTTGCAAAGGTACAGGTGGACATGGCCCTCCCGGGCTATAGCGCTTTTCCGTTACCCGTCCCAACGGATGAAATGCGAACAATTGACGAGGCATTGGGCTCATACTTACAGTGGCCCAAGAAGAGGTGTTAGACTAAGGAGGTAAACCCTACCCATTCTAGCTTACAACTCAATTAATATACTCAATTTGCAAAATCTAACTTACGCTTTCATAACTTAAAGTGGACGATGGATGCCAGCGCACTTCCTGAGGACCCCACCCCCAACACAATGCATGACCGAGCTCCTTCGGCCCCCATGCCTCCTCCGACAGCCTCAAACCTACCCAAAGGATGCACTCCTCCTCAGAAAGCCCCTTCACCATCAAATGAGGATGGCGGCACCGCGCCCCAACCTTCGAAGGTATACACTCGCTCCCCGGCCAAAGGCAAGGGCAAGGCCAAAGGAAAGGCGAAACAAAGCCAGCCAGGTACGTTCAAGAACGAGTTGCCACTCGTGTCGAAGTACCTTCTGTGCAATATGGATCAGACAACCAGAAGTCTCCACGAGTGGTACCTGACCCGGTCTAGGCGCCACATCAACTTCTTAGTTCACTTCAGGCCAGGTCATTTTCACCGTGAGGCCAAGAGCATATCGGTGGCCCACGAGGATTTGTTTGATCTCTTCAACTGGCAGGAGCTTGATATGTCCATCGATCATACGGACTGAAGTCCTGTTAGTTTGCTGATCCCATATATATGTTATCGCAGTTCATTTCATAAATCTAATCACTTTGTATGCACTACTTACTAATGTCTACATTGCATCCAGGTGCATGTATAGGCTAGCATCGATGAGGGCATGTGACAGGGTGGGTTTCCTCGACCCAGACAAAATAAGCCTCACGATGCTAGAGCACAACCAAGCACATGTGGAGGAATACATATCAAGGGCACTACTGGCGCAGCTGGACCGGGAGTTCATTATTGCACCGTACCACCAAAGGTTAGTGCATTTCCTACTAATTTAACTCATTCTTGTATGTTACGCCTAACATATACATGAAACGGTTCACTTTTATATACAATGTAGGGGCCACTGGGTCCTCGTCATCATTTGCCCATGGATGAATGAGGTCTATTACCTCGATTCGATGAGCGACAAGGTAGCGCATGTTTTCACCCTCACGTGGCACATAGATGCATAAGTAACACAGCTGATTTAAATTTTGCTCTAACTAGCTAATTAATGATAACATATTAACCGGCAATGCTAAATTAAATACAGGGCTTTCAAAAATATTGTTACTGCTGGAGGGAGGCATGACGCGTCGAAGGGCACAACAATTTCTTGGAAAGAATATGAGGTAATTAATTATACGGATGGAACTACTCATAATGAGTCTTTTAATTATGCTTAATTAGTTCTTTCAAGTTAATGTGGGTTTATGTCTTTGCATATGCAATTATTCCAGTGCCATCAGCAGCCACAATCATGGGAATGTGGGTTCTATGTCATGAGGTTTATGTATGACCTGATCAGGACAAACTTTGCCCAATTCCCTAAGGTAAGCATCTTTCCTGACTCAAAGTCGAACATTGGATGTGACGTACGTTCCTAACTTCACACACGCATGCCGAGCACCATGTTGAAAGACCAATACGAGTTGCCTCAGTTAAAGAAGCTGCGACAAATTTGGGCTCAATATGTGATGGATGAAGTGGCTATCAACGATCGATCAAAAATGACTTGTACATGTAATATACATTGAATGTGTTAATTGGTGTATGTGTGTATTTGTATTGGTGTATTTGTGAATAAACTCAATATGTGAATAATTAGATTCAATCTGTTCAATGCATGTGTGTATCTTTGTATTAGTGTATTTGTGAATAAATTCAATCTCTGAATAATTAGATTCAATCTGTCCAATGTGTGTATCTCTGTATTGCTATATCTGTTAATGATCCTTTGTAATACTATCGGTTCATATCCTACAACCGATAGAAGAAAGTTTCCAGTACTAACCGTGTCGAGTACCTAACCGATATAAAAAACTATACAGTACTATCGGTTTCCAGTGTATAACCGTTACAAGAAATCTAACATCACTATCGGTTGAGTTCACTGAGCCGATAGAAGAAATTATCATTCGCGATTAGTGAACATTGGAAATGTAGGTACTTTACTATCGGTTTGCAACTGATAGAGTTTTGCTACGTTTCTTCTATCGTGCCGATCACCAGCGGTAAGAGAACCGATAATAGAGGTGATTTTAAACCGATAGTGAAAAGCAATTCTGTAGTAGTGCCTGTTCCTCCTCCGTCCCGCCAGATCCGCTTGGATCCAATCTCCAGCGCCGCGCCGCCTCTGACCGTGCCTCCGCACCGCCGTCGATCCCGATCCGTGCCTCACGCGCCGATCTCGCCGCAGGATCCACCTCTCGCCGCCGGATCCTCCACCTCCGCCCTACGCGCGCCGCCATCGCCATCTCACCGATCTACCACCTCCTCTCTCAGATCCGACACCCTTTTTCTCCGCACCGCGCCTCCCGAGCCGGATCCACCGCCTCCCTCAGCGAGCTCGCCGCTCCACTGCGCCGCCGCCGTCGATCCGCTCCAGCCCGCTCCTTCAAGCACTTCTTCCACAGCAACCCATGGCATTGACCACGACAAGCTTCCAAGACCGCAGCTCCGGCATCGTGCAACTATGGTTCAATTCTCTTCTCCCTTATTTCTCAGTGCTTGAATCAAGATGAACTGGAATCACTGTATGAGATGTTGAATGAATGTATATGTTGAGAATCAAGATACAATTTCTAAATCAAATGCAAATAGCAAGGTTAGATTAAATTGAATCGAGTTCATTGTCTCTATTGCTTCCATGTTGTTGCCTCAATCTTCATTGGTTCTTGTTTGATGACTTCTATTGAGCAAGACCTTGATTGCATTGATTTTTGAATGAACTAGTGTTCAATTCTATACTTCTAAGTGTTGTGAATGTCGTCTGCTCACTATGTTTGATATTTGGAATCTAGGACGGAATCTACTTTCTGTTTCTGAGTTGTGAAATGGGGTTGGAGCTATGTTCTATATTGATTAAGTATTTTGTGCTTCCTTGAATACTCGATTTGCTTTAAGATTTTCCAATGGCTAAAGTGATCAGGGAGTATTGAAATCTGATGTCTTGTTTTTGTACCTAAGCTATGGGCCTCTACATTGTGTGGGCAGGCAATGTGTTTCCTTTCAATCCAAGCTTGATAATTGCTCAATTTAAATAGCTCAGGTTTTTGTGGTCGTTCATTGGGTTGCTGTTATGGTCGTGGTTGAGATGATGATTGGTGTTTGTTTGGTGCTTGTGGTTCGTTGATACTCATTGTAGATTGCGATTGTTGATAGTTGTCTGCGCTGCCTCGCGCGCTACCACTACACGATTTCTTTCTATTGCTTGTATTATGAAACGCTAGTCCAGAATGAACACTAGTCGCTTGTTGAGGCGATCACCTCTTTCCTTCTTTCACATTCTTCTGACATTCTCTCTTTCGTCTATTTTAGTTTTATTATTCACCAATTTAGTCTAGTTTTACACATTTCGCTTCTCTAGTCCCTGTGGAAAGAATGACATAATACTCTCCTTACTGCTCCGTTCTCGTCCTCTTGCGAGATGGTCTAGGCCGGTATCAGGTACGCAAGTTTTTCTTTTTATTTTCCTTTTCTTTTTTGTTTCTTTTTGTTTTTCTTTTTAGGTTTTCACTTGCGACACCTTGGACTGCACCATTGGAGTTGTGGACCACAACATTCTCTTCCACCACAGCATCTTCAACAACATCTACCTCCAGACACCACGATCGCAAACGGTAATCTGTATCAATTTCCATACATTGAGGACAATGTCTGATTTAGTTTGGGGGGTGTTCAATTAACCATTTGCTTATTCTTCATCAAATCATCATTCCATCACATTCCATCATAAACTGAAAAAAAGAGAGATTTATCACTTGGAATGCCTAGTTTTGAAGATGATCTTTAATCAATTAGATGATTATTCTATCACATCTTTGCATATGATCCATTGAACTTAGCTCTTTTAAACATTTAAATTGCTTATATTTAGTTTTTATCTTAAATTGACCATTAAAGCTTGAACTTGTCTTTTAAATTATCATTGACTTCTTCCAAATTGAAGGTTTCTAATAAACTATTATCTAAAATTAACTCTCTTATGTCACTTTTTATGCCTAGATTGCTAATTGCCCTTCTCTTTAAAAATTAAAAACATGCTAGAGTGAAGTATAATCGACCCCTGGGGGGAGGCGGTGATGAATCGTCGACCAGCTGGGGAGGGAAGATTTACTTAATTTATGCACACAAAAAAGTTATATTTTCAATAAAACGGTTGCTTAAGATGCGACTTTGTCTAGTCTCGTGTAACGTATATGCGACCCGCTGGAGGAGGCGGTGGTGAATCGTCGACCAGCTGGTCAAGGAAAGGTATACGGAGCATTGAGGCTGCTTACAGGGGCTCGAGAAACTGACAAAACTGCCTTTCTATAAGTGCACTTAAATAAGCGTCTTCAGCTGTGTCTCCTCTCGCCGCGACAGAATGATCTAGTAAAAAACATTATAGCCAAGAGCACGAAAAGTTGAAGAAGAAAAAAATAAATAAAAAAAGAAATACAAGTGAATAAAAAAAAGAAATACAAGTGTTTTAATTTTTCTCTAAAGGGCAATCTAGCAAACTTTATATAAATTGTAGCATAATGAGTATTTTCTTTAACTATGGTTTGTTCTAAATTCTATATGAAAGAAGTTATCAAGATGACTTAATTGATTAAGCTCTCTCTTTTCTAAGGTTGAAATTTGATAATCTGAATATTTGCAATTGGAGAGTTTAAATTGCTTAGATCAATTGCCTAATATGCATAGATGTGATGAGAGTTTTCGAAAGATTGTTTATAGAAAATCTGATTTACCAAGACATCTCAATTTTTGGAAAAATTATTCACATTCTTTGCTTGAGGACAAGTAAAATGCTAGCTTGGGGGAATTTGATAAGTCTTAATTTTGGTAGAATTTTACCATAGGTTTAGTATTGAAAATATGCAAAAATGATGCTTACAATTCCTTTGATACGTCATTTTATGTGACTTTTTGTAACATTTTTACAATCCGCTTTCACGAGTGTGTTCTTCATGTTTCAGGGAAGAAACGTACCAAATTTGGAGCTATTTCAACATTGTTTGGATAGGAAATGAAGGGGAGAAAGAAGATGCTGAAAATCTGAAAAAAAAAAAAAAACAGGAATCCAACCTAAAATTGGACTCGAATCCAACCCGAAACCCGATTTCCGAATCCAAAACAGACCCATTAGTCAGTTTAAAGTCCGAATCTGATACAATTTCCTTCCTAAATAAGTCTTGAGTTGTAATTGGTTAATTTTAGGACTTATGTACTATAAATAGAGAAACTTTTGGCTCAATTAGATATGCTTTTTTACATACTAACCATTAGGGTTTAGTTTAGTTTTAGTTTAGTAGAGCCCCCTTCTCTATTTATTTTTTTGTAAGCCGGCAAAGACGGCAACTTCAATTCTCAAGCAATCAAGTAAGTTTTTATTTATTTCTTATTATTTGTTGGGGGAAATCTCCACGGGATCAAGTCCAGATAAGAGGTGAAGTTCCCGATGGCCCCACGTCCCGGGCACCGCCATTTGCTCGGAGGCAAGGCCCCCAGTGACTTATCCCGGGCGCCGCCATTGGCCCGGAGGCGAGGCCTCGGTGACTTGTCCCGGGCGCCGCCATCTACCTGGGACAAGGCCCCCGGTGACCCCTATCCCGGGCGCCGCCATTTGCCCGGGGACAAGGCCCCCGGTGACCCTCGTCCCGGGCGCCGCCATTTGCCCAGAGCCGCCATCTGCCCGGGGACAAGGCCCCCGGTAACCCTTGTCCCGGGCGCTGCCATTTGTCCGGAGACAAGGCCCCCGGTGACCGGGTCACGTGAGGATCACGCGAGAAGCACTTCGGGCATTAGCGAGAACACTTGTCAAGCATCCAAGTCCCTTGATCGGAAGAAGGATGCTAGTACCCTTTGATCCAACGGCTACAGCCAGGGTAGTTTAGTCTTTTTGCCTCTTTTGGGCCTATATAAACCCTTGTATCACTCTCATGTAACCGAGGACAACGCATTTACTCCAATACACAAAATCAAATAGGCATGCTTAGGAGCTATCTCTCCCAGAGAGAACTCCCCTAGCCAACTCTAGTTGGGAGCACGTCGACAAGACTAGGGTCTCCACTGAGGCCCGAACCTGTATAAATCTTCGCGTCACTTGCTACGTTTGCCCGACTGGAGAGGACCGGTCGCGCGGTCAGCTCGCATTGTCTTTTCTTCGCTAGGAACTTTCACAAAACCTGCCGGGGTATTTGTAATACCACGACAGTTGGCGCCGTCCGTAGGGACGTCGCGACAAATCGCCATGGCAACCCCCGAGAACGAGGGCTCGCGCCCTACCCGATGACGCCAGTCCCAGTGACCCAGCGCCACCCCTTCATAGCGCGGCTGTCTCGGTGCTGCCGCCTGGACATGGCCAAACCCAGGTACCGCCTCCAACCCTTCCGTTAGTTTCTGGTGGACAGGGCTCTGGATCCAGCCCGGTAACCTCGGGGGCCCTTGGGGGGACTGGCTTCCCCCCGGTGGCTCCCTCGGCTTCCTGGGATGCCCTACTTGAAGCTCTCGTGGAGGGCCAACTCCACGCCCAGCGTTCAATGGATGAACTCCTCTGCGTCCTGGCGCGGCCGCCGGCCCCTATCTATCCGCCGCAGTTCCCATTCACAGGGGCAATGCCCCCGTTTATGGGACACCCGGTAGCCCCTCCGACTCTCGGAGGCCCGGCCGCTCCCGAGACCTATGATCCCACTGGGGGTTACACCCCCCCCCCCCGGCGAGCCCATCATTTGGTGCTTTCCCGACCCCGGGAGTGTTCCCGATGCCAGGGGCTCACCCCATCTCCGGGGCCTTTCCCGTGCCGTTGGTTCACTCCACGCCAGGGGTTTTCCCAAGGCCGAGAGCCAGCTACGCCCAGCCGGTCGCCCCCGTCGCGTCGGAAGCGGCCCGCCGGACAGCTCCCGCGCCACCACTGGATTCCCACCGTGAGGGCCCCCCCTCTCTGATTCCGGGAGGCACTCCCGGGGACCGCCCGGTGGTGGGTTCCCCCCACACTCCGATGGTACCTCCCAGGCTCGCAACAGCTACGCATGAGCTCCCTCCTCCCCTGGGGCCACCCCCTGAGGGCTCCCCCGGCGGATCAGGTATGCTTTACCCGGGAGGAGGTCGAGCAAATGCGTATCACCAAGACGGGAGAGGCTCCCCCGTCCGATTGGCCGGAGCCTCCCCCGGATCGCCGACGCGGTGAACCACATTCCCGTCCCGGCTGAGGAAAGAGGCCCGCTGAGGAAGCAACCGCCGCCGCTGCGGGGTGCCCAGACGTCCTGGAGGTTAGCTCCACTAACTCGGAGGAAAAGTGGCGCTACCGCCACGTCGGCAGACCCCTTGGGCCCCTTTCGGACTCCGACAACGAACGCGCGTCCCCCGTGAAAGGGGACAGCGACCGAGACTCTCCCCGAGAGGTGGAGAGGGCTAACCAACCGCTGTGCCGCTACCTCCGGTGCATTCGATGGCCGCGACCTTACCGACCGCCGCACCTTGAACACTACAATGGTGAGGCCGATCCCTACAAGTTCGTGCAGGTGTATTCCACGGCCATCTCAGCGGCTGGGGGGGATGAGATAGTCCAGTGCAATGTCTTCTCCCTCTACCTAACCGAGATTGCCCGCTCATGGTTTTACAACCTGAAGGCCAGCTCCATCAAGTCTTTCGCACAGCTCAAGCGCAAGTTTTGTGCAAACTTCCAGGGGAACTATGTGCGTCCCCTGGATTCATCACAGTTATACACTGTCCGACAGAGGACGGGGGAGACCATCCGCAGCTTCTTCAATCGCTTTGCTCAGGTCAAGAGCAAAGTAGCTTACGTCCTTGACTCCACAGTCATTGAGGCGTGTAAGAGCGAGATCCTCCCTGGGGAGCTCCATCGAAGGCTCTCGCGAAGCTGCCCCTCCTCCACCGGCTCTTTACCATACTCGAGAAGTAAGCTTGGGCGGAGGAGGATGACCACTGGAAGAAAAACCAGGGAGTTCCCGCCCCCATCGATAAGGAGGGTAGGGACCCCCTCAAGCGCCCCAAGAGGGGCAATCGTAGCGAGCCACGGCCTCGAGACACCTTTGTCCTCGAGGGCGGAGGCGACTCACGCGATGCCCCCAAGGGCAACCGCCCTTTTCCCAAGCCAAAAGGTCATGGGGGGGGCAGTCATCCCGCGGCCATGAAGGCCCTGCGGCAGGAGGCAAGGAAGGCCTGTGGTGTACCTTCCACAAGTCCAATACCCATGCTACCCGGGAATGCCACCAACTACTCCAACACTTCGCCGCATTCCTCGACAAGCATGGGCAAGGGGGGGGACTCCTGTCTCCTTGACCCCTCAGTCGGCCTTACCGACCCTTCCTGCCCCCGCGGGGGACAGCAAGGACAAGAGCGGGAAGGGGATCCGTCAGAAACGCTCCCCTTCCAAACCTCCCAAAGGCGAGTCAACGTCATCACGGGAGTGTCCGCCTCTGGGTGGGACTCCAAGCGCCAGTGCAAGGAGTACGCGCGTGAAGTAAAGGTAGTGGGGGTGCTGCATACGTCTCGACCACACAAGTGGTCGGACGTCCCCCTCACTTTTACAGCGGAAGACGCGCGTGGGGCTCACTTCCCCCATGACGACGCACTCATCGTCTCCGCCACCATCTACAACTGCCACCTGGCACGCATCCTCATCGATAGCGGAAGCTCCGCCGACGTCCTGTACCTGAAGGCGTTTAGGGAGATGCAGGTTGACGAGAAGCTACTGCAGCCCGCAACAGGGCCCTTGCAGGGATTCGTCCCGGGGAAGACGATCCACCTGATGGGGAAGGTGGATCTCCCCATGACCTTCGACGTGGTGGACCTCCCCTCCTCGTACAACGCAATCATGGGGAGGACCACGATCAACCGCTTGGGGGCCGCAATCCACCAGAGCTACCACTGCGTGAAGATCCCAGGGCCTCACGGCGTGATCACCGCCCGGGGAGACCAAGACATGGGCCGAGCTTTATATGAGCACGCCGCAGCAATGATCAGGAGCGTCCACATAATCAAGACCCCGGGGGGAGAGACCTCTTCCCCGGCGCCAGACGCCACCGCGATACCCTCCAGGAGGTTCCTCCCCAAGCCACATCTGGAAGGGGACCTCCGGAAGGTCCCGCTGTCCCCGGACGACTCGGACAAAACCATCAAGATTGGGGCGGATCTCCCCGAAGAGCACGCGGAGCAACTCGCGACTTTCCTATCAAGAACTCCGACGTCTTCACCTGGAAGCACTCCGACATGCGAGGCGTCGCCCGGGAAGTCATCGAGCATAAGCTCACTGTGACCCCCGGTCACCCCCCGATTAAACAGAAGCTGAGAAAACTTTCCCTTGAATGCCAAGAGGCGATCAAGGTCGAGATCGCCAAACTCAGAGAGGCAGGGTTCATTCGGGAGGTCTTGCACCCCAAGTGGCTTGCGAACCCCGTCCTCATGAAGAAGTCAAACGGTAAGTGACGAATGTGCGTGGACTTCACCGACCTCAACAGCGCTTCCCCCAAAGACAACTTCCCACTCCCGCGGATTGACCAGCTGGTCGACTCGACAGTGGGGTGTGAGTTGATGAGCTTCCTGGACGCATATTCGGGCTACCACCAAGTCCGGATGGCGGAAGGGGACGAGGAAAAGACGAGTTTCATAACTCCCCTCGAAACCTTCTGTTACGTCCATATGCCCTTCGGGCTAAAGAACGCTGGAGCGACCTTCCAGCGACTCATGACGCTGGTCCTCAAGGACCAGATCAGTCGCAACGTCAAATTCTACGTCGACGACGCAGTCGACCGCTCACATCGACGATTTAGCGGAGACCTTCCGCAACCTCTGCGCATACGGGTTGAAACTCAATCCGGAGAAATGCATCTTCTGATAATGCGTGACACCGTCAAGAGAACAAAGTCTTTTTTGAATCCATCCACTAAGCATCTCCACTCCACTAGTTGAGCATATAGCGTCCTGGGTACTTATTGGGAGACCCGCGAAACCCATTTGGATTATTTTGAGCGATCCGTGACGCCCCCTAGGTTATTCTGAGCGACCCGTGGCACTTATACATATAATAATACGTTCCCGTGGAGATGACCTTAGTTTCCAGATAAGATACTTGACTAAGCCCGTCCCATATCAGGTTTGTGGTTGATACGAGTGCTACGGCACTGGATGAAAGAGTCAGCTTGTTACAGTCCTTATTAATTTTCATCCATAGCATCGATAAGGAAGTCCTTCTGTCGCGATATTCAGAGACTTCCACTATCATGCTCAATATCCCATACATGTCATATCATATTCATATAATCTCCATAAATCTTTCTAGTCAATCTTTGAAAAATACTTTTTGCATGCAAGTGATACATTTCGACTAGATAAGAAACTATATTATAAGAAATTAGTTTGAGCAATTTCAACATGATCAAGAAGGAACTTGCCTGCGTAGACGGGATTGAAATCGGAGTTCGGGAATTTACCCCGATGTCCCTCGCTACCGTCAGTTACTGAGAAACATAATTATATATACATATATATTTAGAATATTACTATAACAGGACATACAAAATGCAAGAATGAATGCATCTATGCGTTCGTTCCCCCGTACCCGTGGTCGAACACGACTAGCCGACACTCCAAAAGAAGAGAAATTTTAGTTATAAGAAATATATTTGAACTGCATGATGGAACAAAAACCTCGAGTTGAGAAATTCCCAATCAAATAATACTATTTGTATTTGTTTATAAATTATTGAAATAAAAGTAAGTTGTAGTTTTACATTTATTGAAATATAAATCTAAAATAATTTGAGTCAAGATATTAATTTAGTGTAAAGACTGTTTAATGTGGAAATCATATTGATGATTTATTTTGAAATAAGGGTAATATATAACTTGGTAAATATTTCATTTGACTAATAGGTCATATATAAATGAAATGGAAATAATTTGATTTATTAAAAAGGATGAAAATATATTTGTGTGTACATATAGATATTTAGTTAGTTAAATTCCTATTAAGCTAAACATAATTTAAGAAATTCTTAATGTTAAAACAATTTTTAAATCAAATAATAAAACAATAGCTATTTAAGTTTTAAATTTGGAATTTAAATTAGAATTAGAAAAGGAAAATGAAATAAGTAATAATAGGTTGAATAAAGCTCTCGGTTGGGCCCAAACCGGCCCAACTCACGCGCTTGCGCGCTCGGCTCGGCCCGCTCGCGCACCACACACACGCGCAGTGCACGCTCGCCCTCGGCCGTTCAAAACACGCGCGCACACACACACACTCTACACGCACGGCACACGGCCGCCCCCTGACCCTGGCCGTTGCCACCCTCGGCTCCGGCTCCGGCGCCGTAGCCGCCGGGACCCTCGCTCTCCGTCTTTACTTCACGCGCCGCCTTTTTGTGCTCACTCGCGCCCCACAATCTACAGCCGGTCCTAACCCTAGTTCCCTAAACCCGGCCGCCGTTTAATTTCTCGCCGGCGACCCACGATCTCCCCCGGCTCAAGCGTCGCGGCCGGACGTAGCCCGGGCCGCGCCGCCTCGCCTCCCCTCTCGCGGCTCGCGGCCGCGCCTGGCCGCGCCTTAACGGCGTGGCCGAGCGGTAGCCCGCCGCGCGCGTGGATGCGCGCCGCCGGCTGCCTGGTCCCCGTCGCCTGCGCCTCAGGTGAGTTTCTTCTATACCTGGGTTTTGAGCCGAAGCACTAGGGTTTGGATTGTGCACTTTGGTCTTGTTCTGTGATTGTTGTGTCTGTTCTTGTGTGCTGGTGTGCTCTGTTTGGGCTTGGTTCTGGTCTTGCCCTATGTGCTATGATGATTGCGTTCCTGGCTATGTGGCTGTGTGATGATGCCAGATGTGTGCAGATCATGTGGCAGCAATAATCTGCAAGATCCAGGGGGGTTATTCGGGATGGTCCTTGTGCAACTATTATGGCTTACACTTCACTCTAGTTAAACAGCTTAGAACTAAACAAATATGGCAATTCAATGGCTTAAGCATGCTAAAAACTGGGAATTGGGCTTAATTTACCTTGCTGCTGTTCTTGGGCTCTTCCTCTTTGCTCCTGGATAACCCTTGCTGCTTATACTAAACCTCCTTGGCTTACTCCTGTGTTGCTCTAATGGTTAATCTTCAATTTCTACTGTCTGTGAGGCTGCTGTGTATGAAATTGTGCTGCTATGTGTATGGAATGGTATAAATTATACTGTGCTGTTACTTCGTCTGGTGTACTAAGCAATGCAACCGACTTTCTCTATTACTTCGTCTGGTGTACTAAACAATGCAACCGACTTTCTCTGGGGCTAAGGTAGCTATTGGGTACTGTTCTGGTGAACAGGTGGCAGCCCCTGGGCAAGCTCAGTGTCACATGGGCTGATTTGCAATTTTATAGAAGTTGGAGGGGCTTTGTGCATAATTTTTCAATGTGGCTGCAAATGGGAAAGTTTCAGGGACTGAAATGCAAACTGAGGCTAATTGGGCCTTTGGGCCCAAGGCCTGGTTTTGGGCTGGATTTTCTAAAAGAAAAACTCTTTTCTTTTTATTTTTGCTTTATGGCTCCTAAGGCTCAAAACTATCTCGAGATGGTCCGAAATGAAAACAAACGACCCGAAAATGGACCCGATTCCTAAATGCTGGATGATGACAAGCAATTACAGGGGTGAGCAGCAGCACTCGCTTAGGCTGAGAGGTGGGCTGCAAGAAACCCCTAATAGATACTGCACAGTTTGACAGTAATCTTTCCAAAAACTAAAATACTTTCAGCGCTTAGACTTAGGTCTCAGCCCTGTCAGCATAGTGACTCCTCTGTTGGTCAGCCACGTGGCCTTTGATTAGTCGACCAGCTTTGTGGTCCTTACATTCTTGTTGATGCCTTGCAACGACCAAATGGTCTTGTTGTCCCTAAAGGTAGTCTCTAGTAAATATCTACAATACACACACTTGTAAGATGTAATTTTCCCTAATAAAACTATAATTATGTGATGTTGTACGAAAATACTACTTGGTTGATTGTAGTTATAGTGCAAAGCCTGGCTTCTTACTGTAGGATCAAGGATGCCGACTAGAGGAGGGTAAATAGGAGGTTTTTAAAAATTCTTTCCCCACTAAGCAATTTCAACAAAATAATTGTGAAACCTAGATTATACAATGAGGCTTAAAACAATTTAATCAACTAGTTGCATTCAACCATATAAAATCTTCAACCATACATGCAACATTAGTAAATTTAGCAATTGTGTCAAGATAAATATAAAGCAAATAAGAGATACGTAATTGACACAATATTTTTACCGAGGTCTCGGATACTAGCCCGGTCTCCCCTATTCCTCGCTGAAGCGCTCACTCGTGAGCCTCTCTTCTATATCCACGAAGGATATCTCACTAGGGTTGCTCTTTCTCCACACAGGATAGGCAAGCACCACACCTTTCACAATCTTTTGCTGGCCTCTCCGACAAACTTCAATTGAAGAGATTGCGACTCTCCTCCGACACCGTCTAGGCGAAGGCGATCGCTAAGAGTAACAAGTCGGATGCGCTCACTTGATCAAATCTCGTGCTAGAAGCTTAAATATGCAAATGAGATGCTCAAACACTCTAGCACTTAGCAAGCAAATGGTGATTCAAGTGCACTAAGCACTATTAACTTCACACAATTTGCTCTCTCTCAAATCTACTTAAGATTTGGGCTCAATTCTAGCCTCTAAATGTAATAACTCAAATTCAATTGACTTGACTAGGTTTTCAGCTGGTATATGAACTCTTTGAGCAGCCACAAATGAAGCCAAACACGCCATATATATAGCCCTCAAAGAAAACTAGCCGTTTGCAAGAAATCGGACCAAAATTGTACAGGCCGGACATTATCCGGCCTGTACAATGTCCGGTCAATACAACACAATAGTGACTGTTATTCACAACGGCAACCTTGTTAGTTACCGTTTCAACGAAATTTGTGAAGGTCGAACAAATAACATTTGTCTGGACAAAAACCCCGGACGAAAGAATTTGTCTCTGTTTGCAAGTTTAATTTTAATGCCCACGAGATTTACACAGGCCGGACAGATACTATTTGTCCGGACAAAAACTCTGGACGAAAGAATTTGTCTCTGTTAACTCTCAGCTCAAACAATTTGTACAGGCCGGACAAAGTCCGGCCTTCCCGGACAAAAGGCCCGGACGGATGCAAATGTCTCTGGTTTCATTATGCAAAAGGCAGAAAAAATTTGTACAGGTCGGAGTGTCCGGCCATGCCCGGACAAAATCCGGCCACTGCATATTGACAGTAAAATAAGAATAATTTTTGATCCAGAGATCCGATTGAGCTAATTTTGGGCTTGTTGGAAAGATAACTCAGAGTACTACAATTTTGTCAACAAGAGTAAGACCTAGAAATGCCTAGATATTTCTAGAAAACTCAAAAACTTTCCTATTGCCAAAATGTCCAACACAAAAATCATCTCAAATGCAATTTAGGGTATTTGCATATACGGATTTGTTGTTTTCTAGCAGATATCTCAGCTGACACTTAGCGACAACCACGACCACACAGGTCTGATATCCGATCGAAAACAGGTAGTCGAGAGAGTTTGGTTGAGCGTACGCAAGTGAGCCGAAGACTGGTACGACCAGCTCAAGCTCCTACGACCACGCCCAAACCCTAAACAGAAAGCCGCAAAACTAGCGACATGACCACGTATCAAGCTCGAATACGATCAGAATGTGCAAATACATCCACAACCAGCTCTAGATAATAAACTAGAATAAATAGCTGGCGATCACGACTAAGTGCAGTTTTCAAAATATTTTCTCTAATTCACACACACTTAGATTCTCTAGCAATGCAAGAGCGATAAAGATACTAGTGCAAGATGATATGAATGCATTTGAGCTTCCACACTAGATAGATTCAAGCTACTAGTTTCCGACCCCTCTTAATAGTACGGTCAAACTAGCAAAAAGAAACATATCAATCCGGTCTGTCTCCAAACACCGAGACCGGTAAAATTCTAAGAAAACAATCCTTAATCTTGAATTTTACCTTTGGTGAAGTTCGACCTCGTGAAGCTCGACCACTTGACGCTTGTCCTCGCAAAGCTCGACCTCGCTAAGCTTAACCTCGCTCGAGATGATGCATATCGACTTCATCCACTTCAAGCTCTTGCTTGCTTTTATCCTGCAATCAGATCGAGACTACAATACGTACACTCAATACACAACATTAGTCTCATATATGAGTCGTCATTAATCACCACTAGAGAAACTACTCCACACAAGAGTTAGCTCAACAGTTTCTCTTTCCAGTGAAATGACAAAACCATATTCAACAATCAATAGATGAGTGCGAGATGAAATACAATCATATAGATCCGTATATGATAAGGACATATGCACACGATCTATACTACTCATGTTATAATAAAGATAAGCAAAGATGACTAATATGATGAGCTCCCCCTCAACATATGAATCGATATCAAATCCACTACTGGAGTCATCAACCTTTAGGATTTATCTCATGACATTTCGATTAATCAATCAGTACAAACTTGATGCAATCATCGAGCTCCTCCTCTACATATGCATCAATATCAAACCCGCAACCGAGGAAAACATTCAATTCAAGGTTTGCCAATAATCAATTCAATTTACTTATGCTAAATCAGGATTTATCTACGTTGTCATTTAATCATCAAATTTGACATTCTCCAGATTAACTTTAATCATCATAGATCTATCCAAATCGTCATTAATCATCAAAACCTAGATACTTAGATCTACCTAGATTCAACACTTACCACCTTCCGTGGTATTCGATACCACCTGAAAGAGTGGTGTAATGATAACAATCCAGAAGATGAGAAGGAACTATTTAATCTAAGACACTCATAACTAAGGATTATAGTTGAGCGTGCTTGGGGATCACTGAAGAACAGATTTAAATTTCTTGATGATGCTCGACCTTTTTTTCCATTTAAGACACAAGTAGATATTGTCCTTGCTTGTTGCATTTTGCACAACTGGATTCTTGTCCATGGGGTAGATACTTTCTCCCATCTGAGGTAAATTGGACACCAAACCCAACCAACTTGACAAGGACACACTGGGAACAAGTGCAAGAAAATAGAGAATGGGTTGAACGGAGACAAGAACTTGCTAACTGGATGTGGGAAACAAGGGCAGTTCCCAATGTTTGAGAGCATCCCAATGTGCCATATTTGTCATGTAGCTGTTATGCGATAGTTTTTGTAATAGTTTTGTGGCCTTTTAATTTCTTTTGCTTATGTCTATTTCAAGTTTGTTCTTTCTTGTTTAGTACTTGAAATATGTATAATCCTAGAGTTTTATTTCATGCTCCAATGCAATAGACTTCTTGACTGATTATTAACATTGCTCTGTCCATTTGAGTTTTATTTCATGCCCCAATGCAATAGACTTCTCAAGGACTTGCATTAAAGTAAACCAGGATCCTAAACTGAGGAGTTATTGTCTTATTAAAAATATGTCTATGTCTATGTCTATCTATCTCTAAAGTCATGTACTCTTTTTCAGTGAAGCATTTGAATGGCACAATCTTATTTAATGTCTAAATATTCTCTTCATATTGAACTTCTGTCCTCTTGTAGGAAAAATGGATGGGATTCAAGAAGTTGAGCAGAGGGATCTAGAAAAAATTGTTTGGACATCTGACATGTCAACATTTGTTTTACGCCACTTAACTCATCTTATTGCTGCCGGAAACAGAGTTGACAAAGAATTCAAGGCCTCCCATTACAATCAGTGTGCAAAAGCTTTGAATGATACTTTTGATATTCGCGTTAGTGGTAACCAGATTGTAAATCACATGAAGACATGGAGAACCCGCTGGACTAACATTGTCAGGCTTAAGAAAGTTAGCTTGACTCATTTTGATGAAGACACTGGAACAATATTTCTTGATAAGAAGAATTACATGGACCGTATCAAAGTATGTACTCTTTTTCCTTTTTTCTAGCTGGGATAGTAATTAACACTTGCAAATTCTTATCTAGAAAAATAACTATCTGAATGCACTATTATTCATACATTTATGATGTGTTTGGTTTGAGGAATAGTGGTCTCTTGAAACATTTCACATGAGCGTCTACCGTTACATTTATGTTGATTATTACTACGTGATGGTTGCTATGCAATGAGTTATTGTTTGTCAAATCAAAGGTGGTGGTCCTCACTGGGATGAGGTGGTTACTCTTCATCTCTTGAAATTATTTCACATGACGGATATAGTGATATTCATGGTTGCCACTATTTTTCTAAGACAATTGAACTGTAATAGGAGCTCTATGTAGGGGTGTAAACAGAAGCAAATTCTAGAAGTACTAGTCTTACATGAAAAAAAATAATATCTATGTTTTGGTTGTTATATTGTATGAATGAGTGGTTGAGATTCATATTAGGTCTTGGTCTTTCTTTCTAATTGGCACAACGTTGGTGGGTACGTGTATCTCTAGGAATTTTTACTTGAACACCTTCCAGGTGATTGGTTGGTCTATTAACCTCATACTCTTAGTTCTTGCTGTTTATTCCTATTTAATGATAGTTTTGCTTTTCAAATATCTATTTTGCCTTGGTTGTGACAATTTAAACTCGAATTTCAGCAACAACCAAGTGAGAAAAAGTTCTTTAACAAAGCATTGGAGAACTATCATTATATGGCAGTGATATTTGGTAATCAATAGGCCACTGGAATGTTCGCCAAAGATAGTAATGAGTCACTTGCTGCTGAAACATTTGGAAGTGCTCCTGACACACATAGCATGGCTTCTGAGGAATTGGGTGGTATTTCCTTATTCCATGGCAATGAAAGTTGCAATGGAAGTCCTGAACGTGATGGAATGTAGTCTTCAGGCAAAAAGAGGGTGTGCGCATTTGTTTGCGAAGAAGATTCTATGATTTCAGCTGCCACATCTGGTTTAAACAATATTGCAAATACTATTATGATGACAGCAACCCGTGCTCCTCCCGTGGTTCCAGCTAATCTTTGGGATATTATGAAGGATATCCCAGCATTTAATGAGGGTGACCTGCATACTACTATGCATATCTTGTTGAGAATCCTTCTATTGCTTGTTACGTATATGTGTATATGTGTATATGTATTGGAGTTGTGTCTAAATCTGACTTTAGCTCTTAGGCTATTGTATCTATAAATACTGGGCTTTTGACCCTAATACATTTTGAGGTTAATCTTAACATGGTATCAGAGCCAAGTCTCACAACCCTAACCCTAACCTCCCGTGGTTCTTGACGTATTCGCCGCCGCCGTCGTCGTCGTCGCCGCTGCCGTCAGATCCACGTGCCTTGACGTATTCGCCGTCGTCGTCGTCGTCGTCGTCGTCGGCGCCTCGCCACAGATCCGGCGTCCGTGCGCCCTCCCGCGCCCCCGTCCGGCGCCCTCGTCCGGCGCAGATCCGGCGCTGTGCGCCCCCGTCCGTGCGCCCCCGTCCGGCCGTCCGTGCGCCCCCGTCCTCCCGCGCCCTCCCGCGCCCCCGTCCCCGTCCGGCGCTGCCTCGCCCGTGCGCCCCCGACCGGCGCGCCGCCTCGCCGTGCGCCCCCGTCCTCCCGCGCCCTCCCGCGTCCGCGCCCCCGTCCCCGTCCGGTGCTGCCTCGCCCGTGCGCCCCCGTCCGGCGCGCCGCCTCGCCGTGCGCCCCCGTCCGGTGCAGATCCGGAGCCGCCTGCGCCCCCGTCCGGCGCCGCCTCGCCCAGATCCGGCGCCGCCCGCGCCGTCGTCCGGCGCCCGCGCCGTCGTCCGTCACCCGCGCCCTCCCGCGCCCCCGTCCGTCCGGTGCTGCCTCGCCCGTGCGCCCCCGTTCGGTGCAGATCCGGAGCCGCCTCCTGCCGGCGGCCATCTCCTCCTCCCGATCCAAAAAAAAAAAAAAAAAAAAAAGTGCTACACCCTTTTGTGTGTTCCTTTCAATTGATGTCGTCTGTCTCCTCGGATCTTATGCTCCCTTCCTCCGCCGATATGACATCTTCAGTTTCTTCAGGAGGTTTCTCCCTACCGCTCTGTGATGTGAAACTCAAAAGTACTGCTGATTATCGCGAGTGGTCTATTGTCATGACATCTCTTCTTGATGGTTTTGGCCTGCGTGGACATGTAGACGGGACACGTTGCCAGCCACTCCCCAGTGATCCTACTTTATCTACTTGGCTACGTGATGAGGCCAGAGTCAAGTGTCTTATTATGCAGAGTTCTTCGTCGGACATTCGGCTGAGTATTGATTCTTTACCCACCTGTCATGATATATGGGATTTTCTTGCTACTCGCTACCGACAGGTGGGTCATGCCCTTCGCTGGTCTCTTTGCCAGCAGCTTTCTGCTTCTCAGCAGGGTGATCAGACTGTGGAGGAGTTTTACAGTCAGCTTTGCAAGATTTGGCGTCAGCTGGATTCTATGGCACCCACCGATGCCGGACCTCTCACCCTTCGGTATAGGGAAGAGGAGCGTGTTTTTCAGTTTCTGATGCGTCTCCGGTCAGAGTTTGAGATGGTTCGCTCTCAACTTCTGAATCGTGAGACCCTCTGCACTTTGGAAGAGACTGTCCGGGCCCTTGTTGCTGAGGAGACTCGACTGCGATCTTTGGCGTCTCACTTCACCTCATCACCTTCTACGGTGCTGGCTATGTCCCGTTCTAGTTTGACTTCTCGTGCCCCTGCGGTCTGTTCACACTGTAAGAAGCCGGGCCATACTGTTCAGCGCTGCTTCAGTCTTCATCCAGAGCTGAAGGCTCAGTTTGAGCGTGATCGTGCCGCTCGCCGTGGCCGTTCTACTCCTGCTGTGTCTTCTAGCACATCCTCTGATCAGCCGGCTCCTCTCACTGCTGCAGAGCTGCGCCAGCTTCATACTCTTTTACAGCGCCAGACTACTATACCCTCCTCGTCTTCTGCTGGGGCTGCAGTTCACTCTACTCCATCTTCAGGTACAGCTAGTCCCTGGGTTCTGGATTCAGGAGCGTCTTTCCATATGACGTCTGATTGTTCCGCATTACGGTCATGTCGGCCGTCCCAGGATCATACTTCTGTTCAGACAGCTGATGGCACTACTTTACCGGTTACACATCAGGGCATCATTTCTACCACTCAGTTTACTGTTTCTGATGTCTCTTGTGTACCACAGCTGAAGCTGTGCCTTATGTCTGTCTCTCAGCTTGCTCGGTTGAAGTGTTTTATTGGGTTTGATGATTCTTTTTGCTATGTGCAGGATCGTCGGACGGGAGCTCTCATTGGACGTGGCCGACTTCACAGTAGCCCCAAGAGTCTCTACCACCTTGATTATCTACATCTTCCGGTTTCTTCTCCGCCCACTGCTACTTCGGTCTCCACTCCTTCAGTCTTCGCGTCTGTCCCTGCGTCGTCTATCAGCTTTCACCAGTGGCATCATCGTCTGGGTCACCTTTCTCACCCTCGCTTATCTAGTTTAGTGCGTCAGGGTGTTTTAGGTCCTGTCACTTCTGATAGTTCTTTATCTTGTTCGGGTTGTAAGCTTGGCAAACAGCTACAACGTCCGTATCCTACTAGTACTTCTAGGTCAAGTCGTGTTTTTCAGCTTATTCATTCCGATGTATGGGGTCCTGCTCCTTTTGTTTCGAAAGGTGGACATAAATATTATGTGATTTTTATTGATGATTTCTCTCGCTATTGCTGGATTTATTTCATGAAACATCGTGGCCAGTTGTTATCTATTTACCAGTCTTTTGCTCGTATGGTCCATACTCAGTTTTCTTGCTCCATTCAGACTTTTCGGTCTGATTCTGGAGGCGAGTACTTGTCCACATCATTTCGACAGTTTCTCTCGGATGAGGGTACCCTTCCTCAGTTATCTTGTCCAGGTGCTCATGCTCAAAACGGTGTTGCTGAACGCAAACACCGTCACATTATTGAGACCGCTCGTACTCTTATGCTTGCCTCTTTTGTTCCTCACTCCTTCTGGGCTGAGGCTATTTCAACGGCTGTGTATCTTATAAATATACAGCCGTCCACTAGTCTCAACGGTCGGGTTCCTTCTCAGCTTCTGTTTTCCACCCCTCCGACATATGCACATCTTCGAGTCTTTGGGTGTGCGTGCTATGTCCTCCTTCCTCCTCGTGAGCGTACCAAGTTGACCGCTCAATCTGTTGAGTGTGTTTTTCTTGGTTACAGTCGTGAGCATAAGGGTTATCGTTGTTATGATCCCTCTGCTCGTCGTCTTCGTTTCTCTCGAGATGTCACTTTTGATGAGAGTCGACCTTTCTTTTATTCTTCTTCTTCTCATTCGTCTGTTCCCACAGAGTCCATCGGTTTTCTCTCCATCCCCTCCTATTCTCTTTTTCCTTCTTCCCCTTCCTCTGCTTCCGCTTCTCCGTCTGATCATAGCTCTTCACCTGTTCCACCGCTTTCTATAGTCCAGCCTTCATCTTCTGAGACTTTGTCTTCTTCGTCTTCTGACCCTTTGTCTTCTTCCTCTCCTGAGATCTCTTTGGATTCTGCTACTAGTGATTTGGCCTCTTCGGATGAGACTTCTACCGATGATCTGCCAGCATCATCATCACCCAGGTATGCACTTCGTGATCGTAGTACGATTTTTCCTCCTGCTCGTTACAGTATGCTTGTCACCAGTGATGTTCAGGAGCCCCGCAGCTATCAGGATGCGGCTCACATTCCTGAGTGGCAGCTAGCCATGACCGAGGAGCTCTCCGCTTTGGAGCGTACAGGGACTTGGGATATTGTTCCTTTACCCACAGATGCAGTGCCCATTACTTGTAAATGGGTTTTCAAAATCAAGACACGATCGGATGGTTCTATTGAGCGCTATAAAGCGCGTCTTGTTGCACGGGGATTTCAGCAACAGTATGGCCGAGACTATGAGGAGACGTTTGCTCCTGTTGCTCATATGACCACGGTGCGTACTCTCGTTGCCGTTGCTGCTACTCGTCAGTGGGCTATTTCTCAGATGGATGTGAAGAATGCGTTTCTTCACGGTGATCTTCAGGAGGTAGTTTATATGCAGCCACCACCTGGTTATACTGCACCTACTGGCCATGTTTGTCGTCTTCGTCGTGCTTTGTATGGTCTTAAACAAGCACCTCGTGCTTGGTTTGCTCGCTTCAGTTCAGTCCTTCTCGCTGCTGGTTTTGTTGCTAGTACTCATGATCCAGCCTTGTTTGTTCACACTTCTGCTCGTGGTCGGACGCTTATCTTGCTCTATGTTGATGATATGTTGATTACGGGGGATGATGAGCAGTATGTTGCCTTTGTTAAGGCGCGTCTCAGTGAGCAGTTCCAGATGTCTGATCTGGGTCCTTTGGGCTATTTTTTGGGTATTCAGGTTCTTTCTACTGCAGATGGCTACTACTTATCTCAAGAACGGTATGTTCTTGATCTGCTTGCTCGTTCTGGTCTCACTGACACTCGTACAGCTGCTACACCCATGGAGTTGCATCTGCAACTGCGACCCACTGATGGCTCTCCTCTTGAGGATCCCTCTCGATACCGTCACATTGTTGGGAGTCTGGTGTATCTGGCTGTCACTAGGCCGGATATTTCACATGCTGTTAGTGTTCTTAGTCAGTTTGTCAGTGCTCCCACCTCGGTACATTACAGTCATCTCGTTCGAGTACTTCGCTATTTACGTGGCACTTCTTCCCGTGGACTGTTTTATGCCCGGACCAGTACGCTTCAGCTACATGCTTATTCTGACTCTACTTGGGCGAGTGATGCTACTGATCGGTGTTCTATCACTGGCTATTGCATCTTCATGGGCACTTCTCTGCTTGCTTGGAAGTCCAAGAAACAGACCGCTGTTTCTCGTTCTAGTGCAGAGGCTGAGCTTCGTGCTTTGGCTACGACTACTGCTGAGATCATATGGCTTCGCTGGCTTCTTGCTGATTTCGGTGTGACTTGCACTGCTCCTACGCCACTTTTATGTGACAACACGAGTGCCATCCAGATTGCGCATGATCCTGTGAAGCATGAGTTAACCAAACATATTGGTGTTGATGCCTTCTTTACTCGCCATCATTGTGAGCACGGTACTATTGATCTTCAGTATGTGGCATCTGATCTTCAGGTTGCTGATTTCTTCACCAAGCCACAGACTCGCGATCGTCATGAGTTCAGTCTTTCCAAACTCAATACGTTTGAGCCGCCTTGAGTTTGAGGTGGGGTGTTACGTATATGTGTATATGTGTATATGTATTGGAGTTGTGTCTAAATCTGACTTTAGCTCTTAGGCTATTGTATCTATAAATACTGGGCTTTTGACCCTAATACATTTTGAGGTTAATCTTAACATTGCTAACGCTTTTGTGACACTTAGCTTTGACAACAAGATGGTGCGGGTATCCAGGTACATCAAGAATCATCTTTCTTGATGCAACTTGCATGAACAACATGAATCCTAAGATGTAAGTATTTGCAAGTCAAACTATGTGTTTTGTGGACTTACACTTTGCAATTCCCTTTAATGATGGATCTACACGCTGTGATGAATGTCTTTCAATGTTGAACTATAGTCTTGTATGATGCAGGGAACATTTGAATGTATCTAAACTTGTTTGATGCCCTTTTACGATGCAAGGAACATTTGAATGTATCTGGACTTGCTTGATGTCCTTTTATGATGCAAGGAACATTTAAATTTATGTATATTTGTTTGATGCCCTTTTCATATGCAAGAAACATTTGGATTTTTTGATGCAAGGAATGTTTGGATTTATAATACAAGGAATCGTTGTTTGTCTGCATTTGATCAAGCTTGCTTGACCGTGTCTTGTTTTCTATGCTTCAATTAAATAGTGTATACAATTGTATAACTCAGAAATTGTCATTGACCACTATTCCTCAAACCAAACAATAAACAAGATCATTCTATCCCTCAAACCAAACAAAAAATAAGACCATTCCATTTCTCAAACCAAACAATCTTAATAGACCATCCCATTCTAGGTGGGATGATTCCATGAGAGGCCAAGTAATCCTAGATGGAACGATTCCTCAAACCAAACACATCATTACTTTACTGGCCTGGCCGGATTTAACTGCTGGAGGATACTCCGATGAGGGGCTCAGGGGATTTGGTTGGCGGTGAGAAAAATTGAGCTCTTCGGTGATGTGACTTGTCAGAGCTCAATCGGCTGCTCTAGGAGAATGAGTGGGAGAGGAGGAAGAGTTTGGGATAGGTGGCAGGATCAATGGTGGCCGGTGCAGAGCTGTCCATGGTAAGGCTTTTGGCGATTGGAGGTTGAAGATCATTGTGCATGTGTGTGTCTGAGTTTGGTAGTGCAGTGTTATGCAATGCAATTCAACATGATGCCGCATTCTTGGAGATTGCTTGGAAGTTGGATAAACTCACTCGCTTTTGAGAGTGGATGGTGTGGGATCTACTTCTGGTGGTTGTTTCTAGTGGGAGAAGGAAGAAGAAGGAGTAGAAGAAGAAGAGTTGTGGACGAGAAATAGCTGGAGGAAGAACACTTTGTTGTGGAAAAATTGGTGGAAGTGTTGAGTGTGTTCTCTAGTTGTCTGTTATCACTATTTGAAGCATAGGAAATGGAGGAGAGAGTAAGAATTGACAGGAGCTGTTGCTGGAGTTGTTTGCTGTAGGGTTCAGGAACTTGCACTGCTGAGGGGAGGAGGAAACAAGGAGAAAGTTTTATTTGTATGTATGTGTGCATGTGATGTGTTGGTTGAGGAGGAGTGCAAGTGTATGTGAAGCCTGTGTGTGTTGTTCTGGAGGATAAGAGAGGGTACAGTGCATATGTGTATTTATGTATATATGCAAATGGGTGTGTGTGATGGAGTAATATATGTGTATACATTTGGCATCTGTATGTGAATGCATATGCGCTTGGTTCAGTGAGAGGGGGAAATGAGTGTGGTGACAGTGTTTGTGTAGGTGTTTGCATTGTGTTTATATATGTGTATCTATAAAGAGGAGATGTAGACTGTGTGTGGATGTAAATGTTTATTCTGGTGTGTATGTTTATATATATAGGTATTTGGAATATGTGTGTAGGTAACTGAGAGTAGTTGTGCTAGTATATTTATATATAGGCTTAGGTATTTTGATAGAGGAAGGACTAAACTGAACGGTAATTGAAGTAGTTAGAATGGAAATGTAATCTAAACAGAACTAGAATTTGGTGGGGTAATAACTAGGGTTTGGATGGTAGAAATTTCCAGTCAAAGTATTTTAACAGATTAGGTTTTCAGGTTGTTTTAAAATAAAAGGAATGTGAAATTATCTTGGGTAATTTAGGGTTGGAGGACTAATTCACACCTCAAAGGAAAATGGAAGAGTCTAATTGGAGAAGATGACGTGGAAGGAATTAAGTGGAGCAATTTTAGGGTTTCCTAGAGTTTTATTTGGATGAACTAGGGTTTTAAATGTATTGAAACAAAAAAAGGTACTTTAGGGTAAAAGTGAACAATAATTTTTTGAAAACAGATGGGGACCAAATAGCTGGAGTTTGAAGTTGAATTTGGACTGGCGACAGAAGATAACTATGATTTAGGATTTAGAGAGGAGGTAGTGATCTGACATATATGAATTATGAGCACAGATGGTGAAATTAGACTTTTAAGTGGGTGAATAGGTTCGAAATTTTCAGGGGTTGGTTTTCCGAAATCAAAATTTTCTGGTCTTGAATTTTGAGATGTTACATAGTATTATGAATCACACACAAAACAACCATCTTTTTGCCTAAACCAACTAGATTGAACTAGTCCTAAACACCAATGCATGAAAATAACAAAGCTCTTACCTTGGAATGTGGAGACGAGGACACAACCACCAGTTGCCTCTTGGCGAAGCGGGGGAGGTCACTGGTGTTGTTGTGAATAGGGATTGTGAGGAGGATGGCAGGGGAGCAATAGATTGGAAGCTGGGAAGTGAGCAGCAGAACAAGTGTTTGAGGGTGAGGGAGGGGATGGAAGGATTGGGAGAGTTGAGGGATGGTGGTAGGGGTTCGCCTGATCTTCACGACATAGAATCGTTGATGCGAGATAACTGACTGTGAACAGCCAAGATAACAGCGCAACCCGACGATTTTTGAAGCAAACCACGGCCAATGCAATGACCTGCAACAAGTATTTGCCAAATCACACTCTAAGTTCTCGATCCATACAGCCTCGCACGAAATTGGCGCGCAAATCGGTTGTTCTCAAAAAACTGCTTCTGCAATCTCATAAAGAAATCACAGAGTAAAGAGGTAGAGAGTTCTCTCTATTTTCTAGATAGCAACTAGCTAAATCTGAATAGATTGTTTTCTGAAATCAAAATGATTGAGTGTTCACAATTCTTGGAGTACAAAGGTATTTATACTATTCTTAGCTAGATGTGAACATGCCGCTTCACAAGAAAATTTTAGTATGAATATGCCCCTTTACATGAAAATGGTGCGAAAGGTATTTTATATTACTCTTAACTAGATGTGAACATATTTCTTCACAAGAAGATAGTAGTGTAAACATACCCCTTTACATGAAGATGGTGGGAAAGGTATTTATACTACTCTTAGCTAGATGTGAACATACCCCCTTCACAAGAAGATGGTAGTGTGAACATGCCTCTTTACATGAAGATGGTGAGAAGGCTTCTTGGAGAGCTGAATAGTCCACTTTATTGAGAGTCTTTAGATTTTAGTGTAGCACTTGACAACCTGTACAGGTTGTACCAAAAAGTCCATAACTTTTGCTGCACACATCTAAATGATGCACGGTTTGAACCATATAAAACTAGACTTCATAAGCTTTCTAGTGGTATGGCCCATGCATACTGAAAACGTCCAGATTTGTGCAGAATCATCTAGGAAGTTAACAAACATTATTGTTCTTTAATAATGTTGTGCAACTTCCTCCATCCTATTAGCATGTAATCCTCTCTCACTTTCCTTTCCAGTGTACCTAAGTTCAATGAGAAAAGAAAAGACTGGAAGCACAGCCATGTTACTGAAATATAGAATTATACTCAAGTTAGTGTTCACCTGACCTTGTAGTTGTTAAGCACGGTTTCTATTTATTGGTCCTTGATATGAGTGTGCCTTTGGTTTGGTCTCTAGTTCATGTGTTGCATCATTGTCCTCATGTCTTGTAGTAATGGTTGTGATGTCCTCATCAGATGGGGTCTAGATTGGATAGGGGAGTTGGGGATGGTGGCTATTGTGGTCCTGTGGATGGGTGGGGATGGCCTCTATTCTAGGGCTGAATGAGACTAAATGAGCTGTGGTTGAATAAGCTAGCTTCAGCTCAACTTGTTAAGAGTAACAAGCTATGAATAAAGCTTAGCTCGGCTTGTTATCCCTTCGAGCCGATTTGAGTCGAGCCCAAGTTGTTCACGAGGTTCAAACTTTTGTTCCAGCCATACCTGGAATGCAATATGTTCGGGTCAAGGTACAGGGTCGCGAGTCGAAAGTCACAGGTGGCTGCGTATGAGATTTGAAGGGGAGTAGGGTTATTCAAGATGCTAGTTTGGGACACAAAACATGATCTCAATAAATCTAGGTCAATTACCTAACTAAAAAGTATTTATTGTTCAATCTATATATTGTAATCTAAAATTTATTCTTTAAAAAAAGAGGCCACACCAGCTCTATCTAATCTAGCCATATAAAATTCTTCTCTACCCATCCTCTCTCTCCTCCACAAACAACTCTTTGACACACTTTTCTCTTTCGGTCCTTCCAATGTCCAACTCCTCCCTATCAAAAATCCTTGGCGGCTCAATTGCCTCCTGTCACTCCTCCCCCACCAAATCTTGGGCTACAAGGCTCAACAGTGACCTTGATGCTGCTAGACTCGCAATCCTCGATGGCAACTGCAAGGGAAGACCTCGATGTTGTTGGATCTGGTGGCAAAGGCGACAATGACGGTGTGCGTGATAGTGATGAGCATGAAGGCATGTTCCTTTCCTCCTCCACCTCCTCCTCCTCATCTTCCTCTTCCTCTCCTCTCCCTCGTCATCTCCTCCCCTTGATCTGTCGAATGGGCACTGATCCTGACTCGTGCATGATTTGAATTACTAACTTGAGTTGTAGATTGTGGGGGTCCCCGTTGACCTTGCTAACTATGTGTTGGGCCCCAGAACATCGTTCATGCCATACATTGGATTGTCGACCAGGACGTGTAGCTCGTCATGTTGGGCACGAGGCGGCCCCACATGGTGGACATACTAAGGCGGTTTGAGATGCACCACCTGTGACAAGGTGAGGTGCAACACCACTATTCTTTTGTTGTTTCTTCCATGGTCTGGTGCTCATAAACAAGTTCTTCAACAAAATTGCAACTTAGAAAGATTTGATGAATGAAATTACAAAAGTTTCCATCAAAATTAGTCAAAAAGTTGATTTTGGACTAAATTTACATTGATTTCAAAGTATAAGGTGTATAATGTCTAATTTTAAAGGGAATGTCTAAAGTCTATATATATATATATTTTAAAAAAATTTGTACCATCTATACTCTTCATTTTTTTTCTAAAATGCTAGATTTAAAGAGAGGATATTAATTTAATAGAGAAAAAAGTGTATGTAAGATAAGAAAAAACTATTGCATATATCTTAGCAAAACTCAATTTTAAAATGTAAGAGTTGTCTAGATTTTTTTTGAAAGTAGTCTGAGTAATATTAATTTTTTTCCTAATAAAAGATCACGTAATAGCTAGAGCAATCCAACCGGTGGAGCATTTCCTAGAGGTAACACCGTATGACTGGTGGGGCTCACCTGGCTATTATCAACCTTGCCCATGTGTCAGAGGAAACCACGTGAAATAGAGAAAACACCAACACCGGGCCCCAAGCTGTCTCGCCCACGCAGAGTCAGTCGCCCGCCTCTGGTCGCCGCAGTGCGAGGCGAAACCCTAGGCCGACATGGCCACGGACCAGAACGGCCCGGCCCGTGATGGTACAGGCGAGGAGGAGGCGGCAGCAGCGCGGAGCCACGAGAAATCCCTAGAATCCGAGAAGGAGCCATCGAAGGGAGACCGAGATCGGAACCGGGACCGAGGCCGACGTGGCAAGTCGAAGCAGCGTGCTGAGGACAGTGAGAGCTCCGGGGGGGATTCCGGCGAGCGGAGGAAGCGGCGGAGGAAGGAGAAGGAGCGGCGCCGGCGGCGTCGGAGACCTACCGAGAGCTCGAGCGCGTCGTCGGAGTTTGAGTCGTCGTACTCGCGTTCGAGCACAGAGTCGGAGAGCGAGTCGGAGTCTGAGGAGGAGAGGAGGAGGCGGCGGCGGAGGATGAAGAGGAAGGAGAGGGAGGAGGAGGAGGAGGAGAGGAGGCGGAGGAGAAAGGAGAAGGAGAGGAGGAAGAGGAAGGAGAAGGAGAGGGAGAGGGAGAGGAGGAAGAAGGATAAGAAGAAGAAGGAGAAGGAGAAGGATTTGGGGAAGAAGGGCCCCGTGACCAACTCGTGGGGGAAGTACGGCATCATCCGCGAGGTAGATATGTGGTGAGGAGCCTAGTTCTTGGTTTGATGTTTCACCAGTGAATGCACATGCAAATTCTGAATTTTTATGGTGCATGAAATAGCCTACTATTGCGAATGGAAGGAACATTAAGTTGTGTTTCTAATGTATTTTCATCAAAAGCCTAGCGGTTGAACTAATTAGCTCTTATAAGGTTCATTGGTTAAGCCATATGGTTCTAGCTTTCACTAGTTGCAGTTGCAAAATTTGTGAATTAGAAGATGAATGTACATCCCATAACTCATTGAAACTTGAGACAAGGTGTAGCTTATTCCAAAATCTTTGGTTTCGTTGGCATGGAATATGTTATGAAGCCCTAGGATCAGGGTGGTTAGTCGATCAAGACTTCATGTTCTAAATAGTGGTAAGCAAGCGGACGACCGTTTAGCGTTTGTGCGATCAAGACTTCGTGTTTTAAATAGTGGTGAGCGAGTGGACACGCTACTCCTTAGTGTTTATGCGGTATGTGGCCTTTTGTGCGGTTTAACTTTTAGAAAATAGATACATTTAAAGGTACAATGCTTTAGCATATGTGCTAAATCAATAAACAAATAAAGCTTACATTTTACTAATGTGTTTAGAAATGTTGTTCTATACTAAGATATATAACTATATTTTAAATATACTATATAGTTGCATCAAAAGTAAGTATTACTTACATGAAAACAACATATAAATGGCCGAGTGACATAGCAGAGTGGCCGATCTACTGCTAACGCTTAAGTGAGCGGATATTCAGTCCGAGCGACTTGATTTAGAAGACTGCTTTGGTTAGCTTTGTGAGAAGGATTGCAAACTCCATTGTTCAAAGGGATGTTATACTGAGAATGGTGCTTATGTTTTCCAAATTCCAATTTTTAATGGTAGATATTATAGGATGATGCTAGCTTAATCCTTTCATAGTTTGTTATAATTGGGCTACATTTCATTTCACACTCGCTTGTCCACGGGAGTTGGGAGTAACAAGGAGCTAAGATATAGTCATTTAATTCATCTCATGTGTTATAACTTGTCTCAAGTACAAGTATGACTTGAATTGCTAGAATGTTAGTTAACATAAACTCATTTAATAATATGCATCAATTTCTGAATTGTGAATCATCATATTTCGAAATATCATGAAGTTGGTATTTTAGTGGCATGTCCAACATTCAGTTGTTTGTTGAAGCTGCTGTGATGAGTCTCGGCTCCAGACAATTATATGAACTGCAAGAATCTTTCTGCTACATGTTCATGTATGAAATAATGCCATGTGATTTTGTAGGAACAAGCGACCAGAGTTCACTGCATGGTTGGCAGAAGTCAAGCAGGTACACTTGTTTCTATCACTCTTTATGTTGTTTTTTCAAAAAGGGAAAAAGGACGCATAATATATAGACTTGGCACTGTATAAATCATATCAACAAAGTGCATCTGCAGGTAAGAAACCATCATTCCAATGTACTTATAGACTTGGCACTGTATAAAGCAAGGAAAAAAGCTGAACCGATTAGCTCTAAATGGTGTTGAACCAAATAGTTCATTTTGCACTCAAGTGAGTGCCTAGGATTTTTATTGGGGAAATGTTACCACCTAGGGTAGTTGACAAGTGACTAAAAAGGAAAAACCTAGTTTCTGGATCATCTGTTGATGGATGATGATTGTTAACACCTGGGATAGTTAATAAGTGACCACAAAAGAGACATAGTTTCTGGATCACCCATTACCATATCCATGATTTGTGTTTTTGTAATGCAACTCCTTTTTTTTTTGGACAAGGGGTGAGAATATAGAGAAAAGAACACATCATAAGAGAAGATAGAAAATATCTCTCTCTTCTTTGGTTATTGAAAAGATAAAAGTATTATCATGGGTCATGGCCTACAATGGCCATCCATGGTTTCTCTTGTTGCCTCTCTCCTCATCCACATCAAAGGGAAAAAGGCTGAGAAAATTACTTTCTTTTCTACTGCTTTTTTCTCTTCTACTCTTTCCAAATTGACTAATAGAGTGCTTAGAACTTATGGATTTTATTATCCTAAAAGGGCAGCAGATATGTACCATGTCCCTTTGGTTTGGATCCACATAGAAATCCACTCTAGGTCAACATTAACTAGGTTGTTTAATCTTACATACCGCGTTAGAAGCAATGAAAATACACTTAGATGCTGTACATCTCTCTCACTGGCATTTAGACCTGAACTTGTCAACATGTGCGTTGCCTATCAATCAATGTAATTTTGGCTAAACTGATCTCATACTGTTTGGCATGTTTGCCAGAAAAATAGGCTTAAGAAAATTTACTGGGTGCTTATCTAGAGAGGTTGTATATTTGTACTTTTGAATTCAGCCTTCAGGTAGAGGTTTAAGCACATCAGCCTAAACGTTATCTCAGTTTCCAGTCTCCAGGATTACATATTTGCTTTTATTAATAAGCACCTTTCATTCTTGAACTTAGTTGTTGAGTCCATTTTAAGTTCCAAACTTTCACATGGAAACAATCAGCCCTCCAACTTTCGACATTTTCACTGTTGTTGGACCCATATTTTCCCCCATCTTTTAGCAAAACTGAGTGTCATAGCCTCATAAGTTAATTAGTGCTGTATAAATTTGGATCTTTGAATGGACCTGACTTTAAAATTTAGGGACAAGAGTGGTACTTATGCAGTTATCTCGTGCTTTTATATATTTTAATTCCTCTTGTCGGCCTGCAGGCAATAGCCGCAATAGCCCTGAGTAGAGCAACTATGACAGTCTTAGGTTTCTTTTGAACAACTATTAGTTGATGTGCACCAACTAATTAACAAAAATCAACATTCCACGTTCATTCTTAGCTTTTGTGCCCCAATTTGTGTTCTGACTCTGGTTGCATAGAGTGGGCTAGGCATTTGTTTACCTGAGTGCTACTATGCAGTTGTTTTTGTAATGATCTATTAAAAGCTTATTGCTTTTCAATCTTTTCAAGCTTGCATCCAAGTGTGGTGACTGATGTGATAAATAAGATTTTCCTCTTAATGTGGCCACAGGTTAATTTGGAAGCGTTGTCAAATTGGGAAGAAAAGCAAATGTTCAAAGAGTAAGTTACAGTACTGAATCTAGTTCAGTAATTCTATGAGCTTCTTGATGGACCTAGAAGACAAAACTTCACCCTGGAATTCCGGATTTTCGCAGGATATTTAACATATATTACTTTTTTTTTCTGGTTAAATTCCAGATTCATGGAGGATCACAATACCGCCACATTTCCATCAAAAAAGTAATGGCTATTCTGTCTTGTATGCATTTAGATTCACTAGCCAGTATTCTTTCAGAATGGAAATTTATGTTTTCACTTTTTTCTTTTTGTTATCAGATACTATAATTTAGATGCCTATCATCGCCGAATGATGGAAAAAGAGAAAAAGAAGGGTCTAAAGAAAGCCTTGGGAACAGAACACATGGTATTTAATGATGAAGAACAGCGAAGGTATGTCATAAACTAATATGTTAATTTTGTATATCCCTGCAAATTTTATTTTTCATGTTTACCCATTTACTTATATAAAGGTTTGGGCATCATGAATAGGTGGAATTAATGGTGTTGAGACATGAAATGATGTTTTTTGTGACATGCACATAGCTCGCTCCATGTCAATTGATGTTTTTTGTGGCATGAGATGATGTTTTATTTTGTAGTGCATAGAGCCATTCTGCTGTGTCTTTTTGGGCTGTATTGCTGTATCGTTGTGTCCTGTGTGCATGTCCGTATCAGTGCAATCTTGATTGGCATTTTATGGTTGGTTGCACATACTTTGTAGGGTACAGCATATTATGCTCATTAGATGACATTGGCAAATTTGTGAATCATTTTGTGCCAATTTGATGACACATTTTCCAAATTGGTTCCAAGAAAACTTCAGCAGGATTATTCAAGAACAGATTAGGTCATGATAATAATACAATGAACACATATTTGATAGTTCAAAAGCAACCATTTAAAAAGTTTCAGCCTTTGGTCAATGGCCATTAGTTTTCCGATGAAGCATACTGAAATGGTATTCTAAAACTCGACTAGATATGTTGTGCATATTGCACACCCAAGAAGTTTTTTTTCTTAACTTTGACAACTATTTGTCTTGAAGAAACTCAAATCAAAATTTTAGGATTTGATAAGGTAAGTCAATCATGCAAGGAAAACTGTATTACTTGTGAAATTCATATACAAATGGTGCTTAGAACAAAAAGCTACATTTGCCTGTTTAAGCAGTCTGTTAATCTGTGCAAACTTCCTAAGACATGTATATCATGGTCATATCTGTTCATTTACAACGTCCTGTGTGATAACATTGTTTGAGAAACCTGCGCCTTCTTAAGAGATATTTAGTTTTTAAGCCCTTTACAGGAGCAAGCATCTGACTGGCTAGTGGACCGTGAATATGACCCGTGTTCTACAAACCGACATTTATGTTCTGTGGAACCATTATGCAGATTTGGAATTTACTATACCTTGAAAATTTGTCATGCAGGCTAGAGTTGCTCAAAGAACGCGAGAGACGAAAGGAGGAAGAGGTAGAGGCGCTAAAATGCTCTATGCAAACTGGAATGGTAAGAATATTTCAGTGTATTCTCTTGTTAATTTGTTGTTATTTTTGTCTCATCCTACATTGATCTATCCTCTGATCTCCCCTAAATATAATAATGTTCATCCTTGGTGACTTATTTGCTCTGTGCTGAACAGTATTGTTCTTTCTAAGATGATGGCCTTTTGATTTTTTAAGTTGTACTAGTTTAGCACACTTCTAATTTTGTTAAGCTCTGACAAATAATGGGAATAACATGCAATGGCCATGAAATGTTCCAAGCAGCCCTTGCAATCAAATTACTTGCCATCATAGCCCTTCTGTGAACAGGTTTAGGAGGCTTTTGTAGTTTACATCTATTTCATTGGTACAATTGAGTTTGATAGCACAGGATGTTGAATTTCTTTATGTGTGTGTACATCATGTAAGATCTTTCATTATATTCCAGAGGTGTTTGATCTTGAGTCTTGACCTGAAACAAGTTTTTTTTTGCCAGTTCAGCTATGGATCTCCTGAATTATTTGATGCTAGGGTGGCATCTGGTTATGTTTGTTGTTGTAATTCTTCTCTTTTGAATTCTCATTTGTGTCCATCTCAAATAATAATTCATAGTAACTGGGATTTCACATAGTTGTAGTACTTAAGTGTTTATCTTAAAATCCAGAAACATCTGTGAGAGGCATGATTGCACAGCGACACAGCATTTCTCCAAAAATGCCGATACGGTATATATATATATACAAACACTATTCTACACCCACCCCTAGAATAGTTATTTTATACCCACCGTAGGAACTGTTCAATCTAACTTATTGGATCAAATTAGAACCATTAGATAGAGATAGCAGTTACTGTGTGTTAAATGGTATTAAACGCCGTTTTGTAAAGGTGGTTAACGTCAATTTAATAGCAGTAAGTTTTGAACATACGACTAGTAAAGATCATTTCATTTCATTCATGGGAGTGAACATACGACTAGTAAACGAACTGGAGTGAAGATATTTGAATCTTTGTATTGATCAGTGCACATCATGGACATTAATTTGTTATCATACGACTAGTAAAAGTCAGATTCATAAGTCAGTAAAGTAGTTTAATACGAACAGTAAATTCATTATATTCTAGTTGATTATCATACGACCAGTAAAGTCATATTTATAGGTCAGTAAAGTAGTTCAATACGAACAGTAAATTCATTATATTCTAGTTGACTATCATACAACTAGTAAAGTCATATTCATAGGTCAGTAAAGTAGTTCAATACGAACAGTAAATTCATTATATTCTAGCTGATTATCATACGACCAGTAAATTCATATTCATAGGTTAGTAAAGTAGTTCATATAGTAAAGTCATTATATTCTAGTTGATCATCATTCGACCAATAAAGTCATATTTATATGACAGTAAAATAGTTCAATATGAACAATAAAATCATTGCATACTAGCTGATTATGTTAGTTATCTACCTAATTTACTTGTCGATTATCTTGGGTTGAATACGAATAGTAAAGTAAATAATATGCCAGTAAATGGAATAGAGTGAAGATAGTATGGGCTAGTACAGATTGTAAACAGTAAATTGATAGAATATAATCAGTAAAATATATCAAATACGAAAGTAAATTTCGAATACACTGTAGATTTATTGATATTGCAACTTCAGTAAATCTGGCTATATGAACAGTTAATCAATAAGATAAAAATATTTCGAATACAGTATAAATCTTATACATACGACCAGTCAATTGATAGTACCATGACAATAAATTTGGTATCATACGACAGTAAAGTAGTTCAATACTATCAATAAAGTCATTGCATTCTAGCTGATTACAATTTTACTGCTAATTAATGAGATATATGTTATTATTTTTGAGACAGTTCCTATTTTACAGTTAATCAATGAGAAATATGTTATTTTTGAGACAGTTCCTATTTTACAGTTAATCAATGAGATATATGTTCCTATTTTTGAGGTGATTCCTATTTTGTAGGGATATTGCGGTTTTAATTCTAACAAACTAATCGTGGGTTTTTTGGAAACGGCTAGTGGTTCCATCAGTTTTGTTGGAATTTACGGACGTCTAATTTACGGCTACCGTTAGTAAAATTGTAATCTCGATGCACGATCCGACAACATAGAAGGTGGGTATAGAATAGTTATTCTAGGAGTGGGTGTAGAATAGTGTATATATATATATATATATATAATCATATATATTCTGTGACTTAAAACCTTGGTAGCACATGCTTAAAACATAAATTTAGCATCTAAATGTGAAACGAAAAATATATCATAGTCAATTCCTTAGTTTCGTACACTAACACTACAAGTTGAACAATATAACTAAAGTATTTTTGTATTAGAAAAAACATAGCATTAGAAATAATCAAAAAAGACATATACTTTCTTTTGTTTGTGTTTTTTGTTTGAGACATTGTGGACACAACATTGATGGCGTGTTTTTCCTTTAGATATGTCATGGACATGGTGTCCACAACTTGATATAGTGGACATAGCTCCGATATGTATTAGAGAAGTATAGGAGTGTAGGTATCCGATACGGGTACACTACTTAGTAGAAGTATTGGTACAACTTGGGTTAGAGGTGAGTACCTAGATGATTGTAGGTGTGTTTGGTACCTGGTGAGCTCATGGCCTTTTTTTTATGGTATAGCAGTGTACATATGATTCTGCATTTGCTAGCCTTGTCTGGCAATATTGTTAGCAAGCCATATGTTTTTTTGGGTAAATGTTAGCATGGAGTTAGCATTGTATAGGTAATGCTAATGCAACCGTGACCCCTTGTATGGTTCAGACCTGTGGTGCGCTGACATAAACTTTTTTATATTAATTTGATACAATAACTTGATATGAAGAGCGTTTATTTCCTTTCTGTCATTTCACCTCCTGTTTATTTCCTCTGTCATTTCACCTCCTATGTTTTGGGCCCATTTCTAGGCTCAAGCAATGAAGGAGCAGGCTCGTCTTCGGGAAGAAATGATGTATCAGTACAGGTTGGGTAATCATGAGGTATGCCCATTCTGTTGAATTAAACACCTGCTATTATGATATAAAAATGCCACATAAATTACCCCCATCTTGTTCTTTATCAGGCTGCAGCTGCAATCCAGAAAAGATTGGATCCTGATGCTCCTCTGCAGTAGACAGCTTTTCAAGTGCCAGATTTCGTGAAGTTATTTTTGTAAACTTTCTGGAACTCTGCAGAGTGAGGGCAATTATCTTAGTGCTTGGCTGTTAATTACAAAAAACAAAACAAAAAAAAAAAAATACTGCGCTGACTAGTAAAATGCCTTGCTTTATCTTAATTGTAGTCGTAAAAGTTTAAATTCAGTTACCCCGTCAGTTCGGTGCAATGAATTTTTTTTTCCTCGAGTTAGTTTCATTAACATATGGAGGATTGATATTCTTCCCGATTGCTTACATGCTATCTACGTGCGGCCCTGCCCAATCAGGATGGCCAACGTTGAATGGAAGAATCTGGGCCTTTATTTTGATCGCAAATACAATTTCTTCCTATTCGGCATAGCTTCATTCTTCTCGTATACAATGGACGTGGTCAACATTATTGATCCTCTTTGTTGTGAACTTTGAATTGTTGAGTTCGTTTGAGCCAAACTTGATATATTCGAAGTTCAAGGCTCATCGTCTAATCGAGCTTGATTTGAGGTCAAATGAGTATGACTGGCCCCGCTCGAGCTCAGCTCGTTGCATACAGGAACTCAAATGAGTTTGAACAAGTTTTAAATTTGATTCATATTGCATTCCGCTTTGAGCGGCAAGATTTTCAGAAACTAGGTTCACCTGTCCAACTGTCCTAGTGGATATAATGGACGTGAATTTTGCCACAAGAAGAGATCAGATCAGTAGATGATAATGGATGTGTACTTATGGTTGTTAATAATCTCGAGGATTTTCACCATCAATAGCATCATGCCACTGCCGAGTTAGTAAGCATGCAGTCACACATCCACTGTTTACAGTTGATCGAAGTCCATTGAATGCTACCTGGACTTGAAAAAGTTTGGGTTAGTCGTGTAAGGAGTCGACTTAGAAGTCCCTCAGGACACGAGAGTTGAATGAGTATTATTCATATTCAGATTTAGATAATATCCCATAGGTCTACGGAAACATATTTTTTCGGACCTCACTAGAATATCTTTTTTTTTTTGGGGATCTCAACCTTACTTTCACATAACCTATGTGGAATAAACTACAGGTTAATTCACGTTTACATCTTTACATTCTGTAAAAAAATGAACTCAAAGTTAATGTTGTTGACTCTCTAAATATTATATATATTATCAATCCATTTTAAACTCTCAATAATAGATTAAATTTTTAATATTATACACGGCCCATTTTAACTAGTCTAGTGTCACATTCTAACACCAACCTTCTCTTGCAACTGAAATGAAGTAGTTTTAGATTTTAGATTATTTGGTGATGTAAACCCCAACAAGCATCCCAGTTTATCCAACTTATTCCCACCTTATCCACCCACTGATCTTCTGTTTCACATGCCAAAGTGGCCCAATATTTTTTTTTTACCCTCGTAAGTCGTAAGCCAAAACGTTGATTTATTCATGGAAAAAGTCCACATTATCCATCCCAATTTTCAAGAAAGTTCAAATGACTGCTTGTATTTTGAAATAGGATATTTTACATCTTGTGTTTCAAAACCAGAAATTTTACAATTTCATCACTCTAGTCTTTTTAAATTACACAACAGCAATTACTACTTTATTTATTATTTATTTTGTGTCATATTTTTTTAATTTCAAACATTGCCACCGACATCCTCCTGAAATTATGAACTTAAAATTTCAACATCAAATTTGAAAATTGAAATTTGGAGTTTGAATTTTAAAATTTCAATCTCAAAATTTGAAATTCAAATGTCAAACTCAATGTCGTGGTATTGCGAATACCCCCGCAGGTTTTGTGAACGATCCTAGCAAAGAAAACGCGACGCGGGCTGACCGGGTGACCGGTCCTCCCCCGCCGGACAAGCACAAGAATTGACACGAGGATTTATACAGGTTCGGGTCCCGGTGGGGGCCCTAGTCCTGTCGGCGTGCTCCCGACCGGAGTCGGCTGGGGAGGCTCTCTCGGGGGAGAGGCTTCCGGAGCACACCTGTGAGTTTTGGCTATTCAACAATAATGAATTACTTGTCTTTACAACAGGGGGTACAAGGGTTATTTATAGCCCCAAAAAGAAGCGAAAAGACTTAACTACCCCGGACGCTACCGTCGGATTGAAGGGTAGCGACGTCCTTCTCCCGGTCAGGTGCTTTCGATGCTTGACAGGTGGTCGCTGATTCCCGAGGCGCTCCTCGCGTGACCTGCACGTGATCAACAACCAAAGACTTTACCTTTAGAAGGGCGACGAGGCCTGGGACGTGCCCCGGAGGTAAGGCCCCCGGGCGAAAGGCGGCGCCCGGGGCAGGCACCGGAGGCCAGGTCCCGGGAGCCAAAAGGCGGCGCCCGAGGCAGGCACCGGAGGCCACGTCCCCAGGTGAATGGCGGTGCCCGGGACTGGCACCGGAGGCCAGGTCCGGGAACCAAAAGGCGGCGCCCGAGGCAGGCATCGGAGGCCACGTCCCCAGGCAAATGGTGGCGCCCGGGACCGGCACCGGAGGCCAGGTCCCGGGAGCCAAAAGGCGGAGCCCGGGGCAGGCACCAGAGGCCACGTCCCCGGGCAAATGGCGGCGCCCGGGACCGGCACCGGAGGCCTAGTCCCAGGAGCCAAAAGGCGACGCCCGGGGAAGGCACCGGAGGCCACGTCCCCGGGCAAATGGCGGCGCCCGGGACCGGCACCGGAGGCCAGGTCCCGGGAGCCAAAAGGCGGCGCCTGGGACCGGCACAGGAGGCCGGGTCCCGGGAGCCAAAAGGCGGCGCCCGGGGCAGGCACCGGAGGCCACGTCCCCGGGCAAATGGTGGCGCCCGGGACCGGCACCGGAGGCCTGGTCCCGGGAGCGAAAAGGCGGCGCCCGGGGCAGGCACCGGAGGCCACGTCCCCGGGCAAATGGCGGCGCCCGGGACCAGCATCGGAGGCCAGGTCCCGGGAGCCAAAAGGCGGCGCCTGGGGTAGGCACCGGAGGCCACGTCCCCGGCCAAATGGCGGCGCCCGGGACCGGCACCGGAGGCCAGGTCCCGGGAGCCAAAAGGCGGCGCCCGGGACCGGCATCGGAGGTCGGGTCCCAGGGGCCAAAAGGCGGTGCCCGGGGCAGGCACCGGAGGCCACGTCCCCAGGCAAATGTGACGCAACTTACCTGGGCTTAGTCTCGCGGAGATTTCCCCCAACAGCAGCCCCCCATGCCCCCCGGGGACGATGCTCGAGTCCCCGGTGGGTATGGTACATGTCACCGGGAAAATCTCCGGACCAGGTCACCGGAGCCGCGACGTTTCGATTCCCGTGCCTCGGGCTTATGACCGCGCCGCCGAGCCATAAATGCGCTCGTGGTTTGAACTGGTGCCTCGGTTTGCGCGCGCGTCCCTTCGTTTCTCGCGCATGATTTGAACTTCAACGGCCCAGATGTACCGTGAAGTGCCACGTGGCGCCCATCTAGGCCACGCTTCGCCCCTATAAATAGGGCCTTGGGGGGCCCGGGAGGTTCATTCCAAACTTGCAAACTTCAGCATCTTTAGGTCTCTCGGTAGCCCTCTCCCGGTAGCTAGCTCCCGGTAGCCAAGCGTCCGGAACCTTTAGGCGTAGCTTCCTGAAACGTTAGCCACTGGAAAAAACCAAACCTGATGGCACCGAAGGGTCGAGCGAAGACGACAGAGGTGCCCTCGGAGGAGGTCGCTCCGGACTTCCTCTGGGCGTCCGAGTTCACGGCCGGGGACTTAGAATCCCTGGTCGAACGGGGAGTCGTAGAGGACGAGGACGTCCGGGTCCCCGTGAAAAAGGATGGAGCCCCCCACCCCAGGCCCGGAGAGATCGTGGCCTTCGAGGCCTTCCTCGAGGCGGGGCTCCGGCTCCCGGTGCATCCATTGCTCCGGGAGTTTTTGAAGGAGTACGAGGTGGCTCTAAACCACCTCACGCCGAACGCCATCGTCCGGATGGGCCTCTTCATTTGGCTCTTCGAGACGGCGACTGGGCGGGAGCCCACCCTACAAGCCTTCCAGTACTTCTACGAACCGGCGGCGAGGAGCTCCCACTTGGTCAAGGGGGGACCCAAGTCCCCCTTTGGCTCGGTGATGGTGCAAATACTGCCGTCCCGGGTAGCCGATTACCCGGTGGCGGCGTCCCGGGACCACTGGGGCGATTGGATCCGGAGATGGTTCTACCTCCGGGTCCGGGACGACGGGGTCGTGTACTCCCCGGAGGCCCCCACCTACAGCAGGTCGTCCGCGCCGAAGCATCCGGTATGGACGGACGAGGAGCTGGAGCTCCTCGGGAAGGTCATCATCTCCCGGCGCACCCGCTCTATGCGGGACGCGGCCAAGGAGATGATGTTGTTGAGGATCTCCCCCTTCTCGCGCGGGAGAAGGGGGATCGGGATGGGCCTGGAGCAACAGCCCCCGGTGAAACCGGTGACCCGGCATAAGTATCCGTTACCTGGTTCATTGCATTTACAAATTTTATAAAATTTGACTAACTCTTTACCTTTCGCAGTCCGGCCGTACCCGGCGGCGCGGGAGAAGGCGGAGAACCTCCTGGGGAGGTACTTCGTCGACGAGCACGAGCGCGTCGTGCGCGTCATGGGGGAGGGCCCTCCCTGGAACTTGGTAGCCGAGGCCTTTGGGCTGAAACTGCCGGAGAGGAAGCCCCTCCCCACCCCCGGATCGCACAAGCGGGGGAAGGACGCTGCTGGGGGCTCCGAGCCTAAGAAGGCCAGGGTCCAAAAAGCCCCCGGCCCATTGACGACGCCGGCTTTGACACCGGCGAAGGCCCGGGACGAGACCCCCGGGACCGGGCGCGCCCGGGCGCCGGCCCGGAAAGAAGTAACACCCCCTCCCCCGGAGAGCCCCGTTGCGGCTCGGGGGAAGGAACCGGCCGCGGGCGGGGCGGCATCCGATTCTGTGGACTACGCCCCCTCGCCGCCGTCGGTAGCGGCCCTCCCTGCGCCCTCGGCACCTTTGGAGCCGGAGAAGTTGGAGGTGAGATTCGCGGAGGCCTCGCCTCCGCGGGTGGAGTGGCCGGTGGACGAGAGGGGGAGCCCCTCAGTCTACGAGGTCCCTCCGGAAGTGGGGGCCCCGCGGGCCCTCCTGGTCGGGAAGGGAAAGGGCTTGATGGTTCCTCCCTGGGCAGGGACCCCTTCCGGGAGCTCCTTGGCCACTTCCACGGAGGCCACCTCCTCGGCGATGAAGACGCCGACCACACTGCCGGACGCCCAGGTCCGGGGACCCCTCACCGGCCGCGACGGGGCCGGCGTCGGGCAGGAGACCCCCCTGCTTTCTGCGGGGGAGGTCGCCCGCTACATGGAGGGCCTGCAGACCCGGAAGGTGTGGGCCTTCATTGCGGAGGGGACGCTCCATGAGCATTTTGTAGAGCTTCAATATCTCCAAGCCCAGGTACTTACCCGAGTTGATGACGCTTTCTTTCGGGCCCCTACATTTGCATTTTTTCTAACTCTAGAGTTTGTAGGCGGCGGCTATTGCCTGGGGCCTCGAGCAGCGGATCAGCCGGCTGCTTAAGGACGTGGAGGACAGGGCTGCGACCTACCTGGGGCAGCGCGACGAAGCCCTCCAGGAGCTGGCCCGGGTCCGGGCCCAGGTCCATGTCTCCAGGCCGTCAACGGCCACCTTCGGGAGGAGGCCAAGGCGAAGGAGGAGGCCTTCCGGGAGCTCGAGGGCTCAAGCGTCCGAACGGTGACGGACGCGGGCTGCTCCGTCCGCTCGGCCCTCGAGAGCCTTGGCGTGAGCCTGGGCTCCGGGAGTAGCTCGGAGGTGCTCCCGGCTACCCTCGCGGAGGCTGTGCGTTTTCTCAACGCACAGGTCTCCGTCATCCCGGAGGTCGCCGATGCCCGGGCACGGGGCCGGGTGATCCCCGTCGTTGCAGCCGCGGTGGGGCTTGTTGAGCACCGGGGGGTCGACGCCCGGGCGATCGGGGGCCGCATCCCCCGGAGCTTCCCCGAGTTCTTCGAGCCCTCGCGCTGGGAGGTGGAGCAACTTGCCGGGGGCTTCTACGACCGGATTATCCGGGTGAGGTTCCCGGCATCGGCGCCTCCGGCAGAGGACACCCCGGCCCCGGCCCTGGCGGAAGCCCCCCGGGGGGAGGACACCAATGACAAAGTATGAGCCTCCCCCCAGGTCTTAGATAGGACCCTTCTTTTGCTTTCTTAGGATTTTGTTCCCGGTAGCTTCTTAGAAGAAGCCCCGGACACTTGTAAAAAGACATTTTGAAATGCAATGGAATTAGAAATTTTTCTAAGTCTCAAATTAAATGCAATGTTACCAGGGTTCCCGGGAGGTTACTCCCGGGCGAAGGTCCGGAAGAGGTTCCCCGCGGGCGAGGCCTTCGAGCCCCGGCAGGTGCCCCCCGGGGGAAGCCCAAGCCGCTTTGATCTTGGTAAGCCTCATCTCCGGGAAGCGCAGTGGGGATGCCGTCCGGGAGCCCATTCGGTTAAGGTGGCATCCGGAGTGGCACTTGGACAATTTTGACAATCATCGTGCTGAATTGTCCCCTCGGCGTCCGGGGTCTCGGATGATCCCCCTGTTCGGATACTTCCGCCGGCGGGCTACGAGTATTGGCCCGAGGATGTGCTCCGGGAAGCTCAGCGCCGCGTACGTGCATTGTACCGGGACCTGGCCCGGGAGCTCGCGGAGGGCCTCTGGGACTATTAGGCGTAGGAGCCTTAGGATGTAGAGAATCGCCGGGTTAGAGCCCGGGTTGTACTGTTTCCGGTGCCCACCGGAGGGGGAAGATGTCCTCCGGGTTCAATGATCAATAAAGCTGTGTTGTTGCTTTGAGAGTCTTCTTTTCATATTTTTCTTGGATGGTCTGGACGACTCCTTTTGATAAGAATGAGCTAAGTTTGCTCGTGGACGGTGCGGTCGACACCCGGGGGTTCCTTATCACCCCCGCCCACAACGGGCTGGAGGGTAGCTCTGCACGCTGTGGGGGTAACAAAGCCCCCGGGGTGAAGATGACCTGTAGTAGCATAAGAATTTTTCCAAGTTAGAAAATTCTAAAATGAGGTTTTCAGGGGAAAAACCTTCCGGGAGGCAATCATCCGGTAGTCGTGAGAATGGGGAGCCGGGAATAAGGCCTTTGGGGAAGAAACATCCGAGAAAACCCGACGAGATTTCCGGAGGTGGGCTTTCCGGGAGACAATCGTCCGGTCGCCGTGAGAACGGGGAGCCGGGAATAGGGTCTCCGGGGAAGAAAAATCCAAGAAATCCGATATTTTTCTGGGAGACAATCATTCGCTCGCCGTGAGAATGGGGAGCCGGGAATAGAGTCTCCGGGGAAAAACATATCCATGAAAGCCTCAGACGTCCCGTTGGGGAGACAGTCTACTCCCGGAGGAGGATGTGCCCGATGACGGGTCTGAGTGTTTGGGTAGGGGACTAGTCTCCCAAAGTGACTTGTTACCACGGTCGCTGGGAATCGGGTTGCCGCTTACACCCTCAGTCCACGAGGGCTGGTCGTAAGCCGCCCTACAGGAGGGACTTGCTGGGTCTGGGCCCACTTCCTCAAGGGGAGGGCATCCTCGCTAGGAGGGCATCGCCGTGAGGGGCGGTAATGAGAAGAACCTGCAATGACAGTTGAAGAAAAGAATCCAGTTGTATTGATAATGCAGTAAAATACAACGCCTCCCCCCGCGAAGTCGCGAGAGGGGAGGGAAAGGTAATTACAATGTCCCCCTCCCCCTCCGGCGTGATCGCTCCGGGGGAGGGGACAGTAAGTACGAGGTCCCCCTTCCCCCTCCGGCGTAAATGATTCGGGGGAGGGGACGGGCCTGTGTAGGCTAGACGTAAAACTTGCGAAGTAAACGCAAGTTCCACGTGTCCTTCAGCTCCTGCTCTTGGACGTTAGAGAGCTTGTAAGCCCCCGAGCCCAGGACCGTAGAGATCCTGTAGGGGCCCTCCCACTTGGGGGAGAGCTTGCCCTGGGCTTAGGGGTCTGTGACGCGCTTGAGGACAAGGTCCCCAAGGCGGAAGGATCTTTCGCGCACGCGCTGGTTGTATGCGCGCGCCATTTCGCGCTCGTAGATGGCGTGGCGGAGGAGCGCTCGGTCGCGTTCCTCCTCCACGAAGTCGATCTCCAGCCACTGGTTGGCCTCATTGGCCTGGTACGCTGCGGTCGTAGCTCCGTCTAGGAGCTTGACTCGCAGCGACCGGAAGCCAATCTCCGGGGGGAGGACTGCCTCCGCCCCGTAGACTAGGGAGAAGGGAGTACATCCCGTCGCCCGGGATGGGGTCATGCACATGGAGCAGAGGATACTAGGGAGCTCCTCTGCCCATGCGCCCCGCTTAGAAGCAGGCTGCTCGAGTCGTCGGCGTAACCCCTGTAGGATTACGCCGTTGACCCTCTTGACAGCCCCATTGCTCCGGGGATGGGCCATTGAGGCGAAGTGGATGACGAGCCCTAGGCCCTCACAGAATTCCCAGAAATAAGCTGAGTCAAATTGGGTCCCGTTATCCACGGTGATTTCCTGGGGGACACCAAAACGACATACGACATTTTTCCAGAAAAACCGCTGGATGGCCCGGGACGTGATGCTGGCCAAGGGTTCCGCCTCAACCCACTTTGTAAAGTAGTCGACCGCGACCACCGCATACTTGTATCCTCCGGGCGCTGGGGGGAAGGGCCCTAAGAGGTCCATCCCCCAGCGCACGAAGGGCCAAGTGATGGGGATAGTCTGCAGCGCTACAGGGGGAGGCTCAAACCCTTGGCCATCTTCTGGCAGGCCTCGCACGTGGAGACAAGGTCTCGCGCGTCGCGCATGACCGTGGGCCAACAGAAGCCCTGTCGGAGAGCCTTGGCCGCGATGGCACGCGGGGATAGGTGAGAGCCACAGCTCCCCGCATGGATGTCTTCGAGAAGTTGGAGTCCCTCCGGCCGGGGGAGGCAGCGTAGGAGAGCGGAAGCCCCCCGCTTGTAGAGCCTCCCCTCCAGCAGGAGATATGCCAGGGCTTTGGCCCGGAGGCGCTTAACCTCGGTCTTGTTAGGAGGGTCCCCCTCCCCCTTGATAAAGGAGATGAGGGGGTCCATCCATGACGGAGTCCGGGTGATCTCGGCGACCTCCGGGACGCGAGGCTCGTCGCCCGTGTCCGGGGAGGCCACCTAGGGCTTCGTGATGATTTCCAGGAAGGCTCCCTTGGGGAGCGACTCCCGGGCGCTTGCTGCCTGGGCCAAGGCATCGGCCCTGGCATTGTCCCTTCGCGGGATATGCCGGGCCTCGAGGCCGTCGAAGTGCCTCTCCATCTTTTGTACCTCCTGCAAATAAAGACTCAAGTTTGCGTCATGGAACATGTAAGACTTGTCCATTTGGCAAACAACGAGCTGAGAATCTCCCTTCACTAGGAGGTGCCGGATCCCCAGGGAGCGCGCAAGGCCCATCCCGAGGAGCAAAGTCTTGTACTCGGCGACGTTGTTGGTTGCGGGGAACTCGAGCCGCGCGGCGTAGTCGAGTTCCTTCCCCTCAGGGCTCCGGAGGACTACTCCCGCACCGGCCCCGGCGAGACACATCGACTCGTCGAACATGAGTGTCCAATGGTCACTGCGTCGGGGCGGCACGGGGAGGTCTTTGTCCCCGGACCCGGAGGTAGGAGTTCACTCCGCGACGAAGTTGGCGAGGACCTGTAACTTGATGGCGGAGCGACCTGTGAGGGACAGGGAGAAGGGGGCAAGCTCGGACCCCCACTTCCCAATCCGGCCGGTGGCTTCTTTGTTCCGCAGCACCTCCCCCAGGGGGAGGGACGACGGGACGGTGATGGGGTGCCCCAGGAAGTAGTGGCGAAGCTTCCGGGACGCCATCAGGAGGGCGTAGCAGATCTTCTCCATCTCCGTGTACCGAGTCTTGGCCCCCTGAAGGGCCTCACTCACATAGTACACGGGACGCTGCTGCCCCCCTTGCTCCTTCACCAAGACCGCAATGACGGTGACCGGGGTCGCGGCAAGGTAGAGGAGCAAGGGCTCTTCTGGAGACGGACTCACGAGCATTGGAGGGCTCGTGAGGTACTTCTTGAGGTCGTCGAAGGCCTCTTGGGCCTCGGGGGTCCAACGGAACCCCTCGAGCCCCTGGAGGATCTTGAAGAATTGGAGGCCTCGTTCCCCCGACTGCGAGACGAAGCGGCTTAGCGCGGCTAAGCGGCCGGAGAGCCGCTGGACATCCTTGACGGAGCGCGGCGGGGGCATGTCTAGGAACGCCCGGATCTTTTCGGGATTTGCCTCTATGCCCCGCTGGGACACGAGGAAACCCAGGAGCTTCCCCCCGCGCATGCCGAAGGCGTACTTCTCCGGGTTGAGCTTCAGCCCGTACGCGCGGAGGTTGCGGAAGGTCTCCGCCAGGTCGTCTATGTGGGCGGCTGCGAGGGGACTTTTGACGACCGCGTCGTCTACGTAGACTTCGACGTTGCAACCGACTTGATCTCTGAAGACCAGCGTCATGAGGCACTGGAAGGTTGCTCCCGCGTTCTTGAGCCCGAAGGGCATGTGGACGTAGCAGAAGGTTCCGAGGGGAGTTATGAAACTCGTCTTTTCCTCGTCCCCTCCCGCCATCCGGACTTGATGGTAGCCCGAGTAGGCGTCCAGGAAGCTCATCAACTCACACCCCGCGGTGGAGTCGACCAGTTGGTCAATCTGCGGGAGTGGGAAGTTGTCCTTGGGGCAGGCGCGGTTAAGGTGGATGAAGTCCACGCACATCCGCCACTTGCCATTCGATTTCTTGACGAGGACGGGGTTTGCGAGCCACTCGGGGTGCAGGACCTCCCGAATGAACCCCGCCTCTCGGAGTCGGGCGATCTCCCCCTTGATTGCCTCTTGGCGCTCGAGGGAGAGCTTCCTCAGCTTCTGTTTGATCGGGGGGTGACAGGGGGCCACCGCGAGCTTGTGCTCAATGACCCCCCGGGCGACGCCCCGCATGTCCGAAGGCTTCCACGCAAAAACATCGGAGTTTTCGCGCAGAAAAGCTGCAAGTTACGCTGCGTGTTCCTCGGGGAGCTCTGCCCCGATCTGGACGGTTTTGTCCCCGTCGCCCGGAGACAGCAGGACCTTTCGGTGGCGCAGCGACGTCTAATTCCGGGGGAGAGGCCTCCGCCCCGGGCGCTTTAATAATGTTGACGCTTCCGATTGTGGCGGCGGCGTGCTCGTACAGGGCGCGGGCCATATCTTGGTCTCCCCGGACGTTGATCACGCCGTGCGGCCCGGGGATCTTCATGCAGAGGTAGTTTTGATGGGTGGCAGCCCCCAGCCGGTTGATTGTGGTCCTCCCCATGATCGCGTTGTAGGAGGAGGGGAGGTCCACTACGTCGAATCGGACCATCTCGGTCCTGTAGTTCTCTGGGGTGCCGAAGGTCATGGGGAGGTCCACCTTCCCCACAGGATGGATCGCCTTCCCCGGGACGAACCCTTGCAGTGGGCCCGCTGCGGGCTGCAGAAGCTTCTCATCCACCTGCATTTCCTTGAAGGCCTTCAGGAAGAGGACATCGGTGGAGCTCCCGCCATCCATGAGGATGAGGGCCAGGTGGCAGTTGTAGATGGTGGCGGAGACGATGAGCGCGTCGTCGTGGGGGAAGTGAACCCCACGCGCGTCTTCTGCCGTGAAGGTGAGGGGGACGTCCGACCACTTGGGTGGCGGACATGTGCGCAGCACCCCCACAACCTTGACTTTGCCCGCGTACTCCTTACGCTGGCGCTTAGAGTCCCGCCTGGAGGCGGACCCTCCCACGATGACGTTGATGCGGCGTTGAGAAGTTTGGAAGGGGAGAGCTTCTGAAGGCTCCCCCTCCTGCGTCTGCCCCTGCTGGCCCCCCGCGGGAGCAGGGAGGGCCAGAACAGCTGGCCGAGGGGACAAGGAGGCCGGAGTCCCCCCCTGCCCATGCTGGTCGAGGAACGCCGCGCAGTGCTGCAGCAGCTGGTGGCACTCTTGGGTAGCGTGGGTACTGGACCCGTGGAAGCTGCGCCATGGTCCTTCCCTGCCTCTCCCCGCGGGGCCTTCCCAGCCACGCGAAGACTGTCCTCCCCCATGGCCTTTCGGCTCGGGGGGTCGTGTGAGTCGCCTCCGCCCTCGAGGATAAAGGTGTCCTGAGGCCGTGGCTCGTTACGCCCCCCCTGTCTGGGGCGCTTGAGGGGGTCCCTGGCCCCCCGGTCGGCGGGGGCGGGAGCCCCTTGGGTCTTCTTCCAGAGGTCGTCTTCCTCCGCCCGACCGTACTTTTCGAGTACGTTGAAGAGCTCGTTGGCGGAGGAGGGGCAGCTCCGGGAGAGCCTCCGGTGGAGCTCCCCCGGGAGGATCCCGCTTTTGCACGCTTCGATTACCGTAGAGTCGGGGACGTGAGCCACTTGCTCTTCACTTGAGCGAAGCGGTTGAAGAAGCTTCGGATGGTTTCCCCAGTCCTCTGCCGGATGGTGTACAGCTGCGAGGAGTCCAGGGGACGCACATAGTTCCCCTGGAAGTTTGCGCAGAACTCATGCTTGAGCTGTGCGAAAGACTTGATGGAGCCGGCCTTCAGGTTGTAGAACCAGGAGCGGGCGATGCCGGTGAGGTAGAGGGGGAAGACGTTGCATTGCACCGTCTCGTCCCCCCCGGCCGCGGAGATGGCTGTGGAGTATACCTGCACAAATTCGTAAGGATCGGCCTCACCGTTGTAGTGCTCGATGTGCGGCGGGCGGTAGGGCCGCGGCCATCGAATGCTGCGAAGTCTGCGGCATAGGGGCTGATTAGCCCCCTGCACTTCCCGGGGAGAGTCCCGGTCGCTGTCTTCTTTGACGGGGGACACGCCCTCGTTGTCGGAGTCGGGAAGCGTCCCAAGGGGTCCTCCGGAGTGGCGGTGGCGACGCTTTTCTTCTGGACCGGGACTGAGTTCCCGGACGTCCGGGCTCTCCTCCGGAGAGACTGGCTCTTCGTGGGTCTCTTCCCCCGACCGGTGCGAGAGCGAGGCTCTCCGCGCCCGCGGCCAGGGGGGAAGTTCTTCCCCGCGCTTGGGTGAATGCATTCGCTCGACCTCCCCCCGGGAGAAACGGACCTGTTTCACCGGGAGAGGGAGCTCGTGCACTGTAGCTACCGGCCCGGAGGCTACCAGGGCCGGTTGGGGGGAGCCCCTGCGAAGACCCCCGGAACCGGAAAGGGGGAAGCCCCTGTATCATCCGGAACCAGGGAGGGGGCGCCCGCGGCGACGTTCGGGACCGAAGTTGAGGGAGCCCCCGGGGCGACGACCGGAACCAGAAAGGGGGAAGCCCCTGTAATATCTGGAACTGGCGAGGGGGGAGCCCTCGCGGCGACGTCCGGAACTGGAGAGCAGATGCCGGGGGAAGTCCGCTGAGGCACGGGAGCTGCTCTGTCGACCGCCCCCGGTGCGGTAAACGCGACACGCGGGGCGGGATTGGCTCCCGTCGCAGGGAAAACCCCCGGCATGTATTGGGCCCACAGCCCTGGGAACTGGCCTGGAACGGGGTATCCCCCCGGTGCCACAAGGGGCCTAGGCATGAAGTACCCTCCCGGCACCGGGAAGGGCCCGGGTGCCGGGAAGGGTTCGGGCGTATGACCCGCAGGGGGAGGATATCCCGCACTGGGGTCATACGGGGCGGACAAACCTCTGGAGACCGGAGGGACCGCTGGGTGACCCATAAAAGGGGACATGGCCCCCGGATATGGGTACGGCGCATATGTGGGGGCCGGTGGCCGCACCAACACGCGAAGCAGCTCATCCATGGAGCGCTGGGTGCGGAGCTGGCCCTCCACTAAAGCCTCAAGCAGGGTGTCCTGGGGAGCTGGGGGAGCCGTCGGGGGGAGACTGGTCTCGGCCGAGGTTCCCGCAGTCACCGGGAGCACCCCGGAGGTGGAAGCACCTAAGTTAAGAGGAAAGGCGGGAGGCGTCACCGGGAAGGGTGCGAGCCCTTGTTCTTGGGGGAGCCATGGCGTCTTGTCACGAGTCCCCACGGTCAGCGCCAACTGTCGTGGTATTGCGAATACCCCGGCAGGTTTTGTGAACGATCCTAGCGAAGAAAACGCAATGCGAGCTGACCGGATGACCGGTCCTCCCCCGCCGGACAAGCACAAGAATTGACACGAGGATTTATACAGGTTCGGGTCCCGGTGGGGGCCCTAGTCCTGTCGGCATGCTCCCGACCAGAGTTGACTGGGGAGGCTCTCTCGGGGGAGAGGCTTCCGGAGCACACCTGTGAGTTTTGGCTATTCAACAATAATGAATTACTTGTCTTTACAACAGGGGGTACAAGGGCTATTTATAGCCCCAAAAAGAAGCGAAAAGTCTTAACTACCCCGGACGCTACCGTTGGATTGAAGGGTAGCGACGTCCTTCTCCCGGTCAGGTGCCTTGGATGCTTGACAGGTGGTCGCTGATTCCCGAGGCGCTCCTCGCGTGATCTGCACGTGATCAACAACCAAAAACTTTACCTTTAGAAGGGCGACGAGGCCCGGGATGTGCCCCGGAGGTAAGGCCCCCGGGCGAAAGGCGGCGCCCGGGGCAAGCACCGGAGGCCACGTCCCCGGGCGAATGGCGGCACCCGGGATCGGCACCGGAGGCCAGGTCCCGGGAGCCAAAAGGCGGCGCTCGGGGCAGGCACCGGAGGCCAAGTCCCCGGGCAAATGGCGGTGCCCGGGACTGGCACCGGAGGCCAGGTCCCGGGAGCCAAAAGGCGGCGCCCGGGGCAGGCACCGGAGGCCACGTCCCCGGGCAAATGGCGGCGCTCGGGACCGGCACCGGAGGCCTGGTCCCGAGAGCCAAAAGGCGGCGCCCGCGGTAGGCACCGGAGGCCATGTCCCTGGGCAAATGGCGGCGCCTGGGACTGGCACCGGAGGCCAGGTCCCGGGAGCCAAAAGGCGGCGCCCGGGGCAGGCACCGGAGGCCACGTCCCCGGGCAAATGGCGGCGCCCTAGACCGGCACCGGAGGCCAGGTCCCGGGGGACAAAAGGCGGGGCTCGGGACCGGCACCGGAGGGCGGGTTCCGGGAGCCAAAAGGTGGCGCCCGGGGCAGGCACCAAAGGCCACGTCCCCGGGCAAATGGCGGCGCCCGGGACCGGCACCGGAGGCCTGGTCCCGGGAGCCAAAAGGCGGCGCCCGGGGCAGGAACCGGAGGCCACGTCCCCGGGCAAATGGCGGCGCCCGGGACCGGCACCGGAGGCCGGGTCCCGGGAGCCAAAAGGCGGCGCCCGGGGCAGGCACCAGAGGCCACGTCCTCGGGCAAATAGCGGCGCTCGGGACCGGCACCGGAGGCCAGGTCCCGGGAGCGAAAAGGCGGCGCCCGGGACTGGCACTGGCACCGGAGGCCGGGTCCCGGGAGCCAAAAGGCGGCGTCCGGGGCAGGCACCGGAAGCCACGTCCCCGGGCAAATGTGATGCAACTTACCTGGAATTAGTCTCGCGGAGATTTCCCCCAACACTCAAATTTTGGATTCAAAATTTTATATTTAAATTTCAAAATTCAAACTTTCAATTTGAATATAATATTGTATGAAATTTAAATTTAGAAACCAAATTCAAATTCAAATTTGTAATATAAAGTTTGAAATAAAGTTGCGAGAGATGAAACAAGCAAGTTCCATCAAATTCATGGGATGTAACGGTAAGAATTCGTCTAGCCCATTTGAATTTAAAATTCAAATTTCAAATTTCAAACTCCTCATTTCAAAATTCAAATTTGAAGTTGAAATTTCAAATTCATAATTTGAGGAGGTGCTCGGCGGCAACATTTGTAAATTGCAAAATCTAACACAAAATAAATAGCAAAATAAAGTAATAATTGATGTTGTGCAATTTATAAAGATTAGAGGGGTAAAATTTTCAAATTTTCCATCCAAATCATCAGTCAAAACCAGTCAAAACCTATCAAAATGTGATTTTAGACCAAATATGCACTGGTTTTTGATGAGGACATCTCTAACTTTAGCACTTCTCTGTCCCAGTTAGATTATCAGGGTCCAATTACAAAGAACCGTACTAAGAAACTCCAAGCACAGGTCAATTCCCTTCTTATGGAGTTTTCTATTGATTTATATGAGAATATGCAACTACTTAAATCTTCTACCTTGATTGTTGTTAGGTATATTTAGGAGGGGAGTGATAAGTGTTTAAGTGGTATTAATTTTGCCCTAAGTTAGCGGGTTTTCATACTAAAAACTTATTTTATGCATCATTTATTATGAATTTTTTGTAACATTTTTATAATCCACTTTCAAAATTGTGTTCGTGATGTTTCAAGGATCAAACGTACCAAATTTAGAAGTATTTTGACATCGTTTGGATAGAAAACGAAGTAGAGAAAGAAAACACATTTGATATGCTATTTTATGTAATTTTTTGTAAGGTTTTTATAATCTGCTTTCATGAGTATGTTTGACATGTTTTGGGGAACAAACGTACCAAATTTGGAAGCATGTTGACATCATTTGAATATGAAACCAAGCTAAGAAAGAACAAGTTGAAAAATTCGGAAAACAGGGATCTGAACCTGAAACAAACCCGTTAGTCCGTTTGACGCGTGCCCAGACCCGTTAGTCCCTTTGAGGCATTCCAGAGTCCGAATCTGAGTTAGTTTCCTTTGTAAACAAGACATAAGTTGTAATTAGTTAATCCTAAAACTTTTATATATAAACAGAAAGGCTTTTAGCTTAGTTTTTATGGATTTTTTGGGTTAGTATTAGTTTAGATTGGTTTTTGATTAATTTAGCCTCCCTCTATTCGTTTTCAAGTTTTCTTCTAGTTTTGCTCTTGTAAGCCAATGTGGATGGCAACTTCGCTATTTTTATGAAATTTAGTAAGTTTTTCTTAGTTATTTGCAATTTCTTAGTTATGTTTTTTTAGAGTAATTCTCTCCTAGGGTTAGAGATGATCTAATCCGTAGAGTGATTCTTTTTTGCCTCAGTTTTCAAGTTTTGTGATTTAGTTTCTTGAGTTTTTCTCCTCTAAATCCTAAAGTCTCGGCTAAGCAACAGGCATGCCTGCTAAGTTTAGACAAAAACTTAGGAGAGTTCTTGAATTCTTTCGACCAAGTAATTACGCTCTAACATGGAACTCCTGAACAAGAGAGAGACTCTTGCCAAACTTAATCGTGGAAATGATTCTCTGACCGTTGTACAAGCGACTGTACCAGTAACTTTATCTATCTTGGAAAACACTTGAAATTGATTCACAATTCACTGGCTTTGATAAGAATTACGTTCGATGGTTTTAGAATTCTTGAAACCCTACTAGGTTTTCTTCCTTGCTTTCTAAAACTCTAGTTTTCATAATTTACAATCTTTTCGCTTTCAAAACCTTAGATTGATAGATTTTAGTTGTAACTCACAAAAAACCAATCCTTGCTTTGATTTAGTTGGTAATCTCATAATTTGAAAGATGAATACGCTTGTTCCTCGTGGATTTGATCCTCAAGTGCTTAACGTTCAACTGTTCACTTGCGGTTATTACTATACGCATCCTTCTTGGGAGTGTGAAGTTTTTGGTACCGTTGTTGGGGAACAATGGCCATTCATCTTTTAGGTTAATTATTGCTAATCTGAATACTCTTTCTTCTCAATCTTTTCTTCTATTTTCCATTTTCTTTTTTGTGCACAACTAACCTTTCAGGATGAGAAGTGCATGCTTCAACTTCCGTCTGGTGAATCAAGTAGATCCACCAACAAATCCAATATGATCAAGAACGAGTCACATTGGACAATCAAACACTAGAGAAAGCAAACCGCCAAAGATGGGAGAACAAAAGAAACTGAAGAATTATGCAACCCCATCCACTGAAAGGTTGCAGTAAGATATTTTAAGGCCGGTAACTAATGCAAATAATTTTGAAATCAAACCTACACTCTTGAATTTGGTTCAACAAAATCAATTCAATGGTCTTGCCACTGAAGATCCTTCCTTGCAACTCCATGTTTTTCTTGAGTATTATGATACTTTTAAAATTAATGGAGTTTCACAAGATGCGCTACGACTACGTCTGTTTCCCTTTCTCTCTCTGAGAAAAGGCGAGAGTATGGTTATACACTCTATTGCCCACCTCAACAGTGATGTGGGATGAACTCTCACGTGTTTTTCTCAATAAATTTTTCTCTCCATCGAAAATTGCACATTTTCAAAACCAGATTGCTTGTTTTACTCAGCAGAGAGGAGAATCACTCTACGAAGCATGAGAGCAGTACAAGGAGTTTTTGAGGTCGTGCCCGCACCATGGTGTGGAGAAGTGGCTTGTAGTTTAAACATTTTATAACGGTTTGAATTACTCGGCACAGATGATCGTTGACACCACAGTTGGTGGCGCACTCATGAACAAAAGTGTTGACGAACCATACGATCGAATTGAAGGTATGATATAGAACTACACTCAATGGGGAACCGAACATGTTGCATCTGGTAAGACCAACAGTTTTGAGGTAAGTATGATGGATTGATTAGCTCACTAGGTTTCTTTTTTATTTGATAAACTGAAAAATCTTGAACAATATGCTACATAGACATCTTCTGTTAATGTCATTGTACCTATTTGTGAACTGTGTGGCATGCAAGACCATCATGACCATGAATGCAAATTTAACTAACATATGCAACATGCTCATTCTTCTTACGGCAAGGTAACTTATTTTCAAATACTTATAACCCTGGATGGCATAACCATCCGAACCTTTCATGGACAGGATTGAACCAACCGCAACACCAACTCCCTCAAGAATAGCAGTCATCCCAACTGCCGAGGCCATCGTTTCAGCAACAACCACAATTGTACTGGCCACCACATCAATAAAAAATCAACTTGAACAATCCTATGTCAAGCGCATGCTAGAAGCTTTTCTAGCAAATCAAGAGAAGGAAAATACTGCACTGAACCAGAAGATCGACTCCATCTCTACACACATTCGCATGCTTGAGACTCAAATCGTGCAACTGGTCAATCCTGCACCTAAGATTTCTAATCTTCTTCTTTCTCGACCTATCAACCCTCGTTGATTTGAATGGTGTAGGAACTTTGCAAAGAGAGAAGGTGCAACTAGAACCAACAAAGACGCCTACTAAGGATTCGACGTCAACTGTTGAACTTAAGCATGATGATCCACTTGCATCGGCAAATGATCTCGGTAAAGATGCACAACTGAGAGGAATAGAATCATGTAATAATGAGGTAACACGTGTTTATAGAACTATTCCACCTTTTCTTACATGTTACCTCTAGTCTAATTTTGATAAGAAAGATGACAAATCTCTTGATATCCTAAAAAAACAAAATGTAGCTGTGCTTTGGATGATCTTATCACTCAAATTCCTTTATATGGAAAAGTCTTAAAATAAATTCTTACAAATAAAAGGGATTTCGATTATTTAGAAATAGTTATAATTGATGTACATGAGGATTGTAGCTTCTAGGCCCCTAAAGAGTGTTTTGGTAATTAATGACAATTACAAATGGTGAACTAACGATACCTGTTTAGTTGTGTCAAGAACAAACTCAAAAGACAGGTTAATGAAAGGCAAAGAAAGAGTCACATGATGAAGAAAGGACATTGAGCAAAGAGGCAAAGGTACGGAATATGATATTTTTCCATTTTACCGGTCTAAGGTGATTAGAGATGAATTTTGACCGGATTTTAGAATAGTCTCGCCGTACTATTAAGAGGAGCATGTGGTGTATCACGAAATAGTTCATCTATGTGCCACAAGTCATAAAAACAACTTGCATTGCATACTAGAAGATCATATACTTTGAAAAATGCCTTGTTCCATTCATTTCGGCCAAATTCAGTCTTAATCGGTCTGACCGATTGTTATTCGGTCTGACCGAATAGACGGTCTGACCGAATGTTGTTTCGGACTGACCGACATTATGACAAAGTGTGTTTTCTATATTAAAAAGGTCGGTCTGTCCATAATAAAAACCTAGGTCAGTCTCCTGGAACTTCATGTCCTAACTTTCTGAAACTTGATGTGCTAAGACTGTCTGACCGATTGTTGGACCGGTCTGACCGCTAAAATGGTCTGACCAAGTTTTTGCACTACGGTTTGACCGTGTGGCCGGTCTGTCCGTAATTTTTGGCCTGATCGTATGACGTGTCCAGAAACTATGTCGCCTCTGGACGGTTTCACGGTCTAACCGCCCTTGGCTCCGGTCTGACCGTGAGTGTGCTTGACAAGGGCAGGTGAGCATTAATTGCGCCTGTTTAATGCCGTTGCAATTGCGGCGGTCTGACCGCCAAGTGATCTTTTTCTCCCAACGGCTTGTAACGGCTATATTTATTGTGGGGGGTATAAATACTCCCATGCACGGTCCTATTCAGAATCTTTGGCATATTTGTGAACATTGTCATCATCTTTGAGAGCTAACACAAGTTTCATACACTCTAGGGTTTTAATTCTTGAATTTGAGAGAGTGTGCATTTGAGACCTTCTAGTACATTGCATTTAGATCACTAAATCAACCTTGTGGCACTAGAAGAGCGATAAGTGATCATCACCGGCTTGTTACTCTTGGAGTTTGCCGGCTCCTAGACAGCTAGGAGGAAGGTTTTGGAGAGCTCTTCAAGGAAGATTGTGAAGAAGCCTCAAAACACCTTGTGAAAGGGTCGAGCAGGCCTTGCCAGAGCGGTAAAGTGCATCATTAGTGAAATCGAGGTTTGGATAACTCATCACACTAATTCGGCTCGAGATCTAGGTCACTTCTTGAGAGAAGGTTGACTAGATAGAGGAGCGGTTAGAGATTTGAGTTTGCCTCAACGTGGATTAGGGGTGATCGGCAAATCACCGAGACCACGGGATATATCCTTGTGTTAAATTGATTGTGTTCTTCTTGTTTTATCTATTTGCTCTCAATTATTGTTAATTGCTCAATTAGTTGAAAATTTGTCAAAATCGCCTATTCACCCCCCCTCTAGTCGATATCCTAGATCCCTTTCAAGGATACTATTTGCTTTTTGCATAGGGGATGAGACAATATTGTTTAAACTGCTTGAAATTGCTAACTGCTCAATGTATGAGGACATCACATGTTGGATAGACTCTCTTGAGACTATGTTGTAGGATGAAGCAATTGGAGATGTGCTTGACGACAACACCGAAACAAACAATAAAAAGGACGATCATGCTATTATGAACATATCATCATGGCCCGAGCAACCCTTAACGGTAAGAAATCCTGACACTTCTTGCACAAAGAAGGTACCTCTTCTCACACTTCTTCCTTCCTTCCTTGGTGAAATATATGCTTCTTGATAGAGATAAACAAAATCCTATGTTTGTAAATGCCAACATAGCTAATAAACCATCAAGTACATTGATCGATACATGATACTGGCCTAAACCGTCTTGCAAGAGGACGAGATCAGAGCAGTAAGGCGAGTATTCATTCGTTCTTTTCTCAGGGACTAGAGAAGCAAAAGGCGTAGAACTAAACAAAATTGATGGCAAGTGAAAATAAATTAGACGAGAGTAGGATAGAAGTGGTCGACCAAGTAACAAATGGTTAGTGCTAGGTCTGTACGCGTGTTTCGAAATTATGAGCAATAGAGAGGTCATGTAGTGATTGCGCGCGAGGCGGTGCAGATAACTAACATCGAACGCAATCTATGGTGAACATTGGGGATCGACGAGTACAGAATAAACACTAATCATTCCATAGTTCCTCTTGACTATGTTCTCAACGAGCACATAAAACATGACACTCCAACCTACTAGCACACAAATTAGTGACTCAAGTTGAACGACTCCTCTGTTGGGATTGAATTCCCAAACCATATAGCTTAATGGTTACACACAATCACACCTAGAAAACTAACAGGACAGTGTTAGATTCAAAGGGCAAAACCAACCCTCAAACTAATTCCAATCAACACACTACCAGCACAGAGAAGAAATTAAATAACAGTTCACAATCAAATTCTCCTCTGTTTATCATACACACCAAATGATAGAACATTAAGGATTAACAACTGAAGTCAAATTTGAGACAAAATACAACAATAAATTCAAATGAAAATCAGCTCAGCTTCAATTCATCTCAGCACAATCAAAAGCACATTTCAAAATATGAATCGAAGGATGAAACAGTTGGAATTTAGCCTCCAATATCCCACACTTCAATGCATAAACATCAAATTGACTCACTGGAATTGACCTCCAAGATCAATTGTTCATAGAATGGATACAGATATCTACTTAGGATTGCAAAACAGTTCACAACCGAGTTAGAAGGTGATCTGATTACGGACTGGACCGGGTTTCGATCTAGCCTCGATCAGATGCTAATATGCGGAATTATAGGATCTTACTTGAAATTACCGAAACCCAAAAGATGATAAAAAACATAGCTCAAAATAATTGCACAACTCTTTATTTCAAAGAGAGCTTTACACGTCGAACGTTAGGACGCACTTGCCTATGTCGAGGAACTATGTGTCTAAGATTTAAATAAGTTCAACCTAAACTCGATGATCTAAACTAGAACTATTATAAAGTATTTATAGTCCAATCGTATGAGTACGTATCAGACTCAATAATCTAAACATATTAGATTCGGACACTAACTAACCCTAAACAGATAGGACTTAGTTATATATATTTGGATCGGACTACAACTTCGACTAGAGATTGAATCCTTTCCAAGGTCGTGCTCCCTTTCATGGTCACGAATCCTTTCCGAACTCGACCTGAGATCCACTCGGATCATAACTCCCCTGTTGAGAAGGAGCCAACTCCTGTTGCGACCTGTGATCAAAACTGGAGATATGGAAATTGAGCTTGACCATCTTCTCGGGTGTACCACTTTGCCGCACGTGCTCGATGACCTTTCTGTCTGATTTGAAAAGACTCTCGTATACCACTGCGAGTGGTGGTCAGCTTCTTCTCCAAGATCACGTTGTCAGGTAGAGGTTCTTCTCGTTGATAGACCAAGTCTTCAACATATGGAACTATAGTATCTGGCTCGCCATCTAGCATTGAAGGCTCGAAGAATTTAAGGTGTTCAACATTGACAACCGAGTAAATATCCATGTATGGAGGTAACTCGAGCTAATAAGCATTAGTACCAACTTTCCGCAAAATCCGAAAAGGACCATAACGAATTGGTTTTAGATTTTTACCTTCACCTTTAAGTCTCTCCTTACTCAAATGTAGCCATACCATATCACCTTCATGAAATTGAGCGTCAACTCGGTGTCGATCATGTCGCGCCTTGTACTTGAGTTGAGTTTTCAGCAAATTCTGTTCAACCTCATCATGGAGCCATTGAATACCTTCCAAGAACTTTTGTGCTCGATCCTAGTTAGATGATTCCTTGCTGTTCTGTGCTGAGGTAGGGATCACAAACTCCATGTCGAATGGACTCTGCGGTAAAAATCCCAAACAGACTTCAAAAGGTGACTTTCCAGTCGAACCATGCATCGCTCGATTAAAAGCAAATTACAGGTACGATATGCTTTCATCCAAGGTCTTCAGATGCTTAGAGTTATATCCTCTCAAGAGATGAACGACTGTTCGATTTACCACCGCGGTTTGACCATTAGTTTGAGGATGAAAAGCAATACTCCTCTTTGGTTTTGTGTCCATCATTGTCCAGAGCGATCGCCAAAAGTGACTAAGGATCGGTATCACGATTAGACACAATAGAAGTGGGCAGTCCGAAATGTGGCCAAACGTGCTGAAAGAATACTCGAGCTGCTTCTTCTCTCGTGATAGTCTTTTGACAAGGTATGAGAATAATCATTTTGGAGAATCGGTCAATGACCACAAAGAGATAGTTGTTGCCACGTCGGATCTTAGGCCATCCTCCCAAGAAATCAGTGGATATGTTTTCCCATGGTCGCGATAGAACTGGCAAAGGAGTGTACAAGCCTAATTTTTGGTTTGCCGATTTTGAGATGCTATAGAGACCACAACCTCGAATAAAACTACCCGCATCTTGCTGCATTCGCGGCCAGAACACATGTCGATGAAAATTTTACAAAGTCTTCATAACCCCAAAGTGTCCAGCAACCTTCAATGTATGCGCTTCTCGCAACCATTGAATTCGAGGTGCTCCACGAGGTACACAAAGCAAATTGCCTTTGTACAAGAGTCCTTCTCGACGAATGAACTCCGTAGGTTTTTCTGTTTTGAGCTCAGCCAGTGCTGATCCAAAATCAGGATCTTCACTGTACATTGTGCATAGTCATCATGACATGAGGGCTCGATCTGCATGAACGCTGAGAAGAAGAGGGTCGTAAATGGTGGTCACGACAACATGTCGGCCAGTTTATTGTGTACGCCCTTCTTGTACTTAATCACCAGATTAAATTGCTGCAGATACGACATCCACTTCATATGTCGAGCTTGCTATAGCTTCAATTGCGTTTGCAAATATTGCAAAGGCTGGTGGTCGGTGTGGACAACAGTCTCTTTACCCAAAAGGTAGTACTGCCAATGTTTTATGGCCTGATGCAGTGCACACAACTCCTTGTCGTAGGTTGGGTAATTCTGCTGAGCTCCCTAAAATAACTCAGAGTGATATGCTACTAGTCAACCTTCTTACATGAGCACTGCACCCATTGGATAACCTGAGGCATCGGTTTCTAGCTCGAATGGTTTCTGTAGATTCAGCAAAGCTAGAGCACGAGCTTCACTGATCTTCCTCTTCAGCAAGAGAAATGTGTCCTCATGTTTTCCCTGTCTACTTGAACTTCTGGTCGATCCTGGTTAATGCATGCAACGGAGAAGCCATAATCGAGAAGTGTCGGATGAACTTCCGAAGGTATTGGCATGCTCCCACAAAACTACGTACTTCCTTAATTGTTTGCGGTTGAGGCCACTCTCAAATCACTTTTAGCTTATCCGCGTCGATTTGCAACATACCATTGCCGACCACGAATCCTAAGTACAGTAGAGTTTGCTGGCCGAACTCGCACTTCTTACGGTTGAGGCGAAGTCGATGTTGCCGAAGCTGTTCGAACACCTTTTCAACATGAATGAGGTGCTCGTCCCACAAACGACTATAGACCAGTATGTCGTCGAGGTAAACGATCACAAAGTCATCGATGAACTATCACAATACGTCATTCATAAGATGCATGAAAGTTGCCAGGGTGTTGCAGAGGCTGAATGAGATGACCAGCCATTCGAACCGATCTTGTCGTGTTTTGAACGCAGTTTTCCACGTGTTCTTCTCTCGGATGCTGACTTGATGATACCCTGACTTAAGATCCAAATTTGAGAAGACAGCAGCATGTTTCAATTGGTTTAGCAGGTCGTCAATATGAGGAAGGGGATACCGATTCTTGATGGTGATCTTGTTCAGTGCTCGGTAGTCGATGCACATACGCCGAGTCCCATCTTTCTTTGACACTAACACCATAGGAGATCCACAAGGTGAACTACTTGGTTGGATTACACCATCTCTTAACAATTCACCAAGATGTCTTTTGATCTCTTCATTCTCCAATATCGAGTTACGATACATACCCAGCTTGGGAAGTGTCGCGTCGGACACGAGTTGAATTTCGTGCTCGATTGGACGTTTTGGTGGACGACGCTAGGTACTCTCGAATAAATCACTGTATTTTTCCAGCAGTCCCGACAAATGACCATAATCTTCTCGACACACCAACGACAACGCTGCTCGAGTACTATCACTTTGCCCAACTGGTCGAATCACAACCAGCACATATTTGGCACATGCGTTGATGATTTGTTTGGCCTGATTTGCTTTAATCAAGTTTGAAGTGTTGACGTGAACGTCTATGCTGATCACGAACTTAACTCCATCTTTAGTGAGCTTGTACTCTTGCACTCGCCGATGGAAGTGAGCGTCACGATCATACAGATACGGACTCCCAAAGATCACCTAACAAATATCGATAGGAACAACGTCGCATTGGATCTCATTGATATATCGAGCAGAGATCGCAAACTTCAACACACACTGACTCATAATCTGTTGGTTCACATCGAATGTAAACCAATCTAGAGGATACGGTCGCGGTGTGTGTTCGTCTTCAAACCAAGTCACCGAACCAGTCCAGCGGAAACCAAATTCTTCTGACTTCCAGGATCATATATGTTGGGGGAAATCACCAACCTAAATGCCCCCCTCATCCCGGGCGCCGTCACCCGGTGACCACGATCCCGGTGAGCGGAGTCCTAGGGATAGGTGTCGCGCCCCGAAACTGGGACTACGACTACTCCTGTAGAGACCTAGCTTGCTGCAGCTAGTCCCATATATGCATAGCATACACATACCCTTGACTTCCCAGGATAAGTCAAGCACAGGAGTATATTACATTGCAACAGAGTAACTTACAAAATATTTAAGCAGTATGGCCTGCTGGCCTTGATATTAGATAAGAAGATTACAATACCTTCATGGCATACATGGTTTAGCAAAATAACAACTACACAGCAGAAGATAGGTGACCCACCCACAATGAGAAGTGGACGGCAGAACAACACACATCAGGGCTCCTCCTTCTGGATCCACAAAGTTCTCCACGCCTTCATCTTGATTATTGATCGCTCCATCTACTGATTTGTAGGTTGCAAGGGTGAGCACTTACGTACTCAGCAAGTCATAGGTAAGAGTAGATACATATAGTAGTGATGATATGAACCTAGACTAGTCAAGAATTATGGATGTTTGTAAAATAATTTTTTTCTTTCATACCTCATCTCATGGCAGCACCTTTCATAATATAGCATCATTATTCATGTTCACTAGATTATAGCACTACCGCGACACGTCGACACACGACAGCCCACGGCAGCACTCCTTATCATGACAACACATGTCATTTGGGTAATCTTGATTTAACACATTTTATTTAGAAAATAATACTTGTGTCACACCCCGTGGATTTAATCCACCGCAGCAGACTCCTATAAACCCGGGAGCTCGGAGTATTCGAATACGTTTTTAACTCTGCAGAGAGGTACCAATTTACCCGCAAGATATTCCACTTTCAAGCCTTTCCTATCATAACATAATGATTGGACCCCTGACTCACTTCATATTGTGAGCGGCAAGGTGGAGATAACAAGAACTTTTGTTATGTATCACTCACAATTCACCCCCGACCCTGTGGCTCTCTGCGAAGCACAGTTGTGGTAGGTTGTATTCTAACCTCCACCCCTCCTCATATTCCCATTGCTGGGTCAGATATCAGATCACCTTCAGTGATATTGTGGGAACCGTCCCTATGTCAATCATGCATCACTACACAACTCATGCAGGGGTTTCATGTGCGATCCGCATAAGTACTTGTTCAGGCCTGTCCCATACCAGGCTTGCGGTTAGCACGTTGTTCATTCCACTAGACGCACAACACAAGGTTCTAGTCCTTATATGCCAGTGACCAGACCATCCACAACCCTACACCTTCAGTGCCTGCATATCCTTTGTAGTCTAGCACCTCCAGTGCTACCACCATTCCATACCATTTTTCTGGTCACAGCTAGGGGTTTTATTTCATGAATATATAAGTATAAATATATGTATAATAGTTCATGGCTCAAAACTTGTTTATTTCACATTTCACAGATATCCAGTCTAGTACTGCCAATTCATAAATCAATCATTCTCAATCTTTCACATGCAATATTATCTATATTCAAGGTTATGTTATAGCAACATTTGAAATATAGGTTCGAGATGACCAAGGATATGACTTGCCTTCCGCGTCGTAAGATACAGCAGTTGATGACGGGTCAACAGCAAAATCCTCAAAGTCAGCTTCTGGATCTGCTCGACGACAAACAAGCAAGCATACAATAATTACTAACTATATTAAAATGATTTATGATCTATATGTAGATATGCTTAATAGAATAACTGAATGATACTGGAGATAATTTGGATTGCAAGCTGAACTGAATCAAGATTTTAGGGTTTCAAGGAATTTGGCTAAGGATGGGTGTTAGATGCTCTTAGGATCTCAAGGTTGCAATAAGGACATCAGTTTTGTGGCTGGTTTTATCAAAAAACAGCGAATGTCAGCAGATTGACATTTGGATCAAGGCTCTGACATAGCTTCAAGGAAAGCTAGAGAGCTTATCTCAAGTTATGATAGTAGAAGAAAGTGTAGATCATAACTCTACAAATTCAGTGGACAAAGTGGTTCTCAAATTGCACAACCAGAAGTGGGTAAACAAGGCCAATGCCATTGGCTGGCATGCACTGACATAGTGCTGACAATGTCAAAAACTAGGGCTTAGCAGCAAATACAATTCAAGGGCTCAAATCAAGTTGTGATCGAAGAAGAAATTGTAGATCACAACCTCAGGAATCTAAGGGACAAAGTTATGCTCAAAATGCATATCTGGAAGGAAGTGAAAAGGGCTAATGCCACTGACTGACATAGTCTGGCATTGAACTGACATGGCCAGAAACTAGGGCTTGCCATAACTTTTGACTTCCAGGATCATATATGTTGGGGGAAATCACCGACCTAAATGCCCCCCTCATCCCGGGCGCCGTCACCCGGTGACCACGATCCCGGTGAGCGGAGTCCTGGGGATAGGTGTCGCGCCCCGAAACTGGGACTACGACTACTCCTGTAGAGACCTAGCTCGCTGCAGCTAGTCCCATATATGCATAGCATACACATACCCTTGACTTCCCAGGATAAGTCAAGCACAGGAGTATATTCACATTGCAACAGAGTAACTTACAAAATAGTTAAGCAGTGTGGCCTGCTGGCCTTGATATTACATAAGAAAGATTACAATGCCTTCGTGGCATACATGGTTTAGCAAAATAACATCTACACAGCAGAAGATAGGTGACCCTCCCACAAAGAGAAGTGGACGGCAGAACAACACATCAGGGCAATCTTTTACTTTCATACCTCATCTCATGGCAGCACTTTTCATAATATAACATCATCATTCATGTTCACTAGATTATAGCACTACCGCGACACGTCGACACACGACAGCCCACGGCAGCACTCCTTATCATGACAACACATGTCATTTGGGTAATCTTGATTTAACACATTTTATTTAGAAAATAATACTTGTGTCACACCCCGTGGATTTAATCCACCGCAGCAGACTCCTATAAACCCGGGAGCTCGGAGTATTCGAATACGTTTTTAACTCTGCAGAGAGGTACCAATTTACCCGCAAGATATTCCACTTTCAAGCCTTTCCTATCATAACATAATGATTGGACCCCTGACTCACTTCATATTGTGAGCGGCAAGGTGGAGATAACAAGAACTTTTGTTATGTATCACTCTCAATTCACCCCTGTCCCTGTGGATCTCTCGCGAACCACAGTTGTGGCGGTACTCCCTCCACCCCTACTCATGTTCCCATTGCTGGGTCAAATATCAGATCACCTTCAGTGATAGTGGGAGTCATCCTCCATGTCAATCATCACAACACAACTCATGCAGGGGTTTCATGTGCGATCCACATAAGTACTTGTTCAGGCCTGTCCCATAGCAGGCTTGCGGTTAGCATGTTATTCATGCCACTAGACGCACAACACAAGGTTCTAGTCCTTATATGCCAGTGACTAGACCATCCACAACCCTGCACCTTCAGTGCCTGCATATCCTTTGCAGTCTAGCACCTCCAGTGCTACCGCCATCCATACCATTTTTCTGGTCACGGCTAGGGGTTTTATTTCATGAATATATAAGTATATATATATAATAGTTCATGGCTCAAAACTTGTTTATTTCACATTTCACAGATAACCAGTCAAGTAATGCCAATTCATAAATCAACCATTCTCAATCTTTCTCATGCAATATTATCTATATTCAAGGTTAAGTTTTAGCAACATTTAAAATATAGGTTCAAGATGACCAAGAATATGACTTGCCTTCCGCGTCGTAAGAAACAGCAGTTGATGACGGGTCAACAACGAAGTCCTCGAACTTAGCTTCTGGATCTGCTCGACGACAAACCAAACAATACACACAAATATTACTTATTATATTAAAATGATTTATGATCTATATGCAGATATGCTTTACAAGGATGATGGAACGATATTGGAGATAATTGAGATTGCAAGCTAAACTGAGTTGAGAGTCTAGGGTTTCAAGGAATTGGTTAAGGATGGGTGTTAGATGCTCTTAGGATCTCAAGGCTGCAATAAGAACATCAGTTTTGTGGTTGGTTTGATCAAAAACAGCGAATGTCAACAGATTGACATCCGGATCAAGACTCTGACATAGCTTCAAAGAAAGCTAGAGAGCTTATCTCAAGTTATGACAGTAGAAGAAAGTGTAGATCATAACTCTACAAATTCAGTGGACAAAGTGGTTTTCAAAATGCACAACTAGAAGTGGGTAAACAAGGCCAATGCCATTGGCTGGCATGCACTGGGACAGTGTCAAAAACTAGGGTTTAGCATAAAATGCATTTCAAGGGCTCAAATCAAGTTGTGATAGAAGAAGAAATTGTAGATCACAACTTCAGGAATCTAAGGGACAAAGTTATGCTCAAAATGCACATATGGAAGGAAGTGAAAAGGGCTAATGCCACTGACTGGCATAGTCTAGCATTGAATCTGACATGGCCAGAAACTAGGGCTTGGCATAACTTTTGATCTAGGGCTCCAAATGATGCACCACTTTGTCTGGGAGGTAGGCATTGATAACAAGAACAAATCACTCAACAGGATCTAGGGCAGAAGATGGCTGGAAGGTGATGAAATTCAAAGGAGAAGTGTGGTGGTGACACGACACAGTGAAGCCACTGGACAAGGTTTTTGGCATGGCTATAACTTGAAATCTGGGCAGTTTCAGAGATCGGGCTAGAAGACAAATATACTCAGGAGGTTGAAGCACACCTGAAAGACAAAGTGGATGAAGCTGAAACGGCCAGGAATAGGTTTCCGGTGACCGGCGCCGGAGAAGAAGATACTGATATTGGTGCTTTTTGCTACAGGTCAAATGAACTTAATTCCAAGCTCAGGGAGTGATAGATGGGTAAGAGAAAGTTACCTGCACGATCAATTTTGCCAGAGGATGGCCGGTGTGGCCTGGCGACGATCACCGGCAACGGGTGAAGTTCAAAATTGGGGAAACCTTCGATTTGAGCTCAATCTGGAGATCTTGATACACAAGCTTGCTTCAAAAGGTTCATTGATCATTTTCTTCCACAGAATCGAGAGCTGATTCGAAGTAATTTGGCCTGCATTGCCGGAACAGGGCAATCGGAAATTTCGGCGATCACCGGCGTTAGGGTCCACCGGAGATCAATTAAGTGATACAACATGATGAGTGAGATGAGAGGAACTCACTGGTGCTGTTAATTTGGCAGGAGGTGCTGTGGGTGAAGCTGGCACCGTGAGGCTCCTCGACGGCTCGCCGGAGAAGACGACTGCCGCGAGGGAATTTGGAAATTGGTTGAGTTCTGGTGAAGTGTGAGAGAACTGCTGAGCACAGGAGTGCTTAAATAGGCCAGGCAAAGCTTGCAAGGAAGTAATAGCAAAGAATTGGCGTCAGTGACTTGCCGGGCGCAGATGCAACAACGGCGAGCGGTGATGCGATGGCGCACAGGCGGTGAAAAGCTGTTGATTCATCGGGACTCATCAATGTCGGGCGGTGCAAGGCGGTGGCGACAAGGGCTGGCAAAGTAAGCAACGTGGCGCGGTGTTGCTGACAAAAGCCTGTTGTTTCTGCTGCTGGTCGCGCACAGGAGCAACATTGGTCGTCGGCGCTGCCACGGCATTGCCACGGCGATGGCCGAGACGCAGACACGTGCGCACAGCAAGAGCACACATGCACGAGCACAAATGCAGGCGAAACTTGGCCGGTGGCGAGCGTGCACGGCCCAAGGAAACCACGGCGAGCTCTGGTCGTGCGCATAGCAGCTGTCCTGGTCCAATTAGGGCCGATTTGCAATTTCCAATTCTTGATTTCGGGCTGAATTGTAAATATGAAGATTTGGAAGGTTTGATCTGACTTTGATTGCACTGATCTGGTAGACTTGATTCAACAGATGACTTGGCACAAATAGAAGATAAAATTTGAGACATTTGGATGATTTTTGATATGAACTGAAAACAGAGTAGATTAGGGTAAAATAAGTCTGAATTTTGTTGATCTCGAATTCTGGGATTTAGGGTTTGATTTTGAGATACTCATAAAAGAAGAATTTGTGTTGAAAAGCATTTGGGAGGTGTTCCCTGGATTAGATTCGAATTTGGAGATGATTTGCAACATTTTGCCTTTTCAGGCTTGTAGAAAATCTGGAAAAAGGACTGATCTGCGATACTCTTGGATTGATTTGCGAAAAAGGTTTAGATGGAGAAATCTGACTGCCAACTTTTTGGATTAAGGTATTGGCATACCCTTGATCATAATCCAAGAATAATCTGGTCTGAACTTGGCTAAGACTTTGAATTAAATCTGGATTTCTGAAACTTAGGGTATTTGGGTAATATAAGATATTTCTGTTTTCGAAAACAGAAAGGAGTTGATAAATTTGGAAGTTAGAGATAGAATTGGATCTAGGTTCTGAAGGCTTTTAGGTTTAGGATAACTAATAGATCACATCTGAACAATCTGATCTTGATTTGGGGTCACAGAATAGATTTGGAGATTTTAGGGCTAGAACAGAATAAGCTGAGGCTGATTTGGCTGATCTAGAAGAGACATATGCATGCATGACTTTCAAGAAAGAAGCTTTTCATCCCAAAACTCAGGATGTTACAATAGGTGTCCCTGCATTCCGGGCACTGCCACCCGGTGACCACGGTCTCAGTGAGTGGAGCCCCAGTAACAGGCGTCCCCGCGTCCCAGGCGCCGCCACGCGGTGACCACAGTCCCAGTGAGCGGAGCCCCGGTAGTAGGCGTCCTCGCGTCCCAGGCGCGGCTACACCGTGACCATGGTCCCGGTGAGCGGAGCCCTGGGGACAAGCGTCCCCCTCGTCCCGAGCGCCGCCACCCGGTGACCACGGTCTCGGTGAGCGGAGCCCCAGTAACAGTGTCCCCGTGTTCCAGGCACCGCCACACGGTGACCATGGTCCCGGTGAGCGTAGCCAGGGGACAGGCGTCCCCCTCGTCCCGGGCACCGCCACGCAGTGACCACAGTCCCGGTGAGTGGAGGCTCGGTAATAGGCATCCCCGTGTCCTGGGTGCCGCCACCCGGTGACCACGGTCCCGGTGAGTGGAGCCCCGGTAGCAGGCGTCCCTGCGTCCCGGGTGCCGCCACACTGTGACCACGGTCCCGGTGAGCGGAGCCCCGGTAGCAAGCATCCCCGCGTCCCGGGCACCGCCACTCGGTGACCATGGTCCCGGTTAGCGGAGCCCCGGTAACAGGCGTCCCAACATCCTGGGTGTCGCCACCTGGTGACCACGGTCCTGGTGTGTGGAGCCCCGGTAGCAGGTGTCCCCGCGTCCCGGGCACCGCCACACGGTGACCACTGTCCCGGTGTGCGAGCCCAGGAGACAGGCGTCCCCCTCGTCCCGGGTGCTGCCACCCGGTGACCACAGTCTCGGTGAGCGGAGCCCTGGTAACAAGCGTACCCGCGTCCTAGGCACTGCCACCCAGTGACCACGGTCCCGGTGAGTGGAGCCCCGGTAGCAGGCATCCCCGCGTCCTGGGCGCCTCCACACGGTGACCACGGTCCCAGTAAGCGGAGACCCGGTAACAGGCGTCCCCCGTCCCGGGCGCCAGCACCCGGTGACCATGGCCCCGGTGATCGGGGCCCCGGGGGAAAGTTTCCCTCGGGAACTAGCAAGGACACTTGTCAAACATCTGGGCCCTTCGGCTGGTGAATTGACGTCGGTGCCATTCGATCCGACGGCGGCAGATGGGGTAGTTTACTAATTTGTGTCTTTTGGGGACTATTTATGCCCTTGTACACACTCTTGTGAAGGATGATTGCTTCATTCTCACTCAATACAACCAAAGTCATAGGCATCCCTTGGAGACCTCTCCCCGCGAGAGAACCTCCCTAGCAGACTTACGTCTGGGGGGTGCCAACAGGACTAGGGTCCCCACTGGGGCCTGAAACTGTATAAATCCTCACGTCAATCTCTGTGCTTGCCTGGCGGGAGGTGACTGGTCGCACGGTCAGCTCGCATCATTGTACACGTGTTACGCACGTCTGAAGAAACCTGCTGGGGTATTCGTAATACCACGACAGTTGGTGCCGTCCGTGGGGACTCGTAATGAATCGCCATGGCTCCCCTAAGAACGAGAGCTCAAACTCTCCCTTTCTGGTGGTGCCGGTCCCAGCAACCCGGCACCGCCCCAGCAAGACGTCTCCGGAGAGAGGTGTCACTTTCCTCTCCCGAGGTCCCCGGTGGAAGTGTTCCCGTCTCCCACCCGGTGACCGCGACCACGCGTGCGGAGCCTAGCGCCTGCGAACTCATGGTCTCGGTCTCCAGAGACCCCTTGCTTGGGGCCTTGGTCGAGGGCCAACTCCAAGCCCAACACACCTTGGAGGAGTTACTACGCGTCTTAGCGTGGCCCCCGGCTCTTGTCTACCCACCCCCATATTCATTTATGGAGGCACCACCGCCGTCCTTCATGGGGCTCCCAGCCACCTTCCCCGCACCGGGAATGTCTCCTACGCCTGGGGGCTTGCCGGCGTCCAGAGCCTTCCCCACGCTGGGAATGTTTCCCGCGCCTGGGGGCTTGCCGGTGCCCGGAGCCTTCCTCGCGCCGGAGATGTTTCCTGCGCTGGGAGGCCGGCCCATGACCGGAACCTTCCCCTTCTCGGGAGGTTATTTGGCACCAGGCCCGGAACCTTGAGGGCTCCACCGGTGGATCAGATCCACTTCCCTCGGGAGAAGGTCGAGCGGATGCGTACTACGAAATCTGGGGAGGCTCCCTCCTACCAACAATCGAAACTCCCCCGAACTTGCGGCCATGGTGAGCCATGCTCCCGGCCCGATCGGCGGAACCGACCGGTCGAAGAAGTCACCGCCACCTCCAGGGGAACCCAGATATCAAAGAGGTTAGCTCGACTAACCCCGAGGAGAAGAGACATTTCTGCCGCACCGGCGGGCCACTGGGACCCCGCCTCGACTCCGACAATGAGCGTGCGCTTTCGGTGTACGTGGGGGGAAGCTTCTTGGCTTCCTCGTGTCCCAATGGGGCATAGAGGCCAACCCCAAAAAATTCAGGCCCTGCTGGACATGCCCTCACCGCTCTTCGTGAAAGACGTACAGTGGCTTACCGGCCGCTTGGCCGCGCTGAGCCGCTTCGTCTCGCAGTCGGGGGAACGCGGCCTCCAGTTCTTCAAAATTCTCTGGGGCTCGAGGGGTTCAAATGGACTCCCGAGGCCCAGAAGGCATTCGATGACTTGAAGAAGTACCTCGCAAGCCCTCCAATGCTCGTGAGCCCGTCTCCAGGAGAACCCCTGCTCCTTTACCTCGCTGTGACCCCAGTCGCTGTGAGCGTGTTCCTGGTGAAGGAATAGGATGGGCAGCAGTGCCCCGTGTACTACGTGAGTGAAGCCCTCCAAGGGGCTAAGACACGGTACACGGAAGTGGAGAAGATCTGCTACGCCCTCCTCATGGTGTCCTAGAAGCTCCGCCACTACTTCCTGGGACACCCGATCACGGTCCCATCATCCCTCCCCCTGGGGGAGGTACTGCAAAACAATGAAGCCACCAGCCGGATTGGGAAGTGGGGAGCCGAGCTCGCTCCCTTCTCCCTCTCCCTCATGGGCCGTTCCGCCATCAAATCACAAGTCCTCACTGACTTTGTGGTGGAATGGACCCCCCCCGGGACGGAGGGGGATACTCTCACTGAGCCGCCTCGGCACAACGACCATTGGAAGCTCATGTTCGATGGCTCCTTATGTCTCACTGGGGCCGGCGCAGGGGTAGTCCTCCGGAGCCCTGAGGGAAGGGCGCTGGAGTACGTAGCGAGGCTCGAGTGCCCCGCCACGAACAGCGTCGCCGAGTATGAGGCCTTGCTCCTGGGGCTGCACCTCACGCGTTCCCTGGGGATCCGCCGCCTCCTAGTCAAGGGAGACTCCTAGCTCGTGCTTTGCCAAATGGACAAGTCATACTTGTGCCATGACGCAAACCTGAGCCTCTACTTGGGGGAGGTGCACAAGATGGAAAAGTACTTCGAGGGCCTGGAGGCCCGGCACATCCCCTGGAGGGGTAACGACCGTGCTGATGCCTTGGCCCGGGGACCAGCGCTTGGGAACCCCTTCTCGGGGGTGCCTTCCTTAAGGTCATCGCGAAGCCCTCGGTGGCCTCTCCGAACGCGGACCCCGAGTCCCATGACCCAGAGATCTCTGAAATCATCCGGGCCGCATACTGGATGGATCCCCTCATCTCCTTCATAAGGGGGGGAGGGGAGTCTCCCGATGAAGCCGAGGCGAAGCGCCTCCGTGCCAAGGCACGGGCATACCTCTTCCTAGAGGAGAAGCTCTACAAGCGGGGGGCCTTCGTCCTGCTCCGCTGCCTCCCACGAGTAGGACTCTAGCTCCTCGAGGATATCCACTCGGGAAGCTACGACTCTCACCTGGCGCCGCGCGTAGTCGTGGCGAAGGTTCTCCGCTAAGGTTTCTATTGGCCTACTGTGGACCGCGATGCGCAAGACCTCGTCTCCTCATGCGAGGCCTGCTAGAAAATGGCAAAGGGTTGTAACCTGCCCTCCACGACGCTGCAGACCATCCCCATCACTTAGCCTTCGTGCGCTGGGGGATGGACCTCCTTGGTCCTTTCCCCCCAACGCTGGGAGGCTACAAGTATGCAGGGGTCGCGGTGGATTATTTCTCCAAGTGGGTGGAGACTGAGCCCTTAGCCAGCATCACCTCCCGGGCGGTATAGCGGTTTTCGTGGAAGAACATCGTATGTCGTTTTTGAGGTCCCCCAAGAAATCACCATCGACAACGGGACCCAATTCGACTCAGCATCCTTTCGGGAGTTCTGCGAAGGCTTGGTGGCTACCCTCCACTTCGCCTCCATAGCTCATCCCTAGAGCAACGGAGCCGTCGAAAGGGTCAACGGCATGATCCTATAGGGATTGCGCCGGCCACTTGAGCAAACCGTCCCCAGGCGGGGTGCATAGGCGGAGGAGCTCCCAAGCATCCTCTGCTCCATGCGCACGACCCTGAGCTAGGAAACATGGCGCACTCCCTTTTCGCTCGTGTACGGGGCTAAGGCGGTCCTCCCCTCGGAGATTGGTTTCTGGTCGTGGCGGGTTGAGCTCTTAGACGGAGCTACGGCCGCAGCGTACCAAACCAACAAAGAGAACCAGCGATTGGAGATCGACCTCGTCGAGGAAGAGCGCGACCGAGCACTCCTCCGCCACACCGTCTACGAGCACGAAGTGGCGCGCGCATACAACCTGTGCATCCACGAGAGAGCTTTCCGCCTTGGGGACCTAGTCCTCAAGCGTGTGACTGACCCCCAAGCCCAGGGCAAACTCTCCCCCAAGTGGGAAGGACCCTACAGGATCTCTACGGTCCTAGGCTCGGGGGCTTATAAGCTCTCCGACCTTGAAGACCAGGAGCTGAAGCATACTTGGAACGTAGAATTGCTCCGCAAGTTCTACATCTAGCCTCCAGGCGCACTCCCTCCCCCATCGCGACTTCGCAGGGGGAGGCGCTATGCTCACTGTTCCCTCCCCTGCCGCGGTTCTGCAGGGGGAGGCGTTGTATTTCATCTTCATTAATACAAATGGATTTTCGTTCAACTCTGAAATTTTTGGCAGATCTTTATCTCTCCGCCTCCAAGGCGATGCCCTCTCTATGAGGATGCCCTCCTGGCGAGGATGTGCTCTCCGTGAGGATGTGGGCTATCACAGCCTAAAAGTCCCTACGATGGGAGCCCCACTCCCGTAGGGCGGCTTACAGTAACTCCTCATGGACTGAGGGGGTAAGCGGCAACCCAGTTCTGATGAACTGCGGTAGCGAGTCACTTTGAGGGATTAGTCCCCCCCAAATACTCTACACCCGCAGCCGGGTCACGGAACCCTTTATTGGGAGCGGCTTTATCCCTTTACGGGTCATTGGCCCATCCTCCTCCGAGAGCGGCTTTATCCCTTTATGGGTCATTGGCCCATGGTCTCCCGGGAGTGGGCTCCCCCCTTTGCAGGTCATGGGATTCCCTATTCTCAAAATTCTTGACTATCTTCAGAATTTCTTAGTCGGAAAACCCTTCACCGGCTCCTCGTTATCACAGTGACTGGAGGAATCTCTTTCCGGGCTCCGGAATTCTTCTACCGGAAAATCCCTCACCGGCTCCCCGTCATCATGGCGACCGGGGGAATGTCTTTTCGGGCTCAAGAATTTCTCGGCCAAAAAACCCTTCACCGGCTCCCCGTAATCACGGCGACCGGAGGAATGTCTTTCCGGGCTTCGGAATTTTTCGGCCGAAAAACCCTTCACCGGCCCCTCGCTCTGCCGGGGCCGGGAAGTTTTTGATCGGGGGCTAGGCGCCCCCGGTGAATATTGGCGTCTGGGCCTCTTGTTCCTTACCCACAGCGCGCTGCGCCAAGCTGCACCCCCCTGTGGGGGGGGGGGGGGTAACCCGGGCCCAGACAGGAGATAACAACCCTCGAGCAAATTCAAGGAACAAGCAAATTCGAACAGCTTTATTAATTCAACATTGAATTGGGGGACAACTCCCCCCGATGGTCTAAAGCACCCCCGGGACAACAAGCCTCATGCGCATACAAGATACAATCCGGGAAGCTGAGCTCCCACGGGAGATTGCCTCGGAGGACAACCCCCTCCGGTGGGCACCCACGTATAATATTCCCGGAGACCTTCAGATAGCTCTTGCGAGAGGTCCTTGTACAAGCACCTTATGCGCCTTTGGGCCCTTCGAAGGAGGTCCTCAGGCCAGCACTCGTAGCTGATTGGGGGGATGTATCTGAAGTGGAGGGACCCTCTGGGACCCTGGTTTAAGAGGGGATAACTCGGCGCGACAATTGTCAAAGTTGTCTAAATGCCACTCCGGGAGCCACTGTAACCGGATTGGCTCCTAGCAGATATCCCCCGCCGGCAAGGCCCCGGGAGCCAGCCCAAAGGCTGGCCTAGAGGCAAGCCTTAACAAAGAGAGAGCGGCCCTAGCACTACCCGGGCTGTGCCCCCCAGACCCACCGGGTCCCGGGGACGCTTCCCCCTTGGGGGAACACACTTTGGACACCTGTTTCGCCAGCAAAAGCAAATTTCATTTCATTGAGAATATTAATTACAATTCTCCGGGGCTTCCTCTAAGAAGCTACTGGGAGAAAAAATCTAACAAAAAAAGGACCTATCTAAAGGTCCGGGGGCGGAGACTCATACTTGCCCAATGTCGTTCCCCCCCCCCACGGGAGGTCTCCCTCCCCGCCCGGCGCCCTTCCTCTGCGGCACCGGTGCCGGGTCCTGAGCCCGAATGATCCAATCGTAGAAGTCCCCCGCCAGCTCCTCCAATTCTCGCTGCTGCGGTTCAAAGAAGCTGGGGAAGCTCGGGGAAGCCAGCCCCCAACCACCTGGGCATTGGTCCCCTGGCTCCACAAGGGCCACGGCCATGGCGACCACCGGGACCGCTAGGCCGCGGGCTCGGGCGTCAGCGGCCTCCGGAATCACGAAAACTTGCACGTTGAGAAAGCGCATAGCCTCCGTGAGTGAGGCCGGTGCCGAGCCGGAGCCTCCCCCTGGCCCAAGGCTGACCTCGAGCCCTTCAAGGGCTGAGCGAACAGAGCGCTCCGCCTCGGCGACCGCCCGGGAGCTGGAGTCCTTGAGCTCCCTCTACGCGCTCTTCTTCACCTTTGCCTCCCTCCGGAGGTGAGCGTTGGCGTCCTCCAATGCGAGGAGCTGAGCCCGGACCTTGGCCAGCTCCTCGAGGGCTTCATCTCTCCCGGCATAGAAGGCGGCGGCCTTGTCCTCGACCTCCTTTAGCGCCTCCTCGAAACACTCCTCGATGCCCCGGGAGATGGCCGCTCCTTGTGGACTCATGCGTTGGACGTGCGCGATGCACAAGGTGAACTTTAGGGGGGAAGTCCCCGAACGCGATGGGGGCGAACTCACTGGAGGTGGGGGGAGATTAGCTCTGAGCAGCGCTCGCTAAGAGTCCCCAATCGGATGTAGGTCCGGACCTTTGGGGTTGGGAACTCACCGCTGGTAGGCCCTCTCCATCCGTCCCCGCAGGTGATGTGGACATGCTCAGTCCTGGTAGTAGTCCCCACCACAGGGGAGTCATCATCCGAGGAGCTGGACGTCAGCACCTCCGGGGAAACATGGCCCTTGGGGGGAATGAAAAGTCCCTTCCCCTTCCTGGGCTGTGGGACCCCCGAGACCACCGGGAGAGGCCCAGTCGAGGGACTCGCTCCCTCATCCACCGGCCACTTGAAGCGCGGCGGGGACATCACTAGAAACCGTACCGCGGGGCGGTCCAGGCCCGCCGGGTCTGGGACTGCCGGCGGTGTGGCCACCAGAGAACACAATGGGGTGTAGTCCGCCAAGTCAGACTCCCATCCGTCACTGGTTGCCCTCGCCTTCTCTCCCGAGTCGGCGGGAGCTTCGAGGAGGCGCATGAACTCCCCGGTCATCCCTCGGCCAGTGGAGAGTTCTCCCTCCGGGAGGGGCGAAGTTGCCTCGGTCGCCGGGGTGGCCCGTGTAGTCAAGGGAGGAGTGTCTGCCCCCGTCGGTAAGGCCAGAGTCTCCACGGGCGTAGAGCCCGGTGTCGTGACCGGGCCCAGGGCTTTGCGCGCCTTAGTGTGTTTTGGCTTTGGGCCCCCGGCGGCCTCTTCCCCCGCTTATGCAAGCCAGGGGGTGGGGAGAGGCTCCCTTTCCGGCAACGTCAGCCCGAAGGCCTCCGCCACCAAGTTACGTGGGGGGCACTCGCCGATGACTCACACGATATGCTTGTGTTCGTCATCATAGTACCTCCCGAGGAGGTTTTTCACCTTCTCTCGGGAGGCCGGGTATGCCCGGATTGCAAAAAGCAAAAAGTGTTAGCCAAAATAACAAGGATCGGGACACAAGTCCCCAGGCACTTACGTTGGGCCACCGGCATCTGCGGGGGACCGGTGTGGTGGGCACATCCTGATCCCCCTTCGCCCGTGCATGAAGGGGGTGATCCGGAGGAGCTGGCGCTCCTCCGCAAGTTCCCTCATCGACCTTTGGGCCCGGACGCCCGCCATCTCGCCGAGGAGCCCCAACTCTTCGGCTTTCCAGACCGGCAGTAGGAGGGAGGCTCAGGGGAATAGGTCACCCCAGAGTCTCGGACCCAGAGATAGAACCATCTCTGGAGCCAGTCCCACCAGTGGTCCCAGGAGGCCACCACCGGTTATTCGTCTACTCTGGCCTATAGCAGCTGCACCATGATGGAGCCGAAGGCGGACTTCGGCCCTCCTGTGATCACCTGCGAGCCCCTCGCCGAGGGCTCGTAGAAGTTCTGGAGCAACTGGAGTGTCGGCTCCCGTCTGGTGGCTGTCTCGCACAGCCAGATGAAGAGGCCCATCCACACGAGGGTGTTGGGCGTTAAGTGGTTTAACACCACCCCATACTCCCGAAGGAACTCCCGGAGCAACGGGTGCACTGGGAGCCGCAGGCCGACCTCCACAAAGGCTTAAAAAATGACCACCTCCCCAACCAGGGGGCGAGGGGTCATCTCGTTCCTCCTGGGGATCCGGACGTCCCCGTTCGGGAAGACCTTCCGGTCCACAAGGGACGTGAGATCCCCTGATGTGAACTCGGTTGTCCCGAGGAAGTCCGTGGTGACTTGCTCCGGGGGCATTTCGGCAACTTTCGCACGTCCTTTAGGGGCCATATGTTTGGGTGAGGACCACCGGGCAAGTGCTACTGGGAGTTAGATCTTCGGAAGAAGCTCCGTGCGCTGGTGAGGATTGTGGGGCTAGGGTTTGGGTGTGAGCCCTCCGGACCCCCCGCGGCCCTACTTATAGGGTCTGATTCGGCCCCGATGGACGACGCGTGGCCCTTCGAGGTTGATCTAAGCCATTAATTTCAAACTTCCTGCGCGAATCGAAGAGGCGTGTGGGAAATGAAGCGCCAAACATCGAAGTACCTGAACCCATGATGGCTGGCGGCGCGAGTGAATCAAGACTCACGGGTTCATAATGACCGATGGCACCGTCATTTAATGTGAGGCGTAGGAACCAAAGCGCCCCTGTGCTCCAGAGGTTCCCTTCGGGGGAATATTTTCCCGGTGATCCAAGTCATCCCCCCGGGACCCAGAAGTGTCCCCGGAGGGTATGGGGTGCTGCTGTTGGGGGCAATCTTTGACCTAAATGTCCCCCTCGTCCCGGGCGCCGCCACCCGGTGACCACGGTCCCAGTGATAGGCGTCCCCACATCCTGGGCGCCGCGACCCAGTGACAACGGTTTCGGTGAGCGGAGCCCCAGTAGTAGGCATCCCCGCGTCCCGGGCGTCGCCACACGATGACCACGGTCCTGGTGAGCGGAGCCTCGGGGACAGGCGTCCCCCTCGTCACGGGCGCTGCGACACGGTGACCACGGTCCCAGTGAGCAAAGCCCCGGGGACAGGCGCCCCCTCGTCCCGGGTGCCGCCACCAGGTGACCATGGTCCCGGTGAGCGGAGCCTCGGTAGCAGGCGTCCCCGCGTCCCTGGTGCCACTACACGGTGACCACGGTCCCAGTGAGCGGAGCCTCAGTAGCAGGTGTCCCCGCGTCCCGGGCCCAATGAGCGGAGCCCCGGTACCAGGCGTCCCCGTGTCCCGGGCGCCACTGCCCGGTGACCACGGTCCCTGTGAGCGGAGCCCTGGTAGTAGGCGTCCCCGCGTTGTGGGCGCCACCACACGGTGACCACAGTCCCGGTGAGCGAAGCCCCGGTAGCAGAAGTCCCCACGTCCTGAGCGCCGCCACCCAGTGACCACAGTCTCGCTGAGCGGAGCCCTGGTAACAAGCGTCCTTGCGTCCTAGGCGCCGCCACCTGGTAACCACGGTCCCTTCGAGCGGAGCCCCAGTAGCAGGCGTCCCTGTGTCCCGGGCGCCGCCACACGGTGACCACGGTCCCGGTGAGCGGAGCCCAGGGGACAAGCGTCCCCTTGTCTCGGGCGCCGCTACCTGTTCACTATGGTCCCAGTGAGAGGAGCCCTGGTAACAAGCGTCACCGCGTCCCGGGCACTGCTACCTGGTGACCACAGTTCCGGTGAGTGGAGCCCCGATAGCAGGCGTCCCCGCCTCCCGGGCGCCGCCACACGGTCACCACGGTCCAGGTGAGCGGAGCCCCGGGGACAGGTGTAACACCCTGGTTTTGGGGGTGAAAATTTATTTTCATGAAAATCATGCATGCATATATTGTTGCATCTAGGCCCTTATGCCTGATTTTGATGATTAATGAAAACAAGCGTTTCAGACTAATTGTGTTTCTTGAGCTATTTGGATACAGTGTTCTCTAGGCAAAGATTTGTAAGATGATCAAGATAGAGTCATACGAACCCAAGTACAAAGATGAGATGCAATTCGTAAGACTGAAGTTGCAAAAGATCTAAGGTAAATTTTGTTTTTATTTTTACTGATCGGGGTGTTTGGAGTTTGATCGGTTTATAGACATTTGTTTTTAGTTTAAACCGTACTATTAAGAGGGGTCGCAAGTTCTCTCTACATTTCCAGCATAAACAGAGAAACTCTTAGGTCATTGCATTCATTCATCTTGGTTGGTTTTGTGTTTTTAATAATTTGGTTGTCAGATGATTTTTGGTAATAGGAACTCTTTTTGAAGTTTACTGATTTATCTAGGCCGATCTAGGTCTTGATCCTGTTGACAAAAGTATAGAATTTTAAATTATCTTTCAAACGAGCTATAAAACACTGAAATCATTTCTGGATCAAATGTTATGACTATTTTTATCCACATTGACAGTCAGCATGTGATGCTGACAGTCAGCCTGAATGTCAGTTTGTTTAACTGCCATTTGTCCAGAGAGCTCACTTTTTGAGCTCAAACTTTTTGACTTACGCTGACTGTCAGTATGTGTTTCTGAATGTCAGCATGAGTTTTGACCACATTTGCTTTGTTTCTGAGTTTGTTTAAATTGGATGTTTTTTTGGTTGTTGCTGACTGTCAGCATGAGCAATTTCTTTCCATAGGCGACCACAAACGGCTCGCTAAGTTTTATCCGTGATCTTTTGATCAAGTCTTGAGTTTTGTGATCCACTGAGTGTTCTGTTCGCATCATTTGCATACTTAGAGTTTCGCGGTGATTGTTAGAGGTTTAGAAGAGACCTTGCAACTTATTACTCTTGGTGAACGCCCTCACCTAGACGGTTTGGTGGCGTGGCCGTTGATCTCTCCATTTCAGAGATTGTCGGAGAGACTCGGCGTGATTGTAAAAGGCATTGGTGCTCGCCTTTCCAGAGTAGACAAGGAGCAGCCATTAGTGAGAAATATCCTTCGTTAATATTGAAGCAAGACTCATTCATTTGAGTGTTTCAACGAGGAGTAGGGGAGACCGGGCGTGTCTCCGAGACCTCAAGATAAATCTTCGTGTTTGTCTTCTATTCCTCTTTCTTTTTAATTGTGCAATATATTGTTCAATTGTTTCAGTTCTCTTTATTTGCAAAAATTGTTTCATTTGAAAAGTTTTAAAGCCTCCTATTCACCCCCCTCTAGTCAGCATCCTCGATCCTAGGCGTGGTATCAGAGCGTGGTCTCTCTTTGACTAGGCTTCATCGCTTAGAGAGAGGATGACGTCAAATGAGGGTTTTCATCTCAGTCATACCAGACGTGCACCTATCTTTGATGGGACTAACTATCCGTATTAGAAAGTGCGCATGTCAGTGTTTCTAGAGGCCATGGGGCTTGATGTTTGGGATATAGTTAAGCTTGGGTTTACTCCTCCGGATGATCCGGCAAGTCAATCTGATGACGATAGGAGAAAACTCCACTTAAACTCCCATGCCAAAAATTCTCTCTTTGCCGGCTTGTCCTTAAATGAGTTCAACCGTGTGAGCAACCTTACCACCGCTCACAAGGTTTGGACTTGTCGGGGGAAATCTCCGCGGGACTAAGTCCAGGTAAGTTGCGTCACGTTTGCCCGGGGACTTGGCCTCCGGCCCCTCCCCGGGCGCCGCCATTTGGCCCCCGGGACCTGGCCTCCGGCGCCGTCCCGGGCGCCGCCATTTGTCCAGGGACGTGGTCTCCGGCCGCTCCCCGGGCGCCGCCATTTGGCCCCCGGGACATGGCCTCCGGTGCCCTCCCGGGTGCCGCCATTTGCCCGGGGACGTGGTCTCCAGCCACTCCCCGGGCGCCGCCATTTGGCCCCCGGGACATCGCCTCCGGCGCCGTCCCGGGTGCCGCCATTGGCCCGGGGACGTGGTCTCCGGCCGCTCCCCGGGCGCCGCCATTTGGCCCCCGGGACATGGCCTCCGGCGCCGTCCTGGGCGCCGCCATTTGCCCGGGGACGTGGTCTCCGGCTGCTCCCCGGGCGCCGCCATTTGGCCCCCGGGACATGGCCTCCGGCGCCGTCCCGGGCAAATCCATTGGCCCGGGGACGTCGCCTCCGGACTCTCCCCGGGCGCCGCCATTTGGCCCCCGGGGACATAGCCTCCGGGCTCTCCCCGGGCGCCGCCGTTTGGCCCCCGGGACATGGCCTCCGGCGCTGTCCCGGGCCTCCTCGCCCTCCTAAAGGTAAAGTCTCGAGTTGTTTGTCACGTGCAGGTCACGCGAGGAGCGCCTCGGGAATCAACGACCACCTGTCAAGCATCCAAGGCGTTTGACTGGGAGAAGGACGGTCCTACCCTTCAATACGACAGTGGCTTCCGGGGTAGTTTAGGTTTTTTGCCTCTTTTTGGGGCTATAAATAGCCCTTGTACCCCTCTGTTGTAGAGGATCGGATCACTTTTATTGGAATAGCTAAACTCATAGGCGTGCTCCGGAAGCCTCTCCCCCGGAGAGAGCCTCCCCAGCCAACTCCGGTCGGGAGCGCGTCGACAGGACTAGGGCCCCCACTGGGACCCGAACCTATATAAATCCTCGTGTCATTTCTTGTGCTTGTCCGGCGGGGGAGGACCGGTCATCCGGTCAACCCGCGCCGCGTAATCTTCGCTAGGATCATTCTCAAAACCTGCCGGGGTATTCGCAATACCACGATAGGACCACTCTCGAGGAAATATGCGAGGGCACTACAAAAGTCAAGGAGGAAAAGTTGCTCATGATTAGGCAACGATATGAGACATTCACCATGTCACCAACTGAGTCCATAGATTCTATGTTTACTCGGTTGAACAACATGGTGAATGAGCTCAAGGGGCTAGGAGTTGTTTTTACTAACATCAAAATTGTGAGAAAAATGCTCAGGGCCCTTCCGGAGAGTTTTGACACACTAGTGACTGTTCTCACCAACTCTGACCTATCATCGACCACGCCTACTGATCTCTATGGGAACCTCATCACCCATGAGATGCATCAAAAGGAGAAGAAGGAAGCGGCCGAACCATTGGAGACGAAAAACAAGACGTTGGCTTTCAAAGCCGGTTCCAAAGATGACTCAAGCGATGGATCCTCCGATGAGGATCTAGCCCTCATGGTAAAGAATACTCAAAAGTTTCTTCGCAGGTTGCACAAGAAAGGAGTCAACATCGACAAAAGACCAAAGGGGTCAAAACAAGCAAACTTCAAGGACATCATATGCTATGGATGTCACGAAAAGGGACATATAGCCTCAAGATGTCCAAACAAGAACAATACTTGGGACAAGAAGAAGAAATTCTTCAAGAAGAATAATGGTGCAACCAAAGAAGCCTGCTTCGGAGAATGGATGTCCAGAGGAGAAAGCTCAGACTCCGACTCCGATAACAAAGAAGGATGTTCCAAGAAGCTAGCCGGACTAGTTCTCGGCTACATTAACACATAGACAAGTACATCCTTCTATCTTATGGCTAAAGGTGATGAAAAGGTATATTGATCCTTCATATGATGAACTAGTTGAAATGATTAGTGAATTGAATGAGGTTTTTGGAATCACAAAGAAAAAGTATAGAGCACTTAAAGAAGAGCATTCTTCTTTACGCACTCAATACTCAGAGCTAAAAGATTCATATGAAAGTCTTCTCATGAAAGATATCACTAAAGCACCATCTAAGGTAGACATAGCAATTTCTTGTGATCTAGATGATAATCCTTCTAATGCTATCCCTCAAAATAATATGACTACTAATTGTCATAATTCTCTTGATATACCATGTGCTTTAAATGAAATAATTTTAAATGAAAATAATGAACTTAAGGCACAAATTGAGAAGCTTGGAAAAGGATTAGAAAATTGTTATAAAGGAAAAGTATCTCTTGATCTTATTCTTAATAAACAAAAATGCTCATTTAGAAAAGAAGGATTTGGATACTTTCCGAAGAAAGGAAAGAAATTAAATGAAAAACCGTCTTTGTAAAAGCATGCAACACATTTTGCTTTAAATGCCATGAAACAGGTCATTCACATGATGCTTGTCCTTTAATGACTTCAACTTATTTTGATACTTGTAACATGCTCAAAAGGTCATAAAAAGGATATGCTATAGCAAAGTTTGTTAGTGCACCCATGCTAAATATAAAGAAGAAATCAATTTGGGTGCCCAAAGCTTTGATTGCTAACATCGAAGGACCCAAAAGGGTTTGGGTACCTAAAAGGACTTGATTTTTTGTAGGTGAACTACAAGACCGGTGGAAAACATTGGGTGCTAGACAGCGGATGCTCCGAACACACGACCGGCAACAAAAAGATATTCTTCTCATTAGAAGATAACTCAAGTGAAAACCAAAAGATCACCTTTGGCGACAATCGTCAAGGAAATGTGGTCGGCTTGGGTAAAATTGCAATGTCCAATGATCTTTCAATTTTGAATGTTTTACTTGTTGAATCTCTGAACTTTAATTTGCTTTCCGTTGCACAAATTTGTGATCTTGGATTTCGTTGCATTTTTTATCCTAAAGAAGTTTTAGTTGAAAGTTTAAAAGATAATTTTTTGATTTTCAAAGTGTTGGGGGAAAATCTCCATGACTAAGTCCACGTAAGAGGCTGTTCCATTTGCCCTGGGACAAAGCCCCCGGTGGCTGTCCCGGGCGCCGCCGTCCTTCTGGAGACAGAGGTCTCCGGTCCCAGGTCACTTGAAGGTCACGCGAGAAGCGCCTCGGGAATCAGCGGACACCTGTCAAGCATCCAAGGTCTTTGACTGGAAGAAGAACGTCGCTACCCCTTGATCCAACAGTGGCAGGCGGGGTAGTTTAGTCTTTTTGCTTCTTTTGGGGCTATAAAAGCCCTTGTACACCTCATGTAAGAAACAATCTCTCATTATTACTTGGAATAGACAATCTCACAGGTGTGCTCCGGAGCCATCTCTCCCCCGAGAGAGCTCCCCTAGCCAACTCCGGTTGGGAGCACACCGACAGGACTAGGGCCTCCACTGAGGCCCGAACCTATATAAAACCTCGGGTCATTTGTTGTGCTTGTCCGACGGGAGAGGACCGGTCACTCGGTTAGCTCGCGTCGTATTTTCTTCGCTAGGATCTTCCACAAAACCTGCCGCGCATTCACTATACCACGACAGTTGGCGCCGACTGTGGGGACTCGTGATGAGACGCCATGGCTCCTCCAAGAATGAGGGCCCGTGTAACACCCTGAGTTAGGGGTGAAAACTTCCTTTTTCATCAATAGCATGCATGCATGTATCTGTAGAATAGCCAGATCAGTATCTATCCTAAGCCCTAAAATCTCCAAAATCTATCCTGTGACCTCAAATCAAGATCAGATTGTTCAGATGTGATCTATCAGTTGCTCTGAACTTAAAAGTCTTCAGAACCTAGATCCAATTCTATCTCTAACTTTCAGAAGTATCAACTCCTTCTATTTTCGAAAACAGAATACCTTATATTACCCTAAGTACTCTGAATTCAAATTTAATCTAAATCTTGACCAAGTTCAGACCAGATTATTCCTGGAATATGATCATGGGTATGCCAATACCTTAAACCAGAAAGTTGGCAGCCAGATTTTATCATCTAGACTTTTTTTCACAAATCAGTCCAAGAGTTATCGCAAATTAGTCCTTATCTGATATCTGAAAACCCAAAAAGGCTAAAATCTCCAGATTAACTTCAAACTCAAAATCTCTTCAGCAAATCTTCTCAAAATGCTATTTGCCACAAGTCTCTCTTCTGTTCAGATATCAAAATCAAACCCTAAATGCCAGAATTCGAAATCGACAAAACTCAAGTCTTACTTTACTCTAATTTACCCTATTTTCAGTTTGTATCAAAAACTATTCAGATGTACCAAATCTTATCAACCATCTTTGCCAAATATCTTGTTGAATATAATCTACCAGATTAGTGAAATCAATTTCAGTCTAAACCTTCCAGAATTCCAGATTTACAGATCAGTCCAAGACTCAAAGATTTGAAATTGCAACTCAGCCCATTTCGACCAGGACAGCAGCAAGCATTCGACCAGGCCGTTTACTGTGCGGACGACCAGGGCTCGCCGTGGTTTCCTTGCGCCGTGCACGCTTGCCGCCGGCCAAGCTTCGCCGCACTTGTGACCGTGCATGCCGGTGCGCACGTGTCCTCGCTCCAGCTAGTGCCGTGGCAAGGTCGCTGCTACGTCGACGACCAGCGCTTGCTCCCGCGCGCGATCAACGGCTTTTTGTCAGCAACTCCACGCCACGTCGCTTCGCCGCGCCAGTAGTTGTCGCCACCGCTCGCTACAGCTTTGCCAGGTCCCGATGAGGCGACACTGTGATCAGCTGCAAGCTTGTCGCCGTCACATCACCGCTCCTTGCTGTGTCTTCGCCGCTGATGTCCAGCACGCAAGCAATCTCATCACAGCAGCCAATCACTTCATTGTCTCCTCCTTGCAAGCTTCGCCTGGCCTATTTAAACTCCTTTGTGTTCAGCAGCTTCTCCACACTTCACCAGAAACCAGCCAAATTCCAAATCTCGCTGTTTCAGTCATCTTCTCCGGCGAGCCGTCGAGGAGGCTCACGGTGCCAGCGCTCTACACTTAATCTCCTGCCAAATTAAAGCCATCAGTGAGTTCCCCTACTCATTCTCTCTGTGTAGTACTATTTAATTGCTCACCGGTGACCCCTAACGCCGGCGATCACTGGAATTGTCAATTGCCCTGTTCCTGTAATGTGGCTCAATCCAGTACAAATTAGCCTTCGATTCTGTAAACAAAATTGATCAGTAAGCTAATTCAAGCATGCCTGTGAACTTAGAGCAATCAATTGATCCCAATTTGAAGCTATTCCCGATTTTGCAATTTATCAGTTGTTGGCTCTCGTCGCCAAGCCACACCGGCGATCCTCCGGCCAAATTGACGTCGCCAGTAGTTTACTCATACCCTTCTATCACTCCTAGAGCAAGGAATCGAGTTCAATCGGCTTGTGTTGAAAATGCCCAAATCCAGTGCTTCTTCTCCGGCGCCGATCACCGGAAAGCTTGTTCCAGCCGTTTCAGCCCAAATCACCTTGTCTTTTAGATGCGCCTTAGCCTCCTGAGCATTTTTGTCTTCTAGCCCGACACCTAGATCAGCCTAGATCAAAAGATATAGCTTTGCCAAGTTTGTGTCCAGAAATGATCCAGTGCAGTGTGTTCATCTCAGTTCATCATCAAATTTCTTGCTTTCCAGCCATTTCTTGCCCTAGATCCTGTTGACTTAATTGTTCCTGTTATCAAAGCCTACCTCCTAGACAAAGTGGTGCATCCTTTGGAGCTCCATATCAAAAGTTATGCTAAGCCCTAGTTTTTGGCATTATCAGCTCAATGCCAGAGCTTATCAGCCAGTGGCATTGACCTTGTTTACCCACTTCTGGTTGTGTAAGTTGAAAACCACTTTGTCCACTGAATTTGTAGAGTTGTGATCTACATTTTCTTCTACTACCACAACTTGAGATAAGCACCCTAGCTTTTCTTAAAGCTATGTCCAAGCTTTGATCCGAATGTCGATCTGTTGACATTCGCTGTTTTGATTAAATCAGCCACAAAATTGTTATCCCTATTGTAATCCTGAAACCCTAAGATTATCTAATCACCATCCTTAGCCCAAATTCCTTGAAACCCTAGAATCTCAGTTCAGTTTGCAGTTCAAATTATCTCCAGTTTAGTTCAATCATGCTTGTTGAGCATTTCTGCATATAAGTCATAAAACATTTTAATATTATAAGTAATCATTGTGTGTTTGTTTGTCGCCGAGTAGATTCAGAAGCTGACTTTGAAGATTTTGCTGTTGACCCGTCATCGACTGCTGTATCTTACGACGCGGAAGGCAAGTCATATCCTTGGTCATCTTGAACCTATATTTTAAATGTTGCTATAATATAACTTTGAATATAGGCAATATTGCATGTGAAAGATTGAGAATGGTTGATTTATGAGTTGGCAGTACTAGACTGGTTATTTGTGAAATGTGAAATAAACAAGTTTTGAGCCATGAACTATTATATGTATTATTATACTTATATTCATGAAATAAAACCCCTAGCCATGACCAGAAAAATGGTGTGGAATGGCTGTAGCACTGGAGGTGCTAGACTGCAAAGGATATGCAGGCACTGAAGGTGCAGGGTTGTGGATGGTCTGGTCACTGGCATATAAGGACTAGAACCTTGTGTTGTGCGTCTAGTGGCATGAACAACGTGCTAACCGCAAGCCTGGTATGGGACAGGCCTGAACAAGTAATTATGTGGATCGCACATGAAACCCCTGCATGAGATGTGTAGTGGTGCACGATAAACACGGAGCGCGGCTCCCACACATATCACTGAAGGTGATCAAGCACGCTGACCCAGTAATGGGAATAAGCAAAGGGGTGGAGGTTTGGATACAACCTGCCACAACTGTGTCTCGCTGAGAGCCACAGGGTCAGGGGTGAATTGTAAGTGATGCATAACAAAAGTTCTTGTTATCTCCACCTTGCCACTCACACATGGTTGTGAGGAGGGGTCTAATCATTTTGATAGGATGGGCTTGAAAGTGGAATATCTTGAGGGTAAATTGGTACCTCTCTGCAGAGTTAAAGACGTATTCGAATACTCCGATCTCCCGGGTTTATAGGAGTCTGCTGCGGTGGATTAAATCCACGGGGTGTGACACAAGTACTATTTTCTAAATAAAATATGTTTTAATCAAGATTACCCAAATGACATGTGTTGTCATGATAAGGAGTGATGCTGTGGGCTGTCGTGTGTCGACGTGTCGCGGTAGTGCTATAATTTAGTGAACATGAATGATGATGTTATATTATGAAAAGTGCTGCCATGAGCTGAAATAAGACGAGTTGAGAAAGAAAAAGATTATTTTACAAATATCCATAATTCTTGACTAGTCTAGATTCATATCATCACTACTATATGTATCTACTCTTACCTATGACTTGCTGAGTACGTAAGTGTCACCCTTGCAACATTCAACTCAATAGATGGAGCCTACCTTGATCAAGATGATGGCATGGAGTACTTCGTGGACCCAGAAGGAGGAGAATCAGTTCCGCCAGAACCCTGAAGTGTGTTGTTCTGCCGTCAACTTCTTTTGTGGGAGGGTCACCTATCTTCTGCTGTGTAGTTAAATATTTTGCTAAACCCTGAATGCCTTGTAGGCATTGTAATCCTTTATGTAATATTAAGGCCAGCAGGCCACACTGCTTAATATTTTGCTAGTACTCTGTTGCAATGTAATATACTCCTGTGTTTGACTCATCCTGGGAAGTCAAAGGTTTGTGAGAATGGAACTAGCTGCAGCGAGCTAGGACTCTACAGGAGTAGTTGTTGTCCCAGTTTTGGGGCGCGACAGCCCGCGCCCTTCCCAGTGACCCGGCGCCGCCCGTCTGGGACACGACCATCCTGGCGCTTCCGCTCGGAGGCGGCCAGACTCAGGTCCCGCCTCCCACCTTCCCTGTTAATTTGGGTGGTTTGACCTCCGGGTTAGTCCCGGTGACCGCGGTCGCCTCGGCCGGGACCAATCTCCCCCCGACGGCTTCCCCGGCTCCCCGGGACGCCTTGCTTGAGGTGGAGGGCCAACTCCGCACCCAGCGCTCTATGGACGAGCTGCTCCGCATCTTGGCGCGGTCACCGGCCACCACATACCCGCATTACCCATTCCTGGGGGCTATGCCCCCGTTTATGGGTCACTTGGTGGCCCCTCTGGCCCCCGGAGGCCAGGCCGCTCCGTACGATCCCGCCGGAGGGTACCCTCCCCCGGCGGGCAATCCGTCCGGAGCCTTTCCGGCGCCGGGAGCCTTCCCGATGCCGGGGGTTAGTTTATGCCCGGGGCCTTCGCGGTACCGGGGGGACACCCTGTTCTGGGCCCATTCCCGGGGCCGGGGGCCCACTACATGCCGGGGGTTTTCCCTGTGCCGGCAGCCAGTCCCGCCCCACGAGTTGCGTTTACCGCACCGGGGGCGGTTGACAGAGCAGCTCCTGTGCCGCAGCGGACCCCCCTACGATGGTGCCGCGGGCCCAGACGTCACCGCGGGGGTTCCCCCCTCTCTGGTTCTGGATAATACAGGGGTTTCCCCCTTTTCGGTTCCGGGCGTTGCAGCGGGGATCCCCTCCCCGATTCCAGATAATACAGGGGTTTCCCCCTTTTCGGTTCCGGGCACCGCCAGGGGGGGCTCCCCCTCACCGGCCCCGGTAGTGCCCGGGCCGGTAGCTACAGTGCATGAGCTCACTCCTCCCCCGGGGCCGCCCTTGAGGGCGCCTCCGGCGGATCAAGTCCACTTCGCCCAGGAGGAGGTTGAGCGAATGCGTGCAACTAAGTCCGGGGAGGAACTTCCCCCGGGTCGCGGACGTGGAGAGCTTCGCTCCGGCTCCGGCCAGGGGAAGAGACCCGCCGAAGAACCAATCTCTCCAGGGGAGACCCCGGACGTCTTGGAGGTCAGCTCCAACCCGGAAGAAAAGCGCTGCTACCGCCATGCCGGCGGACCTGTTGGGCCACTTCCCGACTACGACAACGAGCGCGCGTCCCCTGTCAAAGGGGACAGCGACCGGGACTCTCCTCGAGAAGTGGAGGGGGCCAACTAGTCGCTGTGCCGCGGACTATGAAGCATTCGATGGCCGCGGCCTTACCGCCCGCCGCACATCGAACACTATAACGGTGAGGCCGATCCTTACGAATTTGTGCAGGTGTATTCCACAGCCATCTCGGCTGTTGGGGGGGGACGAGACGGTGCAATGCAACGTCTTCCCCCTCTACCTCACCGAGATCGCCCGCTCGTGGTTCTACAACTTGAAGGCCAGCTCCATCAAGTCCTTCGCGTAGCTCAAGCGCGAATTCTGCGCGAACTTCCAGGGGAACTACGTGCATCCTGGATTCCTCGCAACTCTACACCGTTCGGCAGAGGACGGGGGAGACCATCCGTAGCTTCTTCAAGTGCTTCGCTCAGGTTAAGAGCAAAGTGGCTCACGTCCCCGACTCCACAGTCATTGAGGCGTGCAAGAGCGGGATCCTCACCGGGGAGCTTCATCAGAGGCTCTCCCGGAGCTACCCCTCCTCCGCCGACGAGCTCTTCAACGTGCTTGAGAAGTACGCTCGGGTGGAGGAGGACGACCTCTGGAAGAAGAACCAGGGGGCTCCCGCCCCTGCTGACCGGGGGGCCAGGGACCCCCCTCAAACGCCCCAAGCAGGGGGTTCGTAACGAGCCACGGCCTCAGGACACCTTTGTCCTCGAGGGCGGAGGTGGCTCACGCGATGCCTCGAGGGGCAATTGCCCCTTCCCCAAGCCGAAAGACCGTGGAGGACAGTCGTCCAGCGGTGGAGAAGGTCCCACGGCAGGAAGCAGGGAAGGCCCGTGGTGCACCTTCCACAGGTCCAGTACCCATGCCACCCGGGAATACCACCAACTGATGCAGTAGTTCGCCGCGTTCCTCGACCAGCATGGGCAGGGGGGGCGACTCCGGCCTCCTTGCCCCCTCAGCCGGCCTTACCGGCCCTTCCTGCTCCCGTGGAGGGACAGCAGGGACGAACGCCGGAGGGGGAGCCGTCCGAAACTCTCCCCTTCCAAACCTCCCAAAGGTGTGTTAGCGTCATCACGGGAGGGTCCGCTTCCGGGCGGGACTCTAAGCACCAACGCAAGGAGTACGCCCGCGAAGTAAACGTGGTGGGGGTGCTGCATACGTCTCCGCCACCCAAGTGGTCGGACGTCCCCCTTGTAGCTTCTAGGCCCCTAAAGAGTGTTTTGGAAATTAATGACAATTACAAATGTTGAACTAACGTTACCTGTTAAGTTGTGTCAATAACAAACTCAAAAGACAGGATAATGAAATGCAAAGAAAGAGCTACATGATGAAGAAAGGACATTGAGCAAAGAGGCAAAGGTACGGAATAGGGTCTTTTTTCTTTTACCGGTCTAAGGTGATTAGAGAAGAATTTTGACCGGATTATAGGATAGTCGCCGTACTATTAAGAGGAGCATGTGGTGTATCACTAAATAGTTCATCTATGTGCCACAAGTCATAAAAACAAGTTGCATTGAATTCTAGAAGGTCATATCTTTGAAAAATGCTTCCATCCTTTCAAAACAGCCAAGATCAGTCTCTGTCAGTCTGACCGATTGTTAGCTGGTCTGACCGCAGAAACGGTTTGACTGAATGTTGTTTCGGACTGACCGACAGTAGTGTTGTAGTGTGTTTACTTTCTTAAAAAGGTCGGTCTGTCTGTGGTTAATCTTCAAGTCAGACTCCTGGAGCTTCATGATCACTTTTTAAGGAACCTAGTGTGTTAAGACGGTCTGACCGATTGTTGGTCCGGTCTAACCGCTAAAACAGTCTGATCGAGTTTTAATACTACGGTCTGACCGTGTGGCCGGTCTGTCCGAAGTTTTCAGCTTGACCGTAAATCATGTCCAGAAACCATGTCGTCTCTGGACGGTTTCACGGTCTGACCGCCATTGGCTCCGGTATGACCGTGAGAGTGCCCGACAAGGGCAGGTGAGCATTTATTGCGCCTGTTTAATGCCGTTGCAATTGCGGCAGTCTGACCGAGTTTATACCTGCGGTCTGACCGCCAAGTGATCTTTTTCTCCCAACGGCTTGTAATGGCTATATTTATTGTGGGGGGTATAAATACTCCCATGCATGGTCCTGTTTATAACTTTTGGCTTACTTGTGAACATTGCCATCATCTTTGAGAGCTAAAACAAGTTTCATACACTCTAGGGTTCAATTTCTTGAATTTGAGAGAGTGTGCATTTGAGGTCTTCTAGTGCATTGCATTTAGATCACTAAATCAACCTTGTGGCACTAGAAGAGCGTTAAGTGATCATCACCGGCTTGTTACTCTTGGAGTTTGCCGGCTCCTAGAAGGCTAGGAGGAAGGTTTTGGAGAGTTCTTCAAGGAAGATTGTGAAGAAGCCTCAAAACATTTTGTGAAAGGGTCGAGCACGCCTTGCCGGAGCGGTAAAGTGCATCAATTGTGGAATCGAGGTTTGGATAACTCATCATACTAATCCGGCTCGAGATCTAAGTCACTTCTTGAGAGGAAGTCGACTAGATAGGGGAGCGGTTAGAAATTTGAGTTTGCCTCAACGTGGATTAGGGGTGATCGGCAAATCACCGAGACCACGGGATATATCCTTGTGTTAAATTGCTTGTTGTTCATCTTGTTTTAGCTACTTGCTCTCATTTATTGTTAATTGCTTGATTATTTGTTAAATTGTCAAAATTGCCTATTCACCCCCCTCTAGTCGATATCCTAGATCCCTTTCATCCCTCACCTTCACTGCGGAAGACGCGCGCGGGGTTCGCTTCCCCCATGATGACGCGCTCATCGTCTCCGCCACCATCTACAACTGCCATCTGGCCCGCATCCTCGTGGATGGCGGGAGCTCTGCCGATGTCCTCTACCTAAAAGCATTTAGGGAGATGCAGGTGGGCGAGAAGCTCTTGCAGCCCGCAGGAGGGCCTCTACAGGGATTCATCCCAGGGAAGGCGATCCACCCCGTGGGGAAGGTGGATCTCCCTATGACGTTTGGCACCCCAGACAACTACCGGACTGAGATGGTCCAGTTCGATGTGGTAGACCTCCCTTCTTCCTACAATGCGATCATGGGGAGAACCACAATCAACCGCCTGGGAGCTGCGATCCAACGGAACTACCTCTGCGTGAAGATCCCTGGGCCTCACGGCGTGATCACCGCCCGGGGAGACCAAGATGGGGCCCGTGCTTTGTATGAGTGTGCCGCCATGATGATCGGGAGCGTCAACATCATCAAAACCCCCTGGGGGGGGGAGGCATCTCCCCCGGAATCAGACGCCGCAGCGATACCCTACGGGAGGTTCCTCCCTAACCCGCGCCCAGAGGGGGACCTCCGGAAGATCCCGCTGTCCCCGGACGACGGGGACAAGACCGTCAGAATCGGGGCTGATCTCCATGAAGAGCACGTAGAGCGGCTGGCGACTTTCCTACGCGAAAAATCCGATGTTTTCGCCTGGAAGCCCTCCGACATGCGCGGTGTCGCCCGAGATGTCATTGAGCACAAGCTCGCGGTGACCCCCGGTCACCCCCCGATCAAGCAGAGACTGAGGAAACTCTCTCTTGAACGCCAAGAGGTGATCAAGGTAGAGATCGCTCGACTCTGAGAGGCGGGGTTCATTCAGGAGGTCTTGCACCCCGAATGGCTTGCAAACCCCATCCTCGTAAAGAAGTCGAATGGCAAGTGACGAATGTGCATGGACTTCATCGACCTCAACCACGCCTACCCCAAGGACAACTTCCTGCTCCTGCGAATTGACCAGTTGGTCGACTCTACCGTGGGGTGCGAGTTGATGAGCTTCCTGGACGCATACTCGGGCTATCACCAAGTCCGGATGGCGGAAGGGGACGAGGAAAAGACGAGTTTCATAACTCCCCTCGGAACCTTCTGCTACGTCCACTTGCCCTTCGGGTTGAAGAACGCTGAAGCGACCTTCCAGCGGCTCATGACGTTGGTCTTCAAGGACAAAATCGGTCGCAATGTCGAAGTCTACATCGACGATGCGGTCGTCAAAAGTCCCCGCGCAACTGCCCATGTCAACAACTTAGCGGAGACCTTCCGCAACCTCCGCACGTATGGGTTGAAGCTCAACCAGGAGAAATGCGCCTTCGGCGTGCGCTGGGGGAAGCTCTTGGGTTTCCTTGTGTCCTAGTGGGGCATAGAGGCAAATCTCGAGAAGTTCTGGGTGTTCCTGGATATGCCCCCGCCGTGCTCGGTTAAGGACGTTCAGCGACTCACCGGCCACTTAGCCGCGCTAAGTCGTGTTGTCTCGCGGTCGGGGGAACGCGGCCTCCAATTCTTCAAAATCCTCCGGGGTCTCGAGGGGTTCTGGTGGACCCCCGAGGCCCAGGGGGCTTTCGACGACCTGAAGAAGTACCTCACGAGCCCCCCAATGCTCGTGAGCCCATCTCCTGAAGAACCCTTACTCCTCTACCTCGCCGCGACCCTGGTCGCCGTAAGCGCGGTATTCGTAAAGGAGCAAGACGGGCAGCAGCGTCCCGTGTACTACATGAGTGAAGCCCTCCAAGGGGCCAAAACTCAGTACACGGAGATGGAGAAGATCTGCTACGCCCTCCTGATGGCGTCCCGGAAGCTTCGTCATTACTTCCTGGGGCACCCCATCACCATCCCGTTATCCCTCCCCCTGGGGGAGGTGCTCCGTAACAAAGAAGCCACCGGCTGGATTCTGAAGTTGGGGGCCGAGCTAGCCTCTTTTTCCCTTTCCCTCATGTGGCGCTTCGCCATCAAGTCACAAGTCCTCGCCGACTTCGTGGCGGAGTGGACTCCTGCCTCCGGGCCCGGGGACGAAGACCTCCCCGTGCTGCCCCGACGCAGCGACCATTGGACACTCATGTTCGATGGCTCCCTGTGTCTCGCCGGGGTTGGTGCGGGAGTAGTCCTCCGGAGCCCCGAAGGAAGGGAACTTGAGTACGCGGCGCGGCTCGAGTTCCCCGCCACAAACAATGTTGCTGAATACGAGGCTTTGCTCCTCGGGTTGCGCCTTGTGCGCTCCCTGGGAATTTGACGCCTCCTAGTGAAAGGAGACTCCCAGCTCGTAGTTTATCAAATGGACAAGTCCTACTTGTGCCATGACGCAAACTTGAGCCTCTACTTGCAGGAAGTGCGCAAGATGGAGAAGCACTTCGACGGCCTAGAGGCCCGGCACATCCCACGAAGGGACAACGACTGGGCCGACACCCTAGCTCGGGTAGCCAGCGCCTGGGAACCGCTCCCCAAAGGGGCTTTCTTGAAGATTATTGCGAAGCCCTCGGTAACCTCCCCGGACGCGGCCGACGAGCCCCGCATTCCGGAAGTCGCCAAGATCACTCGGACTTCGTCTTGGATGGACCCCCTTATCTCCTTCATCAAGGGGGAGGGGGACCCTCCCAACGAGACCGAGGCTAAGCGCCTCCGGGCCAAAGCTCGGGCATACCTCCTGTTGGAGGGTAAGCTCTACAAGCAGGGGGCTTCCGCCCTGCTTCGATGCCTCCTACGGTCGGAAGGACTCCGGCTTCTCGAAGACATCCACGCGGGAAGCTGCGGGTCTCATCTAGCCCCATGCGCCATCGCGGACAAGGCTCTTCGCCAGGGCTTTTACTAGCCCACGGTGATGCGTGATGCGCGAGACCTTGTCTCCGCGTGCGAGGCTTGCCAGAAGATGGCCAAGAGTTCGAACCTCCCCCCCGTAGCGCTGTAGACTATCCCCATCACTTGGCCCTTCGCGCGATGGGGAATGGACCTCCTAGGCCCCTTCCCGCCAGCGCCCGGGGGCTACTAGTATGCGGTGGTCGCGGTTGACTACTTTACTAAGTGGGTAGAGGCTGAACCCTTGGCCAGCATCACGTCCCGGGCGGTACAGCGGTTTTTCTGAAAAAATATCGTTTGTCTCTTTGGCGTCCCCTGAGAGATCACTGTCGATAACGGGACCCAATTCGACTTGGCATATTTCCGGGAATTCTACGAAGGCCTAGGGCTCACCATCCACTTTGCTTCAGTGGCCCAACCCCAGAGTAACGGGGCTGTTGAAAGGGTCAACGGCGTAATCCTACAAGGGTTACGCCGACAGCTCGAGAAAGCCGCTTCCAAGCAAGGGGCATGGGCAGAGGAGCTCCCTAGCATCCTCTGCTCCATGCGAACGACTCCGAGCCGGGCGATGGGATGTACTCCCTTCTCCCTGGTATACGGGGCTGAGGCAGTCCTCCCCCTAGAGATTGGCTTTCGGTCGCTGCGAGTCGAGCTCCTAAACGGAGCTACGACCGCGGCATACCAAGTCAATGAGGTGAATCAACGACTGGAGGTCAATCTCGTGGAGGAGGAACGCGACCGAGCATTCCTCTGCCACACCATCTACGAGCGCAAAATGGCGTGCGCATACAACCAGTGCGTGCGCGAGAGTGCTTTTCGACTTGGGGACCTTGTCCTCAAATGCGTCACAGACCCCCAAGCCCAGGGCAAGCTCTCCCCCAAGTGGGAGGGCCCCTACAGGATCTCGGCAGTCCTGGGCTCGGGGGCTTACAAGCTCTCCAACCTTCAAAAGCAGGAGCTGAAGCACACGTGGAACTTGCGTTTACTTCGCAAGTTCTACGTCTAGCCTATGAGCTCGTCCCCTCCACCGGAGCGATTACGCCGGAGGGGGAAGGGGGATTCTATACTCATTGTCCCCTCCCCCGGAGCGATTAAGCCAGAGGGGGAAGGGGGACATTGTAATCACCGTTCCCTCCCCTGTTGCGATTTCGCGGGGGGAGGCGTTGTACTTCGGTTCATTATCAATACAACTGGTTTTTTCTTCAGCTGTCTCAATGCAGGTTTTTACATTACCGTCTCTCACGGCGATGCCCTCCCCGTGAGGATGCCCTCTCCACAAGGATGCCCTCCCTGTGTGGAAGTGGGCTATCACGACCCAACAAGTCCCTACAACGGGAGTCCCACTCCCGTAGGGCGGCTTACGATCACCCTCGTGGATTGAGGGTGTAAGCGGCAACCTGGTCCTCAAGGACCGTGGTAACGAGTCAATTTGGGAGACTAGTCCCCTACCCAAACACTCAGACCCGTCATCGGGCGCATCCTCCTCCGGGAGTCGATTGTCTCCTCAGTGAGACATAATTCTCGGATATTTTTTTTGGGGATCTCATTCCTGGCTCCCCGTTTCCACGGCGACCGGAGGGTTGTCGCCCGAAAAAATTATCCCCGGGAATTTCGTCTTGGATTTTCTTGGATGTTTTTCCCGGAGATCTCATTCCCGGCTCTCCGTTTTCACGGCGACCGGAGGGTTTTCCCCCGGAAAAATTCCCGGAGATATTGGGCCTCCCGGAAGACCCGGTTCCCCGTTTTCATGGTGACCGGAAGGTTTCCCCCTGGGGAGAATTCCTTGGAATTTTGGAATTCTGATATTTATCCCGGAGACCTTGCTCCCGGCTCCCCGTTTTCACGGCGACCGGAGAGTTCTCCCAGAAAAATTGTCCCCAAGAATTTTTAAACTTGGAAAAATTCTTAATGGGTCTTTGTCCCGGGAGCTTTGTCACCCCCACAGTGCGCGGAGCTAGCCTCCGGCCCGCTGTGGAGGGGGGATAAGGAACGCCCGGGAATCACATCGTTCCAGACCATCTAAGATAAACACGAGCAAAACTTAGCTCTATCAAGCAAACACATCTTTATTGAAGATCATTCAACCGGAGGACATCTTCCCCGTCCGGTGGGCATCATTACATCAGATACGATACGACCCAGGGTATAACCCAGAAAGTCCCTACGTTCTAAAGTTCCTACGTCTAATAATCCCGGAGACCTTCCGATATCTCCAGGGCCAGGTCCCGGTACAAGCCGCGTATGTGACGCTGGGCCTCTCGGAGCAAGTCCTCGGGCCAATACTAGTAGCCCGCCGGTGGAAGTATTCAAAGCGGGGGAACCATCCAGGACCCCGGTCGCGGAGGGGATAGTTCAGCGTGATGATTATCAAAGTTGTCCAGGTGCCACTCCGGATGCCACCGCAACTGGATCGGCTCCTGGGCAATGCCCTCGCTACATCCCCCGGAGAAGAGACTTAGCAAAATTAAGGCGGCCTGGGCATCCCCCGGGTGGCACCCGCTGGGGCTCAAAGGCCTCGCCCCCGGGGAGTCTCTCCGGAACCTTCGCCCGGGAGTAACCTCCCGGGAAACCTGGTACATTTCATTCATTTAGACTTAGAAAAAATTTCAATTTCTATTGCATCAAAAAGTCTTTGTACAAGTGTCCGGGGCTTCCTCTAAGAAGCTACCGGGAACAAAAAACCTAAAAACAAAAAGGGCCCTATCTAAAGGCCCGTGGGCAGGCTCATACTTGTTCGTCGGCATCCTCCCCCCGGGGGGCTCCCGCCGGAGCCGCTGCATCCGCTCCTGGAGGAGCTGGCGCCGGGAATCGCGCCCGGATTATCCGGTCATAGAAGCCCCCGGCGAGCTGCTCCATCTCACGCCGTGATGGCTCGAAGAAATCCGGGAAGCTCCGGGGGATTCGGCCCCCGATTGCCCGGGCACCCACTCCCCGGTGCTCCACGAGCTCGGCCGCTGCAGCGACGACGGGGATCACCCGGCCCCAAGCCCGAGCGTCGGCAGCCTCCGGAATCACGGAGACTTGTACGTTGAGAAAACGCACAGCCTCCCTGAGCGTTGCCGGGGCTGCCTCGGAGCTGCTCCCTGAGCCTAGGCTCACTCCAAGCCCCTCGAGGGTTGAGCGCATGGAGCAGCCCGCGTCCATCACAGCCCGGACACTGGAGCCCTCGAGCTTCGGGAGAGCATCCTCCTTCGCCTTGGCCTCCCTTTGGAGCCGCTAGTTGATGGTCTCGGAGGAGTGGAGTTGGGCCCGGACCTGGGCCAACTCCCGGAGGGCGCCATCCCGCTCCTCCAAGTAGGCGGCGGCCTTGTCCTCCACTTCCTTCAGCGCCCGGCCGAAGCGCACCTCGATCCCCCAGGTGATGGCCGCCCCCTACAAGCGCAAGAGTAAGAAAAATTCAAGTTGGGGGCGCCGAAGGAAACCACCCACCGGCTCAGGGAAATACCTGGATCTGGAGAGATTGAAGCTCTCCGAAGCGCTCGCGGAACGTCCCTTGCGAGACGTAGTCCTGGACCTTCTGGGTCTGCAGGCTCTCCGCGTACCGGTCGACCTCCCTTGCGGACAACAGGGGGGTCTCCCTCCCAGCGCCGACCCGTCACGACTGATGACGGGCCCCCGGGCAAGGGTCGCAGGGTGATGTGGACCGGGGTGGCAGTGGCTGGCGTCTTCGCCGCCGAAGAGGAGGTGGCCGAAGAACTTTCGGAGGGGGTTCCCCCCCAGGGAGGGATCATAAGTCCCTTCCCCTTTCCAGGCCGTGGGGCCCCCGAGACCTCCGTCGCCGGGGGAGCCTCGTAGACCGAGGGGCTCCCCCCCTCGTCTCCCGGCCACTCCACACGCGGGGGCGAGGCCTCCGCGAACTGGACCTCCGGCCTCTCCGGCTCTGGTAGTGCCGGGGCCGCCGGGAGGGCCATCGCCGAAGGTGGCGAGGGGGCTTAGTCCGCCGAATTGGACGCCCCCCCATCGATGGCTGGTCCCTTCCCCCGAGCCTCTGCGGGGCTCTCCGGGGGAGGGGGCGTTGTTTCCTTTCGGGGTGGCGCCTGTGCACGCCTCGACCCGGGGGTTGCGTCCCGGGCCTTTACGGGCGTGGAGCCCGGCGTCGTCGATGGACCGGGGGCTTTCTGAGTCTTGGCCTTCTTCGGCTCAGAGCCCCCGGTGGCCTCCTTCCCCCTCTTGTGGGAACCGGGTGTGGGGAGGGGCGTTCTCGCCTGTAGCCTTAGCCCGAAGGCCTCGGCCACCATGTTCTGGGGAGGACCCTCCCCGATGACGCGCACGATGCGCTCGTGCTCGTCGGCGTAGTACCTCCCGAGGAGGTTTTCCGCCTTCTCCCGGGCGGCCGGGTATGGCCGGATTGCAAGAGGTAAGGAGTTAGAAAAATTCATGAAAGAAAACGAGCGAGGTAACCGAGAGCTTACGTCGGGTCACCGGCTTCTGCGGGGGCCGCTGGGCCGGGCACATCCCGATTCCCCTCCTCCCATGCGCGAGGGGGGAAATATTCAGTAGCGTTAGCTCCTCGGCGGTGTCCCTCATCGAGCGGACGCCCCGGTAGCCAACGACCTTGCTGAGGAGCTTCAGCTCCTCCTCGGTCCACACCGGGGGCTTGGGGGTGGACGACCGGCTATAGGAAGGAGGCTCCGGCGAGTACGCCACCTCGTCGTCCCGGACTCGGAGGTAAAACCACCTCCAGATCCAATCCCCCCAGTGGTCCCGGGAGTCTGCCACTGGGTACTCCGCTACCCGGGATGGCAGGAGTTGGACCATCACCGAGCCAAACGGCGACTTTGATCCTCCCTTCACCAGGTGGGAGCTTCTCGCTGTCGGCTAGTAAAAGTACCGGAACAGCTGGAGCGTCGCCTCCCTTCTGGTGGCTGTCTCGAACAGCCATATGAACATCCCTATCCGAACGAACTCGTTCGGAGTCAGGTGGTTCAAGGCCACCCCGTACTCCGTCAAGAACTCCCGGAGTAATGGATGCACCGGAGCCGGAGCCCAGCCTCGAGGAAAGCCTCGAAGGCCATCACTTCCCCGGGCCTGGGGTGGGGGGCTCCGTCCTTCTTCACGGGGATCCGGACGTCCCCTTCGCGACCACCCCCCGGTCGACCAGGGACTCCAGGTCCCAAGACGTAAATTCGGAGGCCCAGAAGAAGTCCGCGGTGACTTCCTCCGGTGGCACCTCCGCGGCCTTGGCACGGCCCTTGGGTCCCATCTAATTCTTCCGGTGGCTAACGCTAAGGAAAAAGGGGGGGTTTCCGGTGGCTGAGCTTCCGGGAGAGAGCTACCGGGAGAGCTAAGGGCGCTAAGGGTTTGAAGGCTTGAAGGTTGGAATGAAATCTCCGGGCCCCCCGAGGCCCTATTTATAGGGGCCAAACGCGGCCTCGATGGGCGCCACGTGGCCCTTCATGGTGCATCCGTGCCGTTGAAATTCAAACAGCAAGCAGGAAACGAAGGGACGGGTGCGCGAAACGAGGCGTTGCCGGTTCGAACCGCGAGCGGCTATTATAGCCGAACGGCGCGCCCCCATCGAGACGACCTTAATGAACGCACGGCGCGGGAATCGAAGCGTCTCGGCTCCGGTAGCTTGTCCCGTAGATTTTCCCGGTGACATGAACCATCCCCTCCGGGGACTCGAGCTTCATCCCCGGAGGGCATGGGGGGTTGCTGTTGGGGGAAAATCTCCACAACTAAGTCCAGGTAAGAGGCTGTTCCATTTGCCCGGGGACAAAGCCCCCGGTGGCTGTCCCGGGCGCCGCCGTCCTTCTGGAGATAGAGGTCTCTGGTCCCGGGTCACGTGAAGGTCACGCGAGAAGCGCCTTGGGAATCAGCGGACACCTGTCAAGCATCCAAGGTCTCTGACCGGAAGAAGGACGTCGCTACCCCTCGATCCAACGGTGGCAGGCGGGGTAGTTTAGTCTTTTTCTTCTTTTGGGTCTATAAAAGCCCTTGTACACCTCATGTAAGAAACAATCTCTCATTATTACTTGGAATAGACAATCTCACAGGTGTGCTCCAAAGCCATCTCTCCCCCGAGAGAGCTCCCCTAGCCAACTCCGGTTGGGAGCATGCCGACAGGACTAGGGCCTCCACTTAGGCCCGAACCTGTATAAACCCTCGTGTCATTTGTTGTGCTTGCCCGACGGGAGAGGACCGGTCACTCGGTCAGCTCGCGTCGTATTTTCTTCGCTAGGATCTTCCACAAAACCTGCCGGGGTATTCGCAATACTAGGACACAAAGGCTTTCGTTTTGGAAATCTATATATCTTGTTGATTTTCATTCTAAAGATGCATCCCTTTCAACATGTCTTGTCTCTCAAACCTCAAAAGGTTGGCTATGGCATAGAAGGCTTGCACATATTGGAATGCATCAACTTAAAAATCTTTTAAAACATGATTTGGTTGTTGGCTTAAAAGATGTGAATTTTGAAAAGTATAAACCTTGTAGTGTTTGTCAAGCTGGCAAGCAAGTAGCTACTTCACATCCTATTAAGCGTGTTCTTTCTACTTGCAAACCTTTGGAACTGCTGCATATGGATTTATTTGGACCTTCTGAGTTCCAAAGTATCGGGGGTAACAACTATGGTTTTGTTATTGTTGATGATTTTACTTGCTACACTTGGGTCTTCTTTATTTCTCAAAAATCTGAAACCCCCAATGTTTTCAAAAGTTTTGCAAAACGTGTTTCTACTGAATTCAAACTTTCCATCAAGAAAATCCATAGTGATCATGGTGGAGAATTTATTAATTCAACTTTAGTTGATTTTTGTGACTCGCTAGGCATTAAACATGAATTTTCTACTTCTTACACTCCACATCAAAATGGAGTTGTGGAAAGGAAAAATCGAACACTAATAGAAATGGAAAGAACAAAGCTCGTCTTGTTGCACGAGGTTTTTCTCCAGTTGAAGGTTTAGACTTTGGTGAATCCTTTGCACCGGTAGCAAGACTTGAAGCTATTAGTATACTTCTTGCTTATGCATCAAAAGTTCGATATTAAGTTATTTCAAATGGATGTAAAAATTGCCTTTTTAAATGGAGAAATATCTGAATTAGTTTTTGTGGAACAACCTCCCGGTTTCAAAGATTCCAAATTTCCAAACCATGTGTTCAAACTTTCTAAAGCTCTCTATGGTCTCAAGCAAGCTCCTCGAGCTTGGTATGAACGACTTAGAGACTTTATTTTATCAAAAGGTTTTAAAATTGGAAGGTAGACACAACACTTTTTACAAAAATGATTGAAAAAGATTTGTTCATATGTCAAATATATGTTGACGATATTATTTTTGGATCTACTAATGAATATTTTCGTCATGAGTTTGGAGAAATGATTTCTAGGGAATTTGAGATGTCAATGATCAGTGAGCTAAGTTTCTTTCTTGGACTTCAAATCAAGCAACTCAAGAACGGAACGTTCGTGAGTCAAACAAAGTATGTGAAAGACTTGCTCAAGCGCTTTGGGATGGAAGATGCTAAAGCAGTCAAAACTCCCATGGCCACTAATGGACATCTTGATATGGACAACAATAGAAAAGCGGTTGATTCTAAACTCTATAGATCTATGATTGGTAGCTTACTATATCTTACTGCATCTAGACCTGACATCATGTTTAGCGTTTGCTTATGTGCTAGATTTCAGTCAGCCCCTAAGGAATGTCATTTGATTTCTATTAAAAGAATCCTTAGGTACTTGAAATGCTATCCTAAGTTAGGCCTTTGGTATCCGAAAAATGCAAATTTTGAATTAATTGGCTATTCGGATTTAGATTATGCGGGTTGCAAAATTGATAGAAAAAGCACATCTGGGAGTTGTCAACTTTTGGGGAGATCACTAGTGTCTTGGTCATCTAAGAAATAAAATTCTGTAGCTCTCTCCATCGCTGAAGCGGAATATGTGTCGGCGGGTAGTTGTTTTGCTCAAATTTTATGGATGAAGCAAACATTTTTGGATTATGGAATTACATTTAAAAAGGTGCCACTCTTGTGTGATGATGAAAGTGCCATTAAAATTGCAAATAATCCTGTTCGGCACTCTAGAACAAAGCATATTAATATTAGGCACCATTTTATAAGAGATCATGTTGCAAAAGGTGACATAGATGTGAATCATATAAGAACAGACTTACAACTAGCAGATATTTTCACCAAACCTTTAGATGAGGCTAGATTTTGCTTTCTAAGAAATGAATTGAATATTATTGATATATCAAATGCTAGTTGATCTAAGATAAATGTCTGATTTTCCTGTCCTCCCGCCTTTTTGTGCTTGATGTCAAAGGGGGAGAGATTCTTGAGTTCCTTGCTTCATTAAAGACATTGTTTATGCTTGGGGGAGAGATTGGGGAGAAAGATTCTTGAGATATCTCATGATCTATCATTATAGATTCATCATTATAGATTCACTCTCAAATCTCAAATGACTCATATGGGTATTTATATATGCATGCATTTAGGGGGAGTTCCTGAATATCTGTTAATTATGCATGTACTTAGGGGGAGTCATTTGATTTTATTCATTTAAACACTTGTTGTCATCAATCATCAAAAAGGAGGAGATTGTTGCATCTTGGCCCCTATTATTGTTGATTTTGATTATTGATGACATTAAGTGTTTTTGATCTAATCATGTTTTTGAGCTATCTGTATGTAGAGACCTAAGAGCTATTTCGCCTAAGGTCGTAGTATTTCCCGAGGTCGAAAGCACAAGGTCACAGTGTCATCAGAGGTTGCAAGTCCAAGGTCGCGAGCCATGGTCGCGAGTGCAAGGTCACCAAGAATGAAGCTGCAAAAGACTCAAGGTAAAATGCGTATTTATTTTACCGGTTTCGGTGTTTGGAGTTTGATCGGTTTATAGAAATTTGTTTTTAGTTTAAACCGTACTATTAAGAGGGTTTTCAAGTTCTCTCTACATTTTCAGCATAAACCGAGAAACTCTTAGGTCATTGCATTCATTCATCTCGGTCGAATTGGTTTTTAAATAGTTTGGTTTTTCTGATCTTTTTGGTAGCAGAAAAGTTTTTGCATTTTCTAGAAGGATCTAGGCTGATATGGGTTTTGCTTCTGTTGACAAAAATATAGCCCTTTGAATTATCTTTCAAACAAGCTATAAAACTATTAAATCGGATCTTTGGATCAAATGTTATGATTGTTTTTATCCATGATAACTGTCAGCATGTGATGCTGACTGTCAGCATGAAATGTCAGTTATGTTGTTGACATTTGTCCAGAGAGCATATTTTTTGAGCTGAAATTTTTTAACTTACGCTGACTGTTAGCATGTGTTGCTGACTATCAGCATGAGTTTCGACCACACCTGCTTTGTTTCTGAGTTTGTTTTAACTGGACGATTTTTTGGGCGTTGTTGACTGTCAGCATGTGATGCTGACTGTCAGCATGAGCAATCTCTTTCCATATGCGACCACAAAAGGCTAGCTAAGTTTTCTCTGTGGTTGTGGATGCTGACTGTCAGCATGTGTTGCTGACTATCAGTATGTGCTGATTTGTTTCTTTTTTTGACCACAATGGCTAGTTGAGTTTTCTCTGAAATTTGCTTCTTACTGGTCGTGGCCGATGCTGATTGTCAGCATGCTATACTGGCTGTCAGCATGTACAGTTTCTTTTCATTTCAAGTTCAAACGGCTAGTTTGTTTTTTTTGGGCTATAAATAGAGGTTTTGAGCTATTGTTTTACACACCGAGCAGCCTCATTCTCATAGATACACTTGAGCATTTGTTCTTAGAGATAAAATCTTGATCTTTTGATCAAGTCATGAGTTTTGTGATCCACCAAGTGTTCTATTCGCATCATTTGCATACTTAGAGTTTCTCGGTGATTGTTGTTGGTCTAGAAGAGACTTTGTAACTTTTTACTCTTGGTGAATACCCTCACCTAGACGGTTTGGTGGTGTGCCCGTTGATCTCTCCTATTCGAAGATTGTTGGAGAGGCTCAGCATGATTATAAAAGGCATCGGTGCTCGCCTTTCTGGAGTGGACAAGGAGCGACCAATAGTGAGAAATATCCTTCGTGGATATTGAACCAAGACTCATTCATTTGAGTGCTTCAACGAGGATTAGGGGAGACTTGGCAAGTCTTTGAGACCTCAAAAAAATCCTTGTGTTTGTCTTCTCTTCATTTTTATTTTTAACTGTGCAATATATTATTCAATTGTTTTTGGTTCTTTTCTTTGAAAAAGTTGTTTCATTTGAAAAGTTTTTAAGCCTCCTATTCACCCCCCTCTAGTCGGCATCCTCGATCCTACAGTTATCTCTTAGTTAGTTTAGATCGGTCTAAATTCTCTTCAGAGCCATCATGGTCGACACATGGAGAAGGTCTCAAAACAACCAAGAAGATAGAGAGCAAACTCTGCCGGGAGAAGATCCTATGAGGAGAGGATCCTTATTTCGACAAGGAGCCCAGAGTTCCAACCCTTCCCAAGGAGAGCAGCCTAGTTTGCAAGAAATCCTTGTGTCCATGGAGATGAACCGACAGGAAGCCCAAGTGGCCCATACCCAATTGCTAGCCCAGATTGATGCGCACGGTGGCCCGATCTTCCGACAGGTAGAGGTAAGTCGATTGGTGGAGACTCGACGTTGACGATCCGGCTTCCGATCAGAACCGATCCGAACCCAGCAATCGCTACACCACGGCTCCGTTGGTTATCAACCATGCACAAACACGATTGACCTCGCCAAGAAGGCTTATCCCTGCATGCGAATCGAGAACACAAGCAAGAACGAGAAAGAAGCAATCTGAAATATTGCAAATATAAATTGAATCTCACGAGTTGGGGTTCCACAAACCGATACACGGCGAATCTGTTCTTTGACAGATTAATCTAAGCAAAACCCAAGTCTAAACGACAGCCATGGCGGCCATATATATACTGTATGGGGCGGCCATGGGGTGGAGGAGGAAACCCGAGGGGTACATGGGCCTTGGGCCCAAAGTGTAGCGTCGCAGCGCACGTGAGATTCTGGTTGTAATCTTGTTTTGATGATTCCTGTTGATTCGTAAGGAATTTGGACATGGGACTGGATCCGTTGGAAAGCTCTCGTCGTTCTCTTGTCCGTAGAGTCCAAGAACGTCGAAAACGGACTTCGTATGTGGCCTGTACGTCCGTTTGAAGTTGGACTACGCGCAGATGGCCGAACCGGACTCGCGGATGAATTGAGCTCACTTGTGGGCTGGCCTTGGAGCGATGTGGCTTGTGCGACCTTAGAGGTGTAGAGGCGCCTTTCTTGAGCACGTCTTGTGTTTGGGGAGGTGGCCAAGGTGGAGGCCGAACTTGTGGCGGCGACAGCACAAAATCCAGACGATGTACGTGCTGCCAGCTTTCGCGTCCTGGCCAAGGTGGCGGTGACGGCGCGAGATTCAGGACATAATTGATTACAAAGAATATAATTCTATCAATAGATTGTTCCAGCTTGCTATGTTGGCAGAAAAAGAATTGCAGGGAAAACAGCAAAGGCCAAGGAGTAATTTCGGCAACATACCCACACCAAAGACGACGCCGGGGACAACCAAATCAGCTCCACCCCTTTCTGTTCGGTCTGCTGCCCCCTCCATGAGTAGGGCGCGTTCAGCAGCACCATCACCGCCATCACGAGTTCCCGAGGTGAGTAAATCTAACCATGTGCAGGCACCAACAAAGAGTTCTTCATCGGTGGCTTCCACGGGTCGAACAACGGAAATTGTGTGCCACCGATGCAAGGGGATGGGCCATGTCATGAAGGATTGCCCAAGTCGTCGAGCGTACATTGCAACAGAAGAAGGTGGGTACATTAGTGCTAGTGATGTTGAGGATGAATATGCTTTTGTAGCTAACCTTGCAGATAATGAGGATGACCATGAGACGGACGACGATGATGAGGAGATTTTAGGGACCGCTGCCACCAAGAATTATAGGACAATCATTGTGCAACGAGTGTTGAGCGCTCAAATGGAGCAAGCGGACAAGCTACAACGCCATAATTTGTTTTAGATGTACCTCATCGTCAAGGACCGTCGTGTTCATGTCATTATTGATGGTGGGAGCTGCAATAACTTGGTGAGTTCAGATCTGGTGGAGAAGCTTTGCTTGCCCACACGTGCACACCCTCATCCCTACCATATTCAATGGTTCAATAACAGCGGTAAGGTGAAGGTAACACAAACTGCGAGAGTGCAATTTTCCATTGGAACATACCATGATTTTGCTGATTTTGATGTAGTGCCTATGCAAGCATGTTCCCTTTTGTTAGGCCGTCCATGGGAATTTGATACTGATGCAATTCATCACGGTAGAAGTAACAAATACACTCTTATGCACAAGGGGAAGAAAATCACTTTGCTCCCTATGACTCCTACTGAAATTGTGCAATGTGACAAAGAGAGAGCTGAAAATGAGAGAAAAGAGAGTGCGCTTGAATCTGAAAATCAGCAAGTGGCTAAAAATATTTTCCCACCTAAGAAAGACAAGAAAGAACCTAGTTCTAGGTCCGAGGGAATTAAATTGAAGGGTGGTGTTATGCTTGCTACAAAATGTGACCTTGCTGAAATTAATGAGAATGATGCATCGTGCTATGCTTTGATATGCAAAGATGCTTTGTTTTCATTGGATGATATGCCCAGTACTTTGCCTCCTGCTGTCACTAACCTTTTGCAGGAGTATGCAGATGTTTTTCCTGCCGAGATACCTCCAGGACTCCCACCCATACGAGGGATTGAGCACCAAATTGATTTGATACCTGGAGCGAGTTTGCCAAACCAAGCTGCTTATAGGACCAACCCCGAGGAGACTAAGGAGATTCAGCGCCAAGTCCAAGATCTTTTGGACCGCGGGTATGTACGTGAGAGCCTTAGTCCTTGTGCTGTTCCTGTTATTTTGGTTCCTAAGAAAGATGGCAGTTGGCGCATGTGTGTAGATTGTAGAGCCATTAACAATATCACAATAAGGTACCGTCATCCTATTCCTAGGTTAAACGACATGCTTGATGAGTTAAGTGGTTCTATAATTTTTTCTAAGGTTGACTTGCGTAGTGGATACCACCAAATAAGAATGAAATTGGGAGATGAATGGAAAACAGCCTTTAAAACCAAGTTTGGATTGTATGAGTGGTTAGTCATGCCTTTTGGTTTAACTAATGCACCTAGCACTTTCATGCGCTTAATGAACGAGGTTTTACGAGCTTTCATTGGGAAATTTGTGGTGGTTTATTTTGATGATATATTGATTTACAGCAAGTCGTTACATGAACATCTTGATGACCACCATGTTGATGTCGTCTTGGTCATAACCATGATGTACATGGTCTCATCATTCTCCCTTTCTTGATGTGGAGTCGTCCTCGACTCCATTGTGTTTTTCTGCAAAATGTTAGCACCAACAGAGAGCACAGCAATATGCATATCTTTGATAATCAAATCATTAGACACAGAACCATTAACATTTATATACTCCCTTTCTTGAAAACTATCATATACCTTGAAAATTGAATTAGAGTGACATGGCAAGACATGATTAGTGGCATTTTCATTAATTGCAGCAAGATCAGATTTTGTAGCAAGCAAGACGGGATTCCTCAATTTAATTTGGTTGGCTACATGCTGAATTTCAGATTTTTCATCAATGGTTTTCTTGTCATTAGCAAGCCGCTTCCTATCGGATTTAACAATTTCAGCGGGGGTCAAAGGTAGAAGTGTAATTTTCTTTCCCTTATGCATAAAAGTGTATTTATTACTTCTACCGTGGTGAAGTGCATCAGTGTCATATTCCCATGGGCGACCCTATAAAAGAGAGCAAGCTTGCATCGGCACCACATCACAATCAGCAAAATCAGAATAGGAACCAATGGAAAAATGAACCCGAACTGTTTGTGTTACCTTAGCTCTGCCGGAATCATTCAGCCACTGAATGTGGTATGGATGTGCGTGCGGGCGTGTGGTCAAGCCAAGCTTCTTGACCAAATCTGTACTCACCAAGTTGTTGCAGCTGCCGGAGTCAATGATCACGCGCGCTCGTCGGTTGTTGATGACGAAGAAAATCTGGAACAAGTTGTGGTGCTGCTGCTGCTCGGCTTGCTCCATTTGTGCGCTAAGGACACGCTGGACAATGATGGATCTGTACGCAGTGGTATCCTCGGCACCAAAGGTGGCATCAGCATCAACCTCGTCGTCGTCCACCCTGGTGTCGTCGATCTCATCCTCAACATCGGAGGCGCTGATGTAACCTCCGTCGTCTGTGGCGATGTATGCCCGCTGGCTGGGGCACTCTTTCTTGACGTGGCCAATCCCTTGGCACTTGTGGCAGCGAATTACCGTCGATGTACGGCCCGTGGAAGCGACGGAGGAGGAGCTCTTGACCGGTGTTGGCGGGGTCGACTTGCTGCTGTCCGCGGCACGGGCGGGCGGTGCCGTCGATGCCGGTCGTGTGCTCGTCGAAGGTGGCGGTGCAGCTGGTCAGAAGGTGGAAGAAGGCACTGTCTTCGCTTGTCCCGTAGTCATTCGGGGCGTGAAGGTGCTGCCGGTGTTGCTCCTGCTCTTAGAATGGCGTCCCTGCAACTCCTTCTCTGCTAACATAGCAAGTTGAAACAAGCGATTGACAGTTGTATATTCTTTATAATCAACAATATCCTGAATTTCTGGACGCAAACCACCGTAAAAACGAGCAATTTTATCCTCAGGTTCCTCTACTACCCCACAACGTAACATACCCTTTTGAAGCTCTTGGTAATATTCTTGAACAGTCATACTACCTTGATCTAATCGTTGCAATCTCTTGTGCATATCACGTTGGTAGGAAGGAGGAACAAATCTATTACGCATAGCATCTTTTAATCTCGCCCAAGAATCAGGTTGTAAACGGGCATTTACTAGTTCATTCCACCAGATTATAGCAAAATCTTTAAATTCACTAGTGGCTTGTCTAACTCTATGAATCTCGGGAACTAGATGGGAATTAAATTTCTGTTCAACTATCATCTCCCAATCAAAGTAAATTTCACCATCATATGCACCATAAAAAGAAGGTAAGGCTATTTTACCATTGGCATTGTCACCTCCATTATCTTTTCGATCGTGATTCCAGCGTTGATATAGTTGTACATTTTCCCCAATGATCCATGAACCTGCCATTGTCAGTAGAAAACAAAAGATAACACAAAAGTATTATCCCTATCAACTACTAGGTTAGATCTCACGCTCTCAAGCAATCTTACCAAGTTCTTACCCTGTTCTTACCAACACAGCGAGGGACGGTGCAACCGGTGGCTGGTTCGTGACACCGTGAGAGCGTGATGAAGCGATTGCAAGGGTCAATAACCTGTGCTGATCAGAAGGATGTATTTGTGGAGCTTGGATATGCAATATTTAGTAGCAAGGAATATGCAATTATCGAAATCAGAATAGCAAAGCTGAATAAATATCCAAAGTACTTGTCAAAGTTGCTGGCCTAAACTCGTTCTCAGACCTAGCTCAAGCAAGCAAAACGAATGACGTAACACTGTCGATACAAAGGATATAAGCACTTTTGATTTTTTTTTTTGCTTTTTATTTATTTATTTATTTTTTATCTTTGTGCGGCTTCTTTTTTTTGCACTTGCCTTTTTCACCTTTTTTTTTTAAATATCAATAGTGCCGCATATGAGAGATTACAAGATATATACACAAACACTCAATTTTCTCTCGCTGGAAAAACAGATCTACTATGCAGAAACTTCCTATGCTGTTTTCGGATTTTTGGAGGACTCAAACGCTAAAACATATAACAGAAAAGTTGTAGATCGTTTCGTGTTGATCAATTTGCATATATGGAACACCAATTTTGGATAACGGATCTAGGCGATATGGACCCCGCAATACAGTCTGTGTAGGAAATCCGAAATCAAACAGATTCACTTTCAACGCGATTTTGGACTTGAAAACGGCGTTTCTAGAACTTCTCACAATGGACAAAGTTGTAGAGAATTTTCGGAGGTACAATTTAGACTCTGAATTTGTCCAATTTGGTGGTCAGAAGAAGGAGATAAAAGCAAAATACCGAACTTGACAGATTGACACCCGATTTGGACGCGGCGGCGACGACGACGTGATGGCGTTAGACTCGACGTCAAGATGCAAGACTCAAACTAGATCAAGAACTTACTCTAAACCAGCAACAAGATGATGACGATGGATACAAATTCAACAACGCGAAACTGAAAACGAAATCGCGAAGGGCACAAAGTGGCTTGGACGATGGATATGACTGCGAACTCAAATATTTTTGTGGGGCAATTTTCTGGACTCTAGGTGAAAGATGAATAATGAACAAAGGGGATACAAGTATACATGACGGGCAACCGAGGCTCTGATACCACTTGATGCGCACGGTGGCCCGATCTTCCGACAGGTAGAGGTAAGTCGATTGGTGGAGACTCGACGTTGACGATCCGGCTTCCGATCAGAACCGATCCGAACCCAGCAATCGCTAGACCACGGCTCCGTTGGTTATCAACCATGCACAAACACGATTGACCTCGCCAAGAAGGCTTATCCCTGCATGCGAATCGAGAACACAAGCAAGAACGAGAAAGAAGCAATCTGAAATATTGCAAATATAAATTGAATCTCACGAGTTGGGGGTCCACAAACCGATACACGGCGAAACTGTTCTTTGACAGATTAATCTAAGCAAAACCCAAGTCTAAACGACAGCCATGGCGGCCATATATATACTGTATGGGGCGGCCATGGGGTGGAGGAGGAAACCCGAGGGGTACATGGGCCTTGGGCCCAAAGTGTAGCGTCGCAGCGCACGTGAGATTCTGGTCATAATCTTGTTTTGATGATTCCTGTTGATCCGTAAGGAATTTGACATGGGACTGGATCCGTTGGAAAGCTCTCGTCGTTCTCTTGTCCGTAGAGTTCAAGAACGTCGAAAACGGACTTTGTATGTGGCCTGTATGTCCGTTTGAAGTTGGACTACGCGCAGATGGCCGAACCGGACTCGCGGATGAATTGAGCTCACTTGTGGGCTGGCCTTGGAGTGACGTGGCTTGTGCGACCTTAGAGGTGTAGAGGCGCCTTTCTTGAGCACGTCTTGTGTTTGGGGAGGTGGCCAAGGTGGAGGCCGAACTTGTGGCGGCGACAGCACAAAATCCAGACGATGTACGTGCTGCCAGCTTTCGCGTCCTGGCCAAGGTGGCCGACGATGACATCTTGATGACCACCATGTTGATGTCGTCTTGGTCATAACCATGATGTACATGGTCTCATCACAGATAGTTCAAAGACTACCTACTGGAACCTTAGAGGGAACTACTGTAGGTGCTAGACTAACAGATTTTCAGAAAACTCACCCACCAACTTTCTCTAGTGCGACCGACCCCATGGTTGCCGACGACTGGTTAAGCGACATAGAGAGAAAGCTGGACATAGTTAGATGTGGTGACAGAGAAAAGGTCTTGTTTGGATCTCATCAGTCAGCAGGAGCTGCAACAGCATGGTGGATGAGTTATCAAGTAGCCCACCTGGACAGAGACAACATCACTTGGACAGAGCTTAAGGAGCAATTTCAGAAGTTTCACATACCTACCAGTGTCATGGCAGCAAAGCACCAGGAATTCTGCAGTTTGGTTCAAGGAAACAAGATAGTCACCGAGTATCTGCACCAATTCAACCACTTAGCTCGCTACACACCCGGAGACATCTATACCGAAGAGAAGAAGATCGAACGCTTCGCGGAAGGACTTCAACACTACTTGCAGTATTAGATAGCCTCCAATGAGTTCACGGAATTGCAAACACTGGTGAACCGAGCTTTGAAGGTAGAGGAGAAGAGGAGTATAGGGGAAGAGAGCCGAAAGCGAAGTATGCTCCAACAAGTACGGTCGCAGACAAACTCCCGGGGCTAGGTTACCTATTGTCGTGGTATTACAGATACCTCGGCAGGTTCGGACGTGCACAGCACGAGGACAACGGCGCTAGCAGACCGAGTTACTGGTCTTCTCCCGCCGGGCAACACAGAAATTGACACAGTGGTTTACACAGGTTCGGGTCCCAGTGGGGGTCCTAGTCCTGTTGGCTCTCTCCGGACGCGAGTCCGCGGGGGAGGTATGCTCTCGGGGAGAGGTCTCCAAGAGAGCCGAATATTTTGTATTAGTTCAAATGAATTCGAATCCCCTGAAAAGAGGTACAAGAGGGGTATATATAGCCCCTAAGAAATACAAAATACCAAAAAGCCCTCGCTACGACTGTTGGATCGAAGGGCGCAGACGTCCTTTGGCTAGGGGGACGGCTCGGATGCTTGACACGTGTCCTCGCTAGCTTCCCAGAGGCTTCACGGTTAGCAGCCGCCCTTCCAGGGCTCCGGATGCCACCGGGGACCCGAAGACTCTTCGGGACTCACCGGGGGTCCGGTGACCCTCCGGGTCTCACCGGGGACCCGGTGATGCTCCGGGTTTTACCGCGGGCCCGGTGATGCTCCGAGTCTCACCGGGAGGGCTTTTCAGGACTTCGTGGGGCCCCTGGGAGTTCCCCCAACACCTATCCACTCAATTTGCCAGGATATAACCTTCAGTATAGAAGGGGTAGAATTTGCGGCAAATATGCTAGTTTTAGAACTGCAAGGCCTAGACATTATATTGGGCATGGATTGGTTGTCCCAACATAATGGTCTAGTAGACTGTGAAGAGAAAACCATAAGCCTTGTCAGTAACCAAGGGGGAAAAGTTTTATTCTATGCGGAAAGATCGTGAGCCAAGGAACCGCTAGGATCTGTTCAAGCATTGCAGCAATTATGCCTGGAACAAGTACCCATAGTGTAGCAATACCTCGACGTGTTTCCAGAAGAACTTCCAGGAATGCCACCTGATAGGGATATAGAGTTCTCTATTGAGCTTAAACCGGGAGCGGCACCCATAGCAAAATGACCTTACCGGATGCCAGTCACCGATTTGGGAGAGCTGAAGAGCCAATTGGAAGACTTGGAAAGCAAAGGATTCATCAGACCCAGTGCTTCACCCTGGGGAGCCCCAGTACTATTTGTAAGGAAGAAGGACGAAGCTCTACAGATGTGCGTGGATTATCGAGCCTTAAATGAAGTGACCATAAAGAACAAGTATCCATTGTTGAGGATTGACTTGTTTGATCAACTCCAGTTGGCTAAGCTACGAGGAGGCTAGGTTTCCGGGAACCTAAGTGTTTGAAGACTAGGTTACCGGAGGCTAAGCCACCGGGAGAGGCTAGAGCACCAATGGGAAGTTTGAGGCTTGGAGTTGAGAGTGTGCTCTCTCCGGGCCCATCGAGGCCCTATTTATAGAGCCCAAACGCGGCCCCGATGGGCGCCACGTGGCCCCCCAAGATCAATCCGAACCGTCCATTTCAAATGACGCACGCAAATCGAAGGGGCGCATGCGAGAAACGACGCACCGGTGGTTTGAACCACACGAGGCCATTATGGCGGACGGTGCACGCCAATTGAGGCTTGCGGTGTCATGATGATCGACGGCGCCACCATAAGTGCGTGGTACGAGAACCGAAGCATCACAAAGGTGCCGGAGGTTCCTTCCGGGGGAGATGTTTTCGGTAACAAAGACAATTTCCTCCGGGGACTTAGGATGTGTCCCTGAAGGACATGGGGGGCTGCTGTTGGGGGAAATCTCCGCCCGATCGGTCCCGGTGATCACGTACCGGACGTCACCATCTGCCCGGTGGCAAAAACCCCGGTAGCCCTGTCCCGGGCGCCGCCTTTGGCCCAGGGACAAGGGCCCCAGTGACCCCGTCCCGAGCGCCGCCATCTGCCCGATGGCAAAAGCCCCCGGCGGCTTGTCCCGGGCGACGCCTTTCGCCTGGGACAAGGGCCCCAGTGACCCCGTCCCGGGGACAAGGGTCCCGCCCCGGGCGCAGGGTCACATGGTGCTCACGTGAGGAACGCCTCGAGAACTGGCGAGGACACTTGTCAAGCATCAAGCCTCCCTCAACCTGTGGAATGACGCCAGTACCCCCTGATCCAACGGCTGTAGCCAGGGTAGTCTAGTATTTTTGCTTCTTTTGGGCCTATATATGCCCTTGTACCCCTCTTTTGTAACCAAGGACAATTCATTTGCATCAATACACAAAAAACCAATAGGCGTACTTTGGAGCACTCTCCCAGCGAGAGAACTCCCCCAGCCGACTCAAGTCGGGAGCACGTCACAGGACTAGGGTCTCCACTGAGACCTGAACCTGTATAAATCCTCGTGTCACTCTCTATTCTTGCCCGACGGGAGGTGACCGGTAACACGGTCAGCTCGCGTCGTTGTTCGTTAGCTAGGATCTTCTTCAAAACCTGCTGTGGTATTCGCAATGCCACGACAACTATCAAGCCAGTCTGTAGATGGTACCATTTGAAGCATTATATGGACGAAAATGCAGAACTCCATTGCATTGGAACGAACCAGGAGAACGAAAAGTTATAGGGCCAGAAATTACAGAAGAAGCAGAAGCCCATGTCAAGCTCATCAGAGAGAAATTGAAAGCAGCACAATCTCGACAAAAGTGGTATGCGGACAATCAACGAAGAGAGCTATCATTTGAGCCAGATGATTTAGTCTACCTCAAGGTCACGCCATTCAAAGGATTGTAGAGATTCCAAGTAAAACGGAAGCTATCTCCAATGTATACTGGACCATTTAAGGTAATCAAGAGAAAAGGGTAAGTGTCATATAAATTGGAATTACCCTCAGGATTAGCAGGAGTGCATGATGTGTTCCACATCTCTCAACTTCAGAAATGCTTAAGGAGGCCTACTGACCGGATAGCAGCACAAGATATATCATTGCAAAAGAATCTTACTTACCTTGAGCACCCAACCAAAATCCTAGCAACCGACGAGTGTCAGCTCAGGAGGAAGAAGATCAAATTATGTAAGGTTCAGTGGGGAAGTCATTCAGAGCAAGAAGCCACTTGGGACAAAGAGGAAGATCTTCAGCAAGCCTATCCTTATCTTTTATTTTCTTAGGTAAATCTCGGGGGCTATATTTCTTTAAGGAGGGTAGATCTGTAACACCCTAGTTTTGGGGGTGAAAATTTTTTTTCATGAAAATCATGCATGCATATATCTCTTTAGAAGTAGCAAGATCCTTCAACTCTAATCTATCCTAAGCCCAAAAATCTCAAAATCTTCTCTGTAAACCCAGATTAAAATTAGATTATCCACATATAATCTACTATCTATCCTGAGTATGAAAGCCTTAGAAGCCAGATCAAATTCGATCTCTAACTCCCAGAATTATCAACTTCTTCTGTTTTCGAAACAGAATTAATTTAATATTCTAAATTACCATAAGTACCCTGAAAATCAAAACTCTGATTTAATCAAATCCTGACCTAATCCAGACCCAATTATTCTTGGATTATGATCAAGGGTATGCCAATACCTTAGTCCAAAAAGTTGGCATCAGAATTCCATCATTTAGACCCTTTTCACAGATCAGTCCAAAAAGTATTTTAGATTAGTCCTTTTTCAGATTTTCCAAAAGCCTGGAAAGGCTAAAAGCCACAAATCAGCTCCAAATCTTAATCTGATTCAAGGAATACCTCCCAAATGCTATTCAATACAAAATCTTCTTTTGCGAGGATATCAAAATCTCACCCTAAGTCTCAGAATTCCAGATCTCGACAAAACTCAGATTTTAAATACCCTAAATTACCCTGTTTTCGTTTCATTTGAATACTATTCAAATGTTCCAGATTTTGCCAAATATCCTTGCCAAATACTTTGTTGAATAAAGTTCATCAGATCTGTGAAGTTGAAATTAGCCCTAACCATCTAATTCTCAGAATTTACAAATCAGTCCAGCCAAATTCCAGATTTGCATTTTGGTCCAATGCTTGTTTTGACCACCCGCCGGCACGACCAGCGACCAGTGTCTCGCCTGATGAGGACATCACTCCTATGCATACGCCCGAGACTCCTCCAGTTGTGATGCAAGGACCCATCACAAGAGCACGAGCACGGCAATTGAATCAACAGGTGAGCTCGTTCCTAAGTGCCCGTGTATATACTTGTGAGGATAGTATGCTACCTAATGATATTATTGATTATATTGTACTTAGGAACTTTGGAGAGGATCATGAAGGCCTTGGGAACCAGCAAGGGCCAGGAGGGAGGCCAGGAGGGCGTCCAAGTCAAGTTGGAGTCCCAATTCATCTCGGAGTCGGAGTCCCAATTCATCTCGGAGTCGACTACCTCGGCCACCAGGAGCAGTGTTCACTAAAATCGTCGCCCAGGCCACAAACGGACTCCGATTTCAATGATCCACATATGTATCGAAAGCTAAGGAGATAACCTTTCCAATGGAACTGGTTTCAGGTCAATTGGACTCCTGAGTCGACAGAAATTCGCGTTGCAAGTTGGTGGACAGAATCTGTCCCAGGGTGCTGCGTCACCAATTTGGGCCGTTGGCCCATGTATCGTGTTGGAGTCCATCACGGACACGTCTAGGGTTTCTAGGACGTCCCTTAGCCCTTATATTCAGTAGCCACCGCTAGGGTTTGGTTTGGGTTTTGCTTAGATTAAACTGTCAAAGAACAGTTTCGCCGTGTATCGGTTTGTGGAACCCCAACTCGTGAGATTCAATTTATATTTGCAATATTTCAGATTGCTTCTTTCTCGTTCTTGCTTGTGTTCTCGATTCGCATGCAGGGATAAGCCTTCTTGGCGAGGTCAATCGTGTTTGTGCATGGTTGATAACCAACGGAGCCGTGGTGTAGCAGGCTGTGTCAGGAGCTTTGCGTCACGACGTCGCCATGCCAAGGCCAGCCGTCACCTCGCTGCTGCACCAGCCAGAGACTGTTCTGTTAAAGCCGAAGAAATTGCTGTGCACCGTCGCTTCACCACCGTTGTCACCACCTTGCCGCCGGTCAATTGGTCGTCGCTCCTTGTCCCTCCAAGTCTCAAGAGCTCCTGTCTTCTGCTATTTAAGCTCGCCCGTGGCCAGCTGCTGCTCCACTTCCCTCCAGAACCAGCTAAATCTGGCTTCTTCTCGTCTTCTCTTCTTCTCCGGCGAGCCGCCAGTGAGGGAAACGACGACAAGGTGCGCCGCTGCACCAATCTCCAAATTGATTCAACAAGTACGTGCCTACTACCCATCTCTTGATTCCATAGCAAGTAATCGAACTCCGGTGGACTTCAACGCCGGTGATCGCCGGATTTTGGATTTGCCCTGTTCCGGCAATTGAACCCTTTCCAGCTTATTTTATGTAACATCCTGAGTTTTGGGGTGAAAAGTTTCTTTCTTAAAAATCATGCATGCATAAGTCTCTTCTAGATCAGCCAAATCAGCTTCAGCTTTATTCTGTCCAAGCCCTAAAATCTCCAAATCTATCCTGTGACCCCAAGTCAAGATCTGACTTGCCAGATTTGATATATCAGTTATCCTAAACCTAAAAGCCTTCAGAACCTGGACCCAATTCTATCTCTAACTTCCAGAATTATCAACTCCCTTCTGTTTTCGAAAACAGAATATCTGTTATTACCTTTTACCCTAAGTTTCAGAAATTCAGATTTAATCAAAATCTTAGCCAAGTTCAGACCAGATTATTCCTGATTATGACCAAGGGTATGCCAATACCTTAATCCAAAAAGTTGGCAGCCAGATTTCACCATCTAAACCTTTTTCGCAAATCAGTCCAAGAGTATCACAGATCAGTCCTTTTTTCCAGATTTTCTAAAAGCCAGAAAAGGCAAAATGTTGCAAATCATCTCCAAATTCAAATCTGATTCAGGGAACACCTACCAAATGCTTTTCAATACAAATTCTTCTTTTATGAGTATCTCAAAATCAAACCCTAAATCCCAGAATTCGAGATCAATAAGTTTCAGACTTATTTTACCCTAATCTACTCTGTTTTCAGTTCATATCAAAAGTCATCCAAATGTCTCAAATTTTATCTCCAAGCTGTGCCAAATTATCTATTGAATTAAGTATACCAAAACAGCAGAATCAATTCCAGATCAAATCATCCAAATCATCAGATTTACAATTCAGCCCGAAATCAAAAATCAAATATTGCAAATCAGCCCCTATTTCGACCAGAGCAGCAGCTACTGTGCGCACGACCAGAGCTCGCCGTGATCTTTGCGCCGTGCATGCTCACCGCCGGCCAAGCCCCGCTTGCATTTGTGCTCGTGCATGCTTGCTGTTGCTGTTGCGCACGCGTCCGTGTCCTAGCCTTCGCCGTGGCAGCACCGACGACAACAATTGCTCCTGTGCGCGACCAGCAGCAGGCTTTTGTCAGCATCCTCTTGCCACGTTGCTTGCTTTGCCAGCTCTTGTCGCCACTGCCTTGCACCGCCCGACATTGATGAGACCTGATGTAGCACAGCTTCGCTTTGCCAGTGCACAGTCGCGACGCCGCTCGCCGTTGTTGCAGCTGCGCCCGGCAAATCTTGTCATCTGGCACAAATTCATTGCTGTTTAATCCTTGCAAGCTTCGCCCTCTAGTCTATTTAAGCAATCAACACCTTGTGCAATCTCCTCTTCACCAGAGCTTAACCAAATTTCCAAATCTCTTCGCTGTCGTCGTCTTCTCCGGCGAGTCCAGCAAGAAGCTTCACGGTGGCAGCCTCAACCGTAGCATCTCCTGCCAAATTAACAGCACCAGTGAGTTCCCCTTATCTCTCTCATCGTGCTGTACCACTTAATTGGATTTCCTTGCCTCCTATCGCCGGCGATCACCGGAATTTACTGAAACTCGAAGATTGCCCTGTTCCGGTAATGCAGGCCAAATTAACTCGATTTGGCTCTCGATCCTGTGGAAGAAAATGATCAGTGACTCATTTCCAGCAAGCCTATGCATCAAGATCTCCCGATTGAGCTTCAATCGAAGTTTTCCCCAATTTTGAACTTCTCCAGAAACCGGCGATCGTCGCCAGGCTTCTCCGGCCATCCTCCGGCCAAATTGATCGTGCAGGTAGCTTCCTCTTATCTCTCTTTCACTCTCCAAGCTTGGAATTGAGTTCATTCGGCCTAAATCGAAAACCCCCAAATGGCAGTGTTTCTTCTCCGGCGTCGATCACCGGAAAACCTATTCCTGGCTGTTTCAGTTTCATCCACTTTGTCATTCAGGTGTGCTTCAACTTCCTGAGCATATTTGTCTTCTAGCTCGATCTTTGAAACTGCCCAGAATTCAAGTTATAGCCATGCCAAGATTTCTGTCCAGTGGCTTCACTGTGCCATGTCGCCACCACACTTCTCCTTCGAATTTCATCACCTTCTGGCCATCTTCTGCCCTAGATCCTGTTGAATGATTTGTTCCTGTTATCATTGCCTACCTCCCAGATAAAGTGGTGCATCATTTGGAGCTCTAGATCAAAAGTTGTACCAAGCCCTAGTTTCTGGCCATGTCAAGATGAATGCCAGACTATGTCAGTTAGTGGCATTAGCCCTTTTCACTTCCTTCCAGATGTGCATTTTGGGCATAACTTTGTCCCTTAGATTCCTGAGGTTGTGATCAACATTTTCTTCTTCTATCACAACTTGATTTGAGCCCTTGAATTATATTTGCCGCTAAACCCTAATTTTTGACACTGTCTCAGTGCATGCCAGCCAATGGCATTGGCCTTGTGTACCCACTTCTGATTGTGCATTTTGAAAGACACTTTGTCCACTGAATTTGTAGAGTTATGATCTACATTTTCTTCTACTGTCATAACTTGAGATAAACTCTCTAGTTTTCCTTGAAGTTATGTCAGAATCTTGATCTGAATGTCAATCTGCTGACATTCGCTGTTTTTGATCAAACCAGCCACAAAACTGATGTTCTTATTGTAACCTTGAGATCCTAAGAGCATCTAACACCCATCCTTAGCCAAATCATTGAAACTCTAGATCTCAACTCAGTTCAGCTTGTAATCTCAATTATCTCCAGTATCGTTCAGTTATCCTTGTTAAGCATATCTGCATATAGATCCTAAAACATCTTAATATATAAGTAATATTTGTGTGTATTGTTTGGTTTGTCGTCGAGCAGATCCAGAAGTTGAGATCGAGGACTTCGCTGTTGACCCGTCATCAACTGCTGTTTCTTACGACGCGGAAGGCAAGTCATATTCTTGGTCATCTTGAACCTATATTTTAAATGTTGCTAAAACATAACCTTGAATATAGGCAATATTGCATGTGAAAGATTGAGAATGGTTGATTTATGAATTGGCAGTACTAGACTGGTTATCTGTGAAATGTGAAATAAACAAGTTTTGAGCCATGAACTATTATATGTATCTATATACTTATATTCATGAAATAAAACCCCTAGCCGTGACCAGAAAAAATGGTGTGGATGGCTGTAGCACTGGAGGTGCTAAGACTGCAAAGGATATGCAGGCACTGAAGGTGCAGGGTTGTGGATGGTCTGGTCACTGGCATATAAGGACTAGAACCTTGTGTTGTGCGTCTAGTGGCATGAACAACGTGCTAACCGCAAGCCTGGTATGGGACAGGCCTGAACAAGTACTTATGTGGATCGTACATGAAACCCCTGCATGAGATGTGTTGTGATGATTGACTTGGAGGCTGACTCCCACTATCACTGAAGGTGATCTGATATTTGACCCAGTAATGGGAAAATGAGGTAGGGTGGGGGTATAGCCCGCCACAACTGTGTTTCGCGAGAGATCCACAGGGTCGGAGGTGAATTGTAAGTGATGCATAACAAAAGTTCTTGTTATCTCCACCTTGCCACTCACACATGGTTGTGAGGAGGGGTCTAATCATTTTGTTATGATAGGATGGGCTTGAAAGTGGAATATCTTGCGGGTAAATTGGTACCTCTCTGCAGAGTTAAAAACGTATTCGAATACTCCGAGCTCCCGGGTTTATAGGAGTCTGCTGCGGTGGATTAAATCCACGGGGTGTGACACAAGTATTATTTTCTAAATAAAATATGTTTTAATCAAGATTACCCAAATGACATGTGTTGTCATGATAAGGAGTGCTGCCGTGGGCTGTCGTGTGTCGACGTGTCGCGGTAGTGCTATAATCTAGTGAACATGAATGATGATGTTATATTATGAAAGGTGCTGCCATAAAATGAGATGAGAAAGGAAAAGGTTATTTTACAAACATCCATAATTCTTGACTAGTCTAGGTTCATGTCATCACTACTATATGTATCTACTCTTACCTATGACTTGCTGAGTACGTAAGTGCTCACCCTTGCAACATTCAAATCAGTAGATGGAGCGCTCTATGACCAAGATGAAGGCATGGAGTACTTCGTGGACCCAGAAGGAGGAGCGTCAGTCCCGTCATTTCCCTGATGTGTGTTGTTTTGCTGTCCACTTCTCTTTTGTGGGTGGGTCACCTATCTTCTGCTGTGTAGATGTTATTTTGCTAAACCATGTATGCCGTGAAGGCATTGTAATCTCCTTATGTAATATCAAGACCAGCAGGCCACACTGCTTAACTATTTTGTAAGTTACTCTGTTGCAATGTGATATACTCCTGTGCTTGACTTATCCTGGGACGTCAAGGGTATGTGTATGCTATGCATATATGGGACTAGCTGCAGCGAGCTAGGTCTCTACAGGAGTAGTCGTAGTCCCAGTCTCAGGGCGCGACATTTTAGTACCCCTTTTAGTAGAACCAAATGGTCACCCAAACCTCTTGAGCAAGCTTGTTCAGCCAGAATTTGAATTGGAGCTCGAGTTGGAGTTTTCTTGTTCTTCGCGTGTAGCCGTGGAAGCCTCACGTCGCCGGCGTGCTCCACCGAGTCTCCGACCAAACTAATTGTACCAAATTATTTCTTGTATCCCGTAGATGGTGTAGCCGAGCCTAATTGTCCAGCACTGCTTTCTAGCAATTGCACCGACCTTACCATCTTCTTCGAGTACAGCGGCAATGCCGACAAACTCCTATAGTCAACCGTAGTCAAATTTCTCGCTCTAGCACCATCTGTGCAGTCCTAGGAGCATAAGCCTTTGATCAATTTTGAGTTTTATCGTCTGTAGCTCGCTATCACCGTAGCTCGCCTTTGTTTTTGAAAACCGACGAGTTTGACCTCGCCGTTCGCCGTCGTCTTGCACGTACTTGTTGAATCCACTTTTTCTAGTAGATTCACCTTAACCTCCTGAGCATATCACTCCACTACATCTCCCTTCGATGCTGTCGCACCCCGACCTGGGGTCTATGACTACTCCCGTGGAGACCCAGCTCACTGTAGCTGGTCCCATACATGCATACCTTTGAATTCCCAGGATAAGTCAAGCACAGGAGTATATTCACATTGCAGTAGAAAAACTTACAAAATATTTAAGCAGTGTGTCCTGTTGGCCTTAATATTACATAAAGAGACTACAATGCCTTCACGGCATACATGGTTTAGCAAAATAACAACTACACAGCAGAAGATAGGTGACCCTCCCACAGTAAGAAGTTGACGGCAGAACAACACACATCAGGATTCTGGCGGAACTGGCTCTCCTTCATCTGGGTCCAAGAAGTTCTCCACGCCTTCATCTTGATTATTGATCGCTCCTTCTAATGGATTGTAAGTTGCAAGGGTAAGTACTTATGTACTCAGCAAGTCATAGGTAAGACTAGATACATATAGTATGGATGATATGAACCTATGCTAGTAAAGAAGTGTGGATGGTTGTAAAATAGTCTTTTCTTTCATATCTCATCTCATGGCAGCACTTTTCATAACATAGCATCACTATTCATGTTCACTAAGTTATAGCACTACCGTGACACGTCGACACATGACAGCCCACGTCAGCACTCCTTATCATGACAACACATGTCATTTGGGTAATCTTGACTTAACAAGTTTTATTTAGAAAACATACTTGTGTCACACCCCGTGGATTTAATCCACCGTAGCAGACTCCTAAAAACCCGGGAGCTCGGAGTATTCGAATACGTTTTTAACTCTGCAGAGAGGTACCAATTTACCCGTAAGATATTCCACTTTCATGCCCATCCTATCAATATGGTTAGACCCTTCCTCACTGCATATTGTGAGTGGCAAGGTGGAGATAACAAGAACTTTTGTTATGTTTCACTCACAATTCACCCCTAACCCTGTGGATCTCTCGCGAACCACAGTTGTGGCGGGTTGTACCCAAACCCCCACCCCTATTGCATCTTCCCATTACTGGGTCAGCGTGCATGATCACCTTAGTGATATGTGTAGGAGCCGAACTCCGTGCAAATCGTGCATCACTTCACATCTCATGTAGGGGTTTCATGTGTGATCCGCATACTACTTGTTCAGGCCTGTCCCATACCAGGCTTGCAGTTAGCACATTTTTCATGCCACTAGAAGCACAACACAAGGTTCTAGTCCTTATATACCAGTAACCAGATCATACCACAAACCTTGCACCTTCAGTGCCTGCTCATCCTTTGCAGCTAAGCACCTCCAGTGCTACCACCATTCCATACCAAAATTCTGGTCACGGCTAGGAGTTTTATTTCATGAATATAAATAAATACATATATAATAGTTCATGGCTCACTATTTGATCAATTCCTATTTCATAGGCATCCAGCTTTATACTGCCAATTCATAATTCAACCATTCTTTCACATGCAATATTACTTATATTCAAGGTTATGTTATAGCAACTCTTAAAATATAGGTTCAATATGCTCAAGAATATGACTTGCCTTCCACGTCGTAAGAAACAGCAGTTGATGTCGGGTCAACGCAAAGTCCTCGAACTTAATTTCTGGATCTGCTCGGCGACAAACAAGCATACAATAATTACTAACTATATTAAAATATTTTATGATCTATATGCAGATATTCTTAGAAGAATAACTGAACGATACTGAAGATGATTGGGATTGCAAGCTGAACTAAGTCGAGATTCTAGGGTTTCAAGGAATCTGGGCTAAGAATGGGTGTTAGATGCTCTTAGGGTTTCAAGGTTGCAATAAGGATATCAAGCTCCCGACTGGTTTGATCAAAAACAGCGAATGTCAGCCGATTGACATTCGGTTCAAGGCTCTGACATAGCTTCGAAGAAAGCTAGAGAGATTATCTCAAGGTGTGGCAGTAGAAGAAAGTGTAGATCATAACTCTACAAATTCAATGGACAAAGTGGTTCTCAAATTGCACAACCAGAAGTGGTTGAACAGGCCCAATGCCACTGGCTGGCATAAACTGACAAGGGCTGACATTGTCAAAAACTATGGCTTAGCAGCAAATGCAATTCAAGGCTTCATTTGCTGCACCAATTATGTCTAGGAGACAGGCTCAAGTAACAGGAACACAATGGTGGTGGTTTCAAGAACTAAGACGGCCGGACGGTGATGAACGGTGGTGAGGAAAGACGGTGGCGACACGGCAAGACAATAGCACTGGATAGAATCTTTGGCATAGCTATATCTTGTGATCTGGGTAGTTTCAGAGGTTGGGCTAGAAGAGAAAAGTGCTCAGGAGATCAAGGCGAAGATACTATATAAGGTGGATTCCACGGCGGCGGCTGGAAACAGAGTCCGGTGAATGGCACCGGAGAAGACGACACTGCATTTGGGCATTTTTGCTACACAGGTTTATAGGTCGATTCCTTGATGTGAGAGTAGAAGAGAGGTGTGAGAAAACTACTAGCATGGTCAATTTGGCTGGAGGATTGCCGGTGTGGCCTGGCGGCGAGAGCCGACGATTGGTGAAGCTCAAAATCGGGAAAAGCTTCAATTTGAGTTCAATTGGGGATTCTGAGCTTACAGGCTTGCTAAACTCAGTTCAATGATCATTTTAGTCTATTGATTTGACGGCTAATTTGGGCTGAATCAAGCTGCATTGCTGGAACAGGGCAAATTGAAGATTTCGGCGATCACCGGCGATGAGGGGCACGGGGGTTCAATTGGATGCTATCACATAATAAGGGAGATGAGAGATACTCACTAATGGTGTCAATTTGGCAAATGGTGCAGTGGTTGAAGCTGTCACCATGAGCCTCCGTGCTGAGCTCGCCAGAGAAGAAGACGAAGGTGGAGGAGATAACGATTTAGTGAATTCTGGTGAAGTGGAGATGATACAGGGTGTTGGGCTGCTTAAATAGACCAGGGTGAAGCTTGCAAAGAGGGAACAGCAAAGGAATTGGCTCCAGGGACTTAACTGGTTGGGTGCAGGTGCGACAATGGTGAAGAAACAACGGCAGCGACAAGACGGTGAGCAGGCGGTTCTGTACTGATCAAATTGTCGGCTCGTTGGGACTCGACGACACTGGGCTGTGCAAAGAGGTGGCGACAAAACTGGCACGGCGAGGTAACGTGGCGTGGAGTTGCTGACAAAAGTTGCTGCTGGTCGCACGCGGGAGCAGATGTTGGTCGTCGACGTTGCCACGATGATGGCTGAGGCGCGGACGTGTGCACACATGCAAACACAAGTGAGCATGGGCTCAGGCGCAGGCGAGGCTTGGCCGGCAGCTAGCGAACACGGCGCACAAGCACGGCGAGGCTGCGGTCGAAAAAGCTGCTGCTGCTCTGGTTGAATCTGGACTGATTTGCAATTTTTGATTCTTGGCTTTGGGCTGATATGTAAATCTAGAGATTTGGATGGTTAGTGTTGATTTTGATTTTATTGATTTGGTAAACTTAATTCAACAGATAATTTGGCACAGATAGAAGATGAAATTTGAAACATTTGAATGGTTTTTGAGTGAAATTGATAATAGGGTAAATTAGGGTATATGAAATCTGGATTTTGTCAAATGCTAAAATTCTAGGATTTAGGATTTGATTTTGAGATACTCATATAAGAAGATTTTGTGTTGAAAAGCATTTGGAGGTGTTCCCTGAATCAAATTTGGATTTGGAGTTGATTTGCAACATTTCGCCTTTTCAGGCTTTTGGAAAATCTGGAAAAGGACTGATCTGCGATACCTCTTGGACTGATTTGTGAAAAGGGTTTAGATGATGAAATCTGACTGCCAACTTTTTTTTTGATTAAGGTATTGGCATACTCTTAATCATAATCCTAATATAATTTGGTCTGAACTTGGTCAAGATTTTGATTAAATCTGAATTTCTGAAACTTAGGGTATTTGGGGTAATATAATATATTTCTGTTTTCGAAAACAGAAAGGAGTTGATAAATCTGGAAGTTAGAGATGGAATTGAATCTGGGTTCTGAAGGCTTTTATACTCAGGATAGATAGTAGATCAAATCTGAATAGTCAGATCTTGATTTGGGTCTACAGGATAGATTTTAAGATTTTGGGTTTAGAATAAAATAAAATTGGGGCTGATTTGGCTGATCTAGAAGAGGCATATGCATGCATGACTTTTTATGCAAAATAGTTTTCACCCCCCAAACTCAGGGTGTTACAGATGTTGTGCAAAATCACGAGTTGTCCCTATGCCAAGATCTTGTCCAGTAGCTTTACCTTGCCTTGTCACTGTCGTGTCTCTTCGCCGCCGTGTCTCTTCCGTCCACCCCAGTGATCGACACCACCTCCATTGGATTCCTGTTGCATTCGCCTATCTCTTGGACATAGTTGGTGAAGCAACGCATGTGCAAATCGATCAAACACAGAAGCCTTAGCTCTTGACAGTGCACAGACACTCAGTTCACTGTGCATAGGGACCTTTTTGCTATTTGCTTTAATTCTTGGACATTTCTGTAAGGACCAATTTGTAAAATAGTTACCTTATTCCATTGTGCACCTAATGCTTTGATCCAAACTTTGTTTTCCCATTGGAAATCTTCTAAACCACTCCCATGCCATTCTCTGGCATTGCCAGCCCTTGTCAATCTATGTCAGCTCTATGTCAGCCAGTTGCATTGGCTCAGTTCGACCACTTTTATATGTGCAAATGGAAATCTATTTTGTCTACCAAGTTTGTAGAATCATGTTCTACATTTTCTTCAACTGCCATATCTTGAGAAAAGCTCTCTATGGCCAGCCAAAGCCATGTCAGGCCGTGAATCGAATGTCGACCTGTTGACATTCGCTATTTTTGAGCAAACCAGCCGCGAACTCAATGTCGATTTTGATGCCTTGAAACCCTAAGCGCCTCTAACACCATCCTTAGCCCAGATGCTATAGATTTTAGAGTTCCAACCCAGTTCCAGCTTCCAAATCCTGTCTAAGCCAGCATCGCTGAGATCATTTCCTCTAAAGCATGTCTGCATATAGATTTTTAAAGCATTTAAATTGGTTTGTGATCCTTGTGTGCTTTGTTTGTTGGTGAGTAGATCCAGAGCCCGAGTTCAAAGACTTCATCGCCGACCTGACATCGACAGTTGTTTCTTACGACACGGAAGGCAAGTCATATTCTTGAATATCTTGAACCTATATTTTATGAGTTGCTAAGATATTACCTTGATTATAAAGTAGTATTGCATGTGATGAAATGATAAAAGTATAATGTGGCGGTACTTTGGGTGGATGCCAGTGAAATGTGAAATGTTCTAGTAGTGAGCCATAAACTAATATATATGTATTGTTGGTGTCGCGCCCCGAAACTGGGACTACGACTACTCCTGTAGAGAACTAGCTCGCTGCAGCTAGTCCCATATATGCATAGCATACACATACCCTTGAATTCCCAGGATAAGTTAAGCACAGGAGTATATCACATTGCAACAGAGTAACTTACAAAATAGTTAAGCAGTGTGGCCTGCTGGCCTTGATATTACATAAGAAGATTACAATGCCTTCACGGCATACATGGTTTAGCAAAATAACATCTACACAGCAGAAGATAGGTGACCCACCCACAAAAGAGAAGTGGACAGCAGAACAACACATATCAGGGCTCTGGCGGAACTGACGCTCCTCCTTCTGGATCCAATAAGTTCTCCACGCCTTCATCTTGATTGTTGATCGCTCCGTCTATTGATTTGTAGATTGCAAGGGTGAGCACTTACGTACTCAGCAAGTCATAGGTAAGAGTAGATACATATAGTAGTAGTGACATGAACCTAGACTAGTCAAGAATTATGGATGTTTGTAAAATATCTTTTTCTTTCATACCTCATCTCATGGCAGCACCTTTCATAATATAACATCATCATTCATGTTCACTAGATTATAGCACTACCGCGACACATCGACACACGACAGCCCACGGCAGCACTCCTTATCATGACAACACATGTCATTTGGGTAATCTTGATTAAACATATTTTATTTAGAAAATAATACTTGTGTCACACCCCGTGGATTTAATCCACCGCAGCAGACTCCTATAAACCCGGGAGCTCGGAGTATTCGAATACGTTTTTGACTCTGCAGAGAGGTACCAATTTACCCGCAAGATATTCCACTTTCAAGCCCATCCTATCAAAATGATTAGACCCCTCCTCACAACCATGTGTGAGTGGCAAGGTGGAGATAACAAGAACTTTTGTTATGTCTCACTCACAATTCACCCCTGACCCTGTGGATCTCTCGCGAACCACAGTTGTGGCATGTTGTATCCAAACCTCCACCCCTGCTCATATCCCCATCGCTGGGTCAGATATCAGATCACCTTCAGTGATAGTGTGGGAACCGTCCCTTATGTCAAACATCACAACACAACTCATGCAGGGGTTTTATGTGCGATCCACATAAGTACTTGTTCAGGCCTGTCCCATACCAGGCTTGCGGTTAGCACGTTGTTCATGCCACTAGACGCACAACACAAGGTTCTAGTCCTTATATGCCAGTGACCAGACCATCCACAACCCTGCACCTTCAGTGCCTGCATATCCTTTGCAGTCTTAGCACCTCCAGTGCTACAGCCATCCACACCATTTTTTCTGGTCACGGCTAGGGGTTTTATTTCATGAATATAAGTATATAGATACATATAATAGTTCATGGCTCAAAACTTGTTTATTTCACATTTCACAGATAACCAGTCTAGTACTGCCAATTCATAAATCAACCATTCTCAATCTTTCACATGCAATATTGCCTATATTCAAGGTTATGTTTTAGCAACATTTAAAATATAGGTTCAAGATGACCAAGAATATGACTTGCCTTCCGCGTCGTAAGAAACAGCAGTTGATGACGGGTCAACAGCGAAGTCCTCGATCTCAACTTCTGGATCTGCTCGACGACAAACCAAACAATACACACAAATATTACTTATATATTAAGATGTTTTAGGATCTATATGCAGATATGCTTAACAAGGATAACTGAACGATACTGGAGAAAATTGAGATTGTAAGCTGAACTGAGTTGAGATCTAGGGTTTCAAGGAATTGGCTAAGAATGGTGTTAGATGCTCTTAGGATCTCAAGGTTACAATAAGAACATCAGTTTTGTGGCTGGTTTGATCAAGAACAGCGAATGTCAGCAGATCGACATTCGGATCAAAGCTCTGACATAACTTCAGGGAAAGCTAGAGAGCTTATCTCAAGTTATGACAGTAGGAGAAAATGTAGATCATAACTCTACAAATTCAGTGGACAAAGTGGCTTTCAAAATGCACAATCAGAAGTATGTAAACAAGGCCAATGCCATTGGCTGGCATGCACTGGAATAGTGTCAAAAACTAGGTTTTAGCATAACATGCATTTCAAGGGCTCAAATCAAGTTGTGATAGAAGAAGAAAATGTAAATCACAACCTCAGGAATTTGAGAGACAAAGTTATGCCCAAAATGCACATCTGGAAGGGAGTGAAAAGGGCTAATGCCACTGACTGACATAGTTTGGCATTGAATCTGACATGGCCAGAAACTAGGGCTTGGCATAACTTTTGATCTAGGGCTCCAAATGATGCACCACTTTGTCTGGGAGGTAGGCAATGATAACAGGAACAAATCATTCAACAGGATCTAGGGCAGAAGATGGCTGGAAGGTGATGAAATTCAAAGGAGAAGTGTGGTGGCGACACGGCACAGTGAAGCCACTGGATAGAAATCTTGGCATGGCTGTAACTTGAAATCTGGGCAGTTCCAGAGATCGAGCTAGAAGATAAAAATGTTCATGAGGTTGAAGCACACCTGAATGACAAAGTGGATGAAGTTGAAACGGCCGGGAAAACTTTTCCGGTGAACTGTGCCGGAGAAGAACACTGCTGTTTGGGGGTTTTCGATTTAGGCCGAATGAACTCGATTCCAAGCTTGGGAAGTGATATATGGGTAAGAGGAAGCTACCTGCACGATCAATTTGGCCGGAGGATGGCCGGAGAAGCCTGGCGACGATCGCCGGTTTCTGGAGAAGCTCAAAATTAGGGAAAGCTTCGATTGAAGCTCAATCTGGAGATGTTGATGCACTGGCTTGCTGGAAATGGCTCACTGATCATTTTCTTCCACAGAATCGAAAGTTGATTCGAAGTAATTTGGCCTGCATTGCCGGAACAGGGCATTCTTCGAATTTCAGCCATTTCCGGCGATCACCGGCAATAAGGTGCAAGGTAATCCAATTAGATGGTACAGCACGATGAGAGTGGTGAGGGAAACTTACTAGTGCTGTCAATTTGGTGGTTGAGGCTGCGGTTGAGGCTGCCACCGTGAAGCCTCCTGCTGGACTCGCCGGAGAAGAAGACGACGGCGAGGAGATTTGCAAATTTGGCTAAGTTCTGGTGATGAGGAGATGATACAAGGCACTGGTGGTTTAAATAGAGCAGTGGGCGTAGCTTGCAAGGTTTAAACAACATTGAATTGGTGTCAGTTGACATGAGTTGCCAGGCGCAGATGCAACAACGGCGAGCGGCGACGCGATTGTGCACTGGTGAGGTGATTGCTGATCAAACTATTGCTTCATCGGGACGCAATGCTGTTGGGCGGTGCAACGCAGTGGCGACAAGGGCTGGCAAAGCACAGCGACGTGGCAAGAAAATGGTGACAACGGTCGCGCACGGGAGCAAGCTATTCAACGGCGTTGCCACGGCGATGGCTGGGGCGTGGACGCGTGTGCACATGCAGATTCAAGTGAGCACGAGCTCAGGCGAGGCGAGGCGTGGCCGGCGGTGAGCAAGCGCGGCGCAAATGCACGGCGATCTCTGGTCGTGCACAGCAGCTGCTGTCCTGGTCGAATTTGGGATTGATTGCAATTTCCAATTCTTGATTTGGACTGAACTGTAAATCTGGAGATTTGGAAGGTTTGATCTAGAATTGATTCTGCTGTTTTGGTATACTTAATTCCATAGATGATTTGGCACAGCTAGAAGATAAAGTTTGAGACATTTGGATGACTTTTGATTAGAACTAAAAACAGGGTAGATTAGGGTAAAATAAGTCTGAAACTTATTGATCTCGAATTCTGGGATTTAGGGTTTGATTTTGAGATACTCATCTAAGAAGAATTTGTGTTGAAAAGCATTTGGGAGATGTTCCCTGAATCAGATTCGAATTTGAAGATGATTTGCAACATTTTGCCTTTTCTGGCTTTTAGAAAAGCTGGAAAAAGGACTGATCTGCGATACTCTTGTACTGATTTGCGAAAAAGGTTCAGATGGTAAAATCTGGCTGCCAACTTTTTGGATTAAGGTATTGGCATACCCTTGATCATAATCTAGGAATAATCTGGTCTGAACTTGGCTAAGATTTTGATTAAATCTGAATTTCTGAAACTTAGGGTAAAAGGTAATAACAGATATTCTGTTTTCGAAAACAGAAAGGAGTTGATAAATCTGGAAGTTAGAGATAGAATTGAATCTGGGTTCTGAAGGCTTTTAGATTTAGGATAACTGATAGATCAAATCTGGAAAGTCAGATCTTGACTTGGGGTCACAGGATAGATTTGGAGATTTGAGGGCTAGAATAGAATAAAGCTGAGGCTGATTTGGTTGATCTAGAAGAGACATATGCATGCATGATTTTTAAGAAAGAAACTTTTCACCCCAAAACTCAGGATGTTACAGTTGGGGGAATCCCCAGCGGTCCCACGAAGTCCCAAGGAGTCCCCGGTGAAACCCGGTGAGACCCGGTGAGACCCGGAGAGTCACCGGGCCCCCGGTGAGATCCGGAGGGTCACCGGGCGCCCGGTGAGATCCGGAGGGTCTCCGGGACCCGGTGAGATCCGGAGGGTCTCCGGGACCCCTGTGAAACCCGGTGAGACCCGGTGAGACCCGGCGAGATCCGGAGAGTCACCGGGCCCCCGGTGAGATCCGGAGGGTCACCGGGCGCCCGATGAGATCCGGAGGGTCTCCAGAACCCCGGTGAGATCCGGAGGGTCTCCGGGACCCCGGTGAGACCCGGTGAGATCCGGAGGGTCTCCGGAAACCCGGTGAGACCCGGAGAGTCACCGGGCCCCCGGTGAGATCCGGAGGGTCACCGGGCGCCCGGTGAGATCCGGAGGGTCTCCGGGACCCCGGTGACACCCGGTGAGATCCGGAGGGTCTCCAGGACCCCGGTGAGATCCGGAGAGCCTCCGGGACGCCGGTGAGGTCCGGAGGGTCTCCGGGACCCCGGTGAGACCCGGTGAGGCCCGGAGAGCCTCCGGGCTCATGGAGAGCTGTTGCTGACCATGGGGCCTCTAGGAAGTCCGTGGCACCACGTGTCGAACATCCAGGCTGTCCATCAGGCCAAAGGACGTCTTCGCCCTTCCATCCAACGGTCGCAGCGAGGGCTTTTTTGTCTTTTGTGTTTCTTGGGGGCTATATATACCCCTCTTGTACCCTTTTTCAGGGATTCGAATTCATTTATACTAACGCAATAGCCGGCTCTCTTGGAGACCTCTCCCCGAGAGCTCACCTCCCCAGCGGACTCGCGTCCGGAGAGAGCCAACAGGACTAGGGCCCCCACTGGGACCCGAACCTGTATAAACCTCTGTGTCACTTTCTGTGTTGCCCGGTGGGAGGAGACCAGTAACTCGGTCTGCTCGCGCCGCTGTACTCGTGCTGCGCACGTCCGAACCTGCCGGGGTATCCGTAATACCACGACATGTATATATATTTATATACATGAAATAAAACCTAGTCGTGACCAGAATTTGGTATGGAATGATGGTAGCACTAGATGTGCAGGATTGTGAAATGATCTGGTCACTGGCATATAAGGACTAGAACCTTGTGTTGTGCTTCTAGTGGCATGAAAAATGTGCTAACTGCAAGCCTGGTATGGGACAGGTCTGAACAAGTAGTATGCGGATCACACATGAAACCCCTACATGAGATGTACACGATTGACACGGAGTGCGGCTCCAACACATATCACTGGATGTGATGATGCATGCTAACCCTGGATTGGGAAGATGCAAATTGAGTGGGGGTGGTGTAGCCCGCCACAACTGTGGGTTGTTTGACCACAGGGTCAGGGGTGAATTGTGTGTGAATCATGACAAAAGTTCTTGTTATCTTGACCTTGCCACTCACAGTTTGAAGTGAGAAAGGGTCTAAACATCTTGATAGAATCGGCATTAAAGTGGAATATCCTGCAGGTAAATTGGTACCCCTCTGCAGAGTTAAAAATTTATTCGAATACTCCGAGCTCCTGGGTTTATAGGAGTCTGCTGCGGTGGATTAAATCCACGTAGTGTGGCACAAGTATGTTTTCTAAATAAAATTTGATAAGTCAAGATTACCCAAATGACATGTGTTGTCATGATAAGGGGTGCTGTCGTGGGCTGTCGTGTGTCGACGTGTCACGGTAGTACTATAAATAGTGAATATGAATAGCAATGCTATGTTATGAAAAGTGCTGCCGTGAGCATAAGTTGTGAAAAGAGAAAAAGTATTTTGAAACCTTTCCCTGTTAGTATAGGATTCATATCATCACTATTCTATGTATATACTCTTACCTTATGACTTGCTGAGTACGAAAGTGCTCACCCTTGCAATCTATAATCAAATAGATGGAGTGCTCCATGACCAAGATGAATGCCTAAAAGAGTTCGTGGATCCAGAAGGAGAGCCAATTCCACTGGAGCCCAGATGTGTGTTGTTCTACTATCAACTTCTTGCTTTGGGGGGGGGGGGGGGGGTTCTCTTAGCTTCCACCGAGTAGTTGTTATTATGTTTTTAATTAGACTATTTGTGCCATGAAGGCATTGTAATACCTTTTGATGTATTAAGGCTAGCAGGCCATACTGCTTATGTTATTTTGTAAGTTATTCTACTGCAATGAACTCCTGTGCTTGACTTATCCTGGGAAGTCAATGGTATGTATGTATGGGACCAGCCGCAGCAAGCTGAGTTCCCACGGGAGTAGTCGTGGTCCCCCTGTTCGGGGCGCGACAACAGGCGTCCCCGCGTCTTGTGCGCCGCCACCCGGTGACCACGGCCTCGATGACCGGGGCCCCGGGGGAAAGTTTCCTTCGGGAACTAGCGAGGACACTTGTCATACATCCGGGCCCTTCGGCTGGTGAATTGATGTCGGTACACTTCGATCCAACGGCGACAAATAGGGTAGTTTAGTAATTTGTGTCTTTTGGGGTCTATTTATGCCCTTGTACACCCTCTTGTAAAGGATGATTGCTTTATTCTCACTCAATACAACCAAAGTCATAGGCATCCCTTGAAGACCTCTCCCCACGAGAGAACCTCCCCAGTGGACTTACATCCGGGGGGTGCCAAAAGTACTAGGGTCCCCACTGGGGCCTGAACCTGTATAAATCCTCGCATCAATCTTTGTGCTTGCCTAGCAGGAGGTGACCGGTTGCACGGTCAGCTCACGTCATTGTACACATGTTATGCACGTCCGAAGAAACATGCCGTGGTATTTATAATACCACGACAATATATGGCTGCGACCACTTCGTGCTTCACCTAGATGTTGATAGTGAACAAGTCCTTGGTTGAGTCATGGTCGTCAGGTGAATCCGAACCCTTATCCTTCGGCATTGCCATCAGAGATAAGGTCGTATCTGCCTCATCGACCGAAGTTACTCAGGCAACTCCTTCTTCGGGTAGAGCCGCAGTAGCTGTAGCTGCTCTTTTCCTTGGTCCGTTTCTCTTTGGTCGAAGCTCAGGATGAAGCTTGTAGCATTTATCTTTGGTGTGTCCCGCGACTTGACAATGCTCGCAAAAGATACCTATGCTTGATTTCTAATGGTTGTTCTTCAGACTTGGGTTTCGTTTAGTCAAGGTCGCACTCTTCTTCGTGCTTTTGTCGTTGCGGGATTTGTTCTTCTTTTTTATCGCCATAGCAGTTGTGCCCGCGGTCGCGATGTCTTGGACAGCGAACAAGCTCAACTCAGCACTGATCAATTTCTGAAGTCTAGACGCATAGTTTCAAAAAACTTGAGGATCAGAGAGCGAGATGCCAATAACCATTGCTTGTCTCCGGAACTCTGTCGTATAATCCTGGAGGGATTGGTCATGGCGTTGATACAATCCGTGCCAACAATCCATCTCTCCTTGAGATAACCCATCGGGTAAAATTCTTGTCGTAGGAGTCGTTTGAACTGACCCCACGCAAGGTCGTTAGCTTCACCACTAGCAACAAGGGCCTTCCACCATGTCTTGGCGTGGTCCTTCATCTTCAAAGGTGCAAACTTCACCTTTTGAGCGTTATTGAACCCTTTTAGATCAAAGTAGATCTCAAGCTGGTTGATCCAAGAATCCGATTTCTCGACATCGATTACCCCATTGTATATGGGTATATTGATCTTAGCATTGACCATAAAAAGGTTCGACAGCTAAGGAGGTGTTGGCGAGGTCATCGGCCTTTTGGTTGTCTTCGTCTTCATCTTTGTCTGTCCTATGCAAGTCTTCATCAATCTTCACTCCCTTAACCTTGCCTTTGGAAGCATCAACTTTAGAAGGTACGGCCATGACCTGCTGCGTAATCCAAGCAAGCACGGTATCTATGACGGTGGAGAGCTTAGTCACTTGTTTGGCTAGGTTAGCTTGAACGGAGGTATCGTCAGACATCTTCGGAGGCACGACTGTAGGAACCATCGATTGATCGCATGGAGTTTTGCTGGAGGTTTCATAACCCTGGCGAGTCTTCAACATCCACAGGATAGGATAGTTGCTCTGATACCAAACTTGATTTGATTACGGGCTGGATCGGGTTTCGATCTAGTCTCGATCAGATGCTAATATGCGAAATTACGTGATCTTACTCGGAATTACTGAAATCCAAAAGATGATCGAAAACACAGCTCAAAATAATTGCACAACTCTTTATTTCAAAGAGGGCTTTACACGTCGAACATTAGGACACACTTGCCTACATCGAGGAACTATGTGTCTAAGACTTAAATAAGTTCAACATAAACTCGATGATCTAAACTAGAACTATTACAAAGTATTTATAGTCCAATCGTATGAGTACGTATCAGACTCAATAATCTAAACATATTAGATTCGGACACTAACTAACTGTGGGACCCTCATTTGAGGATTCCGATGGCAACCGCCCAGGTGGATTGCACACAGAAAGATACATCACAAGCTCACAACAACAGGATTTACTTTAAACAATAAAGCAATAGATAATGCAAGTACAAGGTCACAAGGACCACTATTACATTATCATAATGCCAAGAATGGCATTAATTAAAGTTGATACAAAGTAGAGAGTTTTTTTTCATAAATCAAGAATCAAAAACAATAACACGAAAGCAATAACAAAGGTCTTCATTTCCTTCTGCAGCGGTTTGGCTTGGGCCTTTACCACATCGAACTCAACTTGGCGCATGACCCTCCTAGAAGCTCAAATCGTCTGGAAATGTTCCTTCCTCTTTTTGTTGCTCAAGGCTAAAGGGATTGGGATCCTCGAATCCTTTCTTCTAAATTTGTGTGAAAAGGAAGGGTGAGCATGTAACATCCTGAGTTAGGGGTGAAAACTTCCTTTTTCATCAATAGCATGCATGCTTGTATCTGTAGTAATAGCCAGATCAGTATCTATCCTAAACCCTAAAATCTCCAAAATCTATCCTGTGACCTCAAATCAAGATCAGATTGTCCAGATGTGATCTATCAGTTATCCTAAACCTAAAAGCCTTTAGAACCCAGATTCAATTCTATCCCTAACTTCCAGAATTATCAACTCTTTTCTGTTTTCGAAAATAGAATATCTGCTATTACCTTTTACCCTAAGTTTCAGAAATCCAGATTTAATCAAAATCTTAGCCAAGTTCATACCAGATTATTCCTGGAACATGATCATGGGTATGCCAATACCTTAAACCAGAAAGTTGGCAGCCAGATTTTACCATCTAAACCTTTTTCGCAAATCAGTCCAAGAGTTATTACAAATTAGTCCTTTAACTGATATCTAGAAACCCAAAAAGGCTAAAATCTCCAGATTAACTCCAAATTCAGAATTTCTTCGGCAAATCTTTTCTAGATGCTATTTGAAACAAGTTCTTCTTCTGTGCAGATTTCAAGATCTCATCCTAATTACCATAATTCGAAATCAATTAAAGCTCAGATTCAATTACCCTAAAAATACCCTATTTTCAGTCTGTATCAAAGACTATTCAAATGTGCCAAATTTTATTAAATGTTCTTGCCAAATATTCTGTTGAATATAATCTGCTATATCAGTGAAATCAAATTCAGTTTAAACCTTCCAAAACTCCAGATTCGCAGATCAGTCCTTCTTCCAGATTTTTCTAAAAGCCAGAAAGGCAAAATGTTGCAAATCATCTTCAAATTCAAATCTAATTCAGGGAACACCTTCCAAATGCTTTTCAACACAAATTCTTCTTTTATGAGTATCTCAAAATCAAACCCTAAATCCTAGAATTCGAGATCAATAAGTTTCAGACTTATTTTACCCTAATCTACTCTGTTTTCAGTTCATATCAAAAATCACCCAAATGTCTCAAATTTTATCTTCTATTTGTGCCAAGTCATCTGTTGAATCAAGCCTACCAGATTAATGCAATCAATTTCAGATTTAACCTTCCAAATCATCAGATTTACAATTCAGCCTGAAATCAAAAGTCAAATATTGCAAATCAGCCCCTATTTCGACCAGAGCAGCAGCTACTGTACGCACGACCAGAGCTCGCCGTGATCTTTGCGCCGTGCACGCTCGCCGCCGGCCAAGCCCCGCTTGCATTTGTGCTCGTGCATGCTTGCTGTTGCTGATGCGCACGCGTCCGTGTCTTAGCCTTCGCCGTGGCAGCAACGTTGAACAGCAATTGCTTCCGCGCGCGACCAACAGCAGCTTTTGTCAGCAACACGGCACCACGTTGCTTTGCCTTGCCAGCTTGTGTTGCCACCGCCTTGCACCACCCGACATTGTTGAGTCCCGATGAAGCCGACAGCTTAATCAGCTTTGCACCGCCTGTGCGCTATCACGTTACCGCTCGCCGTTGTTGCATCTGCGTCTGGCAAGTCACTGACGCCAATTCATTGCTGTTTAATCCTTGCAAGCTTCGCCCTCTAGTCTATTTAAGCAATCAACACCTTGTGCAATCTTCACTTCACCAGAGCTTAACCAAATTATCAAATTCCCTTGCTGTCGTCGTCTTCTCCGGCGAGCCATCGAGGAGCTTCACGGTGACAGCCTTAACCGCAGCTTCAATCCTCAAATTGACAGCATCAGTGAGTTTCTCCTACCTATCTCATCGTGCTGTAGTATTTAATTGAACTCTTATGCACTTCATCGCCGGTGATCGCCGGAAATTGCTGAAATCAGTGAAATGCCCTGTTCCAGTTGCACAAGTCAAATTAGCCCGAATTAGCCTTCGATTCAATAGACAAAAATGATCAGTGAGCTATTTTAAGCAAGCCTGTGAAGTTGAATGGTGAAATTGACCAAGAACTGGAGTTTTTCGCTAGCCCGAGCTTCCCCAGCCGCCGGCGAACGTCGCCAGCCTTCTCCGGTGATTCTCCGACCAATTCAATCGTGCCAGAAGCTTTCTTATACCTTCTAGATGCTCTCCAAGCAAGGAATCGAGTTCAAACATCATGTAGCCAAAACCCCCAATATCAGTGTCTTCTTCTCCGGCGCCGGCCACCGGAAAACCATTCCCGGCCGATCCAGCTCCAGAAACCTTGTCCCCCAGATGCGCCTTGATCTCCTAAGCAACTTTGCTTACTAGCTCGACTTCCAATTCGGCCTAAATCAGAAGATATAGCTATGCCCTAATTCCTGTCCAGAGCTGTGAATTGAAATTTCAGCCACCGAGTTCATCGCCGGTTTTCATCACTTTCCGGCCACCTCCTGCCCTAGGTCCAGTTGAATGAATTGTTCCTGTTACTGAGGCCTACATCCCAGACAAAGTGGTGCATCAATTGGAGCCCTAGATCAAAAGTTGTGACAAACCCTAGTTTCTAGCTATGTCAGTGCAATGCCAGGCTATGTCAGTCAGTGGCATTAGCCCATTTCACTTCCTTCCAGATGTGTATTTTGAGCATGACTTTGTCCCTTAGACTCCTGAGGTTGTGATCTACAATTTCTTCTTCTATCACAACTTGATTTGAGTCCTTGAATTGCATTTTATGCTTAGCCCTAGATTATGACATTGTTAACCCTATGTCAAAGCCTTGAACCGAATGTCGACCTAAAGACATTCATCGATTTTGGGCAAACCAGCTGCGGACTTAATGTCAATTCCTATATCCTGGAACCCTAGAAGTTCCTAGCACTCATTTTCAGCCCTAATTCTATGATTTAGCCCTAATCAGCTTCTATGGTACCTAAATCCAATTATTTCAGAATCATCAAGACATTCATCTTTGCATTATTGCATGTAGTATAATAATGTATTGAAAAGGTTGTGATTCTTGGTTGCTTGTTTGATCTTTGCTCAGAGTCGGAGCTAGAGTTCGAGGACTTCACTGCTGACCCGACATCAACTGCTGTCTTTCACGACGCGGAAGGCAAGTCATATCCTTGGTCATCTTGAACCTATATTTTAAATGTTGCTAAAACATAACCTTGAATATAGGCAATATTGCATGTGAAAGATTGAGAATGGTTGATTTATCAATTGGCAGTACTAGACTGGTTATCTATGAAATGTGAAATAAACAAGTTTTGAGCCATGAACTATTATATGTATTTATATACTTATATTCATGAAATAAAACCCCTTAGCCGTGACCAGAAAAATGGTGTGGATGGCTGTAGCACTGGAGGTGCTAGACTGCAAAGGAATGCAGGCACTGAAGGTGCAGGGTTGTGGATGGTCTGGTCATTGGCATATAAGGACTAGAACCTTGTGTTGTGCGTCTAGTGGCATGAACAACGTGCTAACCGCAAGCCTGGTATGGGACAGGCCTGAACAAGTACTTATGTGGATCGTACATGAAACCCCTGCACGAGATGTGTTGTGATGATTGACTTGGAGGCTGACTCCTACTATCACTGAAGGTGATTTGATATTTGACCCAGTAATGGGAAAATGAGGTGGGGTGGAGGTTATGATACAGCCTACCACAACTGTGTTTCGCTGAGAGCCACAGGGTCAGGGGTGAATTGTAAGTGATGCATAACAAAAGTTCTTGTTATCTCCACCTTGCCACTCACACATGGTTGTGAGGAGGGGTCTAATCATTTCGTTATGATAGGATGGGCTTGAAAGTGGAATATCTTGCGGGTAAATTGGTACTTCTCTGCAGAGATAAAAACGTATTCGAATACTCCGAGCTCCCGGGTTTATAGGAGTCTGCTGCGGTGGATTAAATCCACGGGGTGTGACACAAGTACTATTTTCTAAATAAAATATGTTTAAATCAAGATTACCCAAATGACATGTGTTGTCATGATAAGGAGTGCTGCCGTGGGCTGTCGTGTGTCGACGTGTCGCGGTAGTGCTATAATATAGTGAACATGAATGATGATGTTATATTATGAAAAGTGCTGCCATAAGATGAGATAAGAAAGGAAAAGATTATTTTACAAATATCCATAATTCTTGACTAGTCTAGGTTCATGTCATCACTACTATATGTATCTACTCTTACCTATGACTTGCTGAGTACGTAAGTGCTCACTCTTGCAACCTACAAATCAATAGACGGAGCAATCGACAATCACGATGAAGGCGTGAAGTACTTCGTGGATCCAGAAGGAGGAGCATCAGTCTCGTCATTTCCCTGATGTGTGTTGTTCTGCCGTCCACTTCTCTTTGTGGGTGGGTCACCTACCTTCTGCTGTGTAGATGTTATTTTGCTAAACCATGTATGCCGTGAAGGCATTGTAATCTCCTTATGTAATATCAAGGCCAGCAGGCCACACTGCTTAACTATTTTGTAAGTTACTCGGTTGCAATGTGATATACTCCTGTGCTTGACTTATCCTGGGAAGTCAAGGGTATGTGTATGCTATGCATATAAGGGACTAGCTGCAGCGAGCTAGGTCTCTACAGGAGTAGTCGTAGTCCCAGTCTCGGGGCGCGACAGAGCATGTTTTTACACAATGCTCAGCAAGTCTCGTTACGAGAATGCAGATATATAGATGAGGGGTTTTCAAGGAAAGGGGTCTTGGTTTTATATATATAGTAATAGAGTAGATTTTCACACTTATTTTGAAGAAAAGGTTTTTGTTTTCAAAAGCGAGGCTTTTAAAATCCTAAGCTAGATTTTCAGAAAATGTTGTGTGTGGTGGTTTTCCATGAGTCACCACTTTACTCAAATTTTGTGAAAAACTTTCCAAAAGCTACTTGTGCTGCATCGACGTGGATAGAATCCACAGCGCGCAGACTCCAGAACCTGGGAGCTCAGAGTATCCGATACTTTTTATACTTTGCAAAGGTGTACCACCTTAATCCACCGATCACTCAACTTTTAAGTCAGGCCAACTCCACGCGACTTTTACGCATGTGATAAGGCCGAAGTGACACAACAGTTTACAGTCCTAGCATTAACAATTCCCTGCCCGGTAAATAGACAGTCAAGTCTCAAGTATCGTTGTGGGTCCTCCCCACTGCCTTACTTCCTAGCATGGGTCTATGTTCTCGCAAGATACATAGCCTCTCTTGATTACAGTCGCGCACGACTTAATCTGGAATAGGGCGTCTTCCTTCTTTCCACCTTTTCCTGTCATGATTTTTCTGAACTCACATCACTCATGGCCTTCTACGGCCCACTAGCTCTCGCAAGAAACTGGATCGACAACCATTGCAGGGAAAAGCTAATACTAAAGAAAGCTACTAAGTTGCGCCCGTCCCATAACCGGGCAAGTGGTTGGTACGTTTTTCATGCCGCATAGAAGCACAACACAAGGTTCTAGTCCTTATGAATCTTTAGTGAGGAGTCTTTCACATTCCCAGTGCGCACATAGCACCATCCAATCAAACCATCCTCACTATCGATTCTAATCACATTTTCTTTCACAAAAGGGGTTTTGAATATGCTTTTCTCATATGTGACCATTCAACATTTAACATATAATCTGGAACATAGCATAGCCTAAGCATGATGTTCTAGGGTGACAAGGGTGAATGGACATTCAATGTCAAAAGGGGCTTTACAATCATTTAGGTCATATCTAATCACTTTAGTTGAATATAGTTCTTATTTGAATATAAGGCATGCATATACTTGAAAACAGTTAACATACTTCATTTCAAAATAATAGGCGAGACATGATCAAGGGTTTGAGACTTGCCTTGCAATGCTGGGTCTAGTTACTTGGACAATTCTTCGAAGATATCTTCCGCTCCTTCAATCTCTGGTTCCATGGCAGATACAAATAATACACACATACGCTATATAAGCACACAGAAGATAGTCTTTATGGGAAATGATACGTAAAATATATCATGCATGCAGGGGAAAGATTTGGACAAAGTCACTTGGGTGCTGATTGAAGAGATGGGCTTAAAAGGAGTTGAATGTCGAAAGGCTGACATTCGGTCCACGGCAAGACATAACCTTAAGTTGGTCTTAGGTAGGTTTTCTGGAGAAGTGGCAGTAGA